>CM021108.1:115940683-116061436 GCA_007115665.2 Sequoiadendron giganteum
AGGAAGAAGTCAAATACTTTTCCCAGGATTGTGCTATCAAAAATGAAACAATATAGCTAAAGGTAGAGCAAGACACTTGAATATGCCCTATGGAAAAATACATAAACTACACAACATTAACTATTTGGATACATTACAACCATTACCGCTAAATGCAAGCCACAAATGAATAAAAGAAGGTGTTATTACAACCATCACCAGTGCATGCAATCCATAGAAAAAATAATGTTTATGCAAACCAGTGTTTAATTTCATTGGCCTTCTCTATCCACGTGACGAGAAATATGCTAGACAATATAGCCTAAGCTAGACAACAACAATAAACAATGTCTTATGGAAAACAACATAAACTGTATTATGCTAACTATTTTAAATCTAGACAAAAAAACTTAGCAATTTCCTATCGAAATCAACATCAACTATATAATGTTAAGTATTTTGTTGGGTTGCAACCATATTCACAAAAATGCATATTGGCTTAAACAACAACCCAGATGTAAAAACCCACAAAACACAGAAAATCATAGTTACAAAGCCATGCAAAAATAGTCTTTTCTCAACACCACCTTATCACAACATGGAACAATATATATTTTTAATTGCACCTTATTGAAAATGAAACAATGTACCCTAAGCTAGACAATAACAATTAGGAATGCCTTATTGAAATCAACATAAACTGTATAACGTTAACTACATTAAATCTAGACAAGAACAATCAACAATGCCTTATGGAAATCAACATAAACTGTATAAGGCTGACTATTTTATTGTGTTGCAACCAGAGCGACAAAGGACAGGGCATCAATAAAAAAATATTGGTTTCAACAACGACCCACATGGAGGTGTCCACAAAACACAAAAATGCACAGTCACAAACCAATGCAAAAATACAGTCTTTTCTCAACATCACCCTATCAAAAATGGAACAATATATCCATATGATGAGCACATTATTAGAACAATCAACAAAAACTACATAATGTTAACAATTTTATTTCGGTCCAAACACACCCACAAAAATAGAAGCCATCAAGAGAAACCCAAAAAAGTTCACAGTAACAAACCCATGCACAAATATACTCTATTGTCAACAAAACCTTACCCAAAATTGAAACAATATAGCCTTTTCAACAACACCTTATCAAAAACTCATAGTAACAAATCCATGCCAAAATATAGTCCTTTTCTCAACAGAACCTTATCGAAAATTGAAATAATTTAGCCTTTTCAACAACACCTTTTCAAAAATGGAACAATATAGCCTAATCCAAAGAATAATAATCAACAATGCCCAAGGGAACCAAACATAAACTATATAACATTAACTATTTTATTTTGTTGCAACCATAACCACAAAACGAAATCCATAAATCAAACAATATTGGTTTGAACACTGAGCCAGATGGAGAAACCCACAAAACACAAAAAATCATAGTTAAAAACATATCCAAAACTATAGCCACAAAATGCCAACCATTAACCAAAAATTGAAAAAATATAGCCTTTTCATCAACACCTTATCAAAAATTCATAGTAACAAAGCCATGTAAAAAGTATACTCTTTTTCTCAACAGAACCTTATCAAAAATTGAAATAATATAGCCTTTTCAACAACACGTTTTCGAATATGAAAAAATATAGCCTAATCTAGAGAACAACAATCAGCAATGCCCAATGGAACCAAACATAAACTATTTTATTTTGTTGCAACCATAACCACAAAAAGGAAGCCATAAATCAAACAATATTGGTTTGAACATTGACCTAGATGGAGAAACCCACAAAACACAAAAAATTACATGCCACATAGTGTTATATCTGCACAATTGATGTTTTCTATTTGAATTTTTATATATATGTGTGGGAGTGTATCTGTGTATATGGTCATTTCCAATAAGGTGTTGTTCAATACATAATTTTCTATGTTGTTGCTAAAACGATTATTGTTTCATTTAAAGAGTATATTTTTTTGGTACACATTATAAGTTGGTGTCGGTTTGTGGCAGGCTATATTATTTTTCTCAATAGAACCTTATGAAAAATTTAAACAATATAGCCTTTTCAATAGAACCTTATAAAAAATGAGACAATATAGCCCAATCTAGAGAAGAACAATCAACAAAAAATGCATAACGTTAAAAATTTTATTCTAGTCCAAATACACCCACAAAAACAAAAGCAATCAAGAGAAACCCACAAAAGTTCACAGTAACAAACCCATGCAAAAATATACTCTTTTCTCAATAGAACCTTACCAAAAATTGAAACAATATAGCCTTTTCAACAACACCTTATAAAAAATTCATAGTAACAAAGCCATGCAAAAATATAGTCTTTTTCTCAATAGAACCTTATCAAAAATTGAAATAATATAGCCTTTTCAACATCACCTTTTCAAAAATGAAACAATAAAGCCTAAGCCAAAGAACAATAATAAACAATTCCCAAGGGAACCAAACATAAACTGTATAACATTGACTATTTTATTTCATTCCAACCATAACAACAAAACAGAATCCAAAAATCAAACAATATTGGTTTGAACACCGACCCAAATGGAGAAACCCACAAAACACAAAAATTCATAGTTAGAAACCCATGCAAAACCACAACCACAAAATGCCAACCATAAACCAAAAATTGAAACAAAATAGAATTTTCAACAACACCTTTTTGAAAATAAAACAATATATCTAAGCCAGAGAAAAATAATCAACAATGCCCAACAGAACTAAACATAAACTGTATAACATTAATAATTTTATTCCATTACAACCATAACCACAAAATGAAAGCCATAAATCAAACAATATTGGTTTGAACACCAACCTAGATGGAGAAACCCACAAAACAAAACAAATCATAGTTACAAACCCATGCAAAACCATAGCCATAAAATGTGAACCATAAACCAAGCAATATTCATTTTTAGAAATAATATAGTCTTTTCTCAACAATAGCTTATCAATATTTGAAGCAATCAACAGTACGTCATTGGAAACCAAATAGTATAGCCTGCCACAAACCACGAACTACAAATGAAACAATATCGCAAAGGATTTTTTTTATATGCACCTCTTCCTGCTTCCTTCAAACACACCTCTTCCCACTACCTTTGTATGTGTTGCCTTGTTTCTTGAACCCTGTAAAAAAATGCATAATATTAACAAATTTATTTCATTCCAAAAATAGCCAGAAAATAGAAGCCATAAACAAAAACCCACAAAACTTCACAATGACAAACCCATGCAAAACCATAGACACAAAATGTGAACCATAAATTAGTGTTTTCTCAACAACAACCTATCAAAATTTGAAACAATCCACACTACCTTATCGAAAATCAAACAATATAGCCTGCCACAAAGCATGAACCACAAATGAAACAATATCACAAAGGGCTTTTTCGATATCCACCTCTTCCCGCTAGGTTAACTACAAAAAATTGGCACCCTCACAAAATAACCTCCTCCCACCTTCACAGAAGTTGCACGACACTTGATCGAACTTGCACTGTCACAAAAGCTTACCCTCCTCACTCACGAATCTGATAGCAGGTATAGCAATAGAACGAGACCCAACAATGCCTTATCGAGAATCTCGTAGAGATTCACTATGTTTCCCAAGGTTTGAAATGATAGGTGTTATTACAACCATCACCAGTACATAGAAAGCATACAACAATTAATGTTGATGTGAACCAGAATTTAATTTCAGCATCCTTCTCTATCCATGTGGTGAGAAATCTACCAACCTACTCCGAACACATCCGCCACCTTTTTCATGACCACCAAAAGGCTCAAAAATCGTGGGGGCTGATGAAAATTCCGACCAAGGTTCAAACAAGTCCACCACCTTTTTCACGGTCATTAGAAGGCTCAAAAACCAGGGAGGTTGACGAAAATTCCGACCAAAGATCACACAAATATCCTATCGGCTAATTATATAGAAGTTTTTATTCACCCATACAACATCTATCTCTTTTATTGTTGTACAATAGCCAATGTGAAATACATATAAAATCTATTCTTTTATTTTGTTTCTATTTTTTTCTTGTCTCATTCTTGTGAAGAAAAATAACAACTGTTTTTTTTTGTAGTTAAATGGTATATGTTCTAATAATTAAACAATGAATACAACCATGTAATCTATATCTATAACAATTGAGATTGGAAAATGAGAGAAGAATAGAACTACATAGCTATTTCGAATAATTTAGAAAGATCAATCAGTTAATACCATTCCATCAATATAAATAGATACAACTAGTAATTGAGATCTATAATTTGATATTGGATAAGATGTCAAGGATATATGATTAAATTCTACTCAAATTTTATCTCACATAGAATATCTTGTCTCATATATTTTAATCTCAAATTGAATCATGTCATGCAGTTTTGAACTAATTCTGTAATGCCCCTCCATTTTGCCTTCTGGTTGGATAGTGTGTCCTTGTGTTGTGTTGTGCTTTCATGTGTTTTTGGGTATTCAGATACCTTTTCTTGGTGTGTGTGATTTGATCGCTATCTATAAAGCGATGTGAATGCTATCTTTTAGTGTGATGGTGTATTTTTCTGATGTTATCATTATGGCATGCTTTAGATTAGCATTGTGAATAATTGCATTAATGATGTTTTAAGTTTGATTACATGAATGATGTTAGATTCGTCAGTCAGTGATACTGTATTGGTGAAGGGGATGGTATTGCATCACTCGCTTGCGAGCACCCTACAATCTCGAGATTTCCTCTTCACGGTGTGAATTATATGTTGTTTATATTATATGTAGTGGTTTACTTGATTTGCAGGTTGACAGGTACATGACATCGACTCCACCTGGTTTCACAGGTGTGAGCGTGTCCATACCCAACGGTATTTGATTGGGAGATAGTAGCTAGGTTTTCCGTGTCAAGTCGTCACCCTAGTCTTTGTATGTCGTCAGTTGTTTGTCGGGTTGTGATGTTTGGGTTATTGTTCCCTCTCTTCATTATTTGATTGCAAGTTAAATTTTGTGATTTAAATAGCTTAATGTATTTAAGTTGTTGAGTAATGTAATATGGAATTATGTTGAAATATAATTTATTTATTATTAATTTAATTTAATTAATAAATAATTTAATCGTTGATTAAATCTATTTATTAATTAATTAAATTTTTGATGTTGAAACAAGTGAATTTAATTATGTTGAATTTGCAAATAAAGAAAATGCATAAAAAAGTCAATTTGGGAATTAGAAATTGAAAAATTATGAAAATGAATTAAAAGTCAAATTAGAAGTTTGAATTCAAAAAGTATTGAAAGAAATTAGATATTTTCTATTTTTCTGTTTTGAAGAATTTATGAGGGTTGTTGTGGGATTTTGGAAGGAATTTTGCATTTTCTTAAAAATTTCTTCACAAAAATAAGAATGGAGTTTTTGGAAGAAAATTGGAAAGAGAAGAGGAAGATTGCTTGATTTTGTGGGTTTGGAGGAAAAGCTTGTGGAATCTGAAGTGCTCAAGAGGGTTTCAAAGCAGCAGCAGGTTCTTCAACATACTCCAAGAGAATCAGGTTCACACCTTGTTTTATTGTGATTTTGTTGATTCAATGGTGTTGAGTAATGGAAGATTAAATCTCTATGGTTATTTCAATTCTTCATTGTTCATGTTGTCCTTCAAACTTCTTGTAGTCTTCAAATAGTTGTATGGCTATTTAAATCTATGTTTTTTTTATATAGATTAATATATTTAGACTTGGAGATTTTTTTATATAATTTCTTATAGTAAAGTTATGTTGGCCAAATTTCTTTAAAAATAATTTTTTCCATAATTAAATTTTTTTTTATTGCCTTTTAAGGCTCTGGTTTTTCTTGTTAAAAAAAATAAATATCTAAGAGAGGACAGACTGTCTTTTTTTTCAAAAAATAAAATAAAAAAATAAAAAATAAAAACAAATGGTAGTTTGTGGGGGTGGCTGGGGAAGCGCACCCAGCGGCCTCCCTATCCACGGCCTTAGCAGACCGTGTGACCACTAGTGGTGGCCGGCTGCACTCTATGCAACCCGTGCCACCTCGGGTGGTGGCCGGCTCCGTGCCCTACTTGGTGTCCACAGTGGCTCCACCGTCCACGCCGCCTCCCCCATCCTCCTCCGCTGTGCCCACCTCCAACTAGTGGCACCGCCTCCTGTGGCCACCGAAAACCAAACCCGTCGCCACCTGGTAGGAAACCGCGGTCGGGTTCATCATAACCAAAGGCATGCAAACTGAGACCCGCGGCCTTAGCCCTAACAGCGAACGCAGATCGAGGCAAGGTGTGGGCCTTTAGAAAATAAAATTAATTTTTTAAAAAAAATATATATATGATAATATTATTTTAATTTTAGATATTATAATTTTTATAATATTTTAATATTATAATTATTATAATATTTTAATATTAAAATTTATTATTTTGATATTATTTAGTTCATCATATAGTTTAAAATACATGTAATATTTTAATAATATGACTATTATATTTTTGAATTATGGGAAATTTTACACAATTATAGTCATATTATTATTTAAATATTAAAGTTTTTAAAAAGATTATGTTATTGTATTATTTCATTATTTAAAAAGGGAAATATTGTTTTTTTTAATGGGTTTAATTGATTAGGGAATAATATTTTATTTAAAATGGGAACTTGTTTCAAATTGAATTATTGGGACACGGGTGAATGTTTTATGTATTAAATGCTAACGTAGAAATAAAATGATTGTTTAAATGGCATATTTAATACAATTTATATAATGTGTTGATTTTGAACGCTAGTCAAAATGGGTTTAGTAAACTCAAAGTAGATTTGATTCTCGTCACATTTTGTTCTGTGCGTCTAGTCATTTGGGGTTATGTGGGTTTTTATATTTAAACAAGTCTTCCAGTTGGATTTCAAACTTGTGGGTTGTCGTTCTATATAGTCAACCTTAGATGGCCTTGGGTAGTGCGTTTAACCAGTTTGTTTCCCGGTTATCACGAACAGGTGTGTATTGATTATATGTCATAGTTAGGGATATGGTACCCTTATGTCACACTTGTGTACCCTTGGGTTGTGGAGTTGTTCCATGTGTCGTCTTAGAGAAGTGGCTTGTAACGGGGGCCGACACACAAAGTGGTGCCAGGATAACTCATTGCAAGTTAGTTAATCCAGTGATAACTTAATTAATTGATTAGAATATCCCATAGTATCAAATATTTAATTAAGATAATTATGCCTCGCTCAAGATCGCAAGGGCTTGTACAGACTTGGGTTGAGACGGGAAGGCCTGGAATGGCAAGATCATTATCTTGTCCCTATGAAAGATAACTGATTCCGCATTGGATTACATGAGGGGCCGGAAGTCGTTAGAGGTTACCATGATAACACGAGATGGGGGCTAGGACCTAGGAAGACTCACCAGGATAACCTATGTAACATTGTGATGACATTTCTACCAGGTCGACAGTATGTTCGCATCAGTGATGCAGTTGATTATGTAAATTCTGGAAGCATTGTAACCTTGTGTCAGTGATGTCACTATATTATTTTAGTATGGTTGTGTTAGTCTATGTCTAGTGGTAGACGTCCTTGGTTTGAAACCCTTGTTACTATCTCCTAGCACGAGGGGTGGGCCTTTTGGTTCCACTCGGTTGGGTGGCGTGCACCTTTATCCGTTGGGTTCTTCTTCATGTTTGTGTGGACAAGACTTCCAGTTGGAGAGCTCGTGGTTTTAGTTTAGTTCTTGCTCTATTTTATTTCAGTTGTTATTGTAATTTATTTACCCCTCTTTTGTTATCGAGGTGGAAATTGTAATTGTAATTATGTTATTGGATTTACCTCATTCGGGGAATGAGATTTGTAACCCTATTGTTTATCTATGGTTAATGGAATCGAAGGTATCTCTTGTTTATTGTAATTGTGTCTTACTTGGAATGTATGTTGTTATTTTATTAATTAAATAATTGTCATGATTTATATTCATGTTTTTTGTTGAGGTTCTAAATAACCTCTATCTCGTAACCTTAGAGGATGTTGGCATTAGTTAGTGCACTTACTTATTAATTATACCTTTTAAAAAAAAAATTATTTTGCTTAAGTAGTTTAATGCAACTTCCTCTAGGGTCGCGTGGCGGGGCGTTACAAATTCTACAACCCATATTAGGGTCCTCACTTAAAATATTAAATTTTATGTGGGTGTGTGTGTGTTTCTTCTATACAATGTTTGAGATAAAATTAAATTGAAAAGTATGGTAGGACTTCCTTATATGGAGAGAGTTTAATGAACTTAATTTATCTTAATACAAATTCAAGACCATAAGGATTTGCATTAATTTATCTTAATACAAATTTAAGACCATAAGGATTTGGTGCATAAATTTTGCATACACATCAGAGAATGCAAAATGTGAGATTCATGAGGATGTAGAAATAATACTTTTACTATTTTTTAGTTGAGTGTACTTTCAATTGATATTGTCATCTCTATATTATTCATAAATACTTCAATAATAACCTAAGACTATTGATAATACATGTTTGTATTATTCAAATTGAGAAATTTGGTGCATAAGAACACAAGGTAAGGGCTATATTCCATAAAACTTTCTTTGAACTAATAGATTTGAAATTAGAATTATGAAAGATGGGTATTTCCATGTGGCCTAGCCTAAACATTGGGTTGCATTATATGTCACAATATTAGGCTAGTAGGAGACTTAAAGGAACATATCAATCTTGAATAAGGTATTCTATAAAGAGCGAAACTCTTTAATTCAAAACATCGATAATACTTTACATAAATTCATTTATATTCAAAGAAAGTCGATAACTTTATTCATTAGACTTCATAAAATCCAAACGATTTTAAAACAGCGACTTAAAGTCGACTAATAGATTCATAATATTTCCAGTTAATTTCATACATGTGTCATCTTACATGACATTGATAATAATACTAAAGTATTTGTAACATAATTTTACAATTCGAGACTTAGGCATTATGTCACATTAACCTCTACAATACATAATTTAAAGAATACAATAATGCATAAATGAAGATAACATCCATTGATCTTCAATCCAATAGCTTATCTTCAAACATGAAGATGAGAACAAGAATCATGCACTTTTTCTGCCCAACCTCGAAGTTTACGCTTCCCTAGAATTCCTTAGACATTCAAAGAATACTCGACCCTACACAAATTGCTTAGCAAAAAGCAGTCGACAAGAAATATGAAATCTAGTGCATGCCTAGTATAACTAGTATAATTCATTTAAGAAACAAGCAAGTTCGATACTAGGATATGGTAGAGAGTTAATTCATTCCATCTATTTCAATGGTCCTTAAGTTACTTGGCCAAGTAAAATGTCATGCATGACAAATAATAGCAGTTTTGGAAAAGAAAAACTACACTCTCTATAAACCCATATTCGACACCCGTCCCGAAAGGTAACTTTCCAAACACATGACATGCACATTCATTTATCAAGCATGCATGGTTCCATTCAAATAATTATAATCTTCACAAACATTTTTAATTGCAATGTTGTTTCAAGCAAACATGGTTTAAATGCAGTATTTTCATCATTTTAAATCATAAATAACATTAAATTAATATTTAATTCAAATAATAAAATATCAAAAAGAAGGTGTATCTCAAGTATGTAATCTAAGTACATATTTAAATAGGTATAAATGAGCACACATTCTTTTGGTTCATTTACTCATTTAATTTATGTTCACTTCGAAAATAATCCTATTCTAACTCGTTTCGTCTCCAAGTAATTCTTATTTTAATTTAATTGATTTATTTTCTGTTTTTCACATTTCTAGAAAATAAATAATAACTTTTCAAAAAGAATGTTTAACAACTTGTTTTCGCTTCTGTCTCATAGTAATTTTAGTTTCATTTCCATAGATTTATCTAATTTCATTTTTACTCTTGAGCATGAATCTTTACACAAAATTATTTAATCTTACATTCTGGAAAATATTTAAATTTCGTTTAATTTAATAACAGTATCTTTTTTGTTTCTCTTGTTTTGATAATTTTAGATTAACACAGTTTAACATAGTTTAGATTTTTCTGAAGCTTTTCTAATACCAAATAGATCTAAAAACATAGTATTTTTTGTTTTCATCTTTTCAATTTACTAATTAGAATCTCCAAAAAGAATAAATAAATATACAATCTTTTATAATTTTTTTTTTTTAATGGTTCAATGGTTTTCTGGTAAAATTATAGTTTGGTGTTTAATCTTTTTCCTAAATTTGAAAAAAACAGTGATTTTTAATAGATTTAAATACCAGAATAAAAGAAAATGATTCCAATTAAACTTACTATAATCATGAATTTGGTAAATAATGTTTATTGATTCTACCTGGTAATTCTTGAATCTAGAAATGATTATTTGTGTATTTTCCTGTGAATTTTCTGTTGTGAATCTTCTGTTGTTTCTCCTCTAGTCTACAATTTTCTTCCTCTCCCTGCGTATGAAAAGTAGAATGTCCAATGAACAAAAAAACAAAACTGAGCTTTTTTTTGTTCTTCTATCTTTCTTCCCTATCCACCCTGTTGACTCTCTCCTATCTTCCTAGCGCACCTCTATACTTCCTAATACTCCCTGTTGTATGGCGTGTACTCCCTCTTCCCTTTCTTCTCACGCACCTTCTCCTCTTCCTTAATTTCACATGATGAGGGAAGAACTATGTTCTTTATTCCCCCATCCCTCTGGCCACACATCCCTTCCTAGCTCCCCTTTTCATCATGTCTGCACCTTCACTTCCACTCCCTTCTCCTACACATGGGAGATCAGTAACTATTCTTTTTAAATTTTAAGACCTCTCTCTTGACCGCGTGTGATGGGAATGAGGAGATTTTTATCAACATAAACAAAAATTTTGAATGAAATCTCCTTTTTTTCCTCTGCTTTGGCCGTGTGGGGAAGAATTTTCCCTCCTCTCCAAAAACTCCAAAACAGTAAACAAAATACCAAAATCCTTTGGCCGCGCGTGGAGTATATGAGCAGTAAACAATTTCAAGTGGAAAAATAACCCCCCCTGTCTTCCTGGCCACATGCAAATATAAGATGATTCATTGAATCTATTTTCTACCCTAAAAAAAATATGAATTTTCCACCTTTCTCAATTCGAAATTCCTCTGTCCTCCTTATCTCATGCAAAATGGTGGAGGCTTAACCAAGAAATTAGATCCACCTTTTGTGTTTTGATCTCCAACCAATTGCCAGAACTCCAAGTTTAAATTTTGATTGAAAAATATTTTCTTCAATTTGTTAAAATGTTGTTTGGATTCCATTTCAAATTTGAATTTTTTTTTTTTTTCTAATTTTCATTAAATAACTTGTTTTGATATTTTTTTATTTCTTCAACAAATCTTTCCTCTTTCATTTATCAAATGAGAAGATATCCAATAAATTAATAACACTATTTTACATTTTAATAAATTTTCACAATTAAAAGTTTATTCCAAAAATTTGAAATAACAACATTATTATTTTTAACTAATAATAAAATATTGTGACAAGGAATTCAATTATTTAAATAAAAATCAATTTCCTTCACAAAATAATCAAATCTCCATTTAAAGCAAACATATTCTTTTCACATATATTTGAGAAATCAATTAATCTTATTTTAAATTTTCAAGTATAATCATCACAAAAATGCATTAAAATAATAACTAAATGTGTGTGAGATTCCATCAACCTCATAAATGTCTAATGGCTAAAACGACTCTACCTGATCAATGTTCTCACCTTCACTCACGTTCACCTATTCCTACGTTCACTTGCACTCAATTTTGGATCAACAATGACAAACCCCAAATTTCATAAAAATGCATTTCAAATCATTATATTTGCATTTAATTTTAATTTCAATTTTGATTTCAATTTAAATAATCATCTAATCATAAACATTAATAATCTCATGATTAATAATTGCATTTAAATAAAAGACAAAAATCAATACGTGACATCGTTCCCCTCTTGGAAGAGACATCATCTCAATGTCTTTATTAATCATTCAATAAGCATAGCATGTCAATCAATAAAACATAATATTTCAATCAGTAAAACATAGTATCTCAATCACAATGAAATAATAACTAACAACATAGTTCTCAAACATAAGCATAAACAAATCATATTAGCATCCACGCTATCAAAGTTCACAACATGTGAATAAAAAACCAGAGTATCAAGTATCTCTGCATAAAGAAATTACTATTCTAAGAAAGCAAATAAGGAAAATGACGGTCAATCATCTCAGAATCCTGCCATGTAGCACTATCCTCAGTATACTGGTCCCACTAGACCTTGTACTGAGTACTATCCCTATTATGTAGCTTAATGCTATGCATATCTAGGATTCAGATGGGCTCCACTAGCACCGCCCCTAGATCCTATACCTATAAAGAACGCCAATCAAGTATATGAGATGCATCATGGTGGTATGGTTTCAACAAAGAAACATGGAAAAAATTATGGAGTCGAGCTAGAGCAAGTGGTAACACTAGTCTATAAGCAATTGGATTAATAGCTTCTAGTACATCAAAGGGTCCCACAAATCTCAAAGCCAACTTTGATGATTTCCCAAATGAGATAGAGCTCTTATGAGGCTTAACCCTCAAAAATACTTTATCTCCCGCAGAAAATTGTTTGAAAGTCTTTTTGCTATCAGCATAGCTCTTCTATCTATCATCTACTTCCTTCAACCTACCCTTGATCAACTTCATTTGCTCATCCATTTCCTTGAGCATATCCGGACCAATGATGATCATATCTTCTATCCTATCCCACCTAATGGGTGTGCAACATTTCCGTCCATAAAGTGCCTCACAAAGTGTCATACCCAAAGATGCATGGAATGAGTTGTTGTAGGAAAACTTAACCAATGAAAAATATTCAGGCTGGGTGATCCCATAATAGTGGTTTACAATTTTTGGCCAAACTAGACACTGAAATTATTATTTTTAACTAAATCTTCACATTTGGGAACCTATAGTGGCTAAACTGTGAGGAATTTGAAGACGATGCAAAATAGAGTCTCATCACATTTTTTTTGAATATTCTAAAAATATTTTTTTCAAATTTTTTGGAATAAGATTGCACTTATATTTCCATCTCCCATGAAAACTAGTTTTTTTCAGAAAACAACATTTTTAAAAACTTACTCTCACCGTATACAACATAACTTTTTTTGTATGAAGGATAAAATTCTATTTTTTTCAAATTTAGATTTGTAACTATGATATCTAGCATTTTCATTTGGTCTCATATTTTTTTATTGAATATTTTTTCCTTAATAGAGTTTCAAAGTCAAACCAATTTCAATTCAGACATAGGCAGACTGCATACAACATAACTTTTTTTGTATGTATCAAAATTAATTTTTATTTCTTTAGTGGATCAAGGACATCAATACCTAGCACAAATATATTTTTAAAAAAACTATTTTGTTAGTTTTCTATTTTTCCACATGTGCAAAACAAAGAGCTTGATTTTCGGTGAAAAACCTATGTTTAATAAAACTAAATAAACATATACATAATAAAACCAAAAAAAATTAAAATTATATTCGTGAGATAGCTCTTTTCAAGGACTAACATAGTCATTTCAAATAAATTTTAAATGAATGAATTTGATCCCCCAAAATTTAAATCAAAAGTGATTTTTTATCAGCATTTTGATAGGTAAAAAGGAGACTCATTTATAGGTATGGTTTAAAATTAGTGAGGTTCTATCCAAGGGGGTTTGATCTAAGGTTTTTTTATCAAACCCTCTTCAATTGGAATCCTTAAAATAAAAATTTTAAAGGCTTAAATCATTATATTTTCTAAAAATATGTGATTTCAGCAAAAATTAGTTCCTCTCAGAAATTGTAATCCAGCTTTGTGGGATCACTCTCCTCCCACTTGTACTGTTGATCCATGCAATACATCCTCAGTAGATCCTCAACAACCTGATTGACCCTTTCTATTTGGCCATTAGTTTGTGGGTGATATGTAGAACTAAAATTCAATTTAGTTCCTAAAGCTACATTCAGTGTAGTCCAAAACCTAGATGTCATCCTGGTATCCCTATCAGAAATAATGGTCTCTGGTACACCATGCAATCGGAATATCTCTTGCATAAATTTCTTCACAAGAGTCAATGATCCATCCTTTAGATTTCCAGGAATGAAATATGAGACCTTTGTTAGCTTATCAAAAACTACTAACATGGTATCATGCCTATTCCTGCTAAAAGGTAATCCTTGGATAAAATCCATATTGATTACATGCCACTTATATTGAGGTATATCGTAGGGTTACAAAAGTCCTGTTGGATGCACATGCTTAGCTTTGATTCATTGGCATTCCAAACATCTAGCCACATAATCCATAACATCTTTCTTGAGCTTAGGCCAAAAATACAAAGTCTTCAACTCTGCTACAATCTTCGTAACTCATGGATGCCTTGAGTAAGGTGCATCATGTACTTCCTCTAGAATCAACATCCTCAAATCTCCACCCTTAGGGATATACATCCTTCCCTGATATCTCAAAATACCATCATACTCCATCACATATTCATCATATCTATGATCTGAAGGATTTGCCTCTAAGGCTTGCCTTACCCTGTCATAATGCTCATCTGCTAGAAGAAACTGCAACACTTGTCTCAAATTTTACCTTGTGGTCAACATAGCAGAGAGATTTCTTCTCCTACTAAGAGCATTGAAAAATCTATTTTTGTTACCCTTGATATACTCAATACCAAAATCATACTCACTTAGGAACTCAAGCCACCTCCTATGTCTCGCATTGAGGTTCGACTGTGTAAAGATGTACTTAAGTGTTAAGTGATCTGTCTTAAGCTCAAATGGTTTCCCTAAGAGATAATGTCTCCAAATTTGTAGTGCATGAACAATAGTTGTAAGCTCAAGATCATGTTGCACATAATTCAATTCATATTGTTTCAGTTTCCTAGACTCATATGCAACCACTTTCCCTTCCTGCATCAACACAACTCCTACACCTTCACCTAAAGCATCTGTAATCACTATGAAGTGCCCATTAGGATTTGGTATAGTCAACACTAGTGTCGATGTCAACTTATGTTTAAGAATTTGAAATGCTTCATCGCACTTCTCAGTCCAATAAAATTTCCTTCCCTTCTTCTGAAGAGAACTTATAGGTGCTGCTATCCTGGAAAATTCTTCCACATACTTCATGTAGTATCCTGCAAGTCCCATGAAACTATGAACTTCAGTAACACTGTCTAGTGTTGGCCAATCCACAATGGCTTCTATCTTCGCAAAATCAACTGAGATTCCCTCAGCAGATATGACATGTCCCAAGTAGTGAACCTTCTTTTGAAAGAAAGTACACATTGAAAACTTACCAAAAATCTTTCGATCTCTTAGTCGTTGCAAGACTATTCTCAAGTGATTCTCATGCTCCTCTTTTGTCTTAGAGAATCAAAATATCATCTATTAATATAAGCATGAAATCATCGAAACAATCTCTAAAGATGTTGTTTATAAGATTCATGAATGTCGCTAGAGCATTCGTTAGACCAAAAGGTACCACTATGAACTTTTAATGTCCATACCGAGTTCAAAATGTTTTCTTTGGAATATCCTCATCCTTAATCCTTAGCTGGTGGTAACCTGATCTAAGATCAATCTTAGAAAATATTGTAGCCCCTTTCATTTGATCAAATAACTCATCTATCCTAGGTAAAGGATACATGTTCTTAATGGTAACCTTGGTCAACATCATGTAATCAATACACAGTCTCAAGGTCCCATCCTTCTTCTGAACGAAGATTATCAGTGCACCCCATGGGGATACACTTGGTCTAATGAATACCTGCTTTAGTAACTCCTGCAATTGAACCTTTAGTTCATATAACTCTGTGGTAGTCATTCTATATGGATCCTTTGATTGAGACTCCATTCCAGGTAAAAGTTCAACCGAGAAATCAAATTCTCTCTTCGGTGGTAACTTAGTAAGTTCTTTAGGAAATATATCCAAGAACTCGTTGAGAACTGGATAGTCATCTTGACTTTGTTGTACATTATCCAAGTCACTCACCAAAATAGCAAATATGAAACATCCTTTCTGATGTGCTTTCTTTAGCTGCATGGCTAAGATATGTCTCAACTCTAGAGGCTCTCGAGATCCAAAAATCTCAACTGGATGTCCAAAATCATCCAAACAACTCACAACCTTATCCTCACAGTTCATTATGGCTTTATGCTCAGTTAACCAATTGATTCCTAGGATCACATCATATGAACCCAATGCTTCTACATATAGGTTAACTTGGGTTTGGAAATTAGGTAGCTCTAAATCGCTGCATGATAGACATGAATCTACCCTCTGCTCTGTTTGATTTCCATATTGAACCATCCATGAATGTGACATATAACCAAGTCTAATAGGTAATTTAGCAACTAATTTAGGATCAATAAAGCATTCAATAGCTCCCGTATCTATCAAAATAGAAACTGATTGACCAAAAAGCTTACCCATCATCTGAATAGGTGAAGCCTGAAAGTCTGCTTGACGAATGTCAACCGCTGCATGAATCTGGTATTGCGGCGCTCCCCGATCATTCCCACCTCACTGACCTCTTGTATGTTGAGTGAAATTGGAGGCATAGTAATCTCCTCCAAAATTTTAGCATCCACCTCGTGGCTCTGGGTGACCACTTTTCCTGTTCCTGATATTGGAAAAGTTGGTGTTATTATTATTCACTTTCATGTTTCCACCATAGCTTCCTTCTCCTTTATCCTGAGTGTTTTTTCCTCTCTTCAAGTTCCTTATCTTTTGACTGTTATTACCCCTCTGGTTATTATTATTATTATTCTAGAACTTCTTGTTTCCAAATACAGGTTTAGAATTCACACTCTTTCTGTAGTTTTCCACCTATTGCAACTTTTGTTCCTGTTTGATGGCCTTCTCAAAGACATCATCCATAGTCAATGTATTATGAATATCCACATTAGCTCCAATATGTGGCCTCAATCCTAGGATGAATTTCTGAATACGGAACCGCTCATCCATCTGATACTGTGGTGTGTACTTCAGGAGATTAGTGAACCTCTCCTAGTACTAAGTAACTGTCAAGCCACCCTGTGTCAGATTCTGAAACTCTGCCATCTTCCTATCAAAGAAAAGTTGTGGAAGCCATCTCTTTCTAAAAATTTGCAAGAACACTTCCCAAGTAGTCCCACCTAGTAGTAGCTTCTTCTCAGTCTTCTCATTATCCCACCAAGTAGCATCTTCTCGAGTAAGTTGATATGTATCCCAAACTACCTTGGTATCATTAGACATATTCATGAGCTCAAAGTACTTTTCCATTTCAATTACCTAGGATTCAGCTCCATCACCGATGGTCTTACCATCAAACTTGGGCGGTGCTACCCTTTTCAAGTATTTTTCCAACTCCCTTTCAATCCTAGCTTGAGGATTTGGTGGTTCTTCAACCCTTGGATTCTCATTATTGGGTTCCTCTTGATTTCAGGGAATTTCATTCTGAGGGTTTTCTCCTTCTCTAACGCCTCAAACTTCCTGTTCTAGATTATCCATTCTGGAACCCTGCCGATTCAAAAGACTGAGAATCTAATCCAACCTATCATTCTCATTTCTTGCAACAACTCCTTTTCCTCTTGTACCCATTATGTATCAACAATTCCTGCATCAAGGAATGTTTCTTTAGTGTAATGGACAAAGGACCCTAGTGTTCAAACCTAGGGCTCTGATACCAAATGTAAAGAGTGAAACTCTTTAATTTAAAACATCAACAATACTTTAAATAAATTCATTTATATTCAAAGAAAGTCGATAACTTTATTCATTATACTTCATAAAATCCAAATGAGTTTAAAACAATGACTTAAAGTCAACTAATAGATTCATAATATTTCCAGTTAATTTCATACACATGCCATCTTACACGACATTGATAATAATACAAAAATACTTGTAACATAAGTTTACAATTCGAGACTTAGGCATTATGTCGCCTTAAGCTCTACAATACATAATTTAAAGAATACAATAATACATAAATTAAGATAACATCCTTTGATGATCTTCAATCCAATAGCTTATCTTCAAACATGAAGACGAGAACAAGAATCAGGCACTTTTTCCGCCCAACCTCGAAGCTTACGCTTCCTCGAAATTCCTTAGTCATTCAAAGAATACCCGACCCTGCACGAATCTCTTAGCAAAAACTAGTCAAGCAAGATGGAATCTGGTGCATGCCTAGTATAACTAGTAAAACCACCAGAATTTTCATTTTTATAATTCATTTAAGAAACAAGCAAGCTCGATACTAGGATATGGTAGAGAATTAATTCATTCCATCTATTTCAATGGTCCTTAAGTTACTTGGCCAAGTAAAATGTCATGCATGACAAATAATAGTAGTTTTGGAAAAGAAAAACTACACTCTCTATAAACCCATATTCGGCACCCATCTCGAAAGGTAACTTTCCAAACACATGACATGCACATTCATTTATCAAGCATGCATGGTTCCATTCAAATAATTATAATCTTCACATAAAAATTTAACTAAAATCTTGTTTCAAGAAAAAATGGTTTAAATGCAGTATTTTCATCGTTTTAAATCATAAATAACATTAAATTATTATTTAATTCAAATAATAAAATAACAAAAAGAAGGTGTATCTCAAGTATGTAATCTAAGTACATATTTAAAAATGCATAAATGAGCACACATTCTTTCGGTTCATTTACTCATTTAATTTATGTTCGCTTTGAAAATAATCCTATTCTAACTCGTTTCATCTCCAAGTAATTCTTATTTTAATTTAATTGATTTATTTTTTGTTTTTCACATTTCTAGAAAATAAATAATAACTTTTCAAAAAGAATGTTTAAGAACTCATTTTTGCTTCTGTCTCATAGTAATTTTAGTTTCATTTCCATAGATTTATCTAATTTCATTTTTACTCTTGAGCATGAATCTTTACAAAAAAATAATTAATCTTAAATTCTCGAAAATATTTAAATTTCATTTAATTTAATAACAGTATCTTTTTTGTTTCTCTTGTTTTGATAATTTTAGATTAACACAGCTTAACATAGTTTAGATTTTTCTGAAGCTTTTCTAAAACCAAATAGATCTAAAAACATACTGTTTTTTGTTTTGATCTTTTCAATTTACTAATTAGAATCTCCAAAAGGAATAAATAAATCTATAGTCCTTTATAATTTTTTGTTTCTAATGGTTCAATGGTTTTCTGGTAAAATTACAGTTTGGTGTTTAATCTTTTTCCTAAATTTGACAAAAATAGTGATTTTTTATAGATTTAAATACCAGAATAAAAGAAAATGATTCCAATTAAACTTACTATAATCATGAATTTGGTAAATAATGTTTATTGATTCTACCTGGTAATTCTTGAATCTGGAAACGATTATTTGTGTATTTTCCTATGAATTTCTTGCTGTGAATCTTTTCTTGTTGCTCCTCTGTTCTACAATTTTTTTCCTCTCCCTGGCATATGAAAAGTAGAATGTCCAATTAACAGAAAAACAAAACTAAGCTTTTGTTTTGTACTTCTCTCTTTCTCCCCCGTCCATCCCACTAACTGTCTCCTATCTTCCTGGCACACCTCTATACTTCCTAATACTCCCTATTGTTTGGCGCGTACTCCCTCTTCCCCTTCTTCTCACATTCCTTCTCCTCTTCCTTACTTGTGCATGATGAGGGAAGAAATTTGTTCTTTATTCCCCCTTCCCTCTGGCCACGCATCCCTTCCTAGCTCCCCTTTTCAACCTATTTGTGCCTTCACTTCCACTCCCTTCTCCTACACATGGGAGATCAGTAACTATTATTTTTAAATTATAAGACCTCTCTCCTGACCGCATGTGATGGGAATGAGGAGAGTGTTATCAACATAAACAAAAAATCTGAATGAAATCTCCTTCTTTTTTCCTCTACTCTAGTCGCGTGGGGAAGAATAGTCCCTCCTCTCCAAAAACTCCAAAACAGTAAACAAAATACCAGAATCCTCTAACCGCACATGGAGTATATGAGCAGTAAACAATTTCAAGTGGAAAACTAACTCCCCCTATCTTCCTAGTTGCATGCAAATATAAGATGATTCATTCAATCTGTTTTCTACCCTCCAAAAAAAATGAATTTTCCTCCTTTCTCAATTCAAAATTCCTTTGTCCTCCTTATCTCATGCAAAATGGTAGAGTCTTAACCAAGAAATTAGATCCACCTTTTATGTTTTGATCTCCATCTAATTGCCAAAACTCCAAGTTTAAATTTTGATTGCATTCAATTTGATTGAAAGATATTTTCTTCAATTTGTTAAACTGTTGTTTCGATTCCATTTCAAATTTTAATGTATTTTGTTTTCTAATTTTCATTAAATAACTTGTTTTGATATTTTTTTATTTCTTCAACAAATATTTCCTCTTTCATTTATCAAATGAGAAGATATCTAATAAATTAATCACTATTTTACATTTTAATAAATTTTCACAATTAAAAGTTTATTCCGAAAATTTGAAATAACAACATTATTATTTTTAACTAATAATAAAATATTGTCACAAGGAATTCAATTATTTAAATAAAAATCAATTTACTCACAAAATAATTAAATCACCATTTAAAGAAAACATATTATTTTCACATATATTTGAGAAATCAATTAAACTTAGTTTAAATTTGCAAGTATAATCATCACAAAAGTACATTAAAATAATAACTAAGTGTGTGTGTGAGATTCCATCATCCTCATAAGCGTCTTATGGCTAAACGACTCTACCTGATCAATGTTCTCGCCTTCACTCAAGTTCACATGTTCTTGCATTCACTTGCACTCAATTTCTCATCAACAATGACAAACCTCAAATTTCATAAAAATGCATTTCAAATCATTATATTTGCATTTAATTTCAATTTGAATTTTGATTTCAATTTAAATAATCATCTAATCATAAATATTAATAATCTCATGATTAATAAATTTTGCATTTAAATAAAATACAAAAATTAATATGTGACATATTCAATAAGCATATTTAGCTAATGGGGTGATGAATGAGGTCAATTTGTACTCCAAACATGATGGATTGAGAAATAATGTAATATATTTGTAATAGTTGTGCAATATGGTTTAATGACACATGGATGGAGGGTCTAGAGGAAGGACTATTTGATCATGAATTTTAGAGTTAAGACAATGGAATTAACATGGAAGAGAAAAATAACTTATCATTGATTCAATACCACACAACGATTACAATATGACCCATCGACATATCACATGCTCATTATAATATGTTATATAAAGATATAGCAATTAAGAACCTCTCCAATATTCTAATTCGAATCTAATTTTTATTTTCCTAATCCTTTTTTCTCTCCGAATGAATCCAAGAGGTGTTTATATAACATTTCCATGCCTTAGGAACAATCTACATCAGCTGCAAGAGTCCTCAAATCTCGATGCCCTATGAAATATATAGGTTAGCCTAATTTTGAAAGTAAATATCCAAGAGTAAATCAAATTGATTTTGGTTTGAGCTAAAGGTTTCTCTAGTCTCATACTACCTTCTAAAATGTTAACTTGATTATTATAAATCATGAGAAGATCTTGTAAACTACACAATTTCTATAAGTGTCATCCTATTCACCTCTTTGTTTTGAAAAATATCTATTGTTGTCAAATAAAATTTCACCCTACTAAGCACGAAGCTCAAAATTTCAATGACAGAATGGAAATGAACTCAAGGTGTGGGACCTTTGCGCATATAAGGTTGAATCTCTGGAGAATTCCAACTTCCATTTTTAATCCCATTACAATTTTTTGGTCCAAACCAACACATGAAATCCTACCACTAATAGCTCACAAGGAAAAGGAGAGAAGGATAACTTGATAGGGGAGATAGAGGTGATACACCAAGATTGAAAGGTTGATTCTTCCTAGCCAATATTGCACAATACATCTAAGAAGGGGACCAAAGGACTCATACACCACTCTATTTGGTCGATTTCATCGATAAACATGGAGGTTAGGGTTTGAAAAAGTGCTAGAAGGAAACATAATTTCTCAACATAGTAGTTGCAAAAAATTTAACTCAAAAATGTATACATAAAAATGAAAATAAAAAAATCCAACATGAAGGTAATAAACATACTCTTACACAAAAGAGGAAAGAACTAGCAACAATGATAAGCTTCATTAATGCAAAGGCATAAGCCAATATTTACAATGGTAGAGTGTGAAATACAGTCTACAATAAACAAACCCTATAGGAGCTAGAGGAAGAACCCTTAAAATGAATACATTTCTTGCCTTTATAGATCAAGCATAATTGAGAAACACAAATCAAACCCTAACCCTAACTAGGGCTAGCAATGAATCTTGTGGCATGGAAGAATGTAGCCCTCGATGAAAAATATGATTAGGGAATGGATTTGTTAGGAGATTTAACAAGAGACAATGAATCAGCATGTACGCTCATGAAATCCACCTGCAAGAGTCATAGGGTGCATTTATTTTTTTCCTCAAAACTCAGGAATCAAATCTAGACGCTCAAAAGTTAAATCAAGCATAAAAAATGTCACCCAAAAAAACATGTCAAAATCCATAGGAAGGTTGAGGTGTTGGGCTCAAAAAAAATACCTCTATGAGCACATATTAATTAAATGGTCCAAGGGCCCGAAAAAAGTACACCATTGGGGGTCAGGAATTGGGCCTATTTCTTACCAAGTGCATAGAATAAAGAAGAAAAGAAAGAGACTGTGAAGAGAAAGGAAAAAACAAGGGTAAGTGGGAAGGCTTACCTTTGAAAGACGGAGGTAAGGAGGAAGCCCTACCATCGAAGCCCGAAAACATGACACAACCATTTTTTCAAAGGAAGCTATCAGGGAGACAAGAAGATGTTAAAGGGGAAGGCTGATGGCCGACACTCGAAAGGAGGGATAAAGAATGGAAAAAAATGAAGGAGGAAGATTGACCTTTAGAGATCGAAGGGAAGACTTACTTCTTACCTTCAAAGGTAAGAGGTAAGATGCAAGAGGGAAGGCTGAAATGCCAAGGTCGATGAAGAAACAAAGAAAATGGAAGAGGAGAGGGAACCGGAAAGAGGTAAAGGGGAAGGCCGAAAGATGAAACCCAAAACTCTTTGAGGAAAAAGGAAGGAAAAGGAGAAAGAATGCAAGGTAAGAAAGTAATCGATAGCCCAAAAACATGAAATTATGGGACTTAGAAAAATTTAGCAAACTTCAAGAAGAAAACATGCAAGATGGCAGATGGGAAATCTCTCAAATCGATTACCAATGATGGGTCATCTAAGGGGGGCATGAAATGTCAAAATTTTAGAATTTTTTGTGGGATGATTTCCTACTAATCATGGAATCCAGAGGCCTTATCAATCTATTAGGCATAGATTCATGATGGGAATTTACAAAATTGGATCTCTCAAGGGAAAAACAAATCATGTGCAGGCTTGCACATGGAGAAAAGTGGTGCAGGAGCACCCCAAACTTCATCTAGGAAAAGTTGACTAGAAGGTTATGAAGTGATAAGATAGTAATTTCTTAAGTTTGTGCCTTAGAGGCATTTGAGAACTTGTAACAGGTTAGTGAAGGTCATGTTGGCCACATTTTAGTTTGAAATTTGGCTACAAGGCTGACTTAGGACCTTGTACACCTTCCTAGGTGATAGTTTGCTTTAAATTTTGAAAATAAGGCCTAAGAAAGCCACAAGCGGCCATGGAACAGTAAGGCTTGAGCTTAACTGAATTGGAGACTCTATTTATGGTGGATTTGGAGCTGAGAGCAAGGTTTGAAGCATTTATGTAATTTGATGTTTTCATTTTTCCAAGTAATTAAACAGGGTAACTAGTGTGTGAACTTCTGACTTTGATTTTGCATTGGTGTTCTATGGATTGCAGTTTTTTTTCAGTATTTGTAGAAGGTAGAATAGTTGTTCAATTAAGATTGTGTGACAAGAAGTAGATTGTTCCTATTCACTTTTAGTTTTGTTTAGTGTTAGGTTGTATTCCTTTCAATTTCAGTTTTGACAGTCAGACCATGGAAGAATGGAGACTTAGCTCTCATTTCCCCTGTACCAGGTGTATGGGCTCTTGGAAATTGAGGCTAGGCTCCATGACTATACATAGGTTAGGGTTAGGAGTCTTTAGGAGTCAAAATAACATGGAGAAAGTCTTCTCCTAGGCAAGCTTGATAGTGCCCAGCTACGAAAGACAGGAACTGCAGAGCACTTGGGTTGCAGGGGTACTCATCTCCTGGCAAACTTCGGTGTGGAGAAGGTAGGCAAGTGTCTTGCCAAGACATGGGATGTAGGATGAATCTCCCTCTATCAGTTTGGTGATAGAAAAATTTGTCCAAAGCAAGAAGGATAGGAAACATGCCAAACAAAGACCTAGTTTTCACCAAATTCGGGTTCAGGCCTGCGTACGGTCAGTGAAGGTCCAAAACCCTAGAATTCCTTGAGGGGTGGGTAGTAGGACCAAGAATCCCTAAAACAATTTTAGGGTTCTTTGGAGAAGATTGGAGAACCAACCGGTTTTCTTAGACAGAGAGACCTAATTGGGGCTCAAGGGCTAGTAGCCTTTTTAACCCTAGATGAGGGTTTGGTGAGAGCGATGGAAGAATGGAGTTTGGTGGACCTACAAGGACCCTAGGAGGATGGTGTGAAGTTAGGGAAAGCATCTCTACACCCCTGCAAAGACCAAATTATGTGTTGAGGTGAAATTAGCCTTTAGGGTAGATTAAGGGCTAGAGGAGGATGAAAGGTAGTGCACCAAGGTTGTCTTGGTATAGTGAATTGTAGTGATAGTGGGGTTGGTCAGGAGAACTAGGGGTACCTAAGAGGAGGGCCTAAAGGTTAAGGTGGTTAAGAAACCAAGGAGATCTTGCTAGCCAAGATCCAGAGCATGGAATAGTGAGTGTTCCATCCAACCCTACCCTATCAGATTGGTATCAGAGCAAGTTAAAGATTTGGGATAGAATCTTGTATGTCAGACCTTGAATCTAGTGGTTCTACAATCATGGTGACAAAAATTGATTTGGAAAAGAAGGTTGAAGACCAGGAAGAAGATAATAGGAGACTAAGGGAAAGACTAGCACAACTTGAGGATACATTGAGTAATGTGCTAAACAAGGCCGATGAGGATAGTAATAGGGTACCAAAGAGAGAAGAGGTTGCAGAGGGAGATAAGACCCCTGAACCTAACCTTGTTCTACAAGAGGAGCCTCTCTTGAAGGCATTGAAAGCTTTGAGTGGGAAAGCAGTTGAAGGCATACCATTGTTTAGTGGGAAGTTGGAAGCCGATCTAGTCATAGATTCGATAGAAGGCATGGAGAACCATTTTGAGTGTGATGGAGTCACTGAAGCATAGAAAGTGAAGGTGGCCAAATCAAGATTGAGAGGATCTGCCTTGACATGGTGGAAATTCATTCAAACAGAGAGGGAAAAGGAAGGAAAGAGGCCTATTTCAACTTGGAAGGGTATGGTTGCAAAGGTGAAAGAAGCATACATACCAGATGATTATGAGATCCAGTTGCACAAGAAGAGACCAAGATGTGAACACTTACATTGAGGAGTTTCAAAAACTCTGTATGAGGTCTAATGTTTCTGAAGATGAAAGTCTCAAGGTGGCTAGGTATCTTAATGGCTTGAAGTGGAATATTCAAGAGGAGATTGCTCTTTTAAGTCCTAAGATAGTACACCAATGTTACCAATTAGCTATCAAGATAGAGGAAAGAAACAAGAGGAAACAAGATCAGGCTTCTAAAGGCAGAGGCAAAGGAAGAGATCAAAGAGATCAAAGAGGACATAGAGGTGGCTACCAAGGTAGAGGAAATGAGCAAAGAAACCATGGAGAGTCTAAACTCACTGAGCATGGAAGTGAAACACCTTCTAGGGGAGGTTCTCAAGGAGGAGCAAATAGAGGGAGAGGACCAGGAAGGAGTAATTCATATTTTGCTAACATGAAATGTTACCATTGTGGGCAAGTTGGACATCCAGCTTATAGGTGCCCGAAGAAAGCATGTTCATCAAGCACTGAGAAGAGAGTGGCATATGCTCAAGAGGACACAATGAGCAACAAATCTCCAGAGGTTAGTCACATTGAATCTGAAATGGGGGAGAATCTGATGTTTAGGAGAGTTTTGATCAGACAACCGGTCAAGGAAGAACCAAAGCAAAGGAGAGCTCTATTTAGAGTGAGATGCAAGATACTTGGGAAAGTATGTAAGGTTATTGTAGATTCAGGTTCAACAGATAACATCATCTTAGAAGAGGCAATAAATAAGTTAAAATTGGAGAAGGTACCCCACACTAACCCCTACAAAGTAACATGGTTGAACAAAGGGCAGAGTGTTCTTGTTAATGAGAAGGTAATGGTGGATTTTTCCATTGGGGGTACAAAGATAGGTTGATTTGTGATGTATTACCCATGGATGCATGTCATCTACTATTGGGAAGACTATGGCAGTATGACAGGAGTGCCATGTATGATGGAAGAGAGAACACTATTTCTTTTAAGAAGGATGGGAAGACATTTAAGTTGCAGTCACTATCAAATGAAGAAGAGGGATAGTCAAAGACACCAAGTGTCCTATTAAGCAGTGGTAAGGAGTTCCTTAATAACCTATATCAAGGGGATGAAGGATATGTGATCATGTTGCAGTCCAAAGAAGAAGACAAGACTGAGAAAATAGTCATACCCAGAGCAGTCCAGAAGTTACTAGATCAGTACAAGGACACAATTAGTGATGGTGCACCTACAACTTTACCACCGAAGAGAGCTATTACTCATCAGATTGACTTCATTCCAGGGGCTTCATTACCAAACAAAGCATCTTACAAGCTTACACTGGATCAAAACCTAGAGGTAGCTAGGCAAGTGCAGGAGTTGTTGTATCAAGGATTGATTAGGAAAAGCATCAGTCCATGTGCAGTACCAGTGGTGTTGGCAAATAAGAAGGGAGGTAAGTGGAGATTATGCACTGATTATAGAGCAATAAATGGAATCACAATTAGGTATAGGCTCCCTATTCCTAGAATTGAAGACCTAATGGATTGTCTTGGAGGAGCTCAATATTACACCAAGTTGGATCTTAAGAGTGGATACGATCATATCAGAATTAAGGATGGAGATGAGTGGAAGACAACATTCAAGACAACAGATGGATTTTATGAGTGGAGAGTTATGCCATTTGGCCTTTCTAATGCCCCTAGCACATTCATGAGACTCATGAGTGAAGTACTCAAAGACTTTACAGGGATATTTGTGGTGGTATATCTTGATGATATACTCATCTTTAGCAAGATAGCAAAAGAACATCTAAAGCATGTGGAAATGGTACGTAGAATGTTGCAAGAGGAGAAGTTGGCCATCAACCTAGAGAAGTGTGAGTTCTTTAAACAAGAGCTTGTATATTTGGGGTTTGTAGTGTCACAAGGATCATTGAAGATGGATCCAAGCAAGGTGGAAGCTATCATCAATTGACCTACACCAACCACAGGGACAGAGGTAAGAAGTTTTCATGGATTGGCACAATTTTATAGAAAATTCATAAGGAACTTTAGTGGTATGTGTGCGCCAGTCCTAGATACAATCAAAGGTGGTTTGAAAACTAAGTTTGTGTGGACTCAAGAAGTTGAGAAAGGGTTTGAGAAACTGAAACTAGAAGTGGCAACTCAACCTATTCTCTTATTGCCTATTTTTGACAAGTTGTTTACTATGGAGTGTGATGCTAGTGGAGTTGCAGTAGGAGGAGTGCTAAGTCAAGAAGGTAGACCTATAGCTTTCTTTAGTGAAAAGCTAAATGAAGCTAAGAAGAAGTATTCTACCTATGATGTAGAACTTTATGCTTTAGTTTAGTCACTTAGGATGTGGAGGCATTACCTTCTACCCAAGGAATTTGTGGTCTTTACTGACAATTAGGCACTTAGTTACATCAACACTCAAGAGAAGTTGAGCAATAGACATTTGAAGTGGATGGAATACATCCAAGATTTTACCTTCACCATCAAGCACAAGAAGGGACAGATGAATAAGGTAGCAGATGCACTAAGCAAGAGGTTTTTGATAGTGCAAGAGATGCAAGTGAAGAGCATAGGGATAGAAAGTTTTAAAGATCTCTATCGAGAGGATGAAGATTTCCTAGAGGCCTACAAGGTATGTTCTAACTTTGAGAATCATTTTCATAGACAATACTCAAAGTATACATTGCAAAGTGGATTATTGTTTAAAGGGAATCAGTTATGTGTTCCAAGAGGGTCAATGAGAGAAAACCTCATTCAGGAAAAGCATAATGGCAGTCTTAGTGGACATTTTGGCATCAACAAGACTTTAGAACTTGTGCAAAGGTTCTACTATTGGCCTAAGTTGTCAAGAGATGTCAGGAAGTATGTGGAAGAATGTGTGGTGTGTATGAAGTCTAAGGGAGGAGCTAGTAATGCTGGTCTATATCAACCCCTACCTATTCCTAACAGGCCATGGGAGTGTGTTAGCATGGATTTTGTGGTAGGAATTCCTAAGACCAAGACTGGATTTGATAGTGTCTATGTGATGGTGGATAGATTCAGCAAGATGAGTCACTTTATTCCTTGCAAAACCACTCATGATGCTAGCTACATAGCTCACCTTTTCCTCAAGGAAGTTGTAAGGATCCATGGATTGCCTTTGAGCATTGTATCAGATAGGGATGTGAAGTTCATGAGTCACTTTTGGAAGACTCTATGGAGCAGATTAGGTACCAACCTGTCTTTTGGATCAGCTTACCATCCTCAGACCTATGGTCAAATAGAGGTGGTTAATAGAGTGTTAGGTAATCTTCTTAGGTGCCTAACCAAAGAGTATGGACATACATGGGACATGGTTATTTCATAGGCTGAGTATGCTTATAATGACAGTGTGAACCGGACCATAGGGAAGAGTCCTTTTGAAGTTGTGTATGGAATGCACCCAAGAGGTATATGTGAGCTCAGGGATCTAGGAGCTATGGATCATAGGATTGGACATGCAGAGGACTTCACTTAGACCATGAAGGAGATTCAGGAGCAGGTAAAGAGGACAGTCATCGAGGCTACCCAAAAATTGAAAGACAAGGTAGATATGTCAAGAAATGATTTGCAGTTTGCAGTAGGAGACTATGTGATGGTCCACCTTAACAAATCCAAGATGCAAAAGGGAATTTCAACCAAGTTGCAGATGAAAAGAGTAGGACCATGCAAGATATTAGCCAAATATGGAAAGAATGCATACAAGGTGGAGTTACCTGAAGATTTAGGGATGTCACCAGTCTTCAATGTAGCTGATTTGATCAGATACAAGGGATCAGTCAATGATGTAGATCAGAAAAGTAACGAGATCTTCAAGGATGTAAGTAACATAGCCTTACCTACTCCAGACAAGCTACAAGTAGAGAATATCTTGGAGTCAAGAGTGAAGAAGGCTACAAGACATAAGGTGTACATGGAGCATCTTATCAAATGGAAGAACAAACATGAATCTGAGGCTACTTGGGTAGATGAAGCTCAGTTCAAGAAGCAGGGTATTGACCCATCTCTAATATCTCCTCACTTTCTTGATGTCTATGCAGAGGGGGAGAATGGTGCAGGAGCACCCCAAACTTCATCTAGGAAAGGTTGACTAGAAGGTTATGAAGTGATAAGATAGTAATTTCTTAAGTTTGTGCCTTAGAGGCATTTGAGAACTTGTAACAGGTTAGTGAAGGTCATGTTGGCCACCTTTTAGTTTGAAATTTGGCTACAAGGCTGACTTACAACCTTGTACACCTTCCTAGGTGATAGTTTGCTTTAAATTTTGAAAATAAGCCCTAAGAAAGCCACAAGCAGCCATGGAATAGTTAGGATCGAGCTTAACTGAATTGGAGACTCTATTTATGGTGGATTTGGATCTGAGAGCAAGGTTCAAAGCATTTATGTAATTTGATGTTTTCATTTTTCCAAGTAATCAAATAGGGTAACTAGTGTGTGAACTTCTGACTTTGATTTTGCATTGGTGTTCTATGGATTGAAGTTTTGTTTGAGTATTTGTAGAAGGTAGAATAGATATTCAATTAAGATTGTGTGACAAGAAGTAGATTGTTCCTATTCGCTTTTAGTTTTGTTTAGTGTTAGGTTGTATTCCTTTCAATTTCAGTTTTGACAGTCAGACCATGGAAGAATGGATACTTAGCTCTCATTTCCCTTATACCAGGTGTATGAGATCTTGTAAATTGAGGCTAGGCTCCATGACTATACATAGGTTAGGGTTAGCAGTCAAAAGAACATGGAGAAAGTCTTCTCCTAGGTGAGCTTGATAGTGCTCGGCTAGGAAAGACAGGAAGTGCAGAGCACTTGGGTTGTAGGGGTACTCATCTCGTAGAAAACTTTGGTGTGGAGAAGGTAGGCAAGTGTCTTTCCAAGACATGGGATGTAGGAGGAAGCTCCCTTTGTCCGTTTGGTGATAGAAACCTTTGTCCAAAGCAAGAAGGATAGGAAACATGCCAAACAAAGACCTAGTTTTCACCAAATCTGGGTTCAGGCCTGTGTACGGTTGGTGAAGGTCCAAAACCCTAGAATTCATTGAGGGGTGGGTAGTAGGACCAAGAATCCCTAAAAAAGTTTCAGGGTTCTTCAGAGAAGATTGGAGAACCAACCGATTTTCTCGGACAGAGAGACCTAATTGGGGCTCAAGGGCTAGTAGCCTTTTTAACCCTAGATGAGGGTTTGGTGAGAGCGATGGAAGAATGGAGTTTGGTGGACCTACAAGGACCCTAGGAGGATGGTGTGAAGTTATGGAAAGCATCTCTACACCCCTGCAAAGACCAAATTGTGTGTTGAGGTGAAATTAGCCTTTAGGGTAGATTAAGGGCTAGAGGAGCATGAAAGGAAGTGCACCAAGGTTGTATTGGTATAGTGAATTGTAGTGATACTGGGGTTGGTCAGGAGAACCAAGGGTACCTAAGAGGAGGGCCTAAAGGTTAAGGTGGTTAAGAAACCAAGGATATCTTTCTAGCCAAGATCCAGAGTATGGAACAGTGAGTGTTCCATCCAACCCTACCCTATCAAAAAGCATGGAAACTAGAAACTAGTCATGGCATATGGACCACTCCACATGGAATCAAAACTTGGAATGTCTTCTAGATTTTTTTGTGTCTGCATCTCATTTTAGCACTAGATCTCCCTCTTGGAACATCCTATGAACTCCCTTCTTGTCAAAATTTATTTTTACATGTGCTTGATGTGCTTCTATGACCTACATAGATTTGTTCCTTGTCTCCCCCAGTTCAAAGAGTTCAACCATCCTTACTATCATAGCATCATTATTTTCTAACTCCAACTAATGTGCCAACTCAAGAGAAGGAAATTCCAAGGATAATGGTAAGATTGCTTCCGGGTATGTGCAGGATCATGATAGGCCAAAAAGTGGTGGTATCTAAGTGATATGATGGCCCATGTGGCTGATAACCTTTTTTTACACCCAAAATTGATGAAATGAAAAGCTTTTTTAAAGGAGATTCTTAGCTTTCCACCAATATAAATTATGCTTTACTTTGAGTTTAATAAATAATTATTATTCATTTTCTATTTGAATTATGACTAAAGTCTTGATTGATAGGTTGATTTAAAAAAATCTATAACTTTCAAACGGTATGAAATTTTTTGAATCCGAAACATGCATCACATTCTATGCTTCTCATACTATAGGATTAAAAAAATAATAATTTCATGAAGTTTTGACCAAGTTAAGGTGGTTAGACATACGAGTTTTAATATTTTTTAAAATGTGTAATAAAAAAATCATAATTAATTATTTACTTAGAGAAAAAATAAAACAAATATTCATCACATAGGGACATGAGTCCCCTACTTATATCTAAAATATTATAAAAATATATTATCATTTTATTGTGGTTAGGGTGGTCAGACAAACACCTACTTCTTATTTTTTCCCTAAAATTTAAGTACTACTGCATTGAAATTTCAAATTTTCACCAAATAGATTGTTTTTAAAAATAAACCTAGTAGTTTAGAAACTACATTCAATTTGCTACAGATTCTATTCTTACATATTTTTTAAATAATATAGATAACTTATTCAAATTTTTACGTCAAGTTGTCTAACTCTGATTTTTCAAATTTTATTGCCACTTAAGGGCGTGTTTTTTCCATGATGATCCTACACATACCCTTCCCTTCCATAAACTAACATGAAAGGAGAATTACAAATTTCTCTTTTAGGATTAATTCTATTAGCCCAAAGGGCTATCTTCAACTTTCTATGGTAGGTCCTTTGGTTATAGTCTCCAATGGTCCTCTTGATAATCCTGATGAGATTTTTTATTTGAAGAATCAGGTAGGCGATGACCCTGCTCGGATAGTATTTAGATGGGGTCTTCAAGTAAATTCAATTTATATACCCAATCAAGGATCTGAGCACTAGTAAAATCCTTGGAATTTTCTAAAATAATGGTAGAAGGAGTGCCAAATCTTGTAACAATTCCATCAAGGAATTCCAAAATTGAAGTATCAATGGCATCATTCAAAGCAACTGCCTCTATCTACCTGGTAAAGTAGTATGTGGTTGTTAAAATCTATTTATGACCAAGAATTTATGGTGGATTTATCATGCCAATAAAATTCAAACCCCACTATGTAAATGGTTGATCAACTTGAATGGGTTGAAGAGGCAGGGTAGCCAACCTTTGCTTTCCAGAAAAGAAAGCAGACTACAATTTCTCACCCATTTGCGAGCGTCATTGAAAAAAGTTGGCCAATAATAACCAACCCGCATGATATTTGTATTAGTATTCCTTGTAGAAAAATGGCCACCTGAAGAGCCATCATGGAATTCATTTAGCATTCTGCTAACTGGATATGCCTTTATGCATCTTAATAGGACTCCATTGAAATCCTTTTTTAAGAGTTCCATCCACTATGACATATGGAATGGACTGTAATTTGAAATGTCTTCTTTTGGTCCTATCTACACCCATAGGATATCTAGCTTCTTGTAAACAGGTAGTCATATCATACACCCAGTTGCCTTGTATGTTTGCATTTGGTGCTTGTTGTTTGTGTAGCACAAGGGATACCTCTATAGGAGTCTCAAATTTTCAAACAAGTTGGTCACACAACCCTTTGCCTCTCACCAGCTTGGTGATCTTGATGTCAATGTCATAGTCCATCACCTTGGTGATCCATCCAACCCTTTTTTCATTGGTATCTTTGCTCAATAGGAACTCTTTAATGTTGACATGGGGCACTATTAGTTGTATCCTATTATTAGACAAAATGTGTGTAAAACTTTTCAATGCTTTAACAATAGCAAGAGGTTTTTTTTCAACCTAGTTATACTTGACCTCATAATATTTGATCCCTTCACTAAAGAAAGCAATGGGTTGCTCCATATTTTCTTTATTTAGCTGGGTTAGGATAGCTAATATACTTGCTTCACCTCCAAAGTTATAAATAATGAAATCCTTATCATAGTTAGGATTGAAAAGGGTAGGAGATTGATAAATTTATTGTTTGATAGCCTCAAAGTTGTCTTTACTTTCTTTTGTCCACTTGAAGACCATATTTTCCTTAAGCATAGAAGTAAAAGGCTTTATCAAAGAAACAAGGTTTGGAATGAACATCCTCACAAAGTTAATTGTGCTTAAGAAACTTTATAATACTTTCTTGTGAATAGGAAGTGGGATGCCCAAGATAGATTTTACTCTTGCAGGATCAATGACCAAGCCATCTTTTGAAACAATGTTCTCAAGAATATTTCCCCAATCAGTAGTGAAGAAACATTTATTTGGATATAGGGAAATACCATATTCCCTACATTTTTGAGATACTTGTTCAAGGTGACTAAAAAATTCTTTTGCATGCTTTAAAAAACCGTGATATCATCCAAGTAGACCAAAACAAACTGTCTAAATATAGCTTGAAACACCATATCCATGGCTCTCTCAAAAGTGTCACCTACATTAGTTAGACCAAAATGCATTTTAGAATAAGCATATTATGTAACCGTTGAAGTTTTCCATGTTTGGGAAGATGTGTAATGGTTGAAAATTTCCTCCCTTTGTCAATCTGTTACTTCCTTTCATTTTTTTGTGCAACTTCCTATCAGGCAGTTCTTATTTTTGGATTGTATTGTTCTCTATTGAGGAATTTTTTTCTTTCTTTGTTTTTTGGGGGAGAAAATACATGGCATAGATGTGAAGTGATGGATTTATTCCTTTAGCTATAAATATTTTTGAAGGTTTAATTTTGGCTTGTTTCTAATAAAAATATACAATCTCTATTCTCTGGAGTCCTTCCTAATTTTTCATTCTATGTGTGTTCTATATCATTTTCTAATGGATTTTGCTTCATATTCTGCTTATGGAATAAAACGTTGAGTTGTATGTTAAGATGTCTAGTTGCACAAATTTATGGATTTGAGTTGAGGAGCTAACTAGGTTTGTTTGGAGACCCAGGTGTAGTCCTAGAGGTTGATTTATTTATCAGTTTTTGGTATCAGAGGAATTAATGATGGCCTAGAGGGGAGTTCATGTGAATTGGGAAAGAAGGGGTAGGAGAAATGCTAACCTTCATAGTTATATTTCTAATGATGTAGACCCTATGGAGAGGCTTATTGAAGCCTTAAAAAGCCAAAGTTCTAAGATTAAGGTTGATATTTAAGATTTTAAGGGTGAGCTTAACCCATAGTCCTTTTTAGATTAGGTCCAATAATTGGAGAAGTAATTCGACAAGGAGGATATTGATGAGGATGATGTGAAAAGGGTGAAATTTTTTGGATCCAAGTTGAAGTTACATGTAGCCCTGTGGTGGGAGAATGTACAAATTTCAAGAAGAAGAGAAGGGAAAAATAAGATTAAGCTTTGGCCTAAGATGTTGAAACATTTGAGAGCTAGATTTTTTCCCTCTAATTATCAACAATTTTTTTTTAAATAATTTCAAAATATGAAACAAAAGGATCAATCAATCTAGGCTTATATTGAATAGTTCATGAGGCTTCAAATTTGAATGGATATACAAGAAAGTGAAGAGAAAATATCAACTAGGTATGTCAATGGACTAAAATTTCAACTTCAGGATGAGCTCACATTGTTGAAAGTACATATGATGGATGAAGCTTATGAGTAAGAAAGGTGATAACTACCAGAACAAAGGGAGAGGGAGTTCCTCCAAGCCTACTAAAGTGGAAGACTTAGATGAAAGTGTGAGGCCATATTTATGGGGAAGAGAAAGCTTTATAGGTAGGGGATGTGGACAACCTCCATCAAGGGAGTGAAATCCCTTAAGGCATTTCATTTGTGAGGAATCCCACAAGGCTATCGTGTAATGCCCCGCCACACAACCCTAGAGGAAGTTGCAATTAACTACTTAAACAGACTAATTCTTTTTGTTTAAGAACAATTAATCAGGCAAGATCACTACCCAATGCCAACAACCTCTAAGGTTACGAGACAAAGGTTATATAGAACCTAAACCAAAAACATGAATCTAAACCACGTCACTTAATTACTTAATAAATTAACACATACATTCCAAATAAGATAAATTACATCAAGCATAAGAGATGACTTTCAATTTCATTTATCCATATTTAAATAATATGATTACAACTCTCATTCCCCGAATGATGCAAGTCCAAAAATAAGGTTACAATTACAACTTCCACCTCAATAACAAATGAGGGGTAATAAATCACAATATCAACTGAAATAAAATAAAATAAAGCAAGAACTGAAACTAAATCCCACGAGCTCTCCAACAGGAAATCTTGTCCACACGAACAAGAAGAAAGCCCAATGGATTAAGGTGCATGCCACCCAACCAAGTGGAACCCAAAGGCCCACCCCCTGTGCTAGGAGATAGTAACAAGGAATCCTATCCAGGGCCATCTACCTCTAGAAACCGGCTAACACATAACTGAACCAAACTGACACAACCAATCACATGTACCACACAAGTATAACACCGGTACAATTCTAAATGGTCACATTACTTCAAGATATAAATCAGATCAAGTATGTTATGGGAACCATACACAGAATCAAATACCAACTGTTTTCCTAGATAGGGTGTCAACACACAACTCATCATGAGTTACCCACTATTGATCTTCATAGGCTCTGGCTATCTTGGTGGCCTCAACCGATCCCCGACCCTCATACTTACTAATGTGGGATCAAATACCTCTCGTAAAGACAAGATAGATGGCCTTGCCATTCCATGCCTTCCCACTCATCCCAAGCCTAAACGAGCACTTGTGGCTATGAGTGAGGCAACATTATCTTTTTCAGTGTGAAGTACTACCCAAACTTCTAAGTACATTGATTTATTTATCACTTAATTACACCACTTCTGAAGGTTACCCAATCTTACCACTTGCAGGCTCTGGCCCCTATGAAAGCCACTCTTCTACTTGACAACATACACACTATCCAAGCTCCAAGGGTAACAAAGGGCAAACAAACAAGATATCATGACCACTCCTTTCTCAGGAGGCGACATAAGTCAAAACCCTCTCCTAACATTGGAGGTAACAAAAATAACAAAGCCACTCCATACAAGGAGGCACAACTCACATAATCCACTCCTAATCCAAGGAGGCACAAAACATCCCCGTTTGTGGAAACTGGGTAATTAATTGATAACATATCATGCACTACCCAAGGGATTCACAACAGGATGACTAACATAATACGACAACCCACATAATATAAGATCCCCATCTGAAAGACTTAACAACCCTTCTAACCAATTTCCCCCAATGTGATAACATAAGAGATTACATTTAAACCAACAATTAATAAGAAATAAATCTACTTCAGATTTCCTAAATCCACTTCTTTCATTTACATTCAGTACCTAATAGCCTTAAGAAAACTAAATTAAATATCTTCTCTTTCAGACGAAAGATAAAACTCAAATCAAATATTTAATTTCACTAATTGTTTTAAAATAAATATAAATTAGAAATTTATTTCAACCATTTAGAAAACATCGTTTAAAAATAAATATTTGTTTCCTCTTTTCAACATATTCATTTCATTTAAGACAAATATAGTGTTCCACCAAAATTGTATTATTTTAAATTAAAGTCCATAATTGACTAAACACAATGTTTTAATTTCCACAATTACACTTAAACATGTTATTAATCAATTCAACATTTTAATACACACATATTTAAAATGTATACGAATGTATTAAAATTTAAATACCAACCTATATATATAAATACGTAATATATGCATCCTCATATTGTGTATATATATATACATATATTATTTATATATATTAAATATATATGTACATTATGTTATTAATATATATTAATATTTAAATATTATAAAATATTATATATCAAATATTAAATATATACATATATTTTTTTTAAATAATAATAATAATATAAAAAAAAATGAATTAAAAAAGTCCAAGCGATTATAGGGGTGCGCGCAACGGATTTGTGGGGAAGCACGCCCAACACAATAGGGTCGACTGTGCGAATACACAACCAACTCCATTAACATGGGGCAGTTGTGTATTCACACAACCTTCCCATAAACACTGGGTGCGGCCAGTGTGGGGGTTGCGCTGGGCACGGCTCCCCCACACGCCTCCCATGGGGGGCGCGGTGGGGTGAGCCCCCAGCGTCCCTCCACCAGTCTGCCATTTTTACAAAAAAACAGGGTTAAAACCCCTTGTTTTTCATCCGCCGTTCTTTTGGCCATTTCTTAGAAAAAAATGGCCAGCAAAACCCTACTCTAGGGAATATTTAAAAAAATAAATATAAATATAAATATATGTATATATATATATATCAAGATTTATATATATCTATATGCATATGTATATATATTTACATTTAACTAGATTGGAATTGAAAATGAATTGAGGAAGTAAAACTGAAAAGAACAAATTATAATCAAGAATTCATTCTTTTTTTTTTTAAGCAACCTAATCCAAACAAAGGTTTTCTTTCAAATTGGAAAACACGAATCCAACTATGTTTATTTTGCAATCAAACAACAGATTTAAAAGATTTTCAACATGATTTTCGACAACAACATATACCATTAAAATTTCATAAGAAACTAATTTTAAAGACATGAAGCTATTTTTTTTGAGTTTGTGAGAAGATCCAGATGGTGCCCAGATTCCTGCCTTGATTCCAATTTCAGCTCCACAAATTTTCATAGCTTCAATCCAAAACCCACAAAATGCAAAAATTCTTCCTCTTCCACTTTCAAATTTTCATTCTTGTTGAGAAGGAAACTTGTGAAGCAATCTTCAAATAATAAAGAAAAAATCAAACAAATATCATGCAACAACCCTCATCAATTTCTCAAAACAGAATAGCAAATATCTTATGTTTTCAATTTTTCAATTCAAACTTTTTAAAATTGCAATTCAATTCATTTTCCTTTATTTTGTTAATTTTCATCCTTTTAATTTTCCCAATTTCACACAAAAATCTATTAATTGGACAAAATGGAAAAAAAAAACTTAATTTATTTCAAATCAATTAATTTAATTAACCACAAACTAAATCTAATCCAAGATTAAACTATTTATTAATAAATTAAACCACATTTCTAACATAAAACAAGATAAATTAATCAACAACTTAAATGCATAAAGCCATTTAATTACCCTTTTCAACTTGCAATTAAATAATCAAAGAGAGTGAACAATATTAAAGCAACATAACCCGACTAAAAACTGATGACACACTATGACTAGGGTGATGACTTGGCATGAAAAACCTAGCTACTATCTCCTAATTGAATACTGTTGGGAAATGGACACGTTCAAACCTGTGAAACCAGGTGGAGTCGATGTCCTGTACCTATCAACCTGCGAACAAAGAGTATATCCACATGCATATATATGTCATAATTAAAACACACCGTGAAGAGGAAATCTCAGAATCGCAGGGCGCTCACAAGTGAGTGATGCAATACCGTCCCCTTCACCAATACAGTGTAACTAACTAAAAAGTCTAACATACTAATATAATCCAAAGGATAAAACATCATTAATTCAAAAATCCACTTATGCTAATTCAAAACATGTCAAAATGATAACATCATAATAAAATACCATCACCTCAAAAGATAACATTAATGTCACTTTATAGATAGCAATCAAATAGCAGTCGAGTACCATAGTCAAGGTACTAACAGAAAATACAACATAAAAGAGCATAACACTGTTCGATCAAAAGGACAAAATGAAGGGGTATTAAATATCGATTATCCTCAAAATCCCAAAAGGGTAATGGTAGCCCAAGAAGAAGAAAAATCCTTGTCAAAAGAAGTTGAGGCTAAATCAAGAGGCAACCTAATGTTGAGAAGAACTTTAATTTTTGGGGACAAGGGAACTCCTAAAGTTGATTGGAAAAGGAAAAGTGTCTTCCAGACGAAATGAAAATGTAAGGGAAAGGTATGTAAGGTGATCAAAAATGGTGGATCTACTGATAATCTGGTGAGTACAAAGATGGTTAGCAAATTATAGCTTGTTTGTATTCCAAAATCTAATCCATATAAGATTTATTAGTTAAAAAAAATCAATGTGCTTGTGGATAAATATTGTGTTGTAGCATTCAAAATTGGTCCTTATGAGGATGAAGTGCTTGTGATGTTGCGTTGATGGATGCATGCCATCTGTTGTTGGGGAGGCCTTGGTAGTATGATCAAAATGTGACCCATCAGGGTTGAGACAATATTTATGAGGTTCAACATAAAGGAAAGAAAAGGGTATGTGCAGGATCATCATGGAAAAAACAGGCCTTTAGGTGGCGATGAAAATTTAGAAAATCAGAGTTAGGAAACTTGACGTAAAAATTTGAATAAGTTATCTATATTATTTTGAGAATATGTAAGAATAGAATCTATAGAAAATTGAATGTAGTTTCTAAACTACTAGGTTTATTTTTTTAAAAATCTATTTGGTGAAAATTTGAAATTTCAATGCAGTAGTACTTAAATTTCAGGGAAAAAAATAAGGAGAAAGTGTCTGTCTAACCACCCTAACCAAAATAAAATGATATAAAAAATTATAAGATTCTAGATATAAGTAAAGGACTCATGTCCCAATATGATGCATATTTTTTTGTAATTGCTTTCCAAGTAAATAATTAATTATGATTTTTTAATTACAAATTTTAAAAAATATAAAACTCGTATGTCTGACCACCTTAACTTGGTCAAAACTTCATAAAATTCAAATTTTTTTTTTAATCATATAGAATGTGAAGCATAGAGTGTGATACATGTTACATATTCAAAAAATGTGATATCGTTTGAAAGATATAAATGTTTTTCAATTAGCCTATCAATGACGACTTTAGTCATAATTCAAATAGAAAATGAATAATAATAATTTATTAAATTCAAAGTAAAGCATAAATTATATTGGTAGAAATCTGAGAATCTCCTTTAAAAATCCTTTTCGTTTCATCAATTTTGGATAAAGAAAAATTCGTCAGCCGCATGGGCTATCATATCACTTACATATCGCCACTTTTTGGCCCATCATGATCTTGCACATACCCAAAATACTCTTAAAACCATGAAAAGAAAAGGATTCATTTGAAATGACAACCTTGGATCTTGTTTCTACCAACTATAATAAGTTTTACAATGAGGGAAAGGGATCAACTTGTTATTTTCTATGGCCAAAAGAAGCAAGAGAGCCTAGTAGGATCCAACCCCCACCAGAGATGCACAAGTTGTTGGAAGAATATTCTAATATAACATCAATAAAGCATCCAGCTAGTTTACCTCCTTCACAAGGGATCACACACCATATTGACTTAGTGCTAGGATCCAAGCTTCCTAACCAAGCTACATATCGATTATCTCCAAAATAAAATGAAGAGATGAGAAGAGAAATTTGTGAATTATTACAAAAGGGATTCATAAGGGAGAAAATGAGTCCTTGTTCTACACCAACTTTAATTTCATGAAAAAAGGAGGCAAGTGGAGGATGTGTTTGGACTCTAGAGATATCAAAAAGATCATGGTAAAGTATCGGTACCCCCTCCCTAGAATGGATGACTTGTTAGATTGTTTGGTAGGTGCTACGATGTTCTCCAAGATCGATTTGAGAAGTGGTTACCATAAAATTTGAATATGAGAAGGTGATGAATGGAAGGCAACATTTAAGGTCAAGGATGGTTTATATGAATGGTTGGTGATTCCTTTTGGAATGTCTAATTCCCCTACCACTTTCATGCACACCATGAACTAGGTATTTAGAGCCTACATTGGAAAATTTGTCATAATCTATTTTGATGATATATTGATTTTTTATCAAGAACATGGAAGAAAATTTAGCATGTGCCTAAAAATTATTTTTGATACACTTAGAAGGGAGAGGTTGTTTACAAATATTGAAAAAGGTGAGTTGTGTATGGCCAAGTTGGTTTTCCTTGGAAATGTGATTCCAACAAAAGGAGTAAGTATGGATCCTTAAATGGTTAAGGCTACACTTGAATGGCCTATCGCTCAAAGTATTATAGAAATACAGAGGTTTCAAGGATTAGTAGACTTCTATAAGAGGTTTATCAAAAAAATTAGCAAAATATGTGCACCCTTGATTGATTGTACTAAAAACACGTCTTTTTCTTGGACCCAAGCAGCTGAAAGAAGTTTTGAACAACTTAAAAGGAAGGTAACTGAAGCCCTTATACATGCTTTTCTTGACTCTCAAAATTTTTTACCATTGAGTGTGATGCTTCTATTGTAGCCATTAGAGGTGTATTGAGTCAAAAGGGTGAAACAATTGCCTACTTTAGTGAGAAACTAAATGATTCCAAGAAGAGATATGGCACTTATGATAAAGAATTATATGATATTGTCCAAACATTGAAACAATGGAGGAATTACTTGGTGCATAGAGAATTCATTTTATTGACAGATAATCAAGCATTGAAATATATCAACTCACAAGCCAAATTATCCCATAAATATGCTAAATGGGTCTCCTTTTTGTAGGATTATATATTTTTTGTTCAACATTTGAGTGGTAAAAATAATGTGGTAGCTGATGCTTTAAGTAGAAGATGCCACTTACTCATTTCAATGACTAATGAGATTGTTTGGTTTGATGAAATGAAATGAGAATATGCAAGAAATCCTTATTTCAGCGAAGTGGTTGTTTCCCTCAATAGTCCTGCTGATACAAGGAGTAAATTGTTTGAAGACTACTTATTGGAAAATGGATTTTTATTTAGAGGACATCAACTTCATATTCCCTTGGGGTCTAAAAGGGAGAAATTGATTCGATAAATGCATTCAAATGGCTTGGGGGGACACTTTAGAAGGGACAAGACTTATAGCTTAGTGAGAGAAAAATTTGGCCTCAACTAAGGAAGGAAGTGAATAAGTTTGTTTCTTCCTTTAGATTTTGTCAAGTTTCTAAAGGTGGGCAGTAGAACATTGGTTTATACTAACCTTTACCTGTTCCTGAGGGACCTTGGATTGACATCTCCATGCATTTTGTGTTGGGATTTCCTCTTACACAACGAGGAAATGATTCTATTTTTTTTGTTGTGGATCAATTTTCAAAAATGTCTCACTTTCATCCATGCAAAAAGATTACAGATGCAAGTAAAGTTGTTGGTTTATTTTTTAAGGAAATTGTTTGCTTACATGGATTTCCCAAAACTATTACTAGTGATTGAGATACAAAAAATTTAAGTCACTTTTGGAGAAAATTGTGGAAAATGTTTGGCAGTAAACTATAGTATAGTTTATCCTATCATCTACAAATACAAACTGAAGCAGTTAACAAGAGTTTAGGTAATTTTTTCTTTGTTGTCTGGTTGGTGAAAATCCAAGATAGTGGGATTTAATTTTGGCACATGATGAGTTTTCTTTTAACTCAAGCATCAATAGGTCAACTAGTAAGTCTCCTTTCCAAGTTGTTTTGGGAAGCAACCCTAAAGGGGTTGTCGATCTTATTGATCTTCTGGATGGAAAATGGGTTAGTCAAGATGCAGAGGACTTTGCAAGGCATATATAAGAAATAAAACATCAAGTGAGGCACAAATTACAACTAAAAAATGAGAAGTATAAAAAGGATGATGATTTACATCGAAAAGAGAAAGTATATGAAGAGGATGAACAAGTCATGGTATATTTGTGTAAATAAAGATTTACTCAAGGTAGTTTTAACAAATTGAAACCTAGAAAATTAGGACCATGTAAAATACTAGAGAAAATATGTGAGAATGCCTATCTACTGGATTTGCTTGAAGACTTAGACATAATTCCAGTTTTTAATGTTGCTAATATTTATCCCTACCATCTTGGTCCTAAACTAGTCCTTGATGAAAATGTGTAAAAAGACTTAGCCAGTGCTTTTCCATGGAGGAAAAAAGAGTAGATTGAAAAGGTTGTGGACACTAATATTACTACAATAAGATCCAAGAATTACAATATGTATTTAGTGAAATGGATGGGTTTACCTAATTCCAATTTAACACTTGGATTGCTGAAGAGGATATCCTAAAGTTGAAAAGATCAAATTATTTTGAACTAGGAGGTCCAAACCTTTTTAAAGGAAGGGAAGATGATAGAACCACTAAAGCTATCCATGTTTGGGCAAATGTGTAACAGTTGATAGTTGGCTCCCTTTGTCAATCCATTACTTCCTTTCTTTTTGTTGTGTGATTGTTAGTCATGTAGTTGTTATTTTTGGCTTGTATTCTTCTTGATTGAGGATTTTTTGTCTTTATTTGTTTTTTTGGGGGAGAAAAGACATGGCATAGATGTTAAGTGATGGATTTATTCGTCTAGCTATAAATATTTTTGAAGGTTTACTTCCGGATTGTTTCTAATAAAAATATCCAATCTCTATTCTCGAGTCCTTCGTATTTCTTTCATTCTCTATGTGTTATGTGTCATTTGCTAATGGATTTTTCTTCATATTATGTTTATGGAATAAAATGTTTAGATATATGTTAAGATGTCTAGCTACATGGTGTTATGGATTTGAGTTAAGGAGCTGACCAAGTTCATTTGGATATCCAGGTGCAGGCCTAGAGGTTGATTTTTGCATCAAAATAGGTGCCCCACTTTGTAGTAAATGTTATCTTATGTTGATCAAATTTTTGGACCAAAATTTTGTTGTAGCTTGAGTAATTGTCCAAGAAAGAAAACCTTTCTGATCCACTGAGTCTTTGTAAAATATTCTAAATGGAGGGGAGGGGATAATGATCCTTTAGGGAGGCTTTATTTAGATATCTAAAATATACACAAAGTATTTTTTCCCCATTCTTTTTCCTGACAAGCACTAATTTTTCCACCTATGAAGAATGCTTGATGGGAAAAATGATTCTAGTCTTAATCAATTTGGCCAAATATTTTCTCATCAAAGGTTCAAGCTTAGGATTTAAAGGCCTTTGTTTTTTCCTTACAAGTTTGGCATCTGGATCTAATTCAATGGTATGTTGGGAAAGGCACAGGTCAAAACCCTTTAGGTCTTCATAAGTCCAAGCAAATACATCATTGCATCTATTGTAAAGATCTATGAAAATATCATGTTCAATGGTAGAGCATACCTTTCCCAACTTTAGATACTTTCCCTTTGAAATCTCTATTGCCTTTAAGTCACCCTTGTTTGCAGCTAGGTTCATCCTTTCTTTCTTTAATTGATCATCAGGATTGAAAATACCTTCAAGGGTGATAAGACCATTTGGTAGCTTGTTACTACTCAGCTGCACAATCTAATCACCATACTAATTTTTCAGCTTGGACTAATTTCTTTTACAAAATTCTACCTCATCTTGCAAAAAAATCGCTATCTATTTTTCATTGTCAAATACTTTCCAATGATCTTTATTATCTCGAACAATAGGCCTCACCACAAGCCTAATATGTTGCTTCTTTTACTAGCAATATGTTTTGGCATGTCAAACTAAGCACCAACTATTGCAAGTCTATGAACGTGTTTATTCTAATTTATAAAAATTATTTGGATATTAAAACCTTCAAAGCCCTCAATTAAAACCCAAACCCTATGCTTGTAGGATTTGAGTAGATTTTTTTTTGTTGATCTTTGAGTTTTGACTTGATGAACGACCAATTCACTATCACTAAAATCTTGTAACAAAATGATGTTTCTTTTTTGTTCAAGCTGGAGACCTTGGATGAGTGATTCATACTCAACCACATTGTTAATGCAACTAAATTGATGCATGAAAGAGAAATAATATTTTTCCTTGCTCGGAGATAATAGCATTACACTAGCACCAACACCATTTATGTTTCTAGAACCATTTAAAAAAATCTTCCACAACCCCCCTAAATTCTCTTGAGTTTTTATGAGATTGGGGATAGGAGTGTTCTCCTCATGAATGCAATAGGTACCAAGACTCGTCTCCTCCACTTCAACAATAGTTAATGGGTCAGAATGTAAAGCATTCCCCATTCATATAGTAAACAATCGGGTACCTCCTATATAGGATTGGTAGGTTCATGAACATAACACTCCTCATTTTGATCATGCAATGTATAGTTCATGTTTATTGGACTAGGAGAGTAAGGCTCTAGATGATATTTTTCTATGGGCTCAGATTTGATGGTTTCTTTAGTGCCATATGTTGTTCTAAATAGCATGTTGATGCAAGAGCATCAGGACAAACTTATGATTCCTTAGAGAAAATTTTGAAGGTTGATTCAATCATGTTGATTTTTTTCAATGTATTAAGGTCATTTAGACGATTTTTAACATGTATGAGTCATTTAGAGGTCATTGGATGTGTATTATGTCCAACTTTGTAAATAAGCAAAGGTTGTCAATATAAATTACAAAAAATTGTAAAAGTTGCATAAAGCAACCTTAAGAAGTTGAAAGGTCATTTTTAGTTTAGGAATTGGTAGTTAGTTGGAAAGTGGTTAGAAGGTGTAAAGTCGGTTTGGATTCCTTTAAAAAGGCTTGTGTATGCATTTGCAACTAGTAGGTGATTGAATGAATGATTTAGACCAATGTGAATATTGTTTTTAAGCATATTTCTACATAAAATTTATGTTTTTAGGCCATGTACGACCCAGTTCAAACTGAAAAGAATGTAAATTTGGTTGTAAGTGTTGTATTACTCAATAAAATTCCATTTGGATCTTTTTTCATACAATTTGGTGGGATATTGAGAAATTTCTTGCAAATTTTCTAAAAACAATTGAGAACCCTAATTAGGGTAAACAATAGACAAGAAATATTGTGTTCTCTCCTTTCAATGGATGGAATTCACTAAGTTTTGGTGAGATTGTTCTTATATGCATGTTATTTCACATTCTAATGGTTTTTGGGCAAATACAAAGGATTAAGGTACAAAAATTTGAAGACTTTGACTTTAAAATTATATATGACAGTCTCTAATAGAGTTGCAAAGGGAACCTTACCTAGGGTTTGCACAAATAAACATGGGAATGACTAGATACCAGTTTAATAATATTCAAAGAGATTAAATACAAATTTTTGAAGCATTGAACAAGTGAGTTTGTGTTTGGAAGTAAGACATTCAATAAGCCCTATGTGAGCCAAGACCTAATTAACCTTGTTTTTGAGCATAGACAATCTGAATTTGTGCATCTTTTTCCAAAACAACTTATAGTGAATCTTAGATATGTTTTAAAACATGGAAATGGGTATCCTAAATGTTGATTATAGTCAGTAATAAAGGTCTACATTAGAAGTTATTTCTGACAGTTATAAAATGCATGGCTACAAGGAATACTAAGAGTCATTAAAGGTTTGTCTACCAAATCATTGAAGGTGAGTTCTTGGGGTGAATAATGTGTTTGCTTATATTGATTTAAGTCTAGTAAACTTTTTCAAAGGGCTGAAACAATATTTGGGTCTTGTAAGTGCCATGGTTGCACAATGAGGACAGTCATAACAAATTGATGAAATTAAGGGGTGTACTTGTAATTAATATTTTTTGGTTGAATTGAGGTTGCTAAAGTGTGTTGAAGGTTATTTTGAGATGTGGAACTTGTTGATGGTGTTTTTATGCACTTCTCAACATAGGAAATGCGTGGGTGCATTACCTCTCTTGAAAGACAATCTTCCACAATCAAATTGTAGAACACTATCCCAAGGTCTCTCGGATGTCAGGTCATGACGATGCTTGGTAAAGATCAGTTGTTTGATGTGATTTTATGGAATCACAAGGTGGTCTTACATGATTTAAATTTTTAGGAGAATCGGGTCAATGAATGGAGTTCTTCAAATAAGGAATTACTGCACTTGGCTACAGGCTTAGACAACTATCTTTGACTCCATTGTTTCATTGATTTTGGCTTTACAATGTGCAATGAACCTTAGCACAGGTTGTTTCTAAATAAAAAGGAAAAGTGGTAGGGAAGAAGGAAGGTTCCTGGACCTGCAACTATCGATGAACAGTGATCATGGAGGTTCCTGCTGTGGACAGTTTCCTAAACTATGACTTCACTTAACCAAAATTCTCACAGTATCATGAAATCTATGCTATCTTCTAAGGATTGTAGATATTCATCATTCATTCGCCATGTACATGTGAAAAAAGACAAGGTTTGACAAAAGCTATGAAATTATAGTCCTGGCTAACTTTGCACAGTCACCTACCAGCAGGGTGATCCCACAAATAGTGGTTTACAATTTTTGGGCAAACTGGACATTGCAATTATTATTTTTAACTAAATCTTCACTTTCGGGCTCTTGTCGCGGCTAAAACATGAGGAATTTGAAAATTATGAAAACTAGAGTCTCATCACATTTTGTTTGTCGATTCTAAAAATATTTTTTTCAAAATTTTTGGAATCAGATTGCACTTTTTTTTCATCTCCCACGAAAACAAGTTTTTTTAAGAAAACAACATTTTTAAAAAGTGACGCTCACCGTATACAACATAAATTTTTTTGTATGAAGGATAAAATTATAATTTTTTCAAATTTAGATTTGTAACTACGATATCTAGCACTTGCATTTGGTCTCATAGTTTTTTATTGAATAGTTTTTCCTTAATCAAGTTTCAAACTCAACCAATTGCAATTCAGACATATGCAGACTGTGTACAACATAACTTTTTTTGCATGAATCAAAATTCAATTTTTTTTGTTTTTAATGGATCAAGGACATTAATACCCAACCTCAACATATTTTGAAATTTTTTATTTTGATAATCTGTTATTTTTCCACATGTGCAGACCAGAGATTTTGTTTTTCAGTGAAAAACCTATGTTTAATAAAACTAAAAAATAAAATACATAATAAAAGAAAATCATATTAAGATTATATTCAACGGATAGCTCATTCTCAGGACTATCATTATCTAGTTGGGTTTCTTAAGTTTTCTGCATTTTCATTTTCAAATTGAGCTTCAAACGACAATTTTTTTTAAAAAAAATCAATTTTTTGAGGAGATAGGGGAAAAAGGGTGTTCAACCGAACCTCTTAAAGTGGTTCGACCGAACCTATGTTCGGTTGAACCTCTTAAAGGGGTTCATCTTCTTAAAGGGGTTCGGCTGAACCTAGTTTGCTCGAACCCGTTTAAAATAATGAGCAAAATTTAGGGGTTTCAGGAAAATGACAGGGTTTTTTTAAAAAAATCCTTATTAAAGGGGTTCGACTTAACCCTAGTTCGCTCAAACCCCTTATTTTAATATTTCCGCTCACATATCAATGGGGTTCAAGCGAACATAGGGTTTGGTCGAACCTTGTGGTTTGACCGAACCATGTTAAAGGTTCGGTCGAACAATTTGGTGCGACTGAACCCCTTCACTTTGTGTAGAGGGAAAAAATGACTTTTACCTTCCTCCACAAAAGTGTTCACCACTTATGTGTGTTCACCCTCAGCAAATGACTAAAATTATGGACAAGGAAAGCATACACATAGCAGAAACTTTGTAACCAAAGACAACATGCTAAATCCACTACAACTAACTAAAGGAACTTAGAGCAGAAAAATAACTTAAAGTAAAGCTTTAAATAATGGGAGAAGAATCATGAAACATGTGGAGAAACCTAGAAATAAACCAAAAAATCACTGTATTTTCTATTATAATTTCTGCAGCATGCCTTTACAACAACTCAGCTCTCTTAAAATGAGAGGAGGAGAGCCCTATTTATAGTTTTCAAAACACAAAATGAATGGCCAGGATTTGATTCTATTGTGTAGCCAAGATTCAATTTACACTAAGGTTTCACCTACCCCTATATATATATTACATTTTAAAATATATTTTCTCTTTTCCCCATTTTGTCATCTAGTGACACCACTATAGCAATTTTAGACTTTAGTTATTTGTTGATTGCCCTTTATTGTAGCTACTCTTCTAGGAACTCTTCATCGATGATAGGGTTTCCCTCTCGCTTCTTCAAGGCTGTGTACTCCATGAACCTCACGATTAAGGGTTGAAACTTGTCCAACTCCATGATGTCAGACTGCAAAATCTGGTAACTCCATTCCTAAGAGTTGCTGACGAGATTCTTCCACTCATCATCATATTTGGCAGCATTGTCTCTGAAAAGCTCTGATTAGGTGAAGCCTCAAGCAGTGAAACTCATGAAATCTGTGGTGACCTCAGCTGACATTCCACCTTCCATGCTCTTCAAGAAGTGTGGCTTTAGGGCAAGGTCCTTCTCCCAGACCTCACTTGGCAACATGAGGATGACCTCAATTTTCGGATAGGCCACTCTGTACTTCCTTGGGAACTCCTCACAGACCTGTTTCATGCCCTCAAAAGTTCTTTGTACTTCTAAGAACTTGTTTGTTGTCTAGACAGGCAAGTTGATACCTGTATTCCCCATGTCTAAGACTTGTCGGAACCAATTTTCCATAGTTTTGTCCAAGTTCCTTCTCTTTTCCAATTTTTTGACCTACTCTTGAGATAATAACTATGGCGGGGCTGATGACGTGGTGGGCTACTCATTCGAGGATGACCACTATTGGATGTAAGCCATTAGATCGGCCACCTATGCCTTGAGTTCTTCCTTTGAAACCTTATCCTGTTGGATAAGGTGCACCACTGTGCCGACCGATTCTTGGAGATGGTCAACCTTCTGTTCTCTCGAGACCACCCCTATGTCGATAGTGGAGATGTTGCAAGTCACTCCTTGCTATCCCACTATAGGTGTTGCTATTTGTACTACCCTAGATCCAGAGGAATCCATGGTCACCTTTGCTCTGATTTATTGCCTTTTCTCTTTCTTGACGCTTATTTGTGCTCTGGCCAGTATGGCTTCCAGCCTGGCCTTGGGATCCTTCAAGGCGAGAGTCTTTGGCTTGAGTTATTTCCCCAACTAATCGAGTATTTGAAGCTCTCTTTCAGGTGATTCACCCTGACCAATTCTGCCCTCTGTCTCATGTTCAATGGCTCCAAAGACAAGGGCCCCCTTTCCAATTTCTGTGTCCTCCTTCTCCTCATCAAATTCTTGCACGAGCATCACATGCTTGGTGGGAGACTTAGGCAACTGTTCGTCAGAAGGATCTTCCTTTTCAACATCCCTTTCATGGGGGGATGTCTCTTCACGCTCTCAAACTGGATTCTACCTCTTAGCTGGGGACCTACTTCTCTCGATCTCCGGAGCAGTGACTCCCTCATCAACCGTAAGCTGATCTTCGACTTCCATATCCTCAATCTCTTTTAACTGCTTGCTCCACTCAGTGTTGAGCTCGAGGTCATTTGTTTCTCGGATTACTTCAGTATCAAGCTCTTCACCGCTCTCACTGGAAGACTCGTATACTACCTTATCAATATCGAGGTGCTCGAATGTCGGGTGCTCATGGTACTCGAATTCCTCGTCCTCAGACTCCTTCACAACTTCCAATTGCTTCCTCTCAAGCTCATGGGATATCTAAATGGTTGCCTCCATCCTTGGTGGTTTGGTAGGGGGAGGAAGAGTTGGGGTATTGTCCATAGCTTGTGCTATTGTAGCTTGTACTAGCGGGCTCATGAGCATCCCTGAAAGCTCGAATGGCACATTTTGCATGTATTTCACGAAGGATTCCGGGAGGTTGAGGGCAGGCATCATAGCAGTGGAAACAAAGGGAAGGGAATGGGACATAAAGGAAGAAGAGATTGGCGAGGTTGTGGCAGAGGATGAATCCAGTGGTAGGATCTACATAATTGGAGAGGTGGAAGCCAGGTGGACAAATATGTCCACCGCAGGTGAGGAGGAAGCAAAAAATACAAGTGAAGCATGCGGGATGGTGGCAACAGTGGTGGCAATTGCAGTAGAGGGGGATCCTGACGGGTTAGCCTCTTTTTCTCTACCCTCGAGGAGTGGGTTCTCGGTTATGATTGGCGTCTCAACAACCCTGGCTGTTTTCTTTTTCTTCCTGCAAGGCTCGCCCTCCGAAGCCTTTCGAGCATAGACCTTAGGGTTAGGTCCTCCCTTACTAACTTCCTTTCTTTTATTCATTCTGATAGATGGTGGTGATATGGAGGTTTCCTCAGTTGTCGCCGCATGTACCCCACCACCAGAGACACTAGGCTCACCCTCGAGTCCCTTAAATCTTAACGCGACTCCCTGTTGTTTCAGATGTGCTACCTGTTGGTTGATCCAGGCCCTCGTTCAAGCCTCCATGGGCTTGGTTAGTATGTCGAGGTCATCAACCTCCTATTCGTCCCAATCAATCAACAACAATGGCATATTGGTGATGGCATCATATCTTGGATTGACCACCATGCTCTCATCCTCTTCTAGCTGATCTGGAACCGGACACAAGTTCTCCCTTCGCACGTAGAGGGCAATCATGTGCATGTAGTACCACAACCGCACCTCAAGATCATTCTTGCAGTTGGCCCACAAGTCCCTGATATTATGGATGTGGGCTTACTCATGTCCAAGTTCCTTTCTGATATGACCGTAAGGGTCCATGCATGACCGAGTTGTATATTGCTTGAAGTGGTACTCGGATAGCTCTTTCTCTGAATATCCTACACATTGGGATGTGTGGATCTTGTACATCCCCTTAACAAGGCCAATAGGGTAAGGTGTCCCTGCCAGATGTTTGTCGCTCAGGATGTTATGAATGTGTCGCACCTGCCGAGTTAGCTCCAGTAGTAGGATTTGATCGTTGGGGGGCCGAGGCAACTTGTTTGGTCTTTCCGTGAACCCTTGAGCACACATGTAAGTGAACTTGTAGAACTGAATGTATAGGAAGGCATAATGCTTGAGGATTTACCTAGCACTACAGGATACTCTTTAGTGAAAATCTCCTCCAAGCAGCCGAATGATGTAGGCGATGAAGGCATCATTCACCCTATAGTAGTCCCTCTTGAATTTCTTGTATTTCAGCTGAGGGTATCGATCATAAGGTTTGAGTCCCCTTCCTGGTGCCTCATTAGGTATTATGTTCAATCCATGGTAATGTCGTCGATTAGCAAGCGAGTATACTAGGTAGGCTATCATGTAGAATTGTGATGTCTTCTTCACATTGATAAATTGCTCATGAAGGCAGTGTCACCATGAAGAATTTTATCTATGAAGTAAAACATCCATTCCTGGAAGAAGGCCATAGTAGGAAGACCCATTACTCTACTTAATAGTGTTATGAGGTCATGGTAATCCTCGAAGAAGTCACCGCGGAAGAGTTCCTGCGGGACCTTACTAGCACCAACCTGCTTATCCTTCAACCAATATTGATTGATCAATTTCTTGCACCTTATTGGATCTTGTTCCCATAATGCCTTGCACTCTTCCATAGTTGGTGTCTCCATGGTCTCAAAGGTGGGGATGTGAAAGGTTGTAGCGACCCCAAGAGGGGACATGTCTGCAAGAATATTTCCATCCCTATCCACTATGGTTTTGGTCTCAGCTTGATATGCTTCTCGGCATGCCAATACCAGTTCGAAGGCCACCAAAGCTAGCGAGAAGCCTGGAGCCTTAGCAAGTCTGTTGCTTCTGATTAATTTCAATTCCCTGTCTTTGGGTCCACCCTGACCCTCTGAGTAAACTCATCAATGTCGACTTGCCTGATGTTTGTATTAGTCATGTCTCTCCAAAGGGTGGTGATTCTAGATTGCAATGGTACCCCTTGGAATTGGAACTTCATTTGATCCTTATCTTCCTTGCCTCGAGGTGTCTTGGTGGTTCCTTTTCCATTTTCTTTGGCGGCACCAGAAGTTTCTGCACCCGATTCCATAAATCCTGCACAAGGAAATGTGAATCAGTAACATTAAACATGGAAAAGTGTTTCAGACAACTCCCTGCACATCAAGGTTAGATTCACAATCATCATTCATATTTAATAAGCATCTAACAGATGTTAAAAAAACATAAGAGAGCAAAACAGGAAATTCGGGTTCCGAGGGCCGGAATTCCCTTGGCAGAATGTCATTTGGAGGGGAAAATGAGGCACGACACTCCCGATGATGCTCCTGGTCTTGGATTTGATCAATGAAGGGTTGTCATGGAAGAGGACCAAATTTTAGGAAGTGGGTCGAAGTCTAATTTCAATTTGGAGGTCATTTGAGCCTTCATTTAGGCATTCGGACTTTAGCTACAGGAAGGCCATTTGAAATGGCCTAGGGAGGATGGCATTCCAGGCATTGAGTTCTGGAGTTCGGGTTGCCATCTTCGGGAAGACAGTCGGGTTCAACCGTGTAAAATGGAAAAATGTAGACGGCAATCCGGGAATGGAATTCTGGAAGGAAATTCTCAGAGGCAAATTTGAGAGATGGGAAAGCCAGGCTGCGAACGAGGGGTCGGGACCGGGGGGCCAAAGAGTCGGTCATGGTTCTACCATTCAGAATGGTGACAAGGGAACAAAATCCTAGAAGGGGAATTCTGGAGTCCAGAGTCTGACAGGAGCTTGGACTTTGGTTTCCTTCTTGGAAATTATCTCGACGAAAGGTGGACCGGAGTCCAAGAGTCGGGAAGATTTCCCGGGACAATCATTTGAAATGGCGAAAGCGACATGGAATCCTAGAAGCGGAATTACAGAGGTCGGGGTCCGAAGATCACTTAGGTGCTAGTTCATTCATTTTGGGAAAATTCATAGTCGGGGTCTAGGAGTCGGAACGACGTCCAGCCATTTTTGTTGAGAACGGTGAAGCCAGAACAGAATCTTGAAGACGTATTTCCAGAGACCGGAGTCCGAGTTGGGTTTGGTCATTAGCTTTTTCCTCGTCAGTTCAAATGGATTTTATATGCCTGGGGTGCAAAGTCCAAGAGGATGCCTAACCATTAACGTTTGGAATGGCAAGGTCGAAGCGGAAACCCAGAAACTGAATCTCGGGGGGTCGGATGTTGAAGACATTTTTCTCTTTGACTGATTTTCATTTTCTTTTGCAAGTTGTAGAGTGGACTTCACGAGCCCGGGATCTGAGGGTCAGAGAAACACTCGAGGAAAGTCGTTTTAAACGGCGGGGGCACAATGGAAACCTACGAGGGGAAGTCCAGAGGCTGGGACCCGGGGCCAGCTTAGCCGCTGTCAATTTTGAAGTTTAATGCTTGGCACTTAACAGCCGTGGACAAGTTCGGGCCCGAGGAAGGTGATCGTCTATTCCAAAGAACAGCGACGGGGAGGTGAGACTCCGGTTTGAATTTTGATGCCCCAAATGATCGATTTAAGAATTTTTTAAGACATGGGTTTTTAGGTGGAGTGTTAATCATGCCAGTTTTTAAACCCAATTTTACATTTTTGCATTCTTTTACCTTGGAATTTCATAAAAATGAAGATGAGGTGTGCGGACGGTGGACATAGGTAAAAATCATGATGAAGGAGACTGTTGAATGTGCGGGAAATGGAAGGACGAGAGCTTGGGCGCGAGCGTGGAAAATGTTGGATGCTTGGGAGCTCTGCAAATTGTCTATCACTCCGTTGCGTGAAAATGACAATTGATAAATCTGTTTAAATAGCCAAAACAACCATTAATGCAGTGATTTAATGCTTTCGTATAGCGGCAGAAAGTTTAGTGAGTTTAAATTCGTAGACGGCGGCAGGAGGACCGGAGTCTAGTGGGCAGGAAGATGCCTAGCCATTGTCATTGAGAACGACAGAGCCAGAACGAAAACCCGAAAGGGGAAACCCTGCACGATGGGCCCGAGGGGCCAAAAAGCCGTTGAGAATGCTGCCATTTGAAACAATAGAACCAGGATGGAAATCCGAAAGGGGAAACCCGAAGGTCCAGGCCCAGATGGCGCCACGAACATTAGAAAGGAATTCTGACAAAGGAAGCCCAAAATGGCCGAGATTTCACATTTTCAAGAGGGCTAGGTTTGGTCAAGCTTAAAATATGATTTTTTTGAGAATGTGTTGACCATTAGGGCACAAAAAGGGGTGCACGAAATGAGGCAAAATAAAAGGACCTGACAAACAAAAGAGGGAAGAGAGGGTCCCCATTCTGAATGGGGCATGTGTACAATAGGCACACAAAAACTCTTATTTGCACATTTGCGTTTTTGAGTTAAGTGAACTGTGAAGGAAAATATGAAATTGAGATGAGTAAGAAAACAAGGAATGCTTTGAGTTTTGTTGAATGAGATTGAGGTAGTGTTTTTTTCTTATCACATGTGAGATCAATTAGCAGATACATACCCACCTATCTTAGCAGTTAAATATCTAGATAAGAAAATCAAAAATGAGTAGGGAGGTCTATAATTGAAATATCTTCCATCACAACGAGGACATCCATGCAAGGAAAATTTTAGGTTTTAAATTTCTCATACTATATTGATAGCAATGCCATCCAATTGTAAAACTTTTCTATCCATCGGTTCATACTTGATACCAAGTATGTTAGCAGTTCTGTTAGGCATAACATAACTACTTGCCCCAGAGTCTATCATACAATTATGCACTATGTGATTTCCAATAATTAGAGAAAGTTAGAAGAGAGGTGGCTTACTAGTTTTTCTTGAATTCTCTTCTTCTCTAGGTTGCACTAGATTGCTTGATGGAGTAGTTTTCTCTTTTTATTGCACATCATATATTTGTTTGTGTTCCTTTAAATCATGTTGTATAAAATCCCTTTTTGATGGGATAGATAGAGCCTCCCACAAAGTAACATTTAGATTGGCTTTCTTCATTTTCTCCACTATGTTGAAAGGAAGCTGACTAGCTTTAGAAGGAACCCTTGTAATAGGTTTTATTCTCATTTCTTGTGTGATCGTAGGCTACTCCACCACTTGTTTAGGCCTATTAAAATGTTGATTTGACTATGGAACCTCTATTACTTGTTGGTCTAGCATTTTCACTTGGTTGAAGTTGCTAAGACGCTAATGCTTGTCCAACCATGGAAGATGAACCACCCTCCATTGCTCTTTTCTTTTATCTTGTATTATAGACTGTTGCATCGATATTTTCTTGATTTACACCACATAAATCCTCTTGACCCCAAATGACAAATGAAGAGTCCTCACATGCATGATTTCAATGACTAGCAATTGTTTGGCTTGTGCCAATATGCTCCTCTAAAGTAGAGGTTTTGTTTTGAGCTACCAGATTTTGCACAAACTATCAATTTTGACAAAAATTTTGATTATGTCTTGCTCACAAGGGTAACACCACTCCTACTCTTGTGCTAGATTATTTTTCATTGGGACCAAATCCTTAGAAGTGTTGGTAGTAGATGTATGCATTTTATTCAAAGGCTTAGCATGATTCCACTAATTTTGTCTTTTATAAGGTCGTCTATTTTGGTGATAACCCTAATTTTGAGGTTGAGAAGGCTAATTATTTTGAGATTACTACCTCTTCATTGACACTAACTCATTATTCATACTTTGGATAAAGGTTCCATAGTCTTCTTGAAGTATAGAAAAAGTAGAAGGTTGGCCTATGGAAACCACTGAGATAGGAGCCACTAGGATAGGGGCCAACTTTGGTTGTAAAGGAATCTTTGGAAATAAGGGCATTGGTGGCCTAGAAGCTATCTTCCCAACCTATATTAAACAATTTTCTACCCTTATATCAACATTAGATGTACCTGGTAAAGTGTAACCTCACATTGATAGAATCATAACAACTATATCATTGTTAAGAGCCCTGAAGAAATATAGAAAATCATGCTTAGGAAAAGGCTTGACCAGAACAAGAATTATGTCCCAAGTCTTTTGGAATCTGTAATTGAAATCACTCATGAAATCATGAGGTGATCTTTTAATTATGGTTAGTTTTTCTACTAGGGACAAATGGTCACTCTTGTCTTCAAAATTTTTACACAACTTCTCCCCTATGTCATCCCAATTATGAATGGAGTTAGGTTGTAGACTTCTATACTATTGTAATTCTTTACTTTTGAGTGAAGTGGAAAGTAATCTAATGGCCACATTGTCTTTTGTTACATCATGCACCAAGCATATGTTTCCCACATCTATGATGTGCTCTCTTGGAGTTGTAGATGTGTCACCAATAAATTGGGGAATACTTTTAAGGGAATTGATAGGTTTATCATCATTTTGCGGTAGAATCAAGAGGCTTCCACCAATAAAAGATACAAAAGGCTGATTTATAGGTACAACCATATGGAATAAATTTATTTCTATGGACAGTAGGTGTTCTATCTTGAAATAATCTACCCGCACGTAGCATAGATTGAGCTCTAGGAGGTGGACTTCTAATCCTATTTCTTCGTATAGGTGACAAATATTGTCTATTTTTTCTTCCAGAAGTGGAAAATGAGAGTTGGATGTATTAGAAATTACCTCTAGAAGATGTTATTGTTTGTATTCTTAGCATGAATGTGTAGGTTTGATCTTGAACCAAGAGTTCTAGATAGCAACAAAGTCACCAATTCATATGTAGAGTCCTCCCTTGATTGAAAAGTCATCAGGTACTTGTTTAAGAGCCTCTTCAAGGCTAGAATGTTGAGAGTAGCACCATTATCTCAACAAAATTAAGTGAAATTCCTTCTTGTGTCCCATTGGGTGTGCCAAAAATTGTTGTCACATGAAATTGCACCATGTTGAGCATGGAATTCAACATTCTAATGACACAATGGAAATAACCTCAAGGTGTGGGACCTTTGTGCGTATGAGGTAGAATCTTCAGAGAAGGCTAGATTCCTTTTTCAATCCTAGTGCTATGTGTTGGTCCAACCCAACACATGAAATCCTACCACTAATAGCTCACAAGGAAAAGGGAATAAGGAGAATATGAAATGGGAGATGGAGGTGATACACTAAGATGGAAAGGTTGTTTCTTCCTTGCCAAGATTGTAGAGTACATCAATGAAAGGGACGAAAGGACTCACACAACTCTCTATTTGGTTGATTTTAGAGGTAAACATGGAGGTTATGGTTTGATAGAGCACTAGAAGGAAATAGAATTTCTCAACGTCCAATAGTTGCAAACAATTTAACTCAAACATGTATACATAAAAATGAAAACAAACACTCCAACATGAAGGTAATAAACTTACTCATACATAAAAGAGGAGAGAACCAAAAAAAATGATTAGCTTCATTAATGCAAAGGCATAAGCCAATGTTTACAATGGTAGAGTGTGAAATATAGTCTGCAATCTAGAAAAACCCTAGAGGAGCCAGAGGAAGAACCCTTAAAATCAATACATTTCTTTCCTTTATAGATCAGGAATAACTAGGAAACACAAATGTTGTGTGGTCTCACAACATGCCCCAAGATTGTAAAGCTTAGGGACCCAAGTTGAAACTAATGCTTATGGTAGGTGTTGGTTAATTGAGGAGATCATCAGGAGGTAAAAGTTTAAAAAACAAGTATTTTGTGATTCAAGAGTACCGAGTACTTGGAATCGGGTAGCAGGAAACTAAAAGTGTAAAAATGTTGATGCAAAGTTTTGAGAATAACGTTGTCCAAGAGCAAAGGTCTTGTAAAATCAAGGTTCTGGTAAATTTCAAGGTTGGAAAAATTTGTTGGTTAAGGTTGAGGTATCAGGGACCAAGTACCGGGTAACAATGTTAGGTTTAGAGTTAAATGTCTAATATTTATCGAAGGTTTGAATGTCCAGTAACTTGACATAAATAGAATAATTACATGAGAATATGATATTTAAAAAAAAATTATATTTATGACGGTTTAAATTGATGATTAATGATTTTTTTTCATGAGAGTTTATGAATGTTTTAAAAGGGATTTAATATGTGGAATTTGTACTTGCAGGAGAAGTAGATTGTAATGCAACTTTCATGTATGAATAGTCAGGAAAATTTGGATCATGGATATAATCATATCTAGATCCGGTGATGCATCCTAGGAAGTTATATGCAAAGGAGCTTGATTTTTCCAAAAATATCGGGGCTCCTAGTATTATGCAAATGGCAAAAGAGAATGCAAACCTCTGGTGTAACCCATTCCTGAGAGTAGAAAGCCCGAGGCAAAACCATAATGTAGGAACATGATGTTAAAGCAATTGTTATGAATATATGGGAAAGTTCCTACATACTATCTAGATTCAACTTATTAGCCTAGTGATAGTTAAAAGATTAAAGACTCGAAAGGTATCAACGTGCAAACGAAGGTTGACATCCATTGACTTCCTTTGAAATTCTCTTGCCAGTTGTCATATTCCATGTGCCTTGTCATGAATTTTCCCTTGGATTTACTTTCATGTATTTGTCTTATCTTCCCTATGTCTTGTTCCTATAAAAGACTAGAAGATGTTTCATTCTAAGTTAAGTTTAGAATTTGTGGATGTCGAATGAGCCAAAAATTCTTTTAAGTTTAGTTCTTTTTTCCTATTTTCTGAATCATTTTGGATTAAAAACTTATATGCACATAGAACCAATCAATATCAAAGTTATTTGAAAGCTACCGATTGCTATATTTTATAGCTAGTATTTTTTTTCATTGGACAAGACTATATGTTGCGCCATTTAAGGGTGCATATAGATTCTACCCGATGTCCAAATAAACCCCCCTTCTTTAAAATCTCACACCATTCTATGCCTAGTTGTGAAGCAATCTAGTAAAGTATAGAGTGGTTTACTTTGATTTTGTTAATTCTTAGGGCATGCGTGGATAATACCCAAGAGATATTTTACTTTTCAAGTATTTTTGAATGCTTTGTTTTAGATTAAATGTTTAAATTTCAGAAAATGTTACAAAAAATACATGAATGAATGGAAATTTATTGCAAATCTTTCATTTCCATTGTATTTTTGGATGCTTTTAATGCTAAATCTACTTAAGTGATAGCAAAGAATTGTTTGAAGTTCATGGAATATTATTGCATAAATGTTGATTTAATGAAATTATTTGATGATCAAACTGAGAATATCTTTCACCAAACCTTATGATTCCTTTTAGAACTAGAAATTACCATTTACCCCTCGGGATTAATAGAATTGTCACAATGAACCCTTATATGAACCTAGAATGGTCAAGACCTAACTTAAAAAAATCATTGGGATTAAACTAAGTTAGCCTAAAGATTTAGGCATTCCTGGTTCATTCTTTCAAGTAAAGATAGGTTCTCGTGATCTGTTTGTGAGGATTTATTTGCACTCTTTGTGTGTGACTAACATTGTGATCAACAAGAACTGATTCTAGGAGGGTGACCTTTTTGTACCTTTCTTTCTAGTTTTATTTGGAATCGATATTAGTTTCAGTTTTGAGAGTTGCTTGCAAGATGCCAATCTATGCAAGCTAGTAGTACAAGAACATGGAAGTTGGGAAACACTAGGGAATCCTTAATTAATGATTGTATTGTTTGAGTTTGTTCACCTTTGGTAGGGTCACCAAGTGTAGAATTCATTATATAACTTCTTGTATGTTGCTGATATGTGGTTGTCATTGATGTTAACACTATTGAAATTAATGCATTAGAGGCTATATATGTCGAGGATATTGAGAAAATTGTAATAAAATAAGTTGAAGTGAAGTTCAGTATGTTGGCTGGATCAGTATATTGACGATCAAAGGTTGTGGATTAAAGGGTTTGTTTTCAAGTATATCCAGTTTATCCATGTTAATTTTTTGAGATCCACATGAAGATTTGATTGAGTTATGAGTATCTATGTTCAGACATTTTTTTGTTGCTTTTGTTGGTGTTCCTGAAAGAGGGTGATGTAATTCTAGTAAGTTCAGTTGTCTTTGATTCTTCTCTAGTGATCTATGATGATTTTGGATGTGTCTAGATCATTCTCTATCTATATTGTATGTTCTAATTGATCACTACACTCGTGATTGGTGATTTTCTTTTGCGTTTTCATGTTTTTCATGTTCATGGCCGACAGGGTGATTGTAGCGTGTCGTGGATCTTTGAGGAATGATTATTGAAGGTGTTTCATGTTTAAGGATTTTTTTTTGGGTCGTCAATATGTTGTGGCCGACATTGTTTGATTCGCATTGATAATTATTTATGTTTTGGGCCAACAGTTTGTATTCATTTTATATTTTATTGAAGCCGACATGTACATGATGTTATTCTTGGTTGTGGATATATATGAGTGATTGTTTACATCATTTGAGACATGTGAGATGTGGAAAGTGTGAGTTCTATGTGTGAATAAAGTTTAGATCTTTCAAAGGCAGAAGTAAAGTGTGAAGAAGAGTGTGAAGAATAAAGAGTGTTCATGTGCTTAATCAAAACTATAATCATGCATGAGTAGATGTTATTTTCTCAATTCAAAATATATCAGATTGATTTAATCTGAATGTGATTGTAAGACAGTGTGTCTTCCTTTGGGCAGTAAGCCTTTTTGTATTTGAGTAGTGAGCTCTAGGAAGTGTGCCTGAATGCATGTGCATTCCCAAATTGATATACTTTTAACAAAGTATAAAATTTTGGATTAACCTCCACTGTGGTTTTTCCCCTAATAGGGTTTCCACACAAAAATCTTGGTGTTATGTGTGTTTATGATGTGGTGATGGTTTTTTCTTTCATGTTTAATTATCAGACCTGAGAATAAGCTTAATAATTATAATTTCTGTGACAACTGATTCACCCCCATCTCAGTTGTCTGCCCTTGTGTTGCCAACAATTGGTATCAGAGAAGGTTCCTTGGAATAATTTTAATATCTTGAGGTGATCCAGGATGGCGACATATAAGAAGAAGAGTGTGAGATTTGATGGAAAAAATAATTCTTTGTGGAAGAATCAAATGGAGTGTCATCTGAGATGCATTGGTGAACCTTATTGGAACATTAAAAAGAATAGATATATCATCCCAAGGAATGGTCCCTCTACTATAGGGGAAATCAAAGATGTCGAGTATAATATCAAGGCTAAGGAAGCATTTTTGAGTGCTAAGACTGATTTCAAGATGAAAAAAGTAATGGATCTGAAGACTTCTTATGAGATCTATAAAAAGTTGGAAACTTTGTATGAAGGTGATGCTCATGTGAAGATTGCTATGCTGCAGAGTCTGAAAGGGAAATATGAAACATTGAAAATGGGTGAAGATGAGAACATCACTACTTTTATGCAAAGAGTGAATGAACTTGTGTGTAATATCAGATGTGTTGGTGGAACATTGGAAGAATCAGAGATTATTGCTAAAGTGCTCAGATCCTTACCTACTTCATACAAACACAAAGTTGTTGTTATTGAGGAGATCCAGACTGTGACAAATGTAACTAGAGACATGTTGATTGATAAGATTTCTTCTTTTGAGTTAAGTGAGTTTGGTGATGCTCTTCCTAAGATAGAATTTTCATTCAAAGCTACTAACTCTAGAAAAGATAAGCAGAGATATGATATGCCAAGGATAAAGTCCCTCTAGAAACTTGTCCAAGTATGAGCAAGAAATGAGAGATATTGAAGAAGAAGAGAGAAAACTAGATGAGCTTGAAGCACTTCATGTCAAGAGGGTACCCAGAGGAGAAGGTAATTATAAAGGAAAATTGCCTCTTAAATGTTTTTCTTGCAATAAGATAGGTCAGTTTTCCTCAAGATGTCTTGAAAGAGTTCCTAAGCCAAGACCTAACAATCCTAGATTCCAAAGAAAGTGTTATTATGCTTCTGATGAAGGTGTGACAAATGATGAATCTGATAAAGGAAATGTAAGTGAGGATGAATTTTTATTTATTGCTATCAAGGAAAGTAATCATGTACCTACTGAATCTACTAGTTGCATGAATGTGGAGAAATCTCTAGATGCCCAAATTGAAGAAAAAGATGAATGGGTGATTGACAGTGGATGCTCTCATCACATGACAGGTGATAAAAGTAAATTTGTGAGTCTTGAAAAGTATTATGGTGGTGCTGTAAGATTTGGTGATGATAAAGATGGTGTAATTCATAATAGAGGATCCATTTCTTTTGATGGTAAGCATAATACTAATGATTTTTTATATGTGGAAGGTCTGAAGCACAATATTTTAAGTGTTGGACAAATGGTTGATAAGGGATACAATATTCAATTCAAGGATGGAAAATGTAGAATATTGGGGAGTTCTGGTAATGTAATTGCATCAGGTACGAAAACAAAAGGTAATATCTTTCACCTGAGTGATAGTAAAAGTTATTTAATTCCTCAAGTTGATGAAAGTTGGTTGTGGCATAGGAAATTGTGTCATTTTGACAATATTATCAAGATAAGTTGTACTCAAGGTGTGAGAGATCTTCCTAAGTTGGTAAAGCCTACTAATACCATATGCAAGGAATGTCAGTTAGGGAAGAAAACAAGAGTTTCATTTCAGAGCAAATAACATTGTTCAAATGAAGTATTGGAGTTTGTGCATACTGATCTGTGTGGTCCTTCTAGAGTCAGAATTTTACAAGGAGATAGGTATTTCATGTTACTCATTGATGATTATTCTAGATTGATGTGGGTCGCTTTCTTAAGGGAAAAATTTGAAGCTTGAGAAATTCAAGACTTTTAAAGCTAAGGTTGACACAAAGACATGTCTGAATATTAAATTTTTGAGATCAGATAGAGGTGGTGAATTCATTTCTGGTGAGTTTAATTCCTTTTGTGAAGATCATGGGATAAAGAGACAATTATCTACCCTGTGGACCCCCCAACAAGATGGAGTTGTGGAAAGGAAGAACAAGACAGTTTTAGATGTTTCTAGGACTATGATGTTGGAAGGAAATGTCTCACATATCTACTAGAGAGAAGTTGTGAGTATTTTTGTTTACACTCTCAATCGGGTACATATCAGAGGTGATACTGGTAAGACCCCTTATGAGCTATGGTTTGGTCATAAGCCTACTATTAGATACTTCAATTTTTTTTGGAGTAAATGCTATATCAAAATAGATGAAGATATAGGAAAGTTTGATGCTAGGAGTGATGAAGGAATCTTTCTTCGTTACTCTACTAATTGTAAAGCCTACTGGTGCTTCCACAAGAGATTGAGGAAATTAGTTTAAAGTGGTAATGTCAAGGTTGATGAAGACACAGTTAGACCATCCAGAACCTATGGATATGATTTAGATGATCAAAATGTCAGTTCAGTTTAGATCATTTCGGTGAATCAGGAAAGCCAAGAGGAAGGAACTAGTGAAAGTACAAAAGTGAGATCACAAGAGCCTGAAGTTCAAGAAAATCCTAAGAATCCAAGGTATTTAAGATTAAATCATTCAAAAGATCAAAATATACGTGATAATAACAAAGGTGTCCAAAGTAGGAGAAGAATTGCAGAAGAATACTATTTGATATCAAAGATTGAGCCAAATACTATAAATGAAGCATGCAAAGATGAACATTGGATGGAAGAAATGAAAGAAGAGGTATTGCAAATTGAGAAGAATGATACATGGATTCTTGTTCCTAGACTTAAGGACAAAAATGTAATTGGAATTAAATGGGTCTTTCAGAACAAACTAAATGAGCAAGGTGAAGTTGTTAGAAACAAAGAAAGACAAGTGTGTAAAGGATACTCTTAGATGGAAGGAATTGACTTTGAAGAAACTTTTTCCCATGTTGCTAAGATTGAAGTTGTGAGACTATTTCTTACTTAAGATGCTTACAAAAACTTCAAGGTTTATCAGATGGATGTCAAGTCAGCATTTCTAAATGGTGAACTAGAAGAAGAAGTGTATATTGAGAAACCTGATGGATTTCAATTGACTGATCAAGGAGACATGGTTTTTCGATTGAAGAAATCATTGTATGGACTTAAGCAATCCCCAAGAGAGTGGTATGCAAGATTGGATAAGTATTTGTTAAAACTTGGGTTTACTAAAGGTATTGGTGATAGTAATTTGTATTTCAAGGTTAATCATGATAAAGATTTGATTGTTGAAGTCTTTGTTGATGATATTAATTTTGGAGGAGATGATAGTTTTTGCATGAACTTTGCTGATGAGATGTAGAGTGAGTTTGAGATATCCATGATTGGAGAATTGAAATTATTTTTGGAATTACAAATTACTCAGCTAGACAAAGGGATCTTTATATCTCAGTCCAGGTATGTGAAAGAATTGCTAAACAAGTTTGACATGGAAGATTCAAAGACACTTGGCACACCTATGGTGATCAGATGTAATATGACACAAGATGATTCTCCTAAAGAAAATAAAACTAGATACAAATCCATGATTGGTGGATTGCTCTACTTGACTCAAACCAGACCCGATATCATGAATGTCATATGCATTGTTGCAAGATTTCAAGCTGATCCTAAGGAATCTCATGTAATTGTTGTGAAGAGGATTTTTAGATACTTAAAGGGGACAGTTGATTTTGGCCTATGGTATCCTAAAGAAGATGATTTTACTTTGATTTCTTTTACTAATGTTGATTGGGAAGGAGATGTGAATGAAAAAAAGAGTACTAGTGGTGGTGCATTTTTCTTGGGAAAGAAGTTGATTTCATGGTTAAGTAAGAAGAAGAATTCCATTTATTTATCTACTGTAGAGGCATAATACATTGTTTCTACTAACAATTGTACTCAAGTATTATGGATGAAGCAGATGTTGAAAGATATCATTGTTGTGTATGATGAACCTATTGTTATATTTTGTGATAATTCAAGTGCAATTAACATTTCTAAGAATCCAGTGATGCATTCAAAAACTAAGCATATATCTATCAAGTTTAACTTTTTGAGAGAGAAAGTGAGTGAGAAGGAAGTCAGATTGGAGTATGTGCCTACTAAGAAACAAATTGCAAATATCTATTCCAAGCCCTTTCCTAAGGATAATTTTGAGTATCTCAGAGGGAAGCTAGGGGTGATTACCCCTCCTAATTAGAACTAAGGTGCATTGACTTGCATCAGTCTGTGTATGTCATAGTCATATCTTGATCCAAATTGATGTTGTGGTGGCTGCTACTCAGGGGGAGTAGTCAAATATTTAGAAATGTGGTTCAAAGCTTGTTTACATAAAGATACACATTATCTTTGTCATTGATTTCAAAGGGGGAGAAGATTCATGTGAAAAATTATGAATTATCTAGGGAGAAGCGTCAAAATCTAAGGGGGAGAAACTGCTAAGAGAAAGTTGTGTTGATGGCATTTTTCACATCATGTGTTGCCATCAATGCCAAAGGGGGAGATTGTTGGATGTTTCTGATATGTGGTTGTCGTTGATGTCAACACTATTGGCATTAATGCATTATAGGTTGTATATGTCAAGGATATTGAGAAAATTGTAATAAAATAAGTTTCAAGTTGTCAGTGGTGAAGTGAAGTTTAGTATGTTGGCTAGCTCATTATGTTGATGATCATAGGTTGTGGATTAAAGGATTTTTTGTTGAGTATATCTAGTTTATCCACGTTAAGTTTTTGAGATCCGTATGAAGATTTGATTGAGTTATGAGTATCTATGTTCTGACATTTTTTTTGTTGCTTCAGTTGGTGTTCCTAAAAGAGGGTGATGTAATTCTAGTAGGTTCAGTTGTCGTGGATGCTTCTCTGGTGATCCATGATGCTTGTGGATGTTTCTAGATTGTTTTATATCTATGTTGTACATCTGCATTGATCATTGTGCTCACAATTGGTGATTTTCTTTTGTGTGTTCATGGCCGACAAGGTGGTTGTAGTGTGTTGTGGATCTTCAAGGAATAAGTATTGAAGATTTTTCATGTTCGAGGATGTTGTTTTGGGTCCTCACTATGTTGTGGCTGACATTGGTTGATTCGCATTGATAATTATTTATGTTTTGTGCTAACAGTTTGTATTCATTTTATATTTTATTGAAGCCGACATGTAGATGATATTATTCTTGGTTGCGAATATATATGAGTGATTGTTTACATCATTTGGGATATGCAAAATATACGAATAAAGTTTAGATCTTTCAAAGGTAGAAGTAAAGTGTAAAGAAGAGTGTTCATGTGCTTAATCAGAACCGTAATCAGGCATGAGTAAATATTATTTTCTCAATTCAAAATCTCTCGAATGGATTTAATCTGAATGTGACTATAAGACATTGTGTCTTCCTTTAGGAAGTAAGAATTTTTATATTTGAGCAGTGAGCTCTAGGAAGTGTGTCTGAATTCATGTGCATTCCCAAATTGCTATAATTTTAACAGAGTATAAACATGTGGATTAACCTCCACCATGGTTTTCTCCTAATAGGGTTTCCACACAAAAATCTTGGTGTTATGTGTGTTTCTGATGCGGTGATGGTTTTTTCTTTCATGTTTAATTATTAGATTTTAGAATAAGTTTAATAAGTATAATTTATGTGACAAATGATTCAACCCCCCTCTCAATTGTTTTCCCTTGTGTTTCCAACAAAACTAACCATAGTGAACTTGATTGTGATTTTTTTGACTAGGGCATATTTGGCCTCACATAAAGTAATTTCATTAATGGAAGAGGTTTTAACTGCTAAAATAAAGGAACCATTAATGAGAATAATCTCAAATACTGATAAAGTGCATATCCCTAGTAAAGTTGGAAGTATTGAAAATTTAATTGCTAAATCAAAATGGTTTATTAACTCCAATTTTTTTGATTAAAATCATAAAGTTTTGTAGGAAAACAAGAAATAATGTCGAGACTTGGATATACCAGACCAAAAATGAGAAAATACAAGTGGTGATTCATCATTCCTATCACATGTGGAAGATGGTCACAGAGTGGAAAGGTGAGAGAATCAAGTGGGAGACGTGTGCTTTTCACTTCAAACTGAAAATTAACAAGTTAAAAAGGGAAATTTTCTAATTATCGTGCAAAATATAGAATATCAATTTTTTACTTTCTCTTTCTCTTATATTAGTGTAAAATGTGATTTTTATTGGTCTAACAAAGTGAAAAGTAAAGAGAAGGTTGAAGATCTGAAGAATCTCAGAGAAATGGAAAACCAAGAAATCAACACACCCATTCATGGGATTGAATAGAAGGAAGAAGAAAACCATGAAAAAATGCTAGGAGAAGGTAGAGTATGGAGGACCCTACAAAGTTGTGTGCAATCAACCTTTAGCAAGGTCATTTTCATACATATAAGTCAATTTATTGGTAAGTACACCTTTGAATTTACATTTATTAAATGTAGAAAACTTAAAATAATTCATCATTATAGTAGGAAATTTGAAGCATATTCAAGTGAATTTAAAGATAAGCCTATTGTAATTCATAAAAAGAATGTCATGAAAAAAGTGATAGAAATTAAAATAAATTGCTTAGTTAGGGTAAGTCATTGGTAGGGTAAATTTTAGTTAGTTAGGTTAGTTTACTTTTGTAGGGTTTGTTTTCATTTGTTGTTTGTTCTATTTTTTTTCTTCTATTCTATTCTCTGCATTAACAAATTTTGCTTAATTTAACATACACAAGAGAGAAAATTGAAATATTATAGAAATATTGCACTGTGAAATGAAAAGAAACAAAATCACACATAGTAAATACATGCTTAGGTTTGAAAAGAAAAAAAATATATATATATATATATATATATATATATATATATATATATATATATGCGTATATTTTGTATATACATGGAAATAGAAAAAAAATTGTCACGGTAAAAGTGCCAAAAAGTAAAAAAAGAACAAAAGAGGGGTCTGAGCTGTAAGAACAGAGTGGTCACTTAATCAATCTAGGATGCTTCATCTATAAGAGTAGAATATCCTAAGTAATAATTTGTTAATGTCAAAGTTAGGGGTATGGAGGTCAATAAAAAATGGTTAGATAGGAACTATTTATCCTCCTTCCAGAAACCAAGGAATGTCATCAGTAGAAGGAATCTCGATGGCTGAGTGTGCAACAAATAGAATGTAGTCCAAGTTCCCCAAGAAATCATGTTGCACTATCATATTTGTTGGAGTGCAAAATTCAACTAAAATCCCAACATCCAAGAGTGAAACTAAGAACCGAGAAGCTAAGTTTGAATTCAGCCCATAGTACACTTTAGATTCAAAAAAAGTTTCTCTGAGAACCAAGCACAAATTTGGTACAGTAAAGCCAGGAGTCCACAGAAATAAAACTTTTCCAAGCCACTGTGTAGTAATGCGACCCATTAAGCCATTCTAGCGGCAAACATAGGTCAAGCAAATTAGAGTATCCATGGTCTAGAAGCAAGCAAGCACAAGTAGAGTAGAAAATCTAAATGATAATTGAAAGAAAATAAAATGTGAATAATTTGAAAGAGAAGTGTTGAATTTATATAAAATCATGAGGAAGTTGTGGTACACAGTTTCCTCGAGAGTTGTCTTATAAAATGCAAGTTGAGGTGGCAATCAGACGAGTTTCTCTAGAGTAGAATGTTAAATCAAATTAATTCTCATAGAATTAGTGCCAATTTTCTTTGACGTTATCTAGTATGAAGATCATGAATCGAGAAAATTGAAGATTTCAAAATTAATGGTGGTCATTTCATTACATTTCATTAAGTTGTAGATTAATCATGAAGGTGTCCATGTGTGCAATGTAGAAAGGAAAATTGAGTCGGTAAGGTAGCACACGTCATCATCTAGGAATTGAAAAGGAATAATACATGTGTGTTAAGGCATGTGAATTAAATGCAGAGTATTATGGTCAGAATCAAGAGTCATGATGACAACTCTGATGTATTAATGTAATGCAACACTATTAAATCGAAATTACTAGCCGGGTGTTTAGCAGTTGCCATAAAATTAAGATGGAAGGGTGGTAGCCAATAGTTATAAATTTAGATTTAATTTGGTGATTGAATTGTTTGCTGATAAATTTAAACTTATGCATATTTTCTCATATAATGAATTGTAGTTAGATGGGATTTGGCATAAGGGTGGTAAAATTTAGCTAGAAAATTGTACCTATAGGGAACAATTAAATAAGTTTCTAGGAATTGGTGAAATGATGAAGGGATTTGTATTGAAGGAAAAATTAAAAGGTAACCTTTGCTACCACTCTTATTCCCAACCTAATAGCAAGTTTCATTTCCTGAAATTTGAAGCAATTGAGCTTACAAAGAAATATTAAAAAAAAGAGTACCAATGAAATATCAAAAGAGAAAAAATTCAACTCTTTGGGCTATCCAAATATCTCTAGTGGGGCTATGGACACCTGGATGGTAGTAGAGCTATTCTTGGGGTAATTAAAAAGATAAATTTGTCAGGGCTATAGATGCTTGATTGGCAACAAGGCTCTATCCATGGTTGTCTTTGAAGGATTACCAAATTATGTAGTTTAATGTCAATGAACTAGTTTTTTCACCAAGTTCCAGAAACTAAAATTAATCAAAGCACATACTGATATTTTTCAGAGAAATTTTATTGTCTTTATGTTAGAACATAGGTAAAGGTGATATGTTGTTTTTTTGTAAATATGTGTAAGTTAATATTTTTAGCAGGTGATTTAATCCTGAGTTTCTTTTAAATTTATTTTTATTGGTTGCAAGTTGTTGTGTAGACTCACAACATGCCTCAAGACGGTAAACCTTGGAGACCCAAGTTGAAACTAATGATTATGGTAGGTGTTGGCTAGTTGAGGGGATCACCAAAAAGTAAATGTTAAAATATTTTCTTTTAAAGTATTTTGTGATTCAAGAGTACTGAGTACCATAAATCGGGCACTGGGAAGACAAAAGTGTAAAAATGTTGATGCAAAGTTTTGAGCATAACGTTCCATTATGGGAGGAAATATTTGGTGAAATGGAGATTCTAGTAAATTTGAAGGTCCCGAAATATTTGATGGTAAAGGCTGAGTATCGAGTACTGGGTATCGGGTAATAATGTTAAGTTTAAATTTAAATGTCCAATGTTTCCCGAAGGTCTGGTAACCCAACTTAAATAGAATAATTATGTGAGAATATGATATTTTAAAAAAAGTGTGATATTTATGATGGTTTAAATTAATGATTAATGATTTTTTTCATGAGAGTTTATCATTTTTTTAAAAGGGATTTAATATGTGGAATTTTTACTTATAGGAGAATCAGATTGTAAAGCAACTTTTAGGTATCGAAGGTTAGGAAAATTTGGATCATGTATATAATCATATCTAGATTGAGCGATGCATCTCGAGAAGTTATATGTGGAGGAGCTTTAGTTTGTTGGAATACTCAGGATCCTGGTATTTACCATGCGGCGAAAGAGAGCACAAACCTCCAGTGTAACCCATTCCCAAGAGTAGAAAGCTCGAGACAAAACCAAAATGTAGGAACAAGATAATAAAGCAATCATTTTGAATATATGGGAAAGTTCCTACATAATATCCAGATTCAAGTTATTATCCTAGCAATAATTAAAAGATTAAAGGCCCAAAAGATATCAAGATGGAAATGAAGGTACACATATGTTGACTTCATTTATAATTCTCTTGTGAGTTATCATATTCCACATGTCTTGTCATGATTCATCCCTTAGATTTCCTCTCATGTAATTGTCTTATCATCATATGTCTTGTTCCTATAAAAGACCAGAAGTTGTTTCATTCTAAGCTCGTATCTTCCCTATCTCTTGTTCCTATAAAAGACTGGAAGATATTTCATTCTAAGCTAAGTTTACAATTTTTGGATGTCGGAAGAGCCAAGACTTCTTTTAGTTTTGTTCCCTTTTCCTATTTTCTAAATCGTTTTGGATTAAAACTGTGTATGCACATAAAACCGATCAATATCAAAGCTATTTGAAAGCTACCAAACATTATCTTTTGTAGCTATTCATTTGTTTCATTGGACAAGACTGTATGCTACACCATTTAAGAGTACATACAAAACCTACCTGGTATCCAATTAAACCCCCCTTCTCTAAAATCTCACACCATTTTATGCCTAGCTGTGAAGCAATATGGTGAAGTATAGAGTGGTTTTCTTTGATTTGGTTAATTCTTGGGGCATGCGTGGATACTACCCAGGAGTTCTTTTAATTTTCAAGTATTTTTTAATGCTTTTGTTTAGATTAAATGTTTAAATTTGAGAAAATGTTTCAAAAAAACATGAAAGAATGGAAATTTATTGAAAATATTTCCTTTCCATTATATTGTTGGATGCTTAATGTTAAATATACTTAAGTTATTATAGCAAAGAATTGTATGAATTTCATCGAATATTATTGCATATTTGTTGATTTCATGAAATTATTTGATGATCAAACGGAGAATATCTTTCACCAAACCTTATGATTCATTTTAGAATTGGAAATTATCGTTTATCCCTCGTGATTAACAACATTGTCACAACAAACCTTGATGCAAACCTAGTATGGTCAAGACTTGACTTAAATGAGCCTTGGGATTAAGTTGGGTCAGCCTAAAGATTTAGGCTTTCCTAGTTCAGTCTTTTAAGTAAAGATAGGTTCATGTAGTCTGTATGTGAGGACTTATCTACACTATTGGTGTGCGACTAACATTGTAGTAAAAAAAATGAACCCTAACCCTAACTAGGGTTAGTAATGAAGCATGTGGCATGGAAGAATGGATCCCTCCATGAAAACCAATATTAGGGCATGGATCCGTTAGGAATGTCAACAAGAGATAATGAATGAGTAGGGGCACCCATGAAATCCACCTATAGGAGTTAGAGGATGCATTTAATTTTGTCCTTGAAGCTCAAGAATCAAATCTATGTGCTCAAAAGTCAAATCAAGTATAGAAAATGTCACCCAAAAAAATATGCCAAAATCTGCAAGAAGGTTAGGGTGTTAGGCTTAAAAAAACACCTCTACAAGCACACATGAATTAAATGGTCCAGGGGGTCAAAAAAGCACACCGTTGGGGGTCAAGTGATGGGCCTACTGCTTACTAAGTGCATAGAAGAAAGAAGGAAAGAAAGAGACCACACAGAGAAAGGAAAGATCTGGAGTAAGAGGGAAGGATTACCTCTGGAAGTCAGAGGAAAGGAGGAATCCATATCCTCGTAGCTCGAAAACATGACACTTAGTCATTTTCCAAAAGGAAGCTATCAGGGAGACACAAAGATGTTAAAGGGGAAGGTTGATGGCTGACACCTAAAAGGTAGGATGAAGAATGGAAAAAAATGGAGGAAGACCGATCTTCGTAGATCAGAGGGAAGAATTATCTCTTACCTACAAAGGTAAGAGGTAAGATGCAAGAGGGAAGGCTGAAATTTGAGGACTGATGAAGAAAGAAAGAAAATGGAAGAGGAGAGGGAGTCAGTAAGAGGTACAAAGGGGAAGGTCAAAACTATGAAGTGAAAAGAAAAATCAGGAGTAAGAGGGAAGGCTTACCTCTGGAAGTTAGAGGAAAGGAGGAAGTCCTACCCCTATAGCCCAAAAACATGAAACTTAGTCATTTTCCAAAAGGAAGCTATTAGGGAGACAAGAAGATGTTAAATGGGAAGGTTGATGACCGACACCTGAAAGGTAGGATGAAGAATGGGTAAAAATGGAGGAAGACCAACCTCCATCTGATAAGAGGAAAGACTTATCTCTTACCTACGAAGGTAAGTGGTAAGATGCAAGAGGGAAGGCTGAAATCTGAGGACCGATGAAGAAAGAAAGAAAATGGAAGAGGAGAGGGAGTCAGTAAGAGGTACAAAGGGGAAGGTCGAATGCTGAAAGCCGAAACTGTTAGAGGAAAAAGGAAGCAAAAGAAGAAGGAGAAAGAGTGATGGAGAAAGCATGCAAGGTAAGAAAGTAAGTGACAACCCTAAAACTCAAAATTCTAGGACTTAGCAAAATTTAGGAAACTTCAAGCAGAAAAATGCAAGATGGCCCATGGGTAATCTCTCAAATCAGTTATCAATGATGGGTCATCTAAGGGGGGCATGAAATATCAACATTTTGGTAAGTTTTGTAGGATGATTACCTACTAATCATGTAATCCAAAGGCCTTATCAATCTATTGGGCATAGATTCATGAAGGGAATTTACAAAATTGGGTCTCCCAAGGGCTAAAAAAACCATGTGTAGGCCTACACATGGAGAAAAGCATGTAAACTAGAACATAAATTCTCTTAAGGAGAATGTAGGGTTTGCAAAACACTTCATGGAAAGAAAAAATATTTACAATATGTACACGTAAAAACTCAAAACTTATTAAAAATAAGATTTGAGATGAATCCCTTTGACTGAGATCGGGAGAGCCTCACCATCCAACCTAGAAAGATAGAATGCATTGGACTCCTTACAACTGGTGATGACGTATGGACCACTCCACATGGCATAAAACTTGGAATTTCTTCTAGATTTGGCTCTATTTACATCCCATTTCAGCACTAGATCTCCCTCTTGGAACATCCTATGAGCTTCCTTCTTGTCAAAATTTATTTTGACATGTGTTTGATGTGCTTGTATGACCTACATAGATTTGTTCCTTTTATCCTCTAGTTCCAAGAGTTCAACCATCCTTATTGTAATAACATCCTTTTCTTCTAACTCCAGCTAATGTGCCAACTCAAGAGAAGGAAATTCTAATGATAATGGTAACCTTTATTTCCTTCCATAAACTAACATGAAAGGAGAATTACCAATTTCTCTTTTAGGAGTAATTCTATCAGCCCAAAGGGCTATCTTCAACTTGTTATGCCAGAACCTTTGGTTGTCTTTAATAGTCCTCTTGATAGTCTTGATGATATTTTTATTTAAGGACTCAGTCAGACCATTACTCAAAGGATAGTAATTAGATAATGTATTTAAGTATATTCCATTTCCATACCTAAATCATAGATTTCATGAAGGATTTTGGATGGATTTTCCAAGAAAACCTTCACGACAGGGTGGATGGCATGCAAACATTGTCCTCTCTAGGCTCTTCTTTGTGTGGTTTTCATAGTAGGTATGACGACCATGCTTGTTTTAGGCATAGATTTTCTGGATATATCTCATGGTTCTTTGATCAGATCTGCTAACCCTAGCTAGGTTAGGGTTTGGTAAAATGTTCATCTTAGTTATGCCTAAACTATAAAGAAAACACTTGTACATTTTTGTAGGGTTCTTCCTTTGGATTATCTAGGGTTTTTCTATTGCAAACACTGCATTATTTGCATTCTTCCATTGTAAAGATTTCTTCTAATCTTTTATGTTAATAAAATTGAACTATTATCACTGTTATCCCTTGCATATTTATGTATAATCTATTTAACTTCATGTTTGAGTATGTGTTTTACTTGTTACATTGATGTATTATTCTATTCTGAAGTACCTAGAAGAAAAAAACTTATATCTTGGTGTATCACCTCTATTTCCATTTTATGTTATCTTTCTATCTCTTTTCCTTGTGAGTTGTTAGAGTAATGTAGTGATAATGTTTTCATGTGCTGGGTTAGACTAAAAAAATTGCACTTAGTTTAGAAGAGGAAGTATGCCTTCTCCAGAGATTCAACCTCATTTGTGCAAGGTCCCACACCTTGAGGTTTTTTCCATTGTGTCATTAGAACACTAAACTCTTTTTTATTAGGGCATAGTTTTATGTGACAATGGCTATTGGTATCAATTTCATATGATGAATGATTCTCTAGACTAGTGGTAATCCTTCTAGGATGTTATCTAACACAATATATTTGTATTTTATGAATGGTTTAATTACTTCTTTTTGTGATGGTTCTCAAATTTTATGGCAATCATCATACTCTATATGTTACACTTCATTGGAATTAGTGTAAAGAACATGTTTTCATGTATCAATTCATATAAATATTTCCTTTCACTCACCAAATAGATGATGATGTTACTAGATAATCCACTTATGCTCTCTTCTTCCAAATGCATAAGGATATTATTTTTTCAATTTAAGGTCATTGTGTAGATATTATTCCTTCCATCGCAAATGGTCTTCCTGTCATACTTTCATGGTTTTCCCAACATTATATGGCATAAATCCATTAGCATAATATCACACAATAATTCATCATTGTATGATCCTATTTTGAATTTCACCAAACACTATTCACTTGTGAGTATCCTATGTTCATCGTGAATTCATGAGATCTCCTCTAGGTTTAGGTGTTTTATCCTTTTCAAATTCAACTTATTATCCATTTATTTTGAAACCAAATTATTTTTACCACCACTATCAATGATAACTCTACATAAATTATCTTTTGATTAATATACTTCTACAAAAAAATGTGTTGGCTTCACAGGTGTCTCTATCTACAACAAAGCTCTTCTCACTACCAATGATTCACCCTTCTCTATGTTTTCTACTAGACTTGGTGATCCAATAGGTTCTACATTTGTACATGTTACCATTGCACTATTCCCTATCCTTTTTCTAACACTCTTTTGGTATCACTCAAATGCCCTATGTTAATCACCACATTTGAAATGGGTTCCCTTGAATGGTCTCTTATCAAAACCCTTTCCATATCTTTGATATTTTCCATAATAATAGGTATTGTTTCTCCCTTTTCCATTGTAGTAGAAAATCCTATCATTACTCCCTCGGTGATATAAATTATTACTCCTTTCTTCATTTTTGTATGGGATTACCTCTTTATTATGTACTATAAATGATTTTCCTTCACCACATTATGTTCTACCTCTCTAGAATCTACCTCTATCTTCAAATCTCTTCTTTAACTCATCAATTTTCAATGTAAATTGATAGTCTTCTTCACCTATTGGCATCCTTAAAAATCTTGATTCTTCTTGAATGATTCTTATTATTCCATGTATGTACCACACAACCTTCTCCTCTCTAGCTTCATTATGTCTAGATCCATTAATCATCCTATAAAATTCTTTGATTTAGTCCACCAAATTCTCATTTTTCCTTGGTTTTACAACCTCTTCAACAATTCAAGCTCATAATTAGTAGATATGATTTTTTCAAAAATTTAAATTATCTTATCCCATTTTATGATAGGCTCCTTTCCTCTCCTATTTCTATCTAGCTAAAATTACTTCCATCAGATAGAAACATGTCCTTTCAACTCAAATTTTATGAATCTTACTCTTTCAAGGTCTTCTATTTCTTCATACTTAAGAGTATTATTTCATATCATTTATCAAATAAATTAGTTCATCAAGATTCAAGTCACCTATATAGTTAGAAATATCAATTTTGGGTCTTTCACTAATATTCAAAATATCTTTCAAGATCTTGATATGATTTATTTATTTTTCTTCTATTTTTTCTTAATTTGGATTTATAGTTTGAGTTTCTAGTTCATCTCATCACTTTTATCATCATGTCTATGGTTTAGACCCCTTCCAATATCATCTTCTATAGCATCTAATTATAATTTCATTATGTTCATCATATCTAACCCTTCTTCCATTCTTATAGTAACATTGGTTAGGCCATGTGCTCTTTTGGGTGGCATATTTTCTTGGGTCTAGTGCAACTACCTCAATCCAATGATTTATCTACAAGATTGCAACTACCTTAGTATTTCTTTATGTAGACTTTAGAGACCTTAATAGGGAATCTTTAAAGGATCATTACCATCTTCCCTCTATGGAGAAGATTCTACATAAGGTTAGTGGTTTAGGAAGGTTTCCTTTCTTAGGTGTTTATGTAGGCTATAATCAGATGTTAGTCCAATAATCTAACTAACCAAAGATAACTTGTAATACTAAGTGGGGAACATATTCCTATTATAAGATGTCTTTTGGGTTAGGAAATTCTAGAGCCACCTGTAAGAGGTCTATGGACATTGCATTTCAAGGTGTACTTAATGAATTTTTATTTTTCTACTTAGATGATATAACATTTTTTTTAAACATCCAAGTGACCATTTTAGCCACCTTGAGCAAATCTTCTATAAGTGCAAGGAATATGGTATTTCTATTAATCTAAAAAATTGTCTTTGAAACTAACCAAGGAAAATTCTTGGGCACATTTCTGTGTAGATGGTTTATCCATTGATCTAACAAGAGTAGAGTCCATCCTAGCCATCCCACTCCCTAGCCACAAAAAGGATTACAAAATTTTTTGGGAAAAAATAATTTGTAAGAAGATTCATCCTAAACCTTGCTACTTAAGTGAAACCTCTTACCTCTATTATTAAAAAGAATATGGTCTCTAAATGCACCAAGAAAGGTAAGGACAACCTTGAGGCAATCAAGAAAGAGATTGATCAAGTTCACACCCTTGTCAATCCCAATTATGATAAATATTTTATTCTCTGCACTTTTGGAGGAGAAGAAAGCATATAAAAAGCCTTAACATAGCTAAACAATGAAAATAAGGAGTATCCAATTACCTTATTTAGTGAAAGGCTCAAAGATTATGAGATCAAATACATCTATGTGGAGAAATAATCTCTTACTATTGTTAGAGCATTGAAAACATTTAGGCACATGTCATCTAATAATAGAATCTAATTGATGGTTCCCCATTCCAACATCAAGGAATTTCTACCAAGAAAAGATATGAGGCAAAAGAGAGTTGGATGGATCACTAAGGTGATGGAATATAATGTTGATATTAAAGTTATCAATCTTGTAAGTGGAAAAGTACTTTGTAAACAACTTATATTAGTATTGGAGATCCCTGTAGAGGCTACCTTGCTATTAATGGAACATCAAACATCCAACATAAAAACTCAAAATAGTTAGGTGAATTACATAGCTATCTTATTACAAGAAGGTAGATATCCTCCAAGTCTAAATAGGACCAAGGGAAGGCATTTTAGGTTATAGTCCATTCCCTATGTCATAGTGTATGGTTTACTTTTTATAAATATCTCAATGGGGTCTTATTAAGATGCATTGACCTAGACTAGGTCAATAGGTTGTTGAAGGAGTTCCATGATGGTCCTTTAGGTGGCAATTTTTCTTCTAGGACCATTCCTGCTAAGATTATGAGTGTTGAATATTATTGGCCAACTTTGTTTAATGATTCCCACAAGTGGGTGAGAAATTGCAGAAGATGTTCTTTCTTCTCTAGAAAGAAAACCTTGGTTGCACTCTGCCTCCATCCAATTCAAGTTGATCAACCATTCACACAATGGGGATTGGATTATATTGGAATGATAAATTTTTCATCCAGTGCAAGGCACTAATGGATTTTAGTAGCTATAAAATATTTCAATAGGTAGACAAAGGAAATGGCCCTAAAGGATGCTACTCATGCTTCATCTTTGAATTCCTTGATGAGATTGTTACAAGGTTCGGTACCACTTCCACCATAACACCTCTAATAATGAAAAGGTTTTTGTTAGTACTCAAATCATTGATTTTCCAATTAAGCATCACATATATTTTAAAAAATTATCAAATTATTACTCTCAAGGAAATGGCCTAGCTGAATTTTCAAACAAAAACCTCATTAGAATCATCAAAAGCACCATTGAGTATAATCAAAGGGCTTGGTATAGCAAGCTAAAGACAACCCTTTAGGTTGACAAAATTACTCCCAAAGAGTAATTGGTAATTCCCCTTTCATGCTAGTTTACGGAAGAGAAGAAAGGTTGCCATTGTCATTATATTTTCCTTCTCTTGAGTTGGAACATCAGTTAGGATTACAATAGAATGATGCTATGTTTGTGAGGTTGGCTACACTAATGGAGCTATAAGAGACAAATAACAAAGATATGCAAGCCTTAGAGACTCATCAAGAAAAATTTAAAAGGTTTTTTGATAATAAGGAATCCACAGAGTGTTCCATGAAGGATATTTGACTTGCTAAAGTGCGATATATATGAAGCCAAAGAGATAGAACCAAATTAGGAAGGCATTCTAAATTTGATGCTATCTAGAGTGGCCCATATATCATCACCAACTATAAGGAGGCCAATTATTTTCATCTCTTAAGGATGGATGGTGAAGTTATTTTGATTCTAGTTAATGAGATTCATCTCAATACTTATTTGTGAGAGGTTTTAAGACTACATGTACATTTTAGTTTAGTTTTTTTTTTCCAAGAATTGTTGTTACACACCTTGCATTCTCCTTAATGGAATGTATGTTCTTAGGTTCCTTCTATTTTCCTCCAAGTATTGGCCTACACATATTTTATTCTAAGAGCAAGTCATTTTTGAAGCTCCCCTTATTACTATGTGCCCAATAGACTTATAAGGCCCTTGGATCACATTATTAGTAGGAAATCATCCCACATAAGCCACCAAAATTTTGTCACTTTGTGATACCTCCCTCTTTTCTTGCATGAACCATAAATAAAAAAAATATAAGAAATTTCAATTGGTTTATCATGCTCAAGAAGGTATCTGGTAGTTTCCTTACCTCTTTGTTGACCTACACTAAAACCACATTTTGCAAAAATATCCTAAGGATGGTTATATATTTCTTCTTCCTTTTTTCCTCTAGATCCTTTCAAGATTTTGAGCCCAAAATAGACACTTAGACTAGAGTCCAAGTCTATCTTTGATCCTTGATTCCTCATTCTTCTTTTCTTCTTTTGATCCTTTCAATATCTTGAGCCCTAGACAGACAATTCGACTAAGGTCTAAGTTTGTTCCCTTTCCCCAATTTCCCTTCTTTTCTTTCTAGACTTTTAGAGTTTTGGGTCCCGATTGGACATTCAGACCAAGGTCCAAGTCATTCCAGTTTCTTGAATTCTTTCTTTCCTCTTTCTTCTTTTTGACCTTTTAGAAATTTGGGTTCCAAAAGAACTTTTGAATCAAGTCAAAAAATCATTTTCCTCCTGATATCCCAATTTCCCTTTCTTCTTATTCTCATCAGACTTTTAGGAATTGATAAAAAATTTACACATTTTTTCTAAATGTTTGCATCCCTTTTCCTTTCCCGCTTCCATTCTTCTTTACTCATCAAAACTTTGAACTCTGATTGGACTATTGGACAAATTTCAAAATGTCCAAGTCCATTCTAGATTTATGTCTTTCTTCTTTTAGTTCCTTTCAAATATTTGGATCTTGATTGGACATTTGACCAAGCTAAGGTTCAAATGTTCAATTCTATTTTCTTTCCTCGATACCAATTTCTTCTTTCTTCAAGACTTCAAACCTTAGTTTATACTTTTACACCAAGGTTTAGAATGTCCAAATCTGATTTATTTTTCTACCCCCACTGCCCTTTTTGTATGTTTTGGTTTCTATAATTTCGCAAGTGCTATTTTATTGAAGGAAATTCAGGGTACAAAATTATGAAAAGTGTGACATATGACACTTTCTCATTGATTTTGTTAGTCAATAGGTTTATTTTTATTGTGGACAAATTGAGGTTACAGAAGTGAAGGATGTTGACACATGATGACATTCGGTTCTCCTTGCAAGCCTATAAATATTTCATTATGGAGCTAGTCTTGAAATTTGGAACCGTGGAATGGCAACATGTGGCAAGTCTTGGCTGATTCCATGGGTCCACATATGCTTCATGGTGGGCCCAATTTCAATCAATAGAAGATTGAAAGGGTGACACATGTCCAACTAACATTAGCAACCTCCTCAATGACTTCTCTCCATGGGACCACTCTATTGATGCATATATTTTACTACAACATGGCACATTTTGATTAGATGAGACTTTTCAAAGAAATTTAAACTTGGTAAATGCATTTAAACCATTGACTTCAATCGATCTCTGGCCAAAATTTAAAATTGGCAATTGCTAACATCACCATGTTCATGAGAAGACTTGTAGTAATTCCTAAGTGACATCCCAACTACCAAATCCAATCTTTCGAGATCTCAAATGATTTTTCATGCAATTCTCTATGCTACTTGTAAATGCAAAAATGACACCCACATTTCATGGCATATTGCAGAGACATTCTTCCTATTTCAAGGCCATTCATGATCACATTTCAAGGGAGATCTCATGAGATTTTTTTATCTCTATTTTTTAGAATCATCAATGGGGCAACATGGTGATCACATCTAGGTCATACTAATATGCTTTTCATATAGAATTTGAGCTAGACCATCTACATTTGATCAGATCAGTTTTCCTTCTAGTGGCTAACCCTAGGCGAGTTAAGGTTTGGTGATAGATCATTTAGTTATGCCCAAACTATAAATTCAAGCATTATATTTATTGTAAGGGTTCTTCCTTGAGCTCCTCTCAAGATTTTTTCTAGTAGACTTTGCAATTCTTGCATTTTATAACTATAAAATTAACTTCTATGCCTATATGTTAATTAAATTGACTCTTTACTTCTTCTCCCTTTGAATGTGTTGTGTAAATCTGTCTTTCCTTCATGTTTAAGTGTTATTTTGTTACCTTTCATTCATAAATGCTATATTATTTAAGTTTGTAGTTATTCTTCTTTGAATGTTCTTCCTTTTCAACATCCAATCAAACTGTAACCTTCATGCTATCTTTGGAATTTCACAAAATAGATGATTGTGTAATTATTTTAGCCCCTTTCATTGATATATTATGTTTTCTAAAGAAGGAAGAAAAAAACTCTATATTGGTGTATCACCTCCCCTTTCACTTACATGTTTTCCTTCTTCCCCTTTTCCCTTGTGAGTTGTTAGAATATGGCTATTGGTAGGTTTCTATGTGTTGGGTTGGACCAAGACATATAAACTTAGTTTAAAAGAAGAATTTGACCTTCTCCAAAGGCTTGACATCATCTTGCAAGGTCCCACACCTTGAGATCATTTCCATTATGTCATTGGAATGTTGAATTTTTGTTCAATAGGGTGCAATTTCATGTGACAATATTACCAAATATGACTTTAAAATGAAATTATGTGTACTTGATAAAAAAAAAATATAGAAACTGAATGTGTAGATATGTAGATATCTTGAATTCCTTTTAGATTCTACAACAATCATGAAAATTCGAGATCTAGAAAAAAAGTTACGAGCTGGAAGACTAAAAAACAATATCTAACTTCAACAAAGAATAACAAGCACTAATTAGTAGAATCTAAAAATATAGCATTCACCACTAAAAAATACACTAAACCAACTTTCTTACGATATCTCGTTTTAAAAAAATGGCTTGTTGGATCGAAATTTATGCAAATTTGAAACAAATCTCTATTTGAACATATGGGGATTTATTTAAACAATTATTGATCATCTATGTATTACAAGAAACCTCATTCTAAAAACAATTTACTTTAGAATACAAAAAAATCCTGAAAATATATTATATAATTTATATATACCTTTTTTTTGTTTTTAATTATTAAAAAATTATAAAAAATTTAATACTTTTATTTTTTTTTAAATGTAATATTTTCTCATTAAATTGTATTTATAAATTAAAAAAAAAACATTTCACAATATCATTATATTTTATTAAAATTAAATAATAGATTTTTTAATAAAAACTTTTCTTTCCTTTATACACTAAATATATATAAAAAATAATAATCTTAAATAACAAATAAGAATACATTATCCTTTTCCTATAATTTTCTCAAGACTATCTATTATTCAAAGTCTTTCCTTAATTATTTTAAAATGTGAAATAAACAATCTACAATACTTATTATTCAAACTTTTTATAAAGATTAAAATTCTCTATAGATGTGAAATAAACAATCTAAAACTGTCTATTATTCAAAGTATTTTTTTTAAATTCTTTAAGAATGTGGAATAAACAATCTAGAATACTTATTATTCAAAGGCTTTTTATCAGTATTAGAATTCTCTATAGCTATTATTCAAATTTTTAACGAGCTGGAAGAAAGATTAAGTTGGCCGATTTCTCAGGCCAAATTAGTTTTGACAGATTTCTTAGTGTGCCATAAAAGTCAAATATGCGATTGAAAAAGGCTGAAAAAGCTATATCACAAATACAACACTCGGAAGGTAGTCAAATCAAATAAGTGATGAATGAAGCAACACCGTGTTCCTTGTTCAGCTATTTAAAGACAACCAGGGAAGTATTCTAAAAATGTTCACACCTCTTTTCCCTAAAGAAAAACTCTTTTAACAACTGTTGGAAGAGGAATGCAAATGTATCCACTTTCGTTTAAGATGTATGTGGTCTGTGGATTTTTGTTGATATGGAAATTAATCCATTTCCCATTTTCATCAGCATGTTTACAAGATGAGAGAAGTTACTTGCTGGATTTCAAAGCTGGTCTTGATCTTTCCTCAGGTCGCTCTTTATCCTCTTGGCGAGGATTCAACTGTTGCCAGTGGGAGGGTGTTGCCTGTGATTACCATACATCCCATGTAATCCGCCTTGATTTACGTCCTCACCCTAACCCTTATGGTTATTACGTCTTGATTGGGGAACTTCGTCCATCGCTGTTTAATCTGCAGCATCTACAGCACTTGGATCTAAGCTGGAATGCCTTTAAAGGTATGTCTATTCCTCCACAGTTGTCAAAACTGCAGAGACTGACACATCTTGGCTTGTCAAATGCTGAATTTTGCGGTGAAGTCCCTCTGGAGTTGGGAAATATGTCAAGCTTGCGCCATTTGGATATTTCAGATAATGGATGGAAATGGATTTCGTTGAAAAGTAGTAATTTTGATACGTGGGTTAGAAATCTAAGAAGCCTGAAATTCTTGCGAATGGATGAGGTGAGCCTGACAATGGCGCGGTCTGCGCAGTGGGGTGAGGCCCTTAGCGGTCTTGTCAATCTTACCCAGATTCACCTGTCTGGCTGTGGCGTCTCAGGTAGTATTCCAGATCTCTTAAACCTTACCCATTTAACACATCTGCATATGCGCTATAATGCATTCCCGTTTGAACTACCCTCTTGGTTTGAGAACGTGTCCTCATTGGTTTCACTTGATCTCACCGACTGTCAACTAAATGGTTCCATTCCTTCCAATTTCGTGCACCATTCAAGAATGAGTAATCTTGTGCTTAGTTATAACTATGACTTGAAAGGAAACCTATCTTTTGTTCTAAACCATTCGTCCCTTGAAACTCTGGGCCTCTCAAATAACACTTTGGAAGGAAGCATACCGTCCTCTTTTGGCAGCCTTTCATCTCTTGCAACTCTGGACCTGTCACATAACACTTTGGAAGGAAGCAACCGTCATCTTTTGAAAGCCTTTCGTCCCTTGAAATTCTGGAGCTTAGTTACAACAATCTAACCGGTCAGATTCCTCCGTCTTTGTGTGAGCTTCCAGTATTACGCGAACTCCATATAGGCCATAACCATCTGTCAGGAACATTTCCAGATTCCATTTTAAAGCTGGCTAGCTTAAAAGTATTATCACTTCCTTCCAACGAATTAACGGGTAACATTTCACTGCAGATATTTGAGAATCTAACTCGCCTTCGGAAACTGGACCTTTCTGAAAATCAGTTTAGTATTAACATCTCTACAAGCTGGGTTCCTCAGTTTGCCCACCTGGAATTCCTTGGACTGCGGTCATGCAATATAGAAGGCTATTTCCCTACATTTTTGTCCCAGCAGTATCCGTTGCATGGGCTAGATCTTTCAGATAACAACATTGTAGGAATTCTTCCTTTGTAGCTGTGGGATCTTCCTAATATTCAATTGCTCAATCTTTCAACCAACCAACTGGAAGGTTGTCTACCCCACAAAATTTCCCATATTATTGAAGTGCTGGACTTGCATAGGAATAGATTATATGGTTCTGTTCCGGATGTTCCGACACTTTCTTTCGGAATATTAGATTTGTCAGATAATGAGTTCAATGGCTCTATTCCTGCAACATTTGGCAGATTTATCTTTCTATCATTGTCGGGGAACAATCTGACTGGAGAAATTCCAAGTTTTGCATGTACCCATCCAAATGAATTTTCAATTGGATTGTAGATTTTGAACTTGTCAAAGAACAAGCTGACAGGTATGATTCCTGCAAACATTGGGAGGTGTTCTGATTTATTAGTTTTACAATTGGCTCAAAATGTTTTGCAAGGGAATATTCCAAGGGAGTTGGGAAATCTGCAGAGTCTTCGCACACTAAATCTCAATGGCAACGGGCTGCAGGGTATTCCATCATCCATTGCAAATTGCACAGATCTCCAAGTTTTTGATTTGGGAAATAACAAATTTGAAGGGAGAATTCCTGTTTGGATTGAAAAGCTGACTAATTTAAGAATTCTAAGTTTAGCTTTTAATAAGTTTGAAGGCAGCATTCCACCCCAGCTCATCAAGCTGCAGAATCTTCAAATTATTGATTTATCTGGTAACAATTTATCAGGAAATATTCCTCGAGATGTCGGCAAATTATATGCTATGCTCAATCAATCACAAAGTTGTGACGTACAAGTTACTTTTGGTAGCATGTATTATGCGGAGGAGGGCTTTGATCATTTTTCCCAATATGTGCATGATGTAACGGTTTGGATAAAAGGAAGGACTCTAACATACGAGAAGATAATCAATGCAGTTCATGGATAGGTCACGTAATAGTCTGTCAGGTAATATTCCCTCAGAAATCGGATTTTTGAAGGGTTTAATTTCTCTAAACATATCAAATAATAATTTGAGCGGTTCAATTCCAGAATCCTTGGGAGCCATGGCTCACCTGGAATCTCTATATCTTTCAGAAAACAAGTTGTCAGCAAAGATTCCTTCTCAACTCTTAAATCTAACATTCCTTGCTGTGTTGAATCTTTCTGACAGCATGCTTTCTGGTTTAATACCACAAGGGAAACAATTTTCAACCTTTGAGGCATCTTCTTTTCTAAGAAATCCTAGTCTTCATGGTCCTCCCCTTGAAAACAGGACACATAGTCCTGGTTTGAGTAGCAGAGAGAATCACAATAATACAGTTGTTGTCATTACAGTGGGAGTGGGGTTATGTTACGGAGTGGGATTTGCCACTGTGATTACAGTGTTGTGCTTCCACATAAAGTGGAGATACAAATGCTTTGCTTTGATGGATAATTTGATCTGTCATATGTTTGAACGTTGAATCCGTGAGACTACATGAACAAAGATGCTTACAGCCTTTGCTTCCAAAAACCTACTGCCATAGATAAGTACTAAAGTTTGTGTTGTCGTTCATATTTATGTAGGTTCATTTGCATTGTTATAACGTACGCCTAAAGATAAATTTATTTTTAGTTTAGTTTGAAGGCGAGATGCAAAAGGAAATTAGTGTGCAGTGTGAAAAGTGCACCATTCATTAAGAGTAGTTATCACTAAGGAATGATTTATATGATAATGCAATAGTGTTTTGTTTTGTACTGTCGTCCACCACCTTGAATACTCTTTATGCGTGAGTCCATAGCTTAACCGCTTTGACTCTTTTACCGCTTGAGATAGCTATTTGTATCTTAATAAGGTCACTCGAATTCCGTAAATTTATTATTTTGCAAGACTCGTTAAATTTATTTTGACTTAGCAAATTAAATATAATAATTGTATAGAATTTTAATCTATAAAAATATAGATAATATTATTTTAAAATTTTAATTATTTTTTTAATGTTTTTCAGAATCATAATATTGTATTATTATTTTAATTTTTTAAAGTATGTGATTTAAAAATAAATAAAAAAATTACACATTTTTTAAACTCACGATATAAAATATAAATTCATAACAAAGATAGATCTAAGCATATTCATACTAACAAACACTTTCCATATAACTTTATATTATTTAATATGAAGTGTATGTATAAGTTCTTTTTCTATATATATGCAACATCTAAGCTTTGCATTGTTATACAACATCCAACATAAAGTACATATAAAATTTGATCTATTTTTCTTTTTCTACTCTTTTTCTCTTTTCAGATATGTGGAGGAAAATAATGATTCTACCACAATAAAATGGTAAAGATATAATTTAATAATCAAATAATGAATGCACTCACAATCTATATTAAAAATATATGAGACAAAAAAATTAGAGATTGATATAATTTCTTAGTTGTTTGGAAGGATGTAACAATTATGATATTTTAATTTTATTTTCTTCATATACTACAACTAGTGACTAGGATCTGAAAATTTGAAATGTTTCATGTGGCTTTGTCATTCTTCTATTAGCTCAAATTGGAACTAATTTGAACTATGATATTTGGTGTGCCTATGTGTTCTACCATGTTGTTCAAGAATGGGTTAAATATAAAAGTACAATGGAGATTACTTATGAGGCAAGAAGTTAATAAGTCGAGTTTTTTCAATAACAAATCAATCCTCTCTAAGCATTTGACATATAAATTATAGATAAACATACCAACTATTACAATTCTTGAGATGCCTAAGGATGCAAAAGTGATATTTATACTTGTGATATGTAGTTGGTTCCAATTGATCTTGTTATTTCTAGATTATTTTCCAATACTTTGTTAGTGTCCTAAGACTATATATAAATGCATGTTCACATTCATCCACCTCAAGGTATTTGGCCTATGAAGTTATAGGGGTAATGCCCATCTTACATAAAAATGGTTTGGGAGTTGATAAATTTAAAAATTGAATTAAACAAACTAGGTCATGCCATGTATGTTACTCCAAAAATAGGGTTGCACTATGCAGCATAATACAGGCTAGTATGAGACCTAAAGGAATATGTTAATCTTGACTAAGGTAGTGGATAAATTTTACCTTGTGTGTTTAGAAATGGTTTCAATTTATACTTCAAATATTATGAGTCAAGCACTAAGACATTATATTTATAATAGGTCTTCAAAGTTGTGTAAAATGAAGGTGTAAAAGTGTAGAGTATGCACTTTTATACTTTATAATATCCCCCAACTTTGGTGTACCCATGAATCTAAATGAGTCATGCATGCCAATGCAAAAATTTTAGTTAAAAATAAAAATAAATGTTAGGATATGGGTTTGAAATCAAACAACATCTTCATGTAACTTCATATGTATGCAAAACCATGCCAAAAATTTTGAATACAAAATCATTAGGATGTAGCTATTAAAATTAACATTAGTACACAAACTATTTAGGCATTAATCATTTTGTTTATATAAACATAAATTTAAAAAGTGAAAATTGATGTTGTGTTTACCAATGTATAACACAATGTATCTAGATAGAACCACTATGGTCCCCAAAATGTACACATAGTGTGAGGTGTAAAAGAGATCATGATAAATAATGAAATCATTTGGTTTGAACTAATTTTCCCCTCATGACATGTATAAGGTAATCATGGAGTTGGAACTAGTTCGGTCCCCATAAGTTATGCAATCATCACACCATGTAAAATATGGTGCAAATATATTAATGATGCATAAGACAATAATGAATTTAGTACCAATGTAGCCCTCATGACATATACAAGTATACTATAATGAAAAGATGAGGATATCATATAATAGGGTTAATATCCCCCTACTTTGAGATGCCATAATGTAATTATTTTGAGGAGAAGATAAATTAATTGTTATATAATGACCAAATATATAGTAGAATGTGACAACCCTCTTGGTATGAGTCACATGATCTAATTATAGACACAAAAAAATGTCTCGATCCTGCAAGCAATATTTTCCCACTAATTTGAGTCTTTTTTGCATAATAAAATATTTCTTAATGTCATAATCTTTGATTAATTAAATAATTTTAAATTATTTAATTAATTTATTTTATCTTTATTCTTGTTTTGATTAAATAAATAAATCATATTTAATTACGCCACTAATTTCCTTCTTTTCTTCTATAATTAGATAATTTCTTATCTATTTAATTATTTATCATGTCCCCTCCTCTATAATTAAATAATCAAATGTTTCTAATTATTTAATTATTAGCCATTTCCCTCCATCCATTATTAAATAACTGTTTCAATTATTTAATATTTCATTTCCCTCTTTTATTCTATAATTAAATATATTTTTTAATTATTTAATTCTTCATTTTCCCTCTCCTAAATTAAATAATTGTTTCACTTATTTGATTTATTTATTCTTATCCAAGCCCTATTTCTCACCTAATTTATTGGATCATGGTCCTTTCTTCCTACCCTTATCCCATTTCTTCTTAATTAACCACATCCATTGATCATCATACATCATCACTCAATCCTTAACCTTCATTTGAATCCCAATTTTTATAAAAGCAATCTATCATTCTCATTTCAAGTTTAACCACAATCTTCAATATTTTGCTATCATATAATTTATCTTGAGATCTTGCTACTATACATAAAGCTTATCAAATTCATTTCATACTACAAATCTGAGAGAAAACCAAGAAAAATAGAGAAGAGAAATGGAGGAGACTCAACTTTGTCATTGGAACTGAGGTTTATTACTTTATTATTTGGATTTCTATTGTCATTTATGCTCCATTGTTAGATTACAATCATTATGGCTTGAATTTAGGTATTTTTGTGGTTACAATCATTGATTCATGCCTTTCCCCTAAAATTCACGAATCTACAAATTGGTGAACTTGATAAGAACTAACCAAATTTTGCAAATTTTTTGAGGAATTTTGATTTTCAAGTGTGAGATGCAATTTTTTTGCACTATTGCACCCCAATTGTGTAATTACCTATTTACTATTACTACGTAGGATAAATATTGCATGTGTGAATGTACTTTGAGTTTTGACTAAGAATATATGTGTGCTTGCACTTTGTTGTCAATGAATTATGAATGGATTCTATTTAATTTAATGTTATGTGATGGAATGCATATATGTGAAATGGATAGTTATTGAATTGGATATTCTAACTATAGAGAAATATTACGTGAAAGCATATTTTGTTGAGCAGTTGACTATCATAGGAATGTGTTAGTTGAATGTAGGTACATGTTCATTCCTCTAGGTGGAGGGGAAGTATCACTCAGGAGAAGAATGTGGTCGGGTAACCAATAACATAACCTAACTGAGCTTACACACACACTCACAATAGAATGGTTGAGTCAAGTTATTATTTTGTGAATTGGTAAGTCATCCTTAGCATGACGTGTTTGCATTAGTAAGGGTCTTGATTACTGTTCAATGCATTATTGGATGATGTTTATATGTTTGGAGCTTATGAGCTCTTCCTTATATTACTATGCTTGTATTGATAAGGTGAATACATGTGAAATGTATGTATATGTATACATATGCATGTCAACGATAGACCATACACATGAAGGAACACATACATGAGAGTACACAGGTAGATTTACCTATGCACACTTATGAATGTGTTGCTACTGAGCATGGAGCTATCAAATGGATAATAGGACATGAATGTGTATATGTATTAATACACCACATGTCTATTTTCAAACAACATGATAGTAATTATGTATGTTCTCGATTGTGCCATTGAATATGTATATATATAAGATATGTACATATATCCATATGTGTACATGTGTTGATACATATGTATACATGTACATAGAGGAATATATATATATATATATATATATATATATATATATATATATATAGTCGATATGATTATTATGTGAATGATAACTTGTTTGTATTCATTTGTATATTAGTATATACATACACACACACACACATATATGATATAATTTTAATGCTATTTATTGACATATATATGTATATATGTACATATATATATATAATGCTTGGAGCCTAGTTTATATATATATATATATGAAATATAGGTTGATTTGTATATAAGATATGCAAAGTATTACACAACAATAAAGGACAATATTTAAGAAAACAATTTAGTCGATACTATTGGAAATGCATCTTTTAATTATTAATAGAAAATTACTCCAAACTTGGACACTTTTATATAAAGCAGTGGAATATTTATAAGCTGCAATATAAAGTGTAAAATGCATGGTAATAGGAATTTAACTGTACAGTGTTATAAAATGGTCAAAACACCAATTATATGCTACTATTGTGGAATGACTCATCTCTACTCTATTGCTCAGTAAAACTATGACCAAGTCGACATGGTATAGGTGTTGCCTATAAACAAAGGATTATTTCAATGAGAATAACCACACCAATATATAAGGAAGTTGGCTAAATACTTGGTGCTAGCATATTGGAGCTCTTAAATTTATAGAATTTTATCTTGTTGCAATTCGACTATCATTGTTTAAGCATGTGCACATTTGAATTAGTCTTTTACTATTTTCAAATAGAAGTGTGGATCTATAGAATTTTATGATGAGTTTATACTTAATTTTATGGCCACATTTAAGTTGTTTGTAGTGAGTTGACTTGCATGGAGAGAGCTATCGACTGGTGTGCCTTTTTTCTAGACTACAATCTCTTAATTTTCTATATAAATAGATGGGATAAATTTCTTATATGGGGCACATTCTTCTACAAACTTATTTTGTTGCAATTATCCTAAGAGTTGTATATTATGAGAGTTGAGAGTTATTGTGTTAGAGTTGTGAATTACTTTGTGAGTCCATATTATTTCTTGAGAGCGAAGTCATAATGCAGTGTTGCTTTAAGAGGATTAAGTGAAGCTAGTAAGCTTATCCTAGAAGGTTGTGCATCAAGTCAATCAAATTAGATTAAGCATATTACAAGCATGAGGATCTAGTCTTCTCTTATTTGTCTTTATTTATGAAAGGTTGATATTTAATGCTTTATTTGATCTTCTTGAGAATTACAAGTTCTAGTCATGTAGGACACAACACTAAGCTCAGATTGGTTTTCATGATGAGGTTACTCCACCAATGTCCTCATCGAAGGGTAGGGCCATCTATCAAATGATAGATGTGTAGGGGAGTGCATATGAGTCTGTGGTTGGCAAAAAAGTGCTTGAGTGATGCTTATCCTCCTTAACAAGCGACATAAGACCAATATTTGAGAGGAGTTTCCTAGATTATCTATATCTATTGCTTTGAAGCTTGGTTGAGCTATGCATGTACATTGTACACATTCTTTAGAATATTTTAAATTGTGAAATTATTATATTCAAATGAAATCATTGTTGATTATTTTTATGATGTATCTATGTTCATTGGTTCTCTATAAAATAAAGATTTTTTTTATGGAAATGGTTATGTTACATGGTTTGTTACTTGCAAAGTGAAAAATTAGGAAAAAATACTTCACTGAATGATTGACATGCTACATGTGGTATCAAAGCTACTAGGTTTACCTTTGGAACCTATGGGCTCATCATACTTTCAGTCCAAAATTATCTAATGTTTGGAAAAATCTTGTGCCAGGATGGTGCATCTTTGGTTAACTACAAGAAAGTCAATAATAGAGAATGAGCACTACTTGAAGGCCTAGAAGGAAAGCAAGGCCATCATTTGAACAATTGAGGATACCAACTATGAAAATTCCATCTCATTAAGCGACACTGAAACCTTTAATCACACACTTCCTTGAATTAGTAATGTAAAAAGAAATATGAAGATAGTGGCTCAATATAAATATTTACCTTCCATCTCACTAGAGAAGTCTGAGTCTTTATCACTTTCTAGGGATATTCCCTCAGGAGGGAGTTCTAGTTTGGCATTTATCTTTAGGGGCCCTAGAGTTCTTCCAATGGCGAAAGTAATTGTAATTTCCTCGAGTAAAGAATCAGAGGTTTATGTACCTCACAACTATGTATCAGATGAAAATTTTGAAGGTTACTTTTCTTTTTGGGATAGATATGAACAAATGAGAGATGAACAATCTCAATCTGTAGGGTATACACCAATAAGTTACATGTCTGCGAGTCAATCTGAGGGATACTCTCCACTTGACTATCTAAATAGTCACTCCATGTAACCAAAAGGATATTTAGATCCATGTGAATAATAAAATTGTGTGTTTATCATTTAGATTGTGCTTGAATCTTATGTGGAATTCCTTATGTGTGATTGAATGCTCATTTAAATGTTTTCCATAAGATAATGATAACATAATTAAATCTAATATGGATGAACCTTTAGGTATAATCCATTTTTGCAAATATGTTGAGAACATGGACTATATCTAGTGGAATCCAAGAAGTTGGGCAAGGACTAGTAGGAGTTGAAGCTAGACTGGATCAAATTTTGACAAGATTAGGAAACTTAGAGCAAGTAATAGGGGTAAAGAATATAGTAGAGAAGGAAGTTCCAAATAACGAGAAGGAGGGATAAAACTCCTCACGAACATGATCAAACCTGTGATCATGAGAGAGAGAAATTACCTTCTCTATCTAAGAAGACTAATAGGAAGTGTATGGCTTTTTAACTCTCTAGAGATATGAAGAAAATCACCCAACCTAAGTTTGAAGGAAGTGCTAGCAGAGATGAAGTTGAGGCTTGGTTGGTCCAAATGGAGAAATATTTTGAGATTCAAAATTATACCGAGGTCACCAAAGTATCATGGAGAGAATACCAGTTAGTAGGAGAAGCCTCTAACTAGTGGATGAATAGAAATATGGAACTCAATCTTAACTCACTAAAACTGACATGGAGTTAATTTGTTGATTTTTTTTGTAAAATATGGTTACCCCAACTATATTTTGACCAAAAACTCAAAAATTAATGTGATTATGCAATGTAACACTTGAAACATCAATTTAAAACCTTAATCTAGTATAACCCACAAAACTCTAGAAGATCTAAGAAAGTTAAGAATTTATGCACCTATCACCAAAAGCTCCTACTAAGTGTCCTCTTGGGATGGATTCACCCCAAGGAGAATGGGTCTTGCTACAAGGATTGAAATTATTCTTTCACAGTCCTCTTCTCCTAGATCTATAGTCCCTATTCCTCTAGGTTTCATAGTTGAAAAGTTAGAATTCAATTCTACAAGTAAGTTTTTGTGGCTTGATGGCAATGTTGACAACTTTGACAAATTTGAAAAATTGCACTTTTGATGAGTATTCAATCCTTCTTCAACCTAAGATCTACAACACACACAAGAGGGAATTTTTTTTTGGTGAATGGGGGTTTTCCTTGGTCAAACCCCATTTTTGTAATTAAACATTGAATTGAAATGAACCATGAATGGAAGGAATGATGAATGAAAAATTGATATATTGCAACACACCAAACCCTTGAATAGAGATCCTTGAAGGAATGAAATCTAACACATCTCTCTAAGGTCTTGATCTTGCATGAAATGGATTGATTGGATGTTGATCTTGATGCCTGAATCTTGACTTGAATCCTTCAAAACCTACATCACAATGTTAGGTCCAAAAACATGCATGAACACACATAAACTTTGACATCATGATACGATCTTGAATGTTGTTGTAGATGACTATGAAATTTTCTCTTCAATGCTCTTGAAAATAATATTTTCTCTTGTGAAAGTTGACCTCTTGCTAGATGTTTTGAATTGATAAAATAATTATGTGTTTATAGATATTTTCTAATTTCTCAAAAATTAAAATTCAAAAGCTGACTATTGCAAATTGAATTGGTATCATAAAAATACTACCAAAAACATATTCAAAATTGGGGTCCTAAACTTAAGTGGGACCCATTCACCCTAGGCCCCAAACCTGGGATACAACAATTTCAAGGCAATTTAATTAATAATTGGAATTTTTTAATACATGTTTCCCTTTTGTAAAATGAATATAATTAGTCTTTTAAGTGCATAATTGGGCTAATTAGAGGATTAATTAAGTCAAATTTAATTAAGGTACCCAACTATAGTGTGAAAATGTAAAGGAGCACATTTTTCGACACTACATTTAGCCCCCACTTTAGTGAGAGGATAAGCTTTATGCTCAAACTCACACTAAAGTAGGAAAATATACATCAAGAGGGGTCCAAGTGTATAAATTTTGATGGGATAGGATGAAAAATATCAAGGAGGTTGTGCAAGGCCCAGGGTTAAGATCGCATATCAAACCAACATAATTACAAAGGGACACACATGAATGCATGATATGAAGCAACAAAATAAGATACACAAACATGCAATGCCAAAATTGATGCAAAGAGAAAAGAAAGATGAAATAGAAGGTTGCATTATGCCACTTTTATCAAATACACACATAATTATGTAAAATCACTTATGAAGCACATGACTCTAGAGGAAAACAAGCTGTGTTATGCTCGGTGGCCATGAAAAATACATTCACAAGGGCTAGTGAAATTTGATGTCCACTAGGTGAGCCCTCGAGACAAGTGGCGATGGGAAATTCATGACAAGTCTATAGGTTCCCATACATCAACCATACCTAAATTTATACCCACTAATAAATTTTGATAAGGTGCCACAACATGATAAATATGTTATGCTAATGCTACATTAAATTCAACTTCCATGAACAAAGTGAAGCAAGAAACTCACCTCAGGGGGTACAAATAATAATGCCAAAATAAAATAGTGTTAATGTAATGATCACACTTCCTAGGAGATGTATGATATCATCACTAAGAAGGGACATGAAAATAATGAACATGGGACAATATTCCCACCACTTAAACTTTCAACATGCTTGTTATGTTGGTATTTTAGGTAGAGAAAGAGAGGATCCTTGGAAAGAATGCACACCTCCCAAAACTAGTTATCCTTGCCCCCCAAATATAGAGACAACAACAACCACCAATAAATATAATGTTTCTACCAAGATAAATATGGTTGCACCTAATATTGTACCACCATGAATGGCAATGAGCAAGACACATAAAGCTACCAACACCACATAGTGATGATCAATGTGATAGGATGAAAATCGGTATCAATTAGAGGAAATAAGTGAATCAACACAAGGAAGAGCACCACAATCCTTAAGATGTTGAATTTTATTACTCAAATCCTTACATTCATTAGTATAATGACTGTGAACTTGATGATATGCATAAAATGAACTTTTTTTGTAAGGTTTCTTTCATGTTCTTGGAGGGAGAGATATCAAGTGAGGTTAAAGAAACTTTGATAAGGTACTCTCTTGATCAATGGTAGAAGATGTCCCTTTATTTTGTGATAAATATACATCTTGCTTAGTACAAGGTGCTATACATACACAAGACACTTTAGATTGTGAGATTTTGTACTCTCTTGAAACGGAGGGTGTAAAATTTAATGAACCCCAATAATTACTAAGACATGTATTTGTTGATGTCCTAGGAGTTTTTTGTGTGATGACATTGATATTACTTGAAGGTCTCTTTGATTCTTTCATTTTCTTTCAAGAGACAATAACAAAGACCACTAGTTGAACATTTCTTGTGTGTTAGGATGTATAGGGACACAAATACCTTGTTCTCTAGCACTCCATCATTTTGGACTATAGCCAAGTTGTTTCAAAATTTTATAGCCTCTTCCATAAATTTTGTACATTTCTTTTGGATTTGGTGGTTTCTCATGATCACACTCTTCATGTGGATGTGTAATTATTGTTTTCCTCTTCTTTGCTAGAATTTATGGACTCATGTGTGTTGGATGACTCACCTTGTGTGGATAGTATGCTTGTTTCTTTCTCTTTTCTTGTTTTGTGTGTAATCTTGTATTATCCCATGAATGTAGGTGTAAAATATAATGAACCCCAATAATCATCTAATAGATTTGTGACTTCTTCATTATTTTTCTCTTTTTGTTCTTCTTACACGTATTCTACTTTTGATTTCGGTATCAATGTCTTCAAAGAACTATCATTATCTTTCTTAGTGTGCAATTTTTTTTTTGGTTTAGGATCAACCTTTATTTTGTAAATCTTGTTGTTGTAAATGTATTTCACTAAATTATGTAGCATCAAAGGAACCATATTCATTGCATGAATCCAAGGTCTACCTAAGAGAAGATTATATGAAAGATTACTAGGCATGACATGAATAGGATTTTGTGATGTAACTTTGTCAACTCTCATAGGTAATGTTATCATACCAAGAGGTTTCTTTCCCACATTATCAAAACCACATATATATAAATAAGCATGTTGAATCATAGTCTTTTCCACTCTAGTATTATCTAAAAGGTTTATACTACACACATTAAGAGTCGAACCATTGTCAATGACAATTCATTTGATCCCACACTCATTAATTTTGGCCACTATCATCAAAGCCTCATTTTTCTGTGTTTCCAATAGAGGTAACTAATCTTGATGAAAGATAATGTCTAAGTTGATTGAGTTCATACCTTGAATCAAGGTTTCTACATAATCTGGTTGTGCACTAGGAGGGACAACAATTTTTTGTAAATAATTTTAAAGCATGCATGGTAATTAGGTAAATCTTGAATCAAATCCAATAAGGATATCTTAGCAGGAGTGTTGTGAAGTTTTTCTACAAGATCATACTACTTTCCCCTATGTGAAGGAAAATGAGGAGTAGTAGGAAAAATAGGTTGAGGAAATGGTAATGAAGTAGGTATGGTTTGTGGTTGCCTATTGTTCCTTGTGTTATATGTATGAGCAATGATATTATAACTCAGTTGGTGCAAAACATTATGACTATTAAGTTTCCTTGCAAAGTTTAAGATAGTTCCTAGAGGTTTTGTTGGTGTTGTGGTGGTCCTATTAGAAGGAGTCGCTTAGGAGATGACTTGGGAGGTCCAATAATTAAAGGAATCTTAGTAATTCCAATGATTAGAGGACTCTTGTGAGGTCCAAAAGGAGTGTTTGGAGGTCCTATAATCAAAGGAGATCTAATGTTCAGAACTTCAACAACCTTATCCTTATTTTGATGATCTTTTAGTGAGGGGAAGTTTAATGTCTCCTTATCATCTTCATCTAAAGAAGCCACATTACTATTGTTTGAAATACATGTATCAATGCTATCATCTTCTTGCACTATGCTATATTCCTTAATAGGAGAGTTTTGAGGAAAGGGAGAAACAAGATTCTCATGACACTCAATGAGTGGATCTTCTAAAATCAAAATATCTTCTTCATAAATAGGAGAGATATTTGGAGAAGGAAAACTATGATTTTCATGATTATCTATAATTACATCCTCTTTCACTAAAACACTCTCATGAGTAGGGGATGAATGGATATCAGGCAAGGTGATGTTAAGAAATGTGTCAATGATCTCGTCCTCTTGTTCCATTATATCTTCCAAAGTAAGAGATTTTTTAGGAGAGAATCTTTCAAGATTGTCATGAATATCAATGAATGTATCTTCTAACACCAAGATACCTTCATCACAAGTAGGAGAGGTATTGTGAGAAGTGCAACTATGATTTTTATTATTTTCTATGCTTTCATCTTATTCTATCACATCATTCCCACAAATAGGAGAGATATTAGGGGATGAGTGAAAGACAAAAAATATAGAATTAAGGAATGTGTCTACAATTTCACTCTCTTGTACTAAAAGGCTCTCATAACTAGGAAATATATTAGAAGAATGAATAACATGCTTGTTACTGAGCTTTTTCTTGGCATACTGTGAATGGAAAGATACTAACATTGTGTGCCAAAAATGAAAATTAATCTATTCAACTGATGCAATGCTTCAGAATGCAAATAATTTTCCCATAGGTTTGATGATTTTCAATACTAAAATAAATTTGGAATGATTTAAAATGCCTAAACTAAATGGGTGATTAGACCTAATGCATAAAATAGAAATTCCCCAAAATTAATAGACTGAAATAGTGGTTTACCGATGGATCTGGGAAGTGCAAAAAATGACAAAAATTCCCAAAAAATATGGTTTTGATAGGTCCTCAAGGACTCATTCACCCAAGGGTGAATGGGTCCTTGTTTAGGGTTTTTAAAAATGAAAAATTCAAATTTTGAGTTATTATTTGTTCTTTTTATTTCAAGTTGTAAACTGTAGTATCTCTGACAATTTTTTTTAGAATTTGGTGTCCTAATGAAAATGAAATTAGTGCTAAATGATTAACAAACTGAAACTTTTGAAATACAAATTTTCATAAATTTTCTAATGTAAATGACTAAAAGTACACTAACATGCATCTACTATGCAAAATTAATGTGATTTGTATCCATTTTTTTGGATTTTTCAAATTTAAAAAAATGCAAAACGTGAATTTAAAACCTTACATGAGATGAAATCTAATGCAATTTTAACAACCCTAAATGAAATGCAAACTAATGCAATACAATGTAAACTAATACAAATCCTAGATCTAGGGTTTGAATGGACTCCAATTTTTTTTTAAAATTACAATGCAAGAATGTCAAGTTCACCAAAATGAAATGGAAGGAAATGTAAGTGATGGTTTTTAATGGTGGTAGTACACCTATTTCCCTATTTTCATTGGGAAAAAGATATCCCCTAGGGAAATATTGGCTTTCAACCCTTAGGTGAGTTAACCTTGATGGAGATCTTGTTGCTTTCCTTATGATTGAGGATAGGGTAAATCAACCTTAAATGCACTTTTCTAGGAGATAAATTAAAAATACCAAATGAATGCAATTATGAAATGTAACACTTGAAACATCAATTTAAAACCTTAATCTAGCAGAATCCACAAATTTCTAGTAGACTTGCTAAGGTTATGAATTTATGCACCTGTCACCAAAATCTCCCATTGAGTGTCCTCTTGGGATAGATTTTCCCTAGGGTGAATGGGTCTTGCTATAAGGATTCAAAAATCTAGTTTCATAGTCCTATGTTCCTAGATGTGCACTCTTGATTCCTTCAAGTTTCATAGTTGGAAATTCAAAATTAAATTCTGCAAGTGAGATTTTGTGGCTTGATGAAAATGTTGACAACTTTACAAAATTTCACTCTTGATGAATCTTAATTCCTTCTTCAACCTAAATCTATGACATAGACAAGAGGGAAAAATTGTTTATTTTTGGTGAATGAGGGTTTTCCTTGGTAAAAACTTGTTTTGGTAATTAAACCTTGAAATGAAATGAAACATGAATGGAAGGAATGATGAATGAACAATTTTTATGTTTCCACTCACCAAACCCTTGAATGGAAATCCTTTGAAGGACTGAAATCTAACACATCTCTCCAAGGTCTTGATCTTGCATAAAATGGCTTGATCAAGGATGTTGATCTTGATGCTTGAATATTGACTTGAATTCTTGAAACCTGCATCACAATGTTTGCTCCAAAAACATATATTAACAAACATAAAATTCTACATCATGATAGGATCTTGAATGTTGTTGTAGATGACTAAGAAATCTGCACTTCAATGCTCTTGACAATAATATTTTCTCTTGTGAAATATTCCCTCTTGCTAGATGTTTTGAATTGATAAAATAACCATATATTTATAGATGATTTTCTAATTTCCCAAAAAATAAAATTCAAAAGCCAAAAATTGCAAATTGAATTGGGATAATACAAATACTACTAAAAATATATTTAAAACTAGGGTCCTAAACTTAAGGGCGGGTGAATGGGTCCTAGGCCCCAAACCTAGGACACACCAATTTCAAGGCAATTTAATTAATAATTGAAATTTTTTAATACAAGTTCCCCTTTCAAAAAATGGGATTAATTAGACTTTTAAATGCATAATTGCAGAATTGGGCCAATTAGAGGCTTAATTAAGTCTAATTTAATTAAGGGACCCAAACATAGTGTGAAAATGTAAAGGAGTAAAATTTTTGACACTAGATCTAGCTACTGACATTCATTGGTATCAATTTGATTATTCTTTCATTTAATTTAACTAGCTATTGGTTATAGCGTATTAAATTTTTGGACTAAAACTGTGTATGATTTTATCCTTACATCCTTTTGATCTATTGGTTTCCTGTTTTTGGGTTTTGTGTCAACTAGATTAACCCAACCCCTCACCTATTTATCTATCCAAGTCTATTGCTAATTTTTCACTCTCACCTCTATCTCTATTGCTACGTGATGATGGATCATGAAGTATGAGCTGAAACATTAATGTGAAAAAATCATACAAATTTTTAATCCCAAAATTCAATACACTATTACTATGGACTGTGGAAGCTTCATGATACTAATATATATTGGTTATTATTGTTCAAACTAGTACTTTTTGGTGAATTATAATTTGTAATTTTCATGAGATATAATTGTAATTTGTGTAAGTGGAAAACATCTATTCTAAAACAAGAAAATAAGAGGAAATGGAAACACCCATGGTTAATTATAGTGTATATAAGCGTAGTTAGTTACTAGTTGTTCTCAGTGAGCAATAAGAATGGAACCTCCCATTTTTTAGAGTATATATTTAATCTCATAATATTGTTGCTGATATTGCTATTTTATAATTAGTTAGTTGATTACAAAATATTCACCCAACAAATCCCTATTCCAAACTTAAGAATACTTTAAATAGAGAAAACAAGGAATGTAAGTACACTAAAAGATAATGAATTGTTACTAGATTTAATATGTGGATGTGATGAATATTATCTTAGATGCTTGAAGTTATTTTTTCCTCAAATAAACAACATGTACTTATGGATTAATCATTCATCTATAGTTTGATTTGGGGATGATTATTTATTTATAGATTTTGTATTGAGGATGTAATGGTGAGTACTTGATCTTGAATGAAGGATTGAGATTGATTAAGATAATAGAGAATATTCACTAACTAAGAATAGTTAAGAAGAGTTATGATGAACCCTAATGAGCTCTAAAATAGGTGATGATAATTAGTCTTATTTATTTATTTTGGCTAATTAGTTGTGCATAGGTTAAAAATAGAAGAGAATATGGAGGTATGATGGAAGATTAGTTATTAATTAGATTTTTTTATTTATGAAAAATAAGTTAAATGAATTTATTTAAATTTATTTTAGATTAAATGGATAGTCATTAATCTAATAACTAAATATTATGAATTATTTAATTAATTAGTGATAGTAAATAAAAAGAGGAATTAGCAAGGAATGGTGAAATTACAACATTATAGGTGTGATGTTAGAAGGTGGTGAGAATTAAGTTTCTATATCAAGGTTTCAAGGTTTTTATGCATAATTGTAGATGTGCAAGTTAAACCCAAATTTTAGACAATGTAATGTGTATCAAGGCTTTGGATTTTTGATACATGATTGTAAATATATAAATAAATCTTTAAAGTATAATAATACTAGGCATACTAGGGTTTTGAGGTACAAGTGCATGGTTTCAAACATATGTAGATATATCTTGAAATTTGAATATTGAAGAAATGGTAGGATTTTGGAATTTGATTGCATAGTTACATGTGTAATTTAGGTGAACAATTCTAACAATATTATGCTATCAAGTTTTAGGTTCACAATTTCACATGTGCAAGTTGGTATTGAATGCTCACAAATGTAAGGTGTATCGAGGTTTTAGAGTTTATTTGTATTATTATTGTTATATAAACTGGAGTTAAAAGTTTAGATTTATGAAATTTATGTTCAAGTTTCAAGGAATTATCACAATATTGTAGATGTACTATACATAGGATAAAAGATATTAACACGTGAAAAATTATTAGGGTTTTGGAATTAAAATTCAAAATTACAAATATACACATCATCTTCAAATATCCAACAACTTTGCTAAATTAAGGTTTTTTAGATAATTGAAAAAAACTACAATTTGGCTCTAAAAATCCTATTTATATCAAAATATTAAGTCTATATAGATTTTCATGTTTAAATTTTTAGGTTAATGTGCAACTTGATTGGACATTAATTCAATAGGGGTTTCTAGTTAAATAATGAACTTTTTGGAGGTTCTAAGTGATATATCAATTTAATAAAAATGCCCTAAGCTAGTGTTTGTTGAAAATGATTGTTTTTATTTAATAAAACAATTTTTAAACCTTAAAATGAAAGTTCAAACTTCATTTAAATAAAAGAATTTTTGGATCCTACCATATAAAACATTGATGGTATAGATAAAAAAAAAGGGGGAAGGCATGGAAAAAAATCCCAAAGAATGAAAAGTATGACATTAAAAATAGAAAATTCTCAAATCCTAACATTAATATATAATGTAAATGGCCATTAGAAGTGAATCAAAAGTGTATAAGGAGAGACATGTGTGACACTTGAAAAATGTGAATGCATGAAACCAAATGAGGAGATTTGAAAATTCTAGTGATTTATAGCCCCTTAACATACATATACCATAAATCTCCACCAATTATGAGGGCTTTGGAATTTTTGTGTACACTTGCAAGCTTACAATATAGTTCAAAATGTCTACTAGAAAAGAGTATATCAAGTTTTCATTTCCTTTGTACAAGTTTGCATCCATGTAAATCAAGTGAAAAAGTCTATTAGGAAAGGATTGTCAAAAGTTTGGAAATATTTTAAAGTTTTATACATGCAAGTCAAAAGGTCCACGAGTGTTACAATTTTAGGGTCTTAGAGGTATTTTGCAAGTTCACAATTTGCAAGAATACAAGAGAAGTTTGTATGTTGCCAAAAAGTGTAGCCTTTGACACTTTTCACTCATTTAAACCCTTTCCTATAGACTTTGGACATAAATAACTCCTTTTCATCATCATTTATAGGCCCCTATGACCCCTTATTGTGCATCACAAGGCTTAATTTGATCAAATATTTGATAAAATCATCATATAAACCTAATTTCTTCACTCCCAAACAATCCAATAGGCAAACAAGCCCTTGTGGGACTAGGTCACCCAAGGTGGCAACCTAATCCCATTGGAGCTATTTTTGGGGTTTTGAGCAGGAAAAATTAGGGTTTTGGTTTATTCCTCCTTCATGTCGACCTTAAGGATCAAATAACAAATGTTTTAGATGGAATTCCTATAAAAAAGCCTAAAAACTCCAATTCATCATTACACACTCATTATTCACAACTTCCTCACTCACTTGTCACTCCTCATCCACTATTCTTCTCAAGCAAGCTAGGGTTTCTACATTCTAAGTCACCAAGACACATTTTTGAAGCATTCAAGGGCTGAATCTTTGTTGCAACTCAAGATCTCTCATCATGAAAAGGTACTAAGTCCATTTTGTCTTATGTTTCATGCTTTATTATCTTGTTTCTTTATTAGTTTTAATTATCTACAAAGGGGTTTGACCAAGGCAAACCCCCAATCCCTAACAATCAACACTTATCTTTCCTTTCTTGTGTGTTTTACCAATTTAGGTATTTTGGAAGGCTTGAAGAATGTGTTGAATAATTGTTGAAGACACCTCTTTGTTAGCTAAGGAAAAAAATCCACAAAAAACACTTATAGGCTGATTTTTGTATTTCCAAATCTAGGAAATTACCAAGAGCAAAAGTGTAGGTTGAGGTCTACAAATTCCCCCTTCGAATCTTTCGAAAAGGAAAAAGGGACACTCCCACAAGTTGGGGTGACCTAGTCTGTCTATGCCTATTTTTCAAATTTTTCTATGGATCTACATACCCATTTGGCTTAAACAAGCCCCAGAGTAGTTTTCTGAAATCACCTCGAAAAAGGACTAGGTTGCCCAGCTTGGCACAAGTGTCCCGCCAGGCATAAAAGTTAGATTTTGCAAAATTTCTGGGACATCGATAGTCTTCACTCTAGCCTCTGCCATTTTCCAAGTGCATACTTTCATTTTTATAGTTTTATATCTTGTTTCATAAGCTTTGATAGGCTGTTTAATTTAATGCTTGCATACCTTATGTGTTTTCAAACACTTTTGTATTTCAATAATTTATATTTAATAGGTAATTTATTTCATTAGCTTCTAGCATTTAGGGCATTCCACACACATCGCTTCCCACCCCCTTTATCTTTGAATGTAACATATGCATTTTGGTATCCCTCTCTATCCTTTTAGGTGAAAAACCCTAGAAGTGTTAGGGACCCTAAGTGGGTACCAAAATATTCGTTACATTTTGGTGAACCTAACATTCCCACCCCCTTCTTGTCTGATTTGGATTCCATTATTGTCCTAGGTTTGCATTGCATTTCATTTTTCATTATTTAAATTGTATTCTAGGCTTTAAATTTTGGATTAGTGAAAGTGCATATAGATTACATTTTTGCATCATAAATCATTACAAAATTCCTAAAATTTTGCATTTTTATCTTAGGTCTGCATTATCCAACACATAAACCACCCTAATCATTCACAAACTTCTAAAACTTCTCAAAAAAATCACCAAAAGGACTAAGTCACCACTCTAAGTGACCTAGTCCCTTTCCACCCCTGAATCAGCCTTTTACAGAGCTAAAAACTCTATTTTTAGGCTTCTATTTTTTCCTATTATCGATCAGTATTAGTTGGTTGAGTTTCTGTAACACACGTTTCATTACATTTAGCTTAAATTAGCTCATTTTATGCATTGTATACATTCAATCTTGCATTTACAACATTTCATTTTTAGATCATTGCATACTGTAATCGGTATATTACCTTCTTTGAAATATGAAAAATTGCATTTCATCCTATTTATTTACATTGAATTTTAAGTTTACATATCTTTGGTTACATTTTAAATAGCATTTATGGAAATTAGAATTTTACAATTTTTAATTTCAACTTTAATTCATAAATCATTTAAATCAGATTTTGTCGAAAACAAAAACACAACCTTAACAACATCACAAGCACCCACTCACACCCTTCTTCATCCATTTAGTAGAAATGACTTGGACATGTTAAATGAATCCCTTGATGACTTCATCTCTCCTCACTTATCCACTAAATCTTTTCCACAAGAGGATGCAAACATCGATAATCATGATAATCATAATTGTTTTTCTCCTAATATCTCTCCCATTGGTGACGAAGGTATCTCAATGAAAGAATACATAACTATTGAAGACCATGATGGTATTGCTTGTCTTCCTCCTCCTACCCCTTACAAATACCTTATCACACATAAAGCTAAAATCATGGTTACTACCTTACCTAGTCTTCATTCATTTCCCAACACCTCCTCTATTTGCAATAATGCTTTAACAACTAAGGCTATGAACTGGTATCAAGCAACCCAATGATGGAGAGTTATAGAATTATTTCTCTCCTTCCTAATGTTCCTCACATTTGGAAGAGTCTATTTGAACAAACAAGTCCAATCATTGGTAACCATCTAATTCCTAGTTATCCTTCTCTTAATGCCTATCCTATGAGCGATGAAGCTACTTTACCGGCTCTAATTACGTCATGTGATAAACCTATTGTTTGTCACTTTCCAAAAATCTCTCCTCCTAGGATAGATACAATGGCCAAAGAGAATGAAACCTTAGAGGAAAAGAATGAAATCATCAACAATCATAACCATCAAATCTCCCCCTCTCCTAATATCTCTCCTATCAGTCAAGAAGATATTATGATGGAACAAGACACTTCCACCATGGATCATTCCCTTACTTGTGATGAAGTAAATAGTGTAGAACCAAAAAATGAATGTCCTACACATATTGTTTGTAGTTCTCCTAAACACTCTCCTACTAGGGAAGGTATCATGGTGCAAGAAAACAACATGGCTGCACTACTTTCAAGAAATACTACTGTGTCTTCCTTGGGTAATGGTAAAAAGATGATACTCAATTGCCCTTTCTTGGAGATAAATCAACCCATGCCCACTAAGGTTATGCATACACAAGTGTCCATTAGATCTACATATACTATTGGACCTCCTACGCATCCTCTAATCTTTCCCCCACCTAAGAACAATGTCTCACATCACCCAAGTTACAATAACATTACTCACATATATGAAAAATTCTATACCATCAAGGCCAACTTAGCTAAAAAATTGTTTACTCATCCATATAAATAACATAAGTTTCTTCTCCTTGCTTTGTAATAGTTGTAGGGTCATAGCACACTCACTATTGCATGTTTTACATCCCTCACGAGGAGTAGCATACCATCATCCATTTCAGGCTCACCTTTGCCCTACACTAAGTAGGGGCAAGGGGTTGGGTAGCCTTTTCCCTCGTATGTCACTTTTTGTATCTTTGGTCTCGTCATTATCCTCTCATGAACATATAAGAGCAAGCTTGGCACATGAATGACATGTCTTAAATTGATTCACATGTGACATACTATCCCCTTCTTCATGATGTAGCTAATTTGGAATCATATGACTTGGCATAAGGATTTCCAAGTTAGCTCTCATGTCTTCCTTCCTCTATCCTTGACTACTTTAAAGAAATTTCTCACAAAAATGGTGTTAGCAACTGCTTTAAAGTGGAGGCATACATAGACAACATATTTTTACAAAATTTCATGGCATGATTTTTTTCTTTTCCTTGTGACACACGTCCTCTTCTTGGTGGTGTCATTGGGTTTGATGCCTTCCAAGAGTGAATGATCAACTAAAGTGGCCTAATGTGAATGAGGCATCCCATGGATAATGATCTGAAACCTTGATTTGTCCTCTCTTGGAGACATTAGGCACAATTCTCCCTAAGAATGAGACCTCGGATGAACAAAGTAAAATCCCCTTCAACAAAATCTTAACATAACATTCAAATTCAAAAGAATTTATGCAAGCATTGTGGTTCCTTATAAAAATTATCAAGCTAGGTAACTTTGGTATGGTTAGTATAATGGGAATTCGACACACTAGCATGAATTTCTCATTATATGGTGGGAAGTCGATACAATGGCATGAATTTCTCACTAAACCACTTCTTTGGGACAACTCACCCCATGGATGGCCTAATGTTCTATGGCCCCAGAGTGAGTGCATCTTTTCCACCTCGTTCTTCTTTGCTCTAGTTCTTGTCATTGCATGATCATGTATCTTGTTTTGCTACAAATCATTCACCTTTGAATTTGTATCTTTCATTGATGTCTTTTCGGCTTAGAATCTTGAATCTTGGGGCTTGACCACCTCCATTCTCTTTCTCATTCTTCACCATCTCCACTTGGGCTACTTTGGTGTGAGTTTGAAGCAAGTTCATCCTCTCACTAAAGTGGGGGCTAAATGTGTCACCAGAAAGTGTAGCCTTTGATATTTTTCACTCATTTGGACCCTTTCCTATGGATTTTCGACCTAAATAACCCATTTTCATCATCATTTATAGGCCCCTATGACCCCTTATTATGAATCCCAAGGCTTAATTTGATCAAATATCTGATAAAATCATCATATAAACCTAATTTCTTCACTCCTGAACAATCCAGCTCACAAAAGGGCCCCTATGGGACTAGGTTGCCCATCTGGGTGAATTAGTCCTATCTAGGTGGACTAGGTCACCCAAGGTGGCAACCAAGTCCCATTGGAGCTATTTTCAAGGTTTCGAGCAGGAAAAGTTGGGGTTTTGGTTTATTCCTCCTTCATGTCAGCCTTGAGGATCAAATAACGAATATTGTAGGTGGAATTCATATAAATAAGCCTAAAAACCCTAATTCATCATTACACACTCATTATTCACAACTCTCTCACTCACTCTTCACTCCTCATTCACTATTCTTCTCAAGCAAGCTAGGGTTTCTACATTCTAAGTCACAAAGACACATTTATGAAGCATTGAAGGGTTGAATCTTTGTTGCAACTCAAGATCTCTCATCATGACAAGGTACTATGCCTATTTTGTCTTACATTTCATGTTTTATTATCTTGTTTCTTTATTAGATTTAATTATCTACAATGTGGTTTGGCCAAGGTAAACAACCAACACTTCTCTTTATTTCCTTGTGTTTTTTGCAGATTTAGGTATTTTGGAAGTCTTGAAGAATGGGTTGAAGACACCTCTTTGTTAGCTAAGGAAAAAAATCCACAAAAAGACACTTATATGCTGAGTTTTGCGGTTCTAGATCCAGGAAATTACCAGGAGCAGAAGTGCAAGTTGAGGTCTACAAATTCCCCCTTTGAATCTTTTGAAAAGGAAAAAGGGACACTCCCACTAGTTGTGGTGACCTAGTCCCTCTTTGCCTATTTTTTAGAGAGTTATGTGGATCTAGATACCCATTTGGCTGAAACAAGCCCTAGAGCAGTTTTTTGAAATCACCTCAAAAAAGGACTAGGTCGCCCAACTTGGCACAAGTGTCCCACCAAGCATAAAAGTCAGATTTTGCAAAATTTCTAGGACATCCATAGTCTTCACTCCAACCTTTTCTATTTTCCAAGTGCATACTTTCATTTTTATAGTTTTATATCTTCTTTCATAAAATTTCATAGGTTGTTTAATTTATTGTTTGCATATCCTTAAATATGTTTTCAAACACTTTTGCATTTCAATAGATAATTTATTTTATTAGCTTCTATAATTTAGGGCATCTTTGAATGTAAACTATGAATTTTGGTATCCCTCTCTATCCTTTTAGGTGAAAAACCCTAGAAGTGTTAAGGACCCTAAGTGGGTACCAAAATATTCGTTACAGTTTGAACCCCTATCAAATGTAGAGTTTGACTCTAAGAGACAGTTTTTTGACTAAGCCTAAAATTAGATCTCTCACAAGTAATGAATATCAAGGCACCTGAACATGAGCATCTTGACATCACCCATTTATATTGAGACAATAAATAAGTAGCTTTGACATTGAAATCCATATGATGCAAAAGATAATCAAACTCACATTTAGATCTATCAAAACATGAAATACAATTGTGAGCATGAAAATATGCAAAGCTTAAACTTAACCCACATTAGTATAGCTAGTTATAAAACCTAGAAAATCAAGGTCACTCTTATGAAATAACCCAACATGCCAAACAAAGCCATCAAAAGATCCAATAAACTGATTGAAAGCATAAAATTCATGGAGGATACCTATTCCATATTGGATTGGTGCTACTCTTTGTGTAGAAAGAATCTCTTTCCCAACCCTTGATAAGCTAAATGATGATAGACAAAGAGATAAGAGTAACTCAAGTTGCCTATAGTAAGAATGTTCAGATTGTAGATGCAAATGATGAAGGAAAACATTGGATTTATAGGTGAGATTAACGAAAGAAGAGGAAAATTTGAGGAATGTGGGACTAATCCTCAACCAATAGGAAGGAGCCACTTGTCACCATATGAATGGGCCAAGATTCTGCAAGTTTTGGTGAATGTGCCAATAACTTACATTAGGTGGCCTTTTCAACTTTGAAATTTGACATGTTGGAGGGAGAAGAAAGGGGTCTTAAATGCCAAGTGGGGGACATGTAAGAGGGGAATTAATGCTATGTTGGAAGGGACAAGTCATTTGAGAGGAGAATTCAAATTGGATCCTGAATATTCCATAAAGATGCCATGCTGAGGGAAATTGGAAGATTTAATAAATCAATTAAATGATTTATTTGTGCAAGTGGGAAAAGCTAGAGGATGTGGCTTGCATTAAGATTACCATTAATCATGATTTAGTTAACTTAAGAGAGGATTAGGTGATTTGACCTTTTTGATTTATATTTATTGATTAAAATAAATCAAAAGGAGATGGAAAATGACTTAGTCCTAGTTAAATAAATATTTTGATTTATTTAGCTAAAGGGGATGATGTTAGTATTAAAGATGAATTTATTTAATTTAAATGGAAGACTTTAGAGATTAATCAAATAAACTTGTTTTTTTTGATAGGCGAATATGGTTAATGCATGATGTTAGTTTTGCATGTCTACAACAATAGTCAATGCTGAAATGAAAGAGAACACAAACTAGGGTCCCTAATTCTTTTAAGAATAGGGGTGTGGACTATGGAAGTCAGAATAAAACCTTGGGACCAAAAAAATTGTTAAAAATTGATGGGATAGTTCCTAACTTTGTGGCACTTATGAATCTTTTGTCTACACTTATAATTGGGGGTGGAGTCCATTTGCAAAATCCTATAATAGTTTTTCTAACTTAAGATGGTTTTCTCCTAGTATCATTAGATTTAAGATAATTTACAAATATCCTCATTTTTAATTTAATCTCCGTGAGATTATAGATTAGGACATGTGTTTGAAAAAAAATATTAAATCGTTAACCACAAAGTTTAGATTAAAATAACTATTAGAATATCCTTGCTTCAAGGAAGACATCCATTGATTTTTAAAATCATTAATTTTTTCTTTTCCTAAAGATTTTTTTTTTTTTTGATCTAGATACATAAGAATATTTGTTGCATTTTCTTCTTGCATGAAATGATTAACACAAAAAGAGAGCTTAGAGAAACCCAAAGACTTGTATGTTTAAACCATCGAAGCATAACCCAAGAAAGGACAAAAAACTAAAAAAAAAGGCATCAATAATATTAATTAGACATTGAAAGCTTGCTTTTGTATATCAAATCATGTGAATTCTCAACTTTAATGTTTTATAATATATTCTATAATATTATATAATTAATGTTAAAGAATTCAAATTTCTTACTTTTTAAATCTTTCCAAATTGTCACCATATTATCCAAAAAGCAAAACTCTATCTCCTACCATTTCAAAAGCACATTTCCTTGTTTCCTATCATCCTTGTAGCAAAAGCTTGATGAAACCTATTACATAATTCTTTATCTTATTATTGACCTTTTCAACCAAGTAGAAGCTAAAAACTCTATTATATAGTTTTGAAAAACTAACTAGCCCCAATTTATAAAATAGCTCCACCAAAATGATGTTTTCGACTAACTAAAAATAGTTTTTCTACCATAATTACAATGTTAGTTTAGTTTACAGCAATATCACTGTCCACTATCGGTCTATACGGCCTATTCTTAAACATCAAATGGTTGGATGGTCAAAGGTAAATTTTTGAGATGTTGAACCCTTAGTCTCCATTTCAGGAGGAATATTACCTACCAGGTGATTATGCAGAGGTCCATGAACTTGTCTGCTCTAATTATCTTCTACTGTAAAGTTGGCCTTATTTGAATCCATGACTCCAACACAATACTTCATCCACATATTTATATTCGTAATCAAAGCCCGAAAGAAAGAGACTACATAGGGAGAAAAGATTGTACTCTGTTATTTTGGGATTTAGTGACCATAGAATATATCTTCTGAGCTTCAAGGAACACTTTCTGATAAATAGTTTCCAAAAAAGTTAAAATTTAAACATTCAGTAATTTGATCAGTTGGGGTGAATTGCTAACCTCTAAACTTATTAGAAGCTAAGCGTTTATGATTGTGTCTTCTCCTCAATCCAAAATCACAAATGCTAACTTCAAACTCCCAGAGATCTATTCAAATTTGCAATGGATGTAGCATATTGATTACAATTGAAATTTAGTGTGTAAAAAGATTTCAGATTTCCTAGCTCCTTTGGATCTGTAAATACTGGACTTGGAATTTTTGCAGTCGAATTCTTACTTAACAATTATAGAAAGGTGATACTCTAATTGTCGTAGGAATAGAGGCAGTGAATCCATATCTAACATAGCTAATATCTCAAAAACAAAATTAAGAGGAGGAAGAGAGATATCATCTTATTTTTTATCTGTCAAGGCAGAATCTTCCAATGGGTAGTTTGAATGACTGAGCATGGAAAGATTAGAAAGATCCAAATGCCATGAAGGAAGATCAGGCTCTTCCATTTGGTAATAGTCAGACAACAACGCTGTTTGTATAGGTTGTCTTCCATCTATGTAAGTGTAAATCTAAGGAAATCAAATGTGCTAGTATTATCTATGTTTTCTTAAGAATCTTTTGGTCTAGTATACTTTCAAATAGAATAATACTTAAAATTTCAAATATCAACTTCAAATTAGAACATCCCAACTATCTCTATAACAATTAGTTTGGAATTGAATGAAGCCCTAAATCTGTCATATAAATATAATGGGCTTTGTGCCTCTACTAGACTACTAAGCTAGCATGTTTGGACTATTTGTATTAGTGCAATGTATTCATGTAGAGGATGAAATCTCCCATTTGCGACCTCATCTAACTTGAACTAAGATAAAAACTATAATATATATGTGTGCGTTATATTTAATATTTTATTATTAAATATTAATCATTTGACATGTAAATAATTCTCAAATTTAAGTTAAGAGTTTTTTATTTATATTTAGGTCTTTATGACATTGTAAAATGTAATAAAACAAAATAGTTCTAAAACAATTTTCTTTTAATGAATCTAGCATTTTAGAAGATATCTATAATTAATATTAATAATATGTTTATTATTATATTAATTATTTTTTGTGTCTATTAGATGCCAAATTTGAGTTATGAGATTTTTATTTATATTTACATGATCACAATATGGAACTCTTTAATAACATTATACATTGGCATAATTATAAACTTTTACAATTATATAAAAAATGATCAATGTAATCATGTTTGAGATGTGTTTAAAGAAAACCTATAACAAAGATTTTGAGATGTGTAATCTAAAACTAAATAACCAAATTCAGAAAAAGTTTCCACAACCCAACTGAAGAACCATTTCATTCCCCAACTCAAATTTAAAGATAAAGACTAACCATTATCATGAAAATAAAGAATACATAAACTTCCAAAGCTGAAAAATAAAGCCAAATGCAAATAATAAAAGGGCATTCAGTTGAAACCAAAGAATCATTGTCAATATGTTCTCAATAGTAAGGCAAATATCTTCATATGCAAACAAAAGAAACAAGAGCAAAATATAAGTAGAAAATAGTTTTCTATTGAGTAGAAAAATATCTAATTTGCAATTTATATGTTCATATTTCTGATAATTATTAAGTAAATAAAAATAGTTCATAAAACTTCTTAAAATAAATAAATAATTCTAAAATAAAATAAAATGATTCTTAATAAATAATATAAAATAATTTTCCAAGTAAAATATTTAAGTTATTATTTCATTTATATTAAGAATCTAAAAAGTATTTTTATTTACATTTGCAGTCACTACAAATTCTTGATGTTATTGTAAAACAACTCTCTTCATAATAAAATAAAAATAGTCTTAAATTAAAGTAATTCTCAAGTAAATCTAGACATTTTAAATTGATTTAAGATATCTATCTAGTATTAAATAATATTCATATTATGTTTATTAATGAATATTAATTATTTGACATGTAAATAGTTTGAAATTTTCAAATCTTTGTTGGACCATTATGAGTATTATGTCCTTGCTGGTCCATTACACTATAAGTTTGAACCTTTACATTTGAAATTTTTGATATTCATGCTAATAACTTCATACTCCAAACCTTCACTCGACCAATATATATGTGGACTTTGTGCCCTACTAATCTGTTAAGCTTGCATGTTTGAACTATTTATTTTAATGCCCCTACTTTGTGCCCAAACGATGGTGAGCAATAACATTCTCACCATGATAAAGCTAAACAATCATAGAACTAGTCTAGTTATATACTTTTGTAGGTCTTTATAGACAAAGCTGGCCTAAGTGGCATTAAAATTGTCAACAATCACTGCTTGAAGGGTCTTTTATTGTAACCTACTCTCTAGAGTACAATCACAAGTTTGGAGCATGTTTCAGTCTGCCCCCTTTCAAGAGAAGGCAGCACCACCTTTTTTTGAAGCTAGGTGGATAGCTATGAATGATCCCATTTCAACTCAGACTACCGAATTACTTACCCTCCTCACACTTCAAAGGTTTCTCCCTTGTATTAAATATTTCTAAAATGAATAACAGAGAAATGCAAAGGAATCATTTACAATTGGTTAGGCCAACGTCAACTGTTCAGTCAAAATAAACAAATGATTTCCATCATTACAAAACCTCGTGATGGACAGAAAATAATAGCAGAAGCTCTGCTAAAAAATAAATTGGTTTACAGTATGCATGCCCCTGAAAAAAATGCTACAATTATTGCTCTTGTAAATCAATTAATAGAATACAAAATCTAGCATTTGCTGCTTGATGTTTGTCATGTCACATTTCCATGCTACCTTGGCAATTCTGAACCATGGTTGCTCATTGATGGATCTAAACTAACCATTCCATTCTCTACTGAGCCCACGACCTCTTTCCCCTCTGATTCTATAAGCTCAATCAAATACACTCCCCCATCAGTCAAACCAATAGCGAATTGGTTAAATTTATGTGGGTGTGCAGCAATTGCAAGAGGATAGATATTGTCACTGCAGATGGGAACCAAGAAAAGTTCCATTAATTTAGGTTAGGTAGAGTTCAAGAAGTGTACCATAACATGTGCATAAATGACACCATACCTGCTCATGCCTAGTAGCAAATACGAAGAAGGAGGGACACGGAAAAGGAGCCTTAGGACATCTGCATCAAAAACACCAACTGCACCATCATAGAAACTGGCATAGACTAGTTGGCTATCACACGAATATTGGGCACTTGAAATTGGTGCAGCCATTGAATCCCGAGGTTCCCACTGCAAAAGAAAGTAGCAAGTAGTCATTAGTTGTTTCTTCGAATGTTAGACTCAAGTTTTCATGTATGAACTTAGCATAACTATAGATTGAAAATTTTAATGTCTGAAAGGAAAGCCCAACATATAAAGGCTTAGCATTTATACAAGTGTAGCATCTTACATGGCATGCCCGTTCAAATCTAGAAGGATCATAAATTGCAATTTGGCTCTCATGCACTACTAGCAAGTGAACCTGATCTTTGTGGAACTGTATTTTGCTAACTCCAACTGGCGATGATAACCTTTGTCCATGTGGATATACAATCTTTTCTTGCTGTATTCCCCATCTATCTAGGTTCCAGGCACAGAGCTGCCACCATTAAATTTATCTCAATCAAAGCAGTGTTTCCACGACTTAAATGCCAGAAATGTAAACCAGGTTGATTAAGTCTTAGGGAGCTAAAATTGTAACCGGGCCATCAGCTCCAGCAACAGATTCAAAGATAGAGAAAATGCCAGGCTAGTGATTTCCTTTTGATGGTATCCTTGCAACATCTCTTCCTCGTATTAAACAAATGCAATGGCATTATAGAACGAGCTCATAAAAATCAGGAAAAACTGCTAAATACTAAATATTCATAAAAACTGATATGATATATCCATGGTACCTCAGCCGAATTCACATGGCGTATAAGAATTTTTGAATTCTCCAATCCAAAAGCAACGATATTATTGTCCTTCGAATGGAAAGCAAAAGATGTTGCTGCTGGGGAATGGGGTAACAATATTGATATAGAATGCATAAGAGTTTTCATTGTTGCATTAGGAATCTTACATCAAACACCAAGAAATCATGAATTTAAGAATGAACATCATAGGGATAAAGATTTCTACCCGTATTGTAATGTTCTTTACAAAGTTTTTTAAATATAAAAACAGAGTATTTATTCATAACGATTAAGTATGAATCAATGGCAAATTTGTTAATCATAGTAGCTCGGACAAGTGTCATAGCCTTAAGAGGTGTCGTCAAGGCGGGGAACACAAAGGAATGCAGAAGGTGAATCGATTTCTCTTTGGAAGATTGTGGAAGTCTTCTAGTTAGTCTTAGCCACCGATTGGATCACTTCAACTTCCATTCGTGGCCATTCACTTTTGAATGGGAGATTATAAACGGGAGTCGAGGAGTCTAGATGAATATTTTTATCCGAATAGATTGAGTCTTCAGGGATGACACCAGCAAAATTTTCAGCAGTAATTGAGAAGAAAAACTTCCAGCTTCTGAGTTCCAGAAGGAGGTTCGATTAGTGGCAAAGGAAGAGTTGCCTGAACTGCCAGTATTAGGCAAACAATTGTAATCGTTCACAATTGCAGGATTGATAATAAAGTTATCAAACTGGTTTTCCCCAGATTGGGGTTTTTCTGGGGACGTTTGTCCAAAAACAATCTATGTTGTGTTATTTGTGCTTTTCAGTTTCTCTTATACTCCGCTGCAACTAAATTGATGAATGGTGCTATTTTGTTTTTATTCATTCTTTTTAGCTAAGTGTTTAATTTGTTGTACATAAGCAATAGGAATAACAAACTAGTTGATAGCACCTTCAGGGTAGTAGAAAAATCACATGGTATCAGAGCTATAAAGAATAGAAGGTAGAATTCTTCTGAGCGCAAGATTATTGGGGTTACTGTTCGAGGGTTTCAAAAATGGCTTCAGTTGGTCTGAGAGATCAAGACAGACTAGATGGTGAATCTAACTTTGGTATCTGGAAATCCAGAATATTACTGTTGTTAGAGGAGCACGGCCTAAAGGAATTGGCAACGACCAATGTTACCATACCAACAGATCCAAAGGATTTAGCAGTCTATCGTAGGCAGGATGCCAAAGCTAGGCATATCATCCAAGACGGAGTTAAAGATCATATTGTTCCTCATATTGCAAAACTAGATACCTGCAAAAAGATGTGGGATGGAATCCTGAAACTGTTCCAGAGTGCCACTGTCAACAGGAAATTGATTCTTAGAGAGAAGCTATGAAACACCAGACAGAGCAAGGGAGAAAGAGTTGTCAATTACCTCACCAGGGTCAGGCAAGTCAAAGACGAGTTAGCAGCTGTCAGAGAAAAAATAAGTGATGATGAGCTCGTGAGAACAGACTTGAATGGGTTCTCAAAATAGTGGGACATCTTTGTCCAAGTGATTAATGGTCGGCATGGCCTACCTAACTGGGATCGCCTTTGGAGTGATTTCACTCAGGAAGAGCTTAGGTTGAGCCTTGTCTGTGCAGGCAGCAGTAAAGGCCAGAAAGGTGAGGATGACGAAAATGTTGCTCTTGCAGGAAAGGGCAAACCCAAGAAAGGCTTGAACAAAGGGCCTAACTCCAAAGGAGAGAAGGGAGATAAGAAAAAGAAAGACTTAAGCAAAATCAAGTGCTTTAGTTGTGATCAACAGGGACACTTTGTCAATCAATGTCCAAATAGAAAGAAGGGTGACAAGAAGAAGAAGCAATAGACAATAGCTTCAGCAGATGTTGATGAATTGTCTTCAAGATTCAAAGACGAGTTCGCTCTTGTAGCTTGCCTATCGAACTCGACCACCACAGGAGTCTGGTACATTGATAGTGGGGCATCATGTCACATGACAGGAGTTAGAGAGTGATTTTCAAGCTACAAAGCAGAGCAGATAGACTTCCAGATATAGATGGCAAACAAGTCCCAGTGTACTCCAGTTGGGAGAGGAATCGTCACAGTTCAAAGGGAGTCAAGCAAGAATCTCCAGATTACAGATGTGTTGCATGTGCCAAGAATGGGTATGAACCTGATTTCAGTATCCACTCTTCAAGACAAAGGGTACAAAGTACTCTTTTGAGGACAAAAGGTGTATTTGAAACATCAGAATTGGAAGTCAGCAAAAAAAATTGGAGTCAGAAGCAATAAGTTATATAAGTTGTAGGTTGAAGATCCCATGGCACTAGCTAGCAACAGCAGTGACATAAATTTGGGAGAGTTGTGGCATAGAAGGATGGGTCACATCCATCATGAAGCACTTAAGTTGCTCAAAGAGACCATGACATGAATTCCAGAAGTACAAAACATGATGATGTGTGCAAAGGGTGTGTACTTGGAAAGTTTTCAAAGGCAGCTTTTCCAAGGAGTGACAGTACAGCCAAGGGTGTTTTAGAGTTGATACACGCTGATATTTGTGGTCCAATGTCCACTAAGTCTCTTAGGGGTTATGAATACTTCGTGACCTTTATTGATGACTTCTCCAGGAAGACCTCGATTTACTTCTTGAAGACAAAAGATGAAGTCTTCAATCACTTCCAAGAGTTTAAGGCTCTCATAGGAATTTGACAGGAGAGAAGATAAAGGTTCTTCATATAGATAATGGGGGCGAATATATCGAGAAAGCCTTCAAGGATTTCTACACTAAGGAAGGAATCAAGAGAGAATGGACAACTCCATATAACTTGCAACAGAATGAGGTCTCAGAATGAAAGAACAGAACAATAGTTGAAGCAGCTAGGGCCATGCTATATGATCAAGACATGCCTAGATATCTTTCGGCATAAGCATGTAGCACATCAGTATACATTCAAAATAGAATTCCACATAAAGTATTGGGAAATATGACACCCGAGGAGGCATTTACAAGAAAGAAGCCAGAAGTTGGTTATTTCAAAAAATTTGGTAGTATTGCTTATTGTCACATTCCTAGTGAGAAGCGTACCAAACTAGACTCAACTGTAGAGAAGGGGTATTTCGTTGGATACAGTGAAACATCCAAGATATATAGGATTTACATTCCAGGAACCAGGAAAATCATTGTGAGAAGGGACGTTAAGTTTCAAGAAGAGAAATCCTTCATGAGATCTCATGAGTTGCCAACAGTTGATCAGAGTTAGCAAGAAGAAGCTCCAAAAGTTGAACAGCAACCTCAGGCACAAAATTCAGATACAAATGTTGAGGAAAGTTTGCAGCATATGGAGCAGCAATATGATGAGGATCTTGAAGCTCCAACCACGATAAGTGAGAGTAGAAATTGTAAGGAGCTTCAAACATTGAGAGATGGACAAGAGTTCGTGGGAGATCCTAAATTAAACACCAGGGACAAGAGACCACCTAAGAAATATTCAGATTATGTGGCTTTGATGAGTAAGCTCATAGACAGTGAGCCTTCCAGCTATAAGGAGGCTACACAACACCAAGTGTGGTAGGATGCTATGGTGGAAGAATATGACTCCATCATGCATAGTGATGTTTGGGAGGTGGTACCTAGACCCTTGGACATGAAAGTAATTGGTTCTCATTGGATCTACAAGATCAAGCACACTGCAGATGGTAGCATTGACAAATTTAAAGCCAGGTTTGTAGCCAAGGGTTTCTCTTAGAAAGAGGGAATAGATTATGAGGAGACATTTTCTCCCGTAGCTAGGTATACTTCTATTAGAGTCAATATCCCTCTTGCAGTGCAGATGGGATGGCAAATCCATCAAATGGATGTCAAGAGGGCATTCCTGAATGGGTTCATTGAAGAGGAGGTGTACATCGAACAACCAGAGGGCTTCGAGACACTTGAGAGAGAAACTCATGTATGCAAATTAAAAAGGGCACTATACGGACTCAAGCAAGCTCCCAGAGCCTGGTATGGTCGTATTGATAGCTACTTGCAGGAGATGGGCTTTGTAAAGAGTGACGCACATTCAAATCTATACTATCTTATGGTTGGAAATGAACCACTACTTCTTGTGTTGTATGTAGATGATGTTTTTTTGACTGGGTCACCAAGGCTCATAGAAGATTGTAAGAGGAACTTAGCAACAGAGTTCGAAATGAAAGACTTGGGGTTGATGCATTA
>CM021108.1:116061536-116112233 GCA_007115665.2 Sequoiadendron giganteum
TTGATAGGTTACACTGATGTAGATTGGGTAGGTAATGCAGTAGACCGGAAAAGCACCTCAGGGTGTTGCTTCAGCATCGGATCAGTGGTTGTTTCTTGGTATAGCAGGAAGCAGAAGTCAATTGCATTAAGCACTACAGAAGCATAATACATGGCAGCAAGCATGGCTACATGTGAAGTAGTTTGGCTTCGTAAACTATTAGTGGCTTTGTTTGGTTAGAGGATGAATTCGACCATTATCTACTGTGATAATCAAAGTTGCATCAAGCTATTTGAGAATCCAGTATTTCATGATCGATCAAAACATATTGACATTAGATATCACTTCATCAAGGATTGTGTACAACGTGGATCAGTTCGACTACAGTATGTGTCTACAGATCAGCAGCTGGCAGACATTCTTGATGAAGGCTCTGAATAAAGGGATGTTTATTTACTTCAAGGATAAGTTGGGTGTTGTGGAGAACACCTTCTTTGCTAAGAGGGAGTGTTAATCATAGTAGCTCAGACAAGTGTTCTAGCCTTAAGAGGTGTCGTCAAGGTGGGGAACACGAAGGAATGCAGAAGGTGAATCGATTTCTCTTTGGAAGATTGTGGAAGCCTTCTAGTTAGTCTTAGGCACCGATTGGATCACTTCAACTTCCATTCGTGGCCATTCACTTTTGAATGGGAGATTATAAAAGGGAGTCAAGGATTCTAGATGAAGATTCTGATCTGAATAGATTGATTCTTGAAGGGATGACACCATAAAAGTTTTACAACAGTAATTGAGAAGAAAAACTTCCAGCTTCTAAGTTCCAGAAGGAGGTTCGATTAGTGGCAAAGGAAGAGTTGCTTGAATTGCTAGTATTAGGCAAACAATTGTAATCGTTCTCAATTGCAGGATTGATAATAAAGTTATCAAATTGGTTTTCCCCAGATTGGGGTTTTTCCAGGGATGTTTGTCCAAAAACAATCTATGTTGTGTTATATGTGCTTTTCAATTTCTCTTATACTCCACTGCAACTAAATTGATGAATGGTGCTATTTTTTTTTATTCATTCTTTTTAGCTAAGTGTTTAATTTGTTGTACATAAGCAATAGGAATAACAAACTAGTTGATAGCACCTTCAGGGTAGTAGAAAAATCGCAAAATTACCAATTTTTTTACCCTAAGAATATTTAATAGAAAATTAAGAACATGATTAGTGAAGAAAATCATAAAACTTTAAATAAACCTATTCATTCTAAATGAATATATCAATTACCTTCAATTTATCCAGTTTGAATTAGAACACCTCTCTGCCAAAAGTGGATAATACGTATGAGTCATTTTTTGACAAAACCATGCATGAGATCTATTTTTCTAGATCCTTATAACTTGAATCATGCATGGTTGGTTGACTAGCTAACTGCAAGAACTTAGTTGGAATGGTAATTTTTGCCTGAAAATAAATTCATATTACTTGATCAGATTAAATGCATAGGTTCATCTAAAATAAACTGATTTCCTTTTAAGTCCTTGTAAGTTTCCATCTAAGAATTTGCACCTTCCCAGTTGGATTCCCCTCATTACATGTCCATTTCCATCGCTTGTGAGCAGCAGTGGAGTCCAAAGCTAAGATATTAGAACCAGAGTTTGTATATAGTAATTGCATAATCTGTAGAGCACAATAAGGAAAATTAGAGGTACACAAGAGAACAAGTAAATGAGATTCTGCATTTCTCCTTAATAGTTTTATCTAGCATATAAAGGATGAGAGCTTGCATTTCCCTTTGACATAGGATTTGGTAATTTGGCAGATCTAAAGTGCGTTGAATACGACTCCCCTAGAAGGTTCAATCTTTTTATCTTGTTTGCATCCTCATCTCAAAGACTTTATTTAACATTTGTAGGCCGGTTGTTGTCAGCATTATTTTGTATATGTGTAACAATCATTGCAATTAATTATGGATTTCAAGAAATAGTCATTTTAGATGCTTATACATTAGTGTCAATTCTAGTGTCAAATGAAGGCGATGAGAATAGAGAGAACATGATATGTTATTAAAACTATTAAGAATGTATAAACAATTATACATGAGTAGCCTGAAATAGACTGCCTTGCACTCCACACCGCAATTTTCCCATGACCTAGTACAACCCTTAACATGTAAATAATTCACATCCACCTTAAAATAAATTTTCAAACATCATACTACAATCAAGGATTGGATCACAACATCTAAGGTTTTTTCAAGTCTCTCAAGTTCCATCTTCTATCCAGTATCAACTCCAAAATCTCCATAGAGTGATTTCAAACACAAAAATCCTTTCATCCTTACTAAACCACCCAATCCACCAACATTTTTACTTGGAAATTTTTACATTATACTACTTCTAAATTAAAAGAGGGGTAAAAATTTATTCAAACCAAAATAGAGTATTACAAAGCAAGGGCATTACACACTCCTGCCAATCTCTACTAAGTGGTCCAAATTTTGTGACAAATCCGGGGGTAATGGACCCCTTTCTACAATATTCCAATTTTGTAAATGATCGGGGGTCCATTTAGCCAAACAATCTGCAACCCAATTCCATTCTCTAGGAATGTGACATTTTCAATATTTATTTATTCATACATCCAACATAAAAAGTAGCTAGAGAAGGCCTTATCTTACCTAAAAGAAAGGACTACATATTGCATATCATCTTATATTAAATCATAGGTTACCATCAAATTTCACCAACATAAATGTTGAAGAGGGTTGGTCAAATTTTATGTGGACACTATCTTATAATCTAGTTTTTCACAACAAATTTAGAGATATAAGTAGTTCAAAACTGCAATACACCACATAGAATCAATATGAAAGACATCTGTAAAATATGCAGATCAATGTCTACTTCTAAGTTTGAATGAGAAAATATTGTTTTCTTTTAAATGTTGACTGATAACCCTTTATATAAAGAAGGCAAAGCCCAAATAATAAATTGTGACTCAATCTTCTAGAGCTTTGAATATCTAACCGCAAAATATAGCTTGATGGATCAAATCCATTTTTAAAAATATTATTTAAAAATAAAAACAAATGAATACATCCATTATATATAAAAAGTTTAGAATTTTAAAAAGATAATCACTCTACTTTTTAACAATCTGTTCATAGGAACATTGTTGGAAATATTTATGGCCTAAGCCTTCTCATGTCAACTCCCCTGTTCCACCTACCTGTCAAGAGGCTCTCTTCAACGACAAGTGTTTTGGGATCTTCATCCCTATTCTACTCCTGATTGTAGAATTTATTATGTTTTTGCAGAGCAGCAGGTAATTTTGCAAGAGGAGAAGTTGCAGTAGCAACAACAGAGAATGTTTTTGTGAATGAAGTGCAGAATGTGTGGAGGGAGCAGCAAATAGCTTTGGATTGTTCTGTGTGTGCGAGGAGCAACAAATAGCTCTAAATAGCTATAGGTAACTATAGTGTGTGCAGGGAGCGAAAGATAGCTTCAGATGAATAGGAAGAAGACAGAGCTCTGAGAAGCTTCTGATTTTTGTAAGTTTGTGGGTGCAACTCTAGATTACTGCAAATCAAGTTTGTCATCATTAGTTTTTATTTTCAAGTTTGAAATCATTTGGTAAATTTTATTTTTCTGAGTTAATAGAACAAGAAAGTTTGCATGCCTAGCTATGTGTCTCCAATCAATTTGTTTTTTTATTCCACATTTTATTTTGGTATTCTCAGTTGATTGGGAAACAAAGTAGTAGCTTTGTGCATTTTGTTTTTGTTTGGAATTTGGAGAAATCCTTTAGTTTGGTGTTTGAGCATTTAGATACTTTTATATGGTATCAGAGCTAGAAGGCCCTAAGTCTTGAGTGAGTTGAACATTTATTTTTTGGGTGTTTAAAGTTTGTTTTGTTGGAGACATGGCTGGAGAAGAGAGTAAGAGTTGGCAACAACCACCATCATTCAATGGACAAAATTATGATGTTTGGGCAAAGAAAATGAAGATCATAATGGTTGCAAATGATTTGTGGGAGTTTATGATTTGTGGGTTCAATGATGTGACCGATCCAGTAGCATATGCAGCCCTCACAAACAATCATAAGACCCAGTTGAAGGAGACAAGGAGGAAAGATGCAAAATCATTGAGTCTGATTGAAGCAGCCTTGACAAAGGCCATTTTCCCCAGAATAGAAGCAGCTAAATATGCAAAGGAAGCTTGGGAAATCCTCCAAATTAGTTACAAAGGGACTAATAAAGTCAGATTGGTGAAGCTCTAGATGCTTTGAAGAGATTTTGAGACTCTCCAAATGAAGGAAAATGATTCTATCTCAGACTTTCACACAAGAATCTTCAATTTGATAACCCAGTTGAGGGTGAATGGAGAATCCATGGAAGAGCAGGGCATTGTGGAGAAAATCCTCAGAAGTTTACCCTCAAAGTTTGATGCAGTAGTTATTTCCATTGAAGATCCAAAGGACCTCTCAACATTGATCGTTGATGAGTTGATGGGTTCCCTGCAAACCCATGAGAAATGCCTAAATAGGTCTGCAAATTCTTCCCATGAGCAAGCTTTCAAAGCTTAAGCCAATGCAAGAGGTAGGGGGAGAGGTAGAAACAACTCTGAACAAAGCTCAAGAGGTAGAGGAAGATCTGGACATGGAAGTGTTGGAGAAGATAGCTCAAGATGAGCACACAACCAAGAGGGAGCAAATAGTTCTCAGTCCAGCTCTGGACAAGCCATAAGTTTGGTCATTATGAAAGCAAGTGCTGGAAAATACAACGTGATCAGTCCAAGTAAAGTGCAAATGTGGCTGATGAAAAATAGCAAAAGGCCTTCATCATGTGCAACATTGTTGAGCAAGGAAGTGCTGAGGTACGACTTTTAGATAGTGGATGTAGCAACCACATGAGTGGTAATGAGAGTTTATTTTCTTTCATTGATAAAAATGTCAAGTCTAAAATAAAAATGGGGAACAATGAAATAGTTCAAGTTGTGGGAAAAGGATCTATTATGTTTCGAACCAAGCAAGGTGAGTAGAAGTAGATTGACAATGTATATTTTTCCCCTGGTATAAAGAACAATCTCATGAGTATTGGAAATCTAATCCAATTAGGATACAAAGTGTTGATGTAAAAGGGTGAATGCATTATTTATGAGAAGGATGGAAGCAAGAAAATAATTGCAGCAATGCAAATGACAAGGAATAGAATGTTTCCTTTCAGGTTAGAGAGGTTTTTCTTAGCTCTATCTGCAACTGCAACCCCTAGGCATGGAAAATGTATAGCAGTACAGTAGCAAGCAGTTTTCAAGACAGTCATTCAAGACCCTTCCAAGATTTGACATCTCAGGTATGGACACTTAGGCTATGTTGGTTTGAATGTTTTGTCAAAGAAGGGTATAGTTGGAGGTTTACCAACCATTGTAGAGCCTAGTGTTAGATATGAAGCCTGGATTTTAGGCAAGCAATATAGGTAGACCTTTCAATCAGGAAATTCTAGAAGGGCATGAGCACCATTGGAGATGGTGCACACTGATTTGTGTGGCCCTATGCAAACAATTTCTATTAGTAAGAGCCAATATTGTATGACCTTCATAGATGATTACAGCCGTAAGACATGGGTTTATTTCTTAAAACATAAATATGAAGCATTTGAAAATTTTAAATTGTTTAAGGCCCAGGTTGAAAAGGAGAGTGGAAATTTCATCAAAGTCCTAAGGTAAGATAGAGGGGGAAAGTATACCTCCAATCAATTTGTGAGTTTTTGTAAGAAACATGACATTAAGGAGCTAATAGCAGCCTATACTCCGTAGCAAAATGGAGTGGTTGAGAGGAAAAATAGAACCATTATGGAGATGGAAAGAAGCATGCTTAAAGCCAAGAGACTCCCAAATTATTATTGGGGTGAAGCTATAGCAATAGTAGTATATTCGATAAATAGAAGTCCTACAAAGGTAGTTTGTGACAAGATTCCACAAGAGGCATGGGCAAAATGCAAGTGGACGGTTGATCACTTGAGAGTGGTTAGATGTGTGGCATATGCACTTGTGCCAAAAGAGAAGAGGAAAAAATTGGATGACAAGGGTGAGAAGTGCATCTTCATGGGCTATAGTGAAGAGTCCAAAGCCTACAGGCTGTATAATCCAGTCACCAAGAAAATTGTTATCAAGAGAGATGTGGAGTTCTTACAGGATGAGTCATGGTTTGTCTTGACAGCTCCTAATAGCTATGTACCACTCTTGATAGCTCTGGTTGATGTAGAGAAGAGTACGAAGTGCAACAAGATGATGTTATGGAGCCTAGACTAGCTCTCGATAGCTTCAAACTAGCTCTTGATAGCTCCAGACCGCTCTAGACCAATGCATAGAAAAGGTCTGCTCAGCAAAGCAGTAATAGTAGTGAATGTTCAGACCCCAATCTCGCCTCCCTAATGCCAAGAAAGACCAAGAGTCTAAGGGAGATCTACCAAAATGAAAGGTATGATGAAGAGTTTGATGAAAGTATGAATTTTGCATTATTTTCTCATAGTGATCCAATTTATTTTGAGGATGTTGTGAAAGAAAAGAAATGGTGTAAAGCCATGGATGAGGAGATAGATGCAATAGAGAAGAATATAACATGGGAGCTAAGAGATTTTCCTTCCAACAAGCAAGTAATTGGAGTGAAATGGGTCTATAAGACCAAAAGCAATGCCAATGGAAAATAAGAGAGGCATAAGGCAAGATTAGTTGTCGAGAGATACAAATAACAATTTGGGAGAGATTTTGCTGAAACATATGCTCTAGTTGCAAGGATGGAAATCGTGCGAATAATCATAGCAATTGCAGCCCAACATAAGTGGAAGGTGTATCAAATGGATGTGAAGTTTTCCTTCTTGAATGAAGTGTTAAAAGAAGAAGTGTATGTGAAGCAACCACCTGGTTATGAAGTTTCAGGTCAAAAAGATAAGGTACATATAGGCTAAAGAAATCTCTTTATGGGTTGAAGCAAGCACCACGAACATGGTACAATAGGATTGACTCATATTTGTTGAGAAATGGCTTTAGCAAAAGCAATGGTGAGCCCACTTTTTACATCAAGGCAGCTGATGGTAAGTTTTTAATTGTTGTCTTGTCTGTTGATGATTTAGTTTTCACTGGGGATAATGATTTCCTCATTGTTGATTTTAAAGAGGCCATGAAAAGAGAATTTGAACTAAGAGACTTAGGTCTCTTAAGGTATTTTATAGGCATAGAAGTAAAACAAATGCATGATGGTATATTTATCTCTCAAGCAAAGTATGCAGTAGAGATTTTGAAGAAATTTAGGATGCAAGATAGAAATTCTGCCCCCACACCAATAGTCATAGGTTTGAAGTTGAGCAACTTGAAGATTGTAGCAACAATATGAATCCGACCATTTATAAATTTTTGGTTGGAAGTCTGATGTATTTAACAACAACTAGGCCTAATATAATGCATAGTGTAAGTCTCATTTCTAGATTTATGGAGACTCTAAAAGAGTCACATTGACAAGAAGGTAAAAGAATCCTGAGGTATGTGAATGGAACCAAATGATTTTGGGTTGGTTGGTTACACAAATAGTGATTGGGTAGGGAGTGTGGATGATAGAAAGAGCACATTTGGATATGTGTTTCACTTGGGATCGAGAGTCATTTCATGGGCTTCCAAGAAACAACCCATAGTTTCCCTATCTATAGTTGAGGCTAAGTATATAGGAGAAAATGTAGCAGCATGCCAAGCTATTTGGCTAAGGAGGACCTTTGCAGATTTGAAGGAAGAAAAAAAGGATGGAACAACTATATTTTGTGACAATGTTTCATCAATATCTTTGATAAAGAATCCAATTTTTCATGGAAGAAGCAAGCACATTGAAATCAGCTATCATTTCATAAGAGAAATAGTTGAGAAAGGTGAAATCAAAATGAAATTCGGTAGGTCTGAGCAGCAACTTGCAAACATTTTTACCAAACCTTTGAGCAGAGATTGCTTTGAATGCCTAAGAAGAAATTTTGGCATTGTTGATTTGAATGAAGAATGATGTTGTTTGATAGCTAAGTCAAAGGGGGAGTGTTGGAAATATTTATTTCCTGAGCCTTCTCACATCAACTCTCCTGTTCCACCTACCTATCAGGAGGCTCTCTTCAATGCCGAGTTTTTTTTTATCTTCATCCCTGTTCTACCCCTGACTACAAAATTTATTGTGTTTTTGCAAAGCAACAATTAAGTTTGAAAGAGGAGAAGTTGTAGCAACAACAACAAAGAATGTTTTTGTGAATGAAGTGTAGAACATGTGTAGGGAGCAACAAATAAATCTAGATTGTTCTGTGTGTGCAAGGAGCCGCAGATAGCTCTAGATAGCTAAAGGTAGCTACAACATGTACAGGGAGTAGTAGATAGCTCCATATGAATAGGAAGAAGAGAGAGCTCTAAGAAGCTCCTAATTGTTCTAAGTTTGTGGGTGCAGCTCCAGATTGCTGCAAATCAAGTTCGCCATTATTAGTTTGTAGTTTCAAGTTTGAAATTATTTTGTAAATGCTATTTTTTTGAGTTAATAGAACAATCAAGTTTGCATTCCCAATTGTGTGTCTCCAATCAATTTGTTTTGTTATTCCATATTTTATTTTGGTATTCCCAGTTGATTGGGAAATAGAGCAACAACTCTGTGCATTTTTTTGTATGTTTGGGATTTGGAGAAATCCTTCAGTTTGGTGTCAGAGCATTCAGATACTTTTACAAACATAACAATGACTTTGTACGAAAAATTGGATACTCAACAAACATATTTTATTCATTGTTCTTAAATCCAAGAGTTGTTATTTTGTAATCAACCTTCATAATAACAAGTCTATGTTCTAATACGGTATCAGTAAATTTAAGTGATTGTACAATAATGTCCAATCATACTAAGGAGATTGAAGAGAGTGGCATTTTAATAAGAAAAGAAGCAAGCAATAATAGATGATGTGGCTAGCTTGAGGTATCAAAATCTATGCTTCAAACAATAATTACTAACCCTAAATAATTTCACATTTCATATCCATACCAAGAAGAATGGGCTAAGGCTGTTGAAATTTTGAATCTCCTTATCATCAACTAGAATATTAAATTTATATTGATCACATGTGACCTTCCATTTTCATGGTATATTTTTTAAAAACTTAAATGATTAGTAGACACATTGTATTTTATAAAATGTATGACCCAGGTAGAAGGCCACATAACAATGGAAGTGAAGCTACTTACCACTGATGCTGCTGAAAAAATCTTTTCTAAGCAAACTGTGGTGCTAGAAAGTGGGGTAGTTTCATTTACGGAAGTAACATGATTTACAATTGTGACCTGCATTCACATGATATTAATAAATATTTTTTCATTTGGTGCTTGAACATTATAAGCATATGATGTAACATGGTACCTTTGTTACCAGTGCCTCTATAGGCACTTTTGCTTCATAGAACACTTTATTTTTTGAGGTGTTAAGCTAATCCATTGATTGAAATATTAAGCTATAAATTATCATGTCATAGTATACTCAAAAGCTATATCAATATTTCTACTAAAAATACTATATAAAGAAATATTTGCAAGGAGAGATGACACAACAAGGGACGCCAAGCGAATCATTTTGTGCAATTAGAACAGTCTTTGAATGAGTATGAAGAAACTTCAAAATCTACATCATACATGGAAAGTCGTTCCTTACCTCATCAGATGGACCAATACGAGAAGGCTTAACAACATGTTCAGGATTAACAAATTGATAATCAATTCCACTACTATTTGCAATGGGTATTCTAGTTCGTTTCAACAAACATGATGAAGCCATTATCCATTAAAACATTTCAGAAAATATATACTGGTTCATTGTTCTTTGCCACACAACAAGGGAGATTTTATTAGAATTCAGAAATTGAGAAAGGGCGACTATTCTTATTAAGAAACCAACATCCCATTACACATATTCAAGAATGGCTAAGAAATTTATTGATTGAAAAATTCATTTTTGATAGACTATGAAATATTTACCTACATTTTGAGGTGGAAAAAGACTCGTTCCAGTAGGTACAGGAGGATGTGGCATGGAAGGATCAAAATTTTCCATCCATCATATAAGAGACAAGCTACAACTACCAGAGAGATCAACTCCATGTGGAAATGACTGCAAAAAAAAAGAAAAAAGGTATATTGTTTAGAAAGAGGCTATGACATCATCAAATGCCTAGAAGTTAAACAAGAGAACAATGACGACATGAGGTTGATATCAAAATTTTTAAAATACTGATTGATAACACAATTTACAACATGTGTAGGAATAGGGGAAAAGGGTACCCCCTGTGGAATTGCTCCAACAACAAAATTATTTGTATGACTTTGAGATCCACCAAGAGGTACACATGTGTGATCAACAAACAAAGTTTTGATAATAGGATTAGAATTTTGGTCTTTGCAAAGTTGATATTGCCAATTTAGACTGGAAAAAAAGGCATATAAAAATTTAAAAAATGGGTCGTAATGGGAAATGAAAAATCATACTCAATCCCTACTTAAAGCACAAAATCTGACCCTTAATGGGTTTTCTAATTCAATAATTGCACCCTCCAAACTGGTAAGAATCATTTCAAACATTTTGTAGACTACAAGTAAAAATGTGGACAACAAACATGAGATTTTCTCTATTAATATGAACTTCTAATCACATTACTTGATCTTTAGGATGATTCAGCTCTAGAATGAGGTTATTAGTGTTAGATTAATTCATAAATACAATTAACTAGTTATTTAGGTAGTTCAATCAAACAACTCTTATTTGAAGATATAATTTTCATCAAATACATTAGATTTTTGGAATTTTCTAGCAAATATTAAGATGTGACTCTTGCAACTGTTGAAAAGGAATAATTCTTTTAAACCAATTTTTGAAACTGTGGCAAAGTAAGGAGAGAATTGGGACCTTTGATTTATGAGGACTCTTAACCTATAAGATTCAACATGTGGAAATACCAGCTTATTATAAATTTGAGGGTTGTTTTCTATATGCCTTCTCAGCTCTAGAGACATCACTTTCCATGTGGATGTTGCATCCCCACGTCCAAAAAGCTGCTCCTTTTCCCTACATAGAGCCATCTCATGTTTTAAAATTAGAATCAATATAGAAAAGAGAAAGAGTGGGACAACATGAAAAAGTAATAATAAAAAACATTAAACAAAGTACTACATGATGTTTCCCAGAGGCAATAACTATGTGAGTCCTCTGTAAACACCATTATTAACACATTCAAATACCTTTAGATCCTTTCTAAGTATTTTCATTGATTTTGCATGGTCTTTCCTGGAAATGTGGAAAACTACTCAGAAAAGATGAGCTGAAAAGCTCAGTGTTGTATTATTTAAATACTGCCAAGGAATTTATAACCTTAAAATTGTAGTCTTGAAATAACTCTCTACAACATTCACAGAATATGAATAGACTATAAGACAGTGACAATTATCTGAATCTTGCCAGACTGGGATTAATTGTAACAACTCATCCAAACAACAAAGAAATTCTCTACTAAAAAACAAAGAAATTCCCTATGATTTTAATTACATAGATACAAATTATGAAATCACCATTAATTAAATAATTGTTATTGTTCACTCTACATGTTTCAATGATTTAATTGATGGCTGCTAAATCACTAGTTTTTTCCCTATTCAAAGCATTCCATTGACTCCACCATATGCCTCCAGCATTGTCCAGTATTCCATGCCCATGTTTGTCAAAAACATGATAAAATTCTCAGCCAAGGAAAGGTTCGATGCCCTTCTTAACTCCCCCTTCAATGTCCTTTTATTTTACTACTTGCCACGCCTTCATCAAGGTGTCAATTAGCAAAATTTTCAATTCGTCTCAAGGGTCGATGCTCTCCTTCCTTCACCGTTTGCTACTATCTTCTTCCCAAACTCTTGGCACCTCAACCTTCTTCCCTTTTTAGCAATTAACTTCCATGACTCTTCCTCTCGCACGTTGGACAATAGATCATATTTTTTTTATTTGTCTTTTTCTACCAGAAATGAAGCGTCCAATTCACCAAACTCCCATGCTGAAGAGAAAATGGATCGCCCTGGTTGGGCCCAAGAAAAGAACATAAAAGGTTTTTTTAATTAATATTAAATATACCTCTTCAAGTTAATCTTTAGCATTGATATCATTTTGGATTTGATTAAAATATCTCTCAGTTTGAATGCTATGAGGGTATATAGATGACTCTAGCAAAATTGAATGCTAGCACACGAGAAAACCAAAAATTTAAAACAAAATGAAAATGGATAAAAATTGATGCGAATTACAAGGATAGTTGGATACTCTTACATCAGACGCACCCGGTAAAAATTTTGTGAGCATAGGCTCACAAAATGGAGCTGAGTAGTAGAACTACTCTTTCAAGTTACAAACAACTTGCAACATGCTCCCATGCTAAAACTAATACCTGCAAATTATTTATTTTTCCTCTTCTTCCAGAATCTTGCCAGAACATTCGCCATCCTCTGCCAACAAATTTTCATTTTGTTTTTCTCTCCTCTTGTGTACTTGTGTCCACCATGTACTGACCTCCTCCAAAAAAAAATTCCTCTCCACTTTTCCTTTGTGGGATCCAACCCACTATTATCCGGCCTCCTCCACCAATCAATCTTTTCATCCTTCTCATCCTCTTTCGTGGGTTTTGACCCACCACAAACTGACCACCTCTACTAAGTTTCACATGCAATACCCCCTATACCTTCCACATGCAAATGTATATTTGCATGCAAACTTGCAACTACATTCTTCTTTCCATCTACTTACAACTTCCTATTCACTTCAACAACAAGCAATTCCCTATCAACTTCCTCCTCCCAAATTTTAGAAAAATTACAACTTACCTCTACATACTTTGTTATTACAACAACCTCATCCTTCATGTTTGTTGTTGCTTATTCATTTACCTTCAAGTGTTCATTTCTGAAAAACTTCTCAATCTTCTCAATCTCTATCGGAAGCAAGTTGTGCTCCTCAATAACAACTAAATCAACAACATTTTTACACAAATCTGTATTGAAACATTTCACATGTCCACATTCTTCTTCTTCATATCGTTGTCCTAAACTTTCCATGTCTTCCAATGGATCATTCTCCACTGCAATTTCATAGTTTACCTATTCAAAGGAACCTAATACAGTTGATTTGTCTTATTTTGGGATTGTATGGGCTACTTCCACACTCTTTTCCTTTCATGCCCCTTCTAAAGGGTTGTCAAACTTCTCATCCTTTGCAATCTCGGTTGCAATCTCTTCTCTTTCTTCTTGATCCTTTTGCACAAGCATCTCCTCTTTTTTTCATCCTTCAAAGGATTCTCAACCACTTCTTTCTCACCTATTGCAACTTTGATATTGATTTCTTCTTTCATACAAGTTCATTGGGGCATACTGCTACAATTTACTTTACCACTTCCTCTTGTTTATCCTATAATGGATTCAATAGATATTCCTTCCCATCCTAGATTATGCTATAGGTTTTATCGCTGCCATTATGTATAGATTCCCTTTCCCAAAGCCAAGGTTGACCCAATAAAACATGACAAATATCTATGGTTACTATATCACATACAATTTCATCCTTATATCTTCCAATGTGAGAATTCAAAATGTTTTGTTCACTTACTCGAATTCGATGACCTTCTTGCAACCAAGAGACGTAGTATGGCTTAGGGTACTTCATCCTCTTCAAGTTCATCTTCTCAACCATTTCCAACACAACCAAAATATCTCTACTATCGTTGTCCACCATCAATTTGCAACACTTTCCACCAAACTTACACACAGTTTGGAACAAATCACTCCTTTAGATGGGTTCTTGTTTCACCTTCTTTGGCTTCAAATATTCCTTCTTCATCAACAAACTCTCTCCATGTCTCCAAGACATTTTTCCAAATAATTATAAAACACTCTCAGTCTGCAACCACAAACAAATTAGATCCAACGCTTATTGTCTTTGTAGGCCCCCCTACAACAAAACTCTTACTATTATCCTCTAGCCAACATGATTCTAGAAAATGCACCTTCAAGATCTCTTCTACCCACTTCCTCTTTGTGGAAGATATTTGCACACGTTCTACCTAGCTTCATCTTCGTTTGAGGAAAAAAAACATGATTCCCATAGAATCAATAACCTCTCAGGGCTTCTTCCCTCTTTACCAATTCTTCACCCACAATCTTGGTGGATTCTCTCTACTCTCAAGATCTTGTGCCTCTAATACAAATTAATGTAGTGACAATTAGTTGAATCTTGCTAGACTGGCATTAATTGCAGAAACTCATCCAAATAACAAAGAAATTTCCTATGATTTTAATTACATAGATACAAATATGAAATCACTATTAATTATCTAATTGTTATTGTTCACTCTATAGGTTTGAATGATTTAATTGATGGTTACTAAATCACTAGTTTTTCCCCTGTTCAAAGCATTCAATTGACTCCATCATATGCCTCCAGCATTGTCCAGTATTGCATGCCCATGTTTTTCAAACACATGTGATAAAATTCTCAGCCAAGGAAAGGGTCGATGCCCTACTTAATTCCACCTTCAATGTCCTTTTCTTTTCCTTCTTTTTATGCCTTTATCAAGGTGTCAATTAGCAGAATTGTCAACTCTTCTCATGGGGTCAATGCTCTCCTTCCTTCACCATTTGTCGTTGTCTTCTTTCCAAAATCTTGGTGCCTCAACCTTCTTCACTTTTCAGAAATTAACTTCCATGACTCTTCATCTCCCACGCTAGACAACAGATCGGATTTTTTTATTTGTCTTTTTTTTTCTAGAAATGAAGTGCCCAATTCACCAAACTCCCATGCTGAAGAGAAAATGGATCGCCTAATTTGGGCCCAAGAAAAGAACATAAAAGGTTTTTTTTAATTAATATTAAACATACCTCTTCAAGTTAGTCTCCAACGTTGACATCATTTTTTATTTGATTAAAATATATTCCATTTTGAATGCTAGGTAGGCATATAGATGACTCCAACAAAATTGAATGCCATCACACTAGAAAATCAAAAATTTAAAACAAAACCAAAATGGATAAAAATTGATGCAGATTGCAAGGATAGTCAGATGCTCCTACATCAAAATAACTAATAAACTAACACAATCCGCCAACATTCTAGAATATGAACCATGAAGGGTTTTATAATAAGAAGAAAGAACTCTCTCAATAGAAAAATCAAAAGTATTGAACATAATCACCAATTAACCTTACATTGAAACTAAAAACACAAAATCAATTTTTACGAACAGAAAAATGAAAGATAACCCAAAGCCCAATTTTCACAAAAAAAGAAGCTTGCATTTTTTTTAATTTTTAATCATTAGAGGTTGAAAATATAAATGGGCCTAGTATTCATGCAGGAAATACATTTAACAATGCATCCAACAAGTAACAAAATAGATCAAATTCCAATAGAGAATAATGCAAGTACATGTCCAATGCTTCTAAATATTTATGTTTCTTGATCTCAAAAAAAAAATTCATAGAGTGGCGATTCTCTTGAACTTTTGTAAAACTTGAGAGATAACACTCAATTGTATCCCATTCTCCTTCCAGAACTAGGGATTCAAAATACTCCATACTGAATTAGCAACTAGACTCTTGTTCCAACCTAGACAATACAAAATCAAAGTATAGTAAAAATCAAAAGTAGACAAAAAGAGAGTTGTGATATCTGATTTGAAAAAAAAACCATGCCCAAGAAGGCATCAAAATTACCATAATTATATAGATAATACTTACTTACGTGTTGTTTCACTGAGTCTCTCCTCATCTAGAAACTTCAAAATGAGGAACACCAAATTGTTGCCCAAGTTGGTACCCATTGTGATCAAACTAGAAATATTTGGCCCAATGATCTAATCCAAATAACTTATCTTAAACCAAATAAAATCTTACTTTCCCTCCTTCTCCTTTTCAAGGGTCAATAGCACATGTTCCATTAGAAATCCAACAATCTTTATGATCATAAAAAATGAACCAATTCCCTCCTTTTTCACAGAGTGTCAAAAAGGAAAGTGAAAAATACTTAAATTACAAATAAAAATAAGGAAGAAATATTTTGTTTAACTTTAGATGGAAATTTTTGAAAAGGGCTAATCATTTCATCCTTGCATAGACCATGAACACAAATATTTGTGATTCAAAGTAGCCAAATTGAAATAAATAAAAAGCTGACAATAAAATGAGGTTAAAAAATGTCCAACTGAAAACAACTGTATATTTCTTAAAAAAAGGAAAGGTTTTTATAGTGGAGACCTCAAAAGGAAAAGAATAGAGTGACTCATTATTTGAAAAATCTTCTAGCCTTTATAGTGGAGATCTAAAAAGGTAAGTTGCATATTCATTCAAAGTTTTCATAGTGTAAACCCATGCTCAAGTCTTCAAACGACATTTTACATACTCATTAACACAGTCAATTCCCCCTATGCCTTACTCCAACTAATGTGACAAGCTAACATTTCAATGAAGTAAAATTCCCAAGTTTTCACTTTGCGAGTAAATAAACTATGTAACAAGCCATTGTAATAAAAAAAATATTTTATTCATTGAGAATATACGAACAAAGATGCTGTAACATAATACAATAAGGATTCCATTTCATTACAATAATTTCACAAGATACAATCATACAAGAATGCATACATTTACTAATGTAGCTCAATGAGCTTTAGAACAAATAGCTTAAAGACGGTCCAAGATCCTTCTTTTCAAATCTTGGTTCTTCTATCGCCTGTTGTGGAGGAGAAGTATCACTCAAGCACTTTTCTGCCAACCACAAACTCTTAATGCAGTCCCCTACATATCTATCATTAGATAGATGGTCCTTCCCTTCGATGAATGTATTGGTAGAGTAACCAAATAATGACAACCAACTGAGCATAGTGATGTGTCCTACATAAATATAACTTTTAATCCCACAATCTGGAACTAGCATGTAATACTGGATCATGGTGAACTGATAGTGGAGCAAGAGGTAGTCATACTACTTTGGCCAAAGTGTTCTCATTTAGTATTTTGAATGAACTTCATCTATCACATACACTACTCAGGGCCGATTTTACTTAATAAAATCTTAAAATACACATAGGTATTTCCTTTAATGGATAATCTATCACCCCAAAGATAATCTATCACCACTTCTACTTACTTGCAATAAATTTACTTAAACAAGCAAGTTCAAAAGCTCCCTCCCATACTAGACAAAAAATCCTAGGAGTAAACTCAATCTATTCTAGTTAAATAAAAAATCTAGCTAAGAGTAACTCATATGCCACTCACGTTTAATCATATCTAGTATGTAATACCTATAATAAACACTAACCTCCTATTATGGAGTACATACAATCACAACATAAAAATAAGATAAAAGCTTCTATTTCCTTTTCAAAGCCATTGTAGATTCCCTAAATGAAAGTACTCATAAAAGATAATTCAAGGCATTCATGGAGAAAAATCTTTCATAAATAAAATAACAAAAAAGAAAATCCCCATGCCTGTTATTGCTTATCCAATCAATTGACAACAATATAGCTTCTCCAAACATCAACTAGACTAATTATAGCTTCTCAAGATTCGTCACAATAAACCTCTAATACTCAAGTTGATAGAATAATTCTCCCAAATACTACTCTCTCTCAATATAATAGAACTCTCTCTCTCAAGTAAAACTGAGTAAACTGATAAAAATGCAAAGTAAAATGCTTGCAAGAATGTGTCCCAAACAAGTGATCAAGCTCCACTATTTATATAGTGATTTGGTGACTACTCAGCCTACAATTTAGGCATGAGTTCTGGGAGTAAAAATCATGTATAGCAACATATATATCATAGCTAAAAGGTAGAAAACATGTTTAGCTCATACTCAACTAAAACAACTACAGATCAACCTTGTTGATCGATAAAAATTAGAGACTAATTCAAATCAACATATGGTTGAATTCAATTTGCATTTCATAATGGAAATCAATAGGTATAAAGATTCAAAGGTGACGTGAAGGTATCAAATTTTACTCTCAAAATTGCCACGGTTTCCTTCTTATCAAGAACAGTCAATATAAAAAAAGTGACACCAAGCTTGCATTGACCAAGTCTCAACATGAGTCGATTGAGATAATAAATTAGTTTGACAAATTTTTTGACTTGTTTACACACTTCTACAGATGTTGTTTTAAGCATAATGACATGGAGTTAAAATTTTGATAAGTCAAATAAGATACCCATCAAATGCATCTACTTAGTCTTCACCAAGTATCGACTTAATGTAGTAAGCTACATTGCAGTATACCTACTCCACTATATGTGGCAACAAGAGTAAAACTCGGCCTCGCAAAATATAGTCACAAGTAACATATAATTGACCTCTAATAATTGGCCTCTAACATCATTAATGATAGTCGATTTTAGGTAATAGATAATATATTAAATATATATATATATAATATTACATATACTTATATATATATATATATAAAAATATCAGCATATATTCATATATATGTATATGTATATATATGTTAATATATATTTATATATATATCCTAAACCATCAACGTAAGTATACATTCAATATACAAACAAGTATAATCACAATAGTATTCACATACTAATCACAATATATCGATTGTATATGTATATATATGTATATAAGTATATGCCTCTATATTACATGTATATGTATATATAAATATATCGATACATCAATATGGACATGTCCATTTACCATCGTACGTGTTTATCGATACATATATACATATATATATATATATATATATGTATGTACACATTCGATTCACATAAAACAATTCACAATTATCATTGTATTCATAAACATTTATGTGAGGTACATCTATACATATGCATATACATGTCGTTAGATCCCTTTGACATGCATGTGTATATATCTACATGTACTCCACATATGTCTCTTTTTATCAATATAATCATAATGAAATAAGAAAGAACTCCAAAGCTCAAATAGGTAAACATCACCTAATAATGCACTCAATAGTAAACAAGACTTTACTAATGCAAACACGTCAACTAAGGATGACTTACCAACTTCCCACTTAATGACTCAACTCAATTATTCTATTGTGGTGTGTGTATACTCAAATAGTTTTTGTTACCGGTTACCCAACCAAGTTCTTCTCCTAAGTGATACTTCCCCTCCTACCTGGAGGAATTGAACATATACCTACAATCACTAACACATACCCATGATAGTCAATTGTTCACAAAATATGCAGTATACATAATAAATCTCCAAAGTTAGAATATTAATTTGATAACCATTAAAACATATATATGTGCAGTACTTTTCACACAACATCAAATTTGATAACATACATTCATAATGCATGGATAACAAAGTGCAAGAACAATTTATTCATCTCCAGAATTCACATAACATTCATATTTACCCTTCATAGTAATAGTAAACAGTAATTACATAATTGGGGTGTAACATACTCCCCCCCTTGTGAATCATTGTCCCCGATGATTTTATGTAGCAAGATAAAACAAAAAAACAACAAACAACATATCGTTTCAAGCATTCTCAAAAGCATCAAGAACATGAGGAAACTTTTGTTGAATCTCAGCATAGTCCTCCCAAGTGGTTGAGTCTTCTGCATACTAGTCCCACTATACTTTGCATTGTAACACTTCTCTATTATGCAAATGAATCTTACGTGCTCCAAGAACCTTGATAGGTTTGAGAGTTACCACTCCAGGGTCCTGTACCTATAAATCAATCCAATCAATCACACGATTATCACCAGGTATATACTTTTTGAGGTAGGACACATGGAAGACATTATGCATTCTAGGAAGAGCTAGTGGAAACACAATTCAATAAGATACTATATTCACCTCTAGAATCTGAAAATTTCCTACATAACACGAGGCTAACTTAGAAGAGTTTCCAAATTTAATGTAGCTCTTGTGAGGTTTCACTCTCAACAACACTTTGTCACCTACCACAAAATTATGGGGCACTCTCTTAGCACCGACATAGCTTTTTTGTTGGTCATTAGCTTTAACCAACCTTTCCTTAACAATATTAACTTGGTCCTCCATTTCCACTAACATCTCTAGTTGAAGACTTTCTCTATCCTCAAGTCTATCCCAACTTGCAGGGGTTTGACATTTTTGACCATACTATTGTCAATAAGATTTCTACCCAACTGAACATCAAGGTTCAACAATCTATTGAAAGATGGAAACATTCCCGTGTTGTGGGTAACTCATTGTGAGAATGAATCTTTGGAGAAGGTCGACTTCCTCATTAATAATCACCTACTCTAATGGTTGGCTGAGAAAAGAGTTAGAAGGCAAACTGTAATTCAAATCTGATAACTTAAGATGATTAACCAACATTAAGAAGATTTTGACAATAACCTCACTCACAACACCTCTTTAAAACTTAATTCTCACAAAATCACAACACATTTGACCCAAAAGTGATTTGTGCAAAGGTTCAAAATGAACACAAGGCACAAACTGATTCAAATGCAGCTCCTGCAAAATATTCTACAATAACAAGACATGAGAAGGATTCAATATATTGAATCACAAAACACATCAAATCACTATTGCAAAGCATAAACAAGAAGTGGGGAAGGAAATTTTACATTTTTTATTGAATGAAAGAGTGAAAACTCTCAAAATATAAGTGCAAAGAAGTTTACAAGCTCTTAGAATGTATGTAAGAGCAAGAAATTGATATCTGAACCCCTGAGAAATTAAAATTTCTCAAAATTATAGACATTAAGTGACCTCAACAGTACAAATAGGAAAAATTAGGCCCACTGCTTCTCCAAAAAGGCCATCCATGATTATGCATTTCAAGCTCAGGAAAAAGGCTTGAAAAGATGACACCAAGCAGCTCTAAAAATCACCAAAAAGATAGAAATTCCTCATCTCAAAGGATCCATCCAAAAAAGCTTCTAAATCAAGAACAACTGGTTGGAAACTGAAAATGGAAACTTCATTTTGCTCTCTTTTCTCCAATTTCACCTAGAAGAAAATTAAATCCAAAGATCTTGGCCACCTTTCCTCTACTTTTATTAAAACTGCTTATAATAGCAAGAAATCAAAGCAATTTATAAAGATATTGCTTTATTTCTACTTTACAATACTTACAATTTTAAAATACAAAATAAGCCTATCTTTATCTCATGATTTTTGCAACTCAATATTTTTGGAAAATCTTTGCAAAAAATGACAATATTCGATGTTCCTATTACAATTGATTTTTCTTCAAAAAATCATAAAAATATTGGACAAATATTTATCCAAGGCTCTAGAATTGATTTCTATAAAATCAATAAAAATAAAATACCTAAGGCATTAAAATATTTGATTTTCAACAAAACCTAAGACATATTTGATATTGAAATTATGCTCATCAAACTCCTAAGGATGACTTAGGAAAATGAAGTTAAATTAAACCCTAATAGGGGTCGACCTAAACAACATGTACATTTTAGCCAAGGCATTAGTTAAAGGTTGCAAATTTTTAAAACAGTGGAAAAATGCCCATGTCAAAATTAGATTAATCAAACCCTAAGAACAAAACTTGCAAGCCCTCACTATTCACATTTTCATTTTCCACTTGGGCGACTTGAGGAAGAGGCTTTGTGACTGCCGCCATGAGGAGATTAGGGTTTGGGTTTTGAGCTTGACTCCACCATCTTCACGTCGAATCTCCTCTGCAAAACACTGGTAAGCATATCTATCTGCATTTTGATGCTTCTGTTGCTCCATTTGATGAGAAAGAATGGCCTTTACGTCGTGGCCACCTCTGTTTTTGATGCATTTTTTGTATTTCTTGTGTCACCACCCCTTGTCATTTATTGTGGCTTCCATTGGAGAGCTTGCTCGAGCATTCTGGAAGTGCTTTGGCCACGGGCTTGGGTGAAATCCTTCATAGAAATGTTGAAGGTGAGCTCGATTCTTTGTCTTTTGAGATCATTTCCCTCTTAAATAAACCTTATACAAGCTTTTCTTTGTAAGAAATATGAATCTCTATGATTTCAAGGGTTCGGGCATTGTACAAGCCACGACCATGCTTGTATATTCTCTTTGTTTATGCAAAAAAGCTCCTCTTGGGCTCGACCCATGATGTAAAATGAGAACACATTTTAGTGAAAAATCTTCATTTTATGGTCTTCCAAACTTCATTATGGTTGTGGCCTATAGCTTTGTTTCCACCATTTTTTGAAGACCCTCCTATGGCTAAGGTCTCAAACACTTGTTGTTTCTCCTTAAACTTGCATTTGATTCGAAACCCTGCATAGGTATTGTGATTTATGAAGGAGAATTTGTCCTTTCCAGGCTGTAGATTTGAGAGCATGAACTAGGGTTTCTATGCATTTCCAATTTTCATATTTCTTTGGGTATGCATAAGAAATGTATTAACTTCATTTTTGAGGTTTATGAACCCATCATGGCCAAAATTATTAACTTCATTTTTAGGGCTCCAATGTTGGTATGAGATCGAGCCATGGTTATTTACTCTCTATATTTTGCATTTAGAGTTTAATACCCTAAATGGGTATCATTATTTCTTACAAGAAATTATTTCACTTGCATTATCTTTGTGTAAACATAATAGCTCCATTCGCACTCAAATCATGAAATAAATCACAAAGACCTAGTATATTTGTAACTTTAAACATAAACTCCACTGTAAAATATTCGTTTATGATGAAAAGTGCACCTTAGGCCGCAACCATTGAAACCTCGAACTAAGTATTCCTAAAAAAAGTTGATATAATTGGAAATTTATGTTCATTCTAGCTTTTCTATAGCTCACTCGTAGCCATTTATAACTCTGCTCTTGACGGAACCAACCTTACTTTGGCACTCTTCATGCATTTTTTTTTCCTAAACAACAAATGTTAGCATGAAATTTTGATTTATGCATAGGAGACTTTGGGGTGCAATACCATGATGAAATTGTTATCAAGCTCCAAAAATTGCTTCAGTTGCTATTGATGACGTGTAAACAAGGTATTATGTACATGCATGTTCACTATCACATTTCATGACACTACACTTTGAGTAACTGATGACTTGTGATTTTTAATTCATTGCATAGTTATACTTGACTATCCTGAGTGGTCACATTTTTGAACTCTTATGATATTTGGATTCTCTCCTTCATATGTATATCTCCTTGAGAAACATTTAATTGTTTATTTTTTGGAGACTCCTCAATGGAATGTTGAGGGGCAACATGCCGGGTCTCAATCCTTCTGGGAGCCCATTTTAGACCACATGCTTTATGATATCCAAAACAAAATAGTAGCATGACTCATCCTATACCTGCACAAGAAACATACAATGTTAGATTTAAAAACATAATTACAACGTTTCTTATGATGTTTCCTCCTTTGCATTTTCTTGCACTCATCTTTTTCACAATTGATTTCAATGCATCATAAGTTGTATTCTACATTATTGTTGATAGATCATGTAGGGAGGTGCATAGTTTGATCTCTAACAAAATTTTCATCACTTGCAGGTTCTCTTGGAGCATGGAAGCAAGGAAGGGTATACCACTCCGAAGGCAACTCAAAGACAATCATCAGGAAATAACGATTATGTTCCTTCTTACATGTTCTTTTTTTCCTTCTATCTTTTGTAGTGTACCATACTCCTTTTGAATCACTATTTCAGCTATTTCCATGGCTTGTGTGCGACACTTGATTCTTATTTTGTCAAATGAATACAAAAATAACACTTGTGAAATACTTGTTCAATTCTATATTTTTCCTTTTATTAACAAAATATGAAACATTGTGAATGAATTTCAGAATGAAAGCATTTCCTTTTACATTTCAAGCAATACTTAATGTTGTAAATTATGATCAACAATTAAACACATTGCACTTAAACAACTTAACAATCTAATGTATGAAATGGTTAAAGCACTTGCAGAAATAAGATGAAACTCTTCACCTTAAGATGAACCTTAATCAATTAGCTTTCTCAATTTGAGTTGTGTTGAAAAATTCATAACACTCTTGGTGACCTTTGCTAGATGCTTGCCTACTAAACATTAAACTTGTTGCCTTATGTAGATCCATTGGGCATGGAGTCAATTTTTTCCCTTCACAACTCAAAAATTCTAAAACTGAAACAACACTTCTCAAAACAGTAGCAGAGAATGAAAAAAAAGAAAAACAAAACAAACCACCAGGCCCTGACGACCAAAAAACCATGTGCTGCAACACTTATGAAAAATGAAATAAGTGAAAGAAAAGTTCTTGAGGAACTTATTAGTAGCAACTACTCTACTATAGTATAGGGTAGAATTTCTAACCTTAAAAACAATGTTTCAAATGGATCCCATTGACTGGGATCAAAAGCACTGCTCCACTTAACTTTGACAGCTAGAATGAGTTATGCTCTTTGCATTATGTGATCACATATGGCTCGTCCCACATGGAATCAAATTTAGAATGCCTCCTGGGCTTGCTCTTGTATTCATCCCATTTGAGCACAAAGTCTCCAACAAAAAAATCTTTGAACCTTGTTCTTCTATGAAAGGAGCTCTTCATCTAAGCCTAATGAATTTCAAGCTTCTTCCATGTTTCCTTTTTGGCTTCTTCCAATTCCATCAATTGTGCAATTCTAACTTCCATGGGTTGCTCGTCTAAGAGCTCAAGCTCTTTGATGAAATTCAAAGTTGGCAACTCAATGGATATTGTTAACTTAGCTTCCTTTCCATAAGTAAGAACATATAGAGAACAACCAATACCCCTCTTGGGGGTTATTCTATCTGCCCAAAGGGCTAATTTAAACTTTTCGTGCCATGTTCTTTGATTTTCCTTGATGGCCTTCTTGATGATCCTGATTAGGTTCTTATTGGTACATTCCACATGTCGATTACCCTATGATTAATAGTTAGATGAAGTAATCAAAAAGATTATTTCTCACAGACCAGTCAAAAATCTTTAGACCAATAAATGCTAAAGCATTATCAGAAATAATGCAATCTGGAACACTGAATTTGGACACTAATTCCTAATAAGAATTCATAATAGAAGCTTCATTCACTTCTTTTAGAGAAACAACTTCAGTCCTCTTAGTAAAATAGGTTGTGGTGGTTAAGATCCACTTGTGACCAACACTTGAGGGTGGATTAATAGGCCCAATAAAATCAAGCCCCCACTTAGCAAAGGGTTGTTCCACTTGAATATGATTTAAGGGTAGAGTTGCAAATCTTTGCTTCCTTGTGAACAATGCACATTTTTAAGATTTCTTCACCCATGCAAATGCATCCTTGAATATGTTTGGCCAGTAATAACCAGCCCTCATAATTTTTAGGTTTGTCATTCTTGCAGCAAAGTGGCCTCCTGAAGGCCATTCATGGAATTCCCTCAGCAACTTATCTATTTGGCTAGGCTTGATGCACCTAAGTAACACACGTTGTAAATCTCTCTTGAATAACACACCATCAATAATGGCATAGGGAACGGTATGCAATCTGAAATACCTCCTCTTTGCTCTATCCAAGCCTTCAGGGAATTCTTTGGTCTAAAAATAGTGAATTATTTGTTGTACCCAACTCACGTTGAGAGTTGATACAGTGGCTTGCTCATCATTACATAATACTGTGGCAATGTTTCCATTATCTTTGAGGTTGTTTTATGTGACTTAAGCAATATTCTCAGACAAAAAATTACCTCTAACTAGTTTAGTAACTTTAATGTCCACATCAACTTCCATTACTCGTGTTATCCATCCAACTCTCTTATCATTCATATCCTTATTCAACAAGAAATCTTTCACAGTAGGGTGGGCAACTAGCAAATGAATTCTATTATTGGACAACATATATCTAAATTTATTAAAGCTTCTAACTGTTGCAAATACATGTTTCTCCACAAAAGAATATTTTACCTCGTAGTCGTGCAGTACTTGACTGAAAAAGGCTACAGGTTGCTCCAAGCCTTCATCATTTTGCTAGCATAACATGGCAAAAATACTATCAATACCTCCAAAAGCATACAAGATAAAATCCTTATTGTATTTTGGAGTAATGAGGGTTGGAGCAGCCGAAAGAGGTTCCTTTATTTTCTTGAAGCTCCTCTTACCATCCTTAGTCCAATTGAAAGGAACATTCTTTTTCAGCATTGTTGTGAGGGGTTGTAATAAGGAAACAATACCTGGTATCAACCTCCTCACGAAATTTATTTTTCCCAGGGAACTCTGCAACCCCTTTTATGTGCTAGAAAAGATAACTCTAGTATGGCTGAAACTCGCTCTGGGTCAATAGAAATTTCATGTTTAGATACAATATGTCCTATAAGCTTACCTTCATGAATGGAGAATATGCATTTCTTGAGATTGAGAGAAACTTTGAACTCTCTGCATCTTTGGAAGACCTATCTCAAATGTTCAAGGTGTTCGTTATTTCCCCTTTACAGATCGCATTTCCAAGTTCGTTTGCTTCTTCTTCTGCTATCCTTTTTGGAATAATACCTTTGATGAGTTTCCTTGTTCAGAGAAAAATTGGAGAAAAGAGAGAAAAATGAAGTTTCCCACAAATATTTATCCAAGGCTCTAGAATTGATTTCTATAAAATCAATAAAAATAAAATACCTAAGGCATTAAAATATTTTATTTTCATCAAAACCTAAGGCATATTTAATATTTAAATTATGCTCATCAAACTCCTAAGGCCGACTTAGGAAAATGAAGTTAAATTAAACCCTAAAAGGGGTCGACCTAGACAACATGGGCATTTCAGCCAAGTCATTAGTTCAAGGTTGGAAATTTTTAAAATAATGGAAAAATGCCCAAGTCAAAATTAGGGTAATGAAACCCTAAGAACAAAACTTGTGAGCCCTCATTATTCACATTTTCATTTTCCACTTTGTTGACTTGAGGAAGAGGCTTTGTGACCACCACCATTAGGAGATTAGGGTTTGGGTTTTGAGCTTGACTCCACCATCTTCACGTCAACTCTCCTCTGCAAAACACTGGTAAGCATGTCTATCTGCATTTTGATGCTTGTTTTGCTCCATTTGATGAGAAAGAATGGCGTTTAGGTCGTGGCCACCTTTGGTTTTGATGAATTTTTTGTATTTCTTGTGTCACTACCCCTTGTCATTTGTTGTGGCCACCATTGGAGAGCTCGCTCAATCATTCTGGAAGTGCTTTGGCCAAGGGCTTGGGTGAAATCCTTCATAGAAATGTTGAAGGTAAGCTCGATTCTTTATATTTTGAGAGTAGTTCCCTCTTAAATAAAGCTTATACAAGCTTTTCTTTGTAAAATATATGAATCTCTATGATTTCTAGGGTAAGGGCATTATACAGGCCACAACCATGCTTGTATATTCTCTTTGTTTCTGCAAAAAATCTCCTCCTGGGCTCGACCCATGATGTAAAATGAATAGTATTGTTAAATGAGAACATTTTTTAGTTCAAACTCTTCATTTTATGATCTTCCAAACTTCATTATGGTCATAGACTGTAGCTTTGTTTCCACCATTTTTTAAAGACCCTCCTATGGCTAAGGGCTTGAACACTTGTTGTTTCTCCATAAAATTGCATTTGATTTGAAACCCTACATAGGTATTGTGATTTATGAAGGAGAATTTGTCCTTTCTAGGCCATAGATTTGAGAGCATGAACTAGGCTTTCTATGCATTTCCATTTCTCATATTTCTCTAGACATGCATAAGCAACATAATAACTTCATTTTCTAGGTTTATGAACCCATCATGGCTAAAATTATTAACTTCATTTGCAGGGCTCCAATGTTGGTATGAGATCAAGCCATGGTTATTTACTCTTTGTATTTTGCATTTAGAGTTTAATACCCTAAATGGGTATCATCATTTGTTACAATAAATTATTTCACTTGCATTATCTTTGTGTAAACATAATAGCTCCATTCAAGCTCAAATCATGAAATAAATCATAAAGACTTGGTATATTTGTAACTTTCAACATAAACCCCATTGTAACCTATTGATTTATGAGGAAAAGTGCACCTGAGGCCACAACCATTGAAACCTCGAACTAATTATTCTTAAAACAAGTTGATATGACTAGAAATTTCTATTCATTCTTGCTTTTCTATAGCTCACTTGTAGACATTTATAACTTTGATCTTGATGGAACCAACCTTACTTTGGCACTGTTCATGCATTTTTGATTCCTAAACATCAAATGTTATCATGAAATTTTGATTTATACATAGGAGACTTTGAGGTGCAATAACATGATGAAACTATTCTGAAACTCCTCAAATTGCTTTAATTGCTATTGATGACTTGCAAACAAGGTATTATGTACATGCCTGTTCACTATCACATTTCATGACACTACACTTTTAGCAACTGATGACTTGTGATTTTCAATTCATTGCATAGTTATACTTGACTATCCTGAGTGGTTACTTTTTTGAACTCTTATGATATTTGGATTCACTCCTTTAGATGTATATCTCCTTGAGAAACATTTAATTGTTTCTTTTCTAGAGAATCCTCAATGGAATGTTGAGGGGTAGCATGTCAGTTCTCAACCCTTCTAGGAGCCCATTTTAGACCACATGCTTTATGATATCCAAAATAAAATAACAGCATGACTCATTCTATACTTGCACAAGAAACAAATAATGTTAGATTTAAAAACATAATTACAATGCTTGTTATGATATTTCCTCCATTGGATCCTCTTGCACTCATCTTTTTCACAGTTGATTTCAATGCATCATAAGTTGTGTTCTACATTATTGTTGATAGATCATGTAGGGAGGTGCATAGTTCGATCTCTAACAAAATTTTCATCACTTGCAGGTTTACTTGGAGCACAAAATCAAGGAAGGGTATACCACTCCAAAGGAAACTCAAAGACAATCATCAGGAAATGACGATTATGTTCTTACATGTTCTTTTCTTCCTTCTATCTTTTGTAGTGTAAAATACTCCTTTTGATTCACTATTTCAGCTATTCCCATGGCTTGTGTGGGACACTTGATTCTTCTTTTGTCAAATGAATACAAAAATAACATTTTTGAAATACTTGTTCAATTATGTATTTTTCCTTTTGTTCACAAAATATGAAACATTGTGAATGAATTTCAGAATGAAAGCATTTCCTTTTACATTTCAAGCAATACTTACTGTTGAAAATGATGATCAACAATTAAACACATTGCACTTAAACAACTAGACACTCCAATGTATGCAATGGTTAAAGCACTTGTAGAAATAAAATGAAACTCTTCACCTTAAGATGAACCTTAATCAATCAGCTCTATCAATTTGAGTTGTGTTGAAAATTTGATAACACTCTTGGTGACCTTTCCTAGATGGTTGCCTGCTAAGCATTAGGCTTGTTGCCTTATGTAGATCTATTGGGCATGGAGTCAATTATGCCCCTTCACAACTCAAAAATTCTAAAATTGAAACAAAACTTCTCAAAACAGTAGTAGAGAATGAAAATAAAGCAAAACAAAACAAACCACTAGGCCTTGATGGCCAGAAAATCATGTCCTGTAGCACTTATGAAAAATGAAATAACTAAAAGAAAATTTCTTGAGGAAATTATTAGCAGCAACTACTCTACTATAGTATAGGGTAGAACTTCAAACCTCCAAAACAATGTTTCAAATGGATCCCATTGACTGGGATCGGAAGCACCTCACCACTTAACTTTGACAGCTGGAATGAATTATGCTCTTTGCATTCTATGATCACATATGGCCTGTCCCACATGACATCAAATTTAGAAGGCCTCCTAGGCTTGCTCTTGTATTCATCCCATTTGAGCACAAAGTCTCCAACAAAAACTTCTTTGAACCTTGTTCTTTTTTCAAAGGAGCTCTTCATCTAAGCCTAATGAATTTCAAGCTTCTTCCAATTCCATCAGTTGTGCAAGTCTAACTTCCATGGGTTGCTCCTCTAAGAGCTCAAGCTCTTTGATAAAATTCAAAGTTGGAAACTCAATGGAGATTGGTAGCTTGGCTTCCTTTCCATAAGTAAGAACATATAGAGAACAAATAGTAGCCCTCTTGGGGGTTATTCGATCTGCCCAAATGGTTGATTTCAACTTTACAGTCCATGTTCTTTGATTTTCCTCAATGGCCTTCTTGATGATCTTGATTGGGTTCTTATTGGTAGATTTTGCATGTCCGTTACCCTACAGGTAATAGTTAGATGAAGTACTCAAAAATATTATTTCTCATAGACCAATCATAAATCTTTAGACCAATAAATGCTAAAACATTATTAGAAATAATGGAATCTGGAACACCGAATTTGGACACTAAGTCCTTATAATAATTCATAATAGAAGCTTCATTCACTTATTTTAGAGGAACAACTTCATTCCACTTAGTAAAATAGTTTGTGGTGGTTAATATCCACTTTTGACCAACACTTGAGGGTGGATTAATCGGCCCAATAAAATCAAGCCCCCACTTAGCAAAGGGTTGTTCCACTTGAATAAGATTTAAGGATAGAGCTGCAAATCTTTGCTTCCCTGTGAACAATGTGCATTGTTCACATTTCTTCACCCATGAAAATACATCTTTGAATATGTTTGGCTAGTAATAACCAGCCCTCATAATTTTTAGGGTTGTCATTCTTGTAGCAAAGTGGCCTCCTGAAGGCCCTTCGTGGAATTCCCTCAGCAACTTATCTATTTGGCTAGGATCGATGCACCTCAGTAAAACACCCTAGAAATCTCTCTTGAATAACACACCATCAATAATGGCATAGGGAATGGCCTGTAATCTAAAATACCTCCTCTTTGCTCTATCCAAGCCTTCCGAGCATTCTCTGGTCTAAAAATAGTGAATCATTTGTTGTACCCAACTCATGCCGAGAGTTGATAAAGTGGCTTGCTCATCATTACTTAATATTGTGGTGATGTTTCCATTATCTTTGAGGTTGTTTTATGTTCCTTCAACAAGCTGCTCGCACAATCCTTTACCTCTAACTAGTTTAGTAACTTTAATGTCCACATCAACTTCCATTACTCATGTTATCCATCCAACTCTCTTATCATTCATATCCTTATTCAACAAGAAATCTTTCACAGTAGGGTGGGCAACCAGAAAATGAATTTTATTATTGGACAACATATGTCTAAATTTCTTAAGGCTTCTAACTACTGCAAATACATGTTTCTCCACAAAAGAATATTTTAACTCGTAGTCATGCAATACTTGACAGAAAAAGGCTATGGGTTGCTCCAAGCCTTCATCATTTTGCTAGCAGAACATGGCAGAAACAATATCAATACCTCCAAAAGAAAACAAGATAAAATCCTTATTTTAATTTGGAATAATGAGGGTTGGGGCAGCTGAAACAAATTCCTTTATTTTCTTGAAGCTCCTCTTACCCTCCTTAGTCCGATTGAAAGGCACATTCTTTTTCAACCTTGTTGTGAGGCGTTGTAATGAGGTAACAATACTTGGTATCAACGTCCTCATGAAATTGATTCTGCCCAAGAAACTCTACAACCCCTTTTTATCTGCTAGCAAAGGTAACTCCAGTATGGCTGAAACTCGCTCTGGGTCAATAGAAATTTCATGTTAAGAGACAACATGTCCTATAATCTTACCTTCATGGATGGAGAATATGCATCTCTTTTGATTGAGAGAAACTTTGAACTCTCTGCATCTTTGGAAGACCTATCTCAAATGTTCAAGGTGTTCGTTATTTCCCCTTTAGAGATCTCTTTTCCAATTTCCTTGGTTTCTTCTTCTCCTATCCTTTTTGGAATAATACCTTTGATGAGTTTCCTTGTTTGGAGAGAAATTGGAGAAAAGAGAGCAAAATGAATATTTCAACAACTTCATAATGCTCATGTTTGATAGTCATACCACACTTTTCTTTTCTTACTTGATCATCAGAGTTGAAAACTGACTCTAATGTCACTAGACCCTTCAAAATCTTATTTTATTTTAGTTGTACAATTTGACTTCCAGTCTGTTGTTGCCACTTCTATTGGTTTTCATTTGCAAATTCAAGTTCTGCTATGAATAAGCTCACAATTTGTTCGTCACTGTGAAAAACGTACCAACTCACATTATTGTCAGGTAGGGATGATCTAACAACAATTTTAACATATTGTTGTACCTCTACATTGTGTATCTCATTCAGGATATCAAATTTTGATCCCAAGGCAACAAGCTTATCTTCTTGTTTATTCTAGTTTCTGGGAACAAAGAGCAGATTTACAGCATCAAAATCTTCGATTACATCCCAAACTCGATGCTTATACTTTTTAAGTAAATCATTTTTAGTGACATTCAAGCTCCTAACTTGGTTTATAATCAACTTAGAATCACCATAAATCTAAATGCACTTAATACCTCTTTTTCTAGCCCATTCTAGATCATGGATGAGAGTTTCATATTCGGTTGTATTTTTCATACAACTAAATGAAAATCGCAAAGTAGAATAGTACTTATCTCCATCTAGTGAAATTAACATTGCACCACCACCAACTCCCTTTTTTCTCTTTGCACCATAAAAAAAAAGCTTCCAAAGTTGACTTTCTTGTTTCTTAGACCGTCCTTCCTCTTTGACTAGATTTGAGGTAATGACATCTGGTTCATAGATCATATAAACCCGTAATCCTATTTCATCCATGTGTTGGGAAGGATCAACCTTTTGATCTTCGGCTACCCACTCGTCTAGACTTACATTTTCTATATCGGTGTTGTGGTCTACAGTCATAGCTTGATCTTCCAGCCCACTAATGGAACACAGATTAGCACTTATAGGATTTAGGATGTATGGCTCAATGTGGTATTTGGCTAAAGTCTCAAACCTAATGGTAACTTTGGTACCATATCGGGTTCTAAAAAATAAATGGGAGCAATCAGCTGACAGAAAATCCCCAAGTTTGGTAGTGAAGTCCCTAGAGAGGCAAAGCGCAAAGTGGGGAGGAAATTCAATCGCATGAACATCTTGATGCACAATAAATTTGGGGCAAGTGTATAATTTGAGGGCCAAATTCTTAATGATTCCTATTGTTTGAACAACAAAACCATCCAATTACACTATCCATTTTGTCATGGGTTCATAAACTAGTCCTAAACTGTCTGCTACACTTTTAGGAATCATTGAGCTATTGGCTCCTGAGTCTATCATGTAGTTATGGATGAGTTTATCCCCTACAATAAGACTCGGATAGAAAGGTGGGGGTTTTACCTCTTGACCTTGTTTTCCACCTTTGACTTCTGAGGTGTTAGCAAATACAACTTTGCTATTTTTTGCATTAACAACAGCTGGAGACAAAAGCTTAGATAAAACATTTTGCAATAAATCCTTCTGGCCTGGAATATGTAGTGCGTCCATAATAGATAAGTTGACTATAGCTTTCTTTAAGTGTTCAACTACATTGAAAGACATAGGATTTACCTTATGTTGTCCTGAAGGTGCAACACCGCCACTTTTTTTTGTTCTCTCCGTAGAATATGCATCCTCTGTTGAGCTTGCTATGGTGGGTTTGAAGATTATTGTTCTCTTTGTAGAATATGCAAATTCCTAGTTACTAGGATAGTTTGTGACAAAGTGGCATGAGCTTGGTCTCTTGTAGCTTGTTGTTGTGAGCATACAGCTTGCTACTCTACTTCAACTGCTCTTCTTTTTGACCTAGCATTTGCTACAATGGGTGTACTTTGTTGGTTTTTCCCTTGGAGATGATTAATCTTGTAATATTCAATAGCTTTCTAAATTCATTAGAGAAAACTTAGGGTTGCCTTGTTGATCCATACTTTCACTTTGCAAACCCTTTGGGCCAACACAATGATTATGCATCATAAGATCTTGGTTCTCCATTCCCCTTATGCATGCAGCTTGGTTGTGCAGTTGATTGCACAGGTAGCACCAGTCGTGCTCTTGATCCAAATTATTTTGTGGCATGAGTTCTCCTGAAGGGCCAACTGCATTAGGATCATAAGGTCCAAAAGGCTTGGGATTAAAACCCCTTTTCTATCCTTGAAATTCATTCTGGAATGGCGGCCTATTTTGTTGGTTATGCTGGTAAGGAGTCTAATAAGGCCTGTGTTCATGGCCGACTTGTTTCTTCAAACTTACGAACTCATTGCTGAAAGTCTTACCAAAATTTTGTAGCATGTTTTTTATCTCCTAGATTTCTTTGGTTTGATCTGGTATGACACTTTCCTGAAGAGTAGCTTGGTATCATATTGCTGGAATTGGTGGAACAACAGCAATAGGGGGAAAACTCATAGGGACGGGTGGCTGAATCTCAGGAAAAATGGGTGTGGGTGGTCTAGGGGCTATCTTCTCAACTTGAATAAGACAATTTTCAGATCTTATTGCAATGTCATATGCATTTGGCAAAGTAAAACCCCCCATAGACTGTATCATAACTGATATCTCAATGTTTAATGCTTTTAGAAAAAATAAAAAGGCATGTTCGAGTGTGGGTTTGACAATTAGAGGTATCCTATCCCAGGTTTTTTGAAACCTAAAATTAAAGTCAGCCATATGCTCATGGGGACCACGCTTGATGGTTCTCAACTATTGAAGCAATGACAAGTGGTCTGACTTGTCTATGAACTGTCGGTGTAAGCCATCTCCAAGTTGGTCCCAAGTTGCAATGGTGTTGGTTGGAAGTCCTTTGAACCACTGAAGGGCTTTCCCCTTAAATGCAGTAGCTAGCAGTCTCAAGGCTATGTTCTCTTCTGTTATGTTATGTACTGAACATATGGTGGCTACATCCTGAATGTGTTCGGTGGGAGTTATCTAGTCTTCGCCAGTGAAATAAGGTAGTCCTTTCAAAGCAGCAACTGGGATATCATTGTGTCTTGCTAACAACAATGGGCTACCCCTGTTAAATGGTGCAAACGGAAAATTTCCTTGCCATCGGTGGTGCTTGGCATACTGGAGTTGGGGTTATTTTTCACAAAAATGATGGGACTGAGCTCCAAATGTGTGGATTTCGCTCTTCTTGCTAGATCAACAGTCCTCTTGGGCATTCTACCTCTCCTTCTTGGTGGGGAGAGCTACAAATATTCAAATAGAGCTAGACTAGATCTGGTCTGGATTATTCTCATAAGCTTTCTGCACTGAATCTGCAAATCAACTAGAAAAAAAGGAGTCACCAAGTATATTTTTTAAAATAGAAACCTCAATAGGTAGAATTTTTTTTGCAACATATATCAGACAACTTATAACTTTGAAACAACCATAAAGAAAAAACTCTAGGGTCCCACCGGGCATGCCAAAAACTCTTGTCAATAATATTTGCACCCAGCTAAACATGAAGGTTCAACAATCTATTGAAAGATGGAAACATTCTCGAGTTGTGGGTAACTCATTCTGAGAATAAATCTCCAAAGAAGTTTGGCTTCCTCATTGATAATCACCTACTCCAATGACTGGTTGAGAAAAGAGTTAGAAGGAAAACTGTAATTGAAATCCTATAACTTAAGATGATTAACCAATATTAAGAAGATTTTGAAAATAACCTCACTCACAACACCTCTTTAAAACTTAATTCTCACAAACCTCACAACACATTTGACCCAAAAGTGATTTGTGCAAAGGTTCAAAATGAACACAAGGCATAACTTGATTCAAATGCATCTCCTACAAAACACTCTACAATAACAAGACATGAGAAGGATTCAATATATTAAATCACAAAACACATCAAATCACTATTGCAAAGCATAAACAAGAAGTGAGGAAGGAAATTATGTAGTTTTTTTTTAATGGAGTGAAAACTCTCAAAATATGACTACAAAGAAGTTTGCAAGCTCTCAGAATGTATGTAAGAGCAAGAAATTAATATTTGAACCCTTGAGAAATTAAAATTACTCAAACTTATAGACATTAAGTGACCTCAACAATGCAAATAGGAAAAATTAGGCCCACTACTTCTCCAAAAAAGCCATCCATTCTGCATTTTGAGCTCAGGAAAAAGGCTTGAAAAGATGACACCAAGTAGCTCCAAAAATCACCAAAAAGATAGAAATCCCTCATCTCAAAGGATCCATCCAGAAAAGCTTCTAAATCAGGAACAACTGGTTGGAAACTGAAAATGGAAACTTTATTTTTCTCTCTTTTCTCCAATTTCGCCCAGAAGATAATCAAATCTAAAGATCTTGGCCACCTTTTCTCTACTTTTATGAAAAATTCTTAAACTAGCAAGAAATCAAAGCAATTTATAAAGATATTGCTTTATTTCTGCTTTACAATACTTACAGTTTTAAAATACAAAATAAGCCTATCTTTATCTCATGATATTTGCAACTCAAGATTTTTTGAAAATATTTGCAAAAAATGACAACATTCAATGCTTCTAATACAAATTATTTTTCTTCAAAAAATCATAAAAATATTGGACAAATATTTATCCAAGGCTCTAGAATTGATTTCTATAAAATTAATAAAAAATAAAATACCTAAGGAATTAAATATTTGATTTTCATCAAAACCTAAGGCATATTTGATATTTAAATTATGCTCATCAAACTCCTAAGGCTGACTTAGGCAAATGAAGTTAAATTAAAGCCTAAAAGGGGTTGACCTAGACAACATGGACATTTTGGCCAAGGCATTAGTTCAAGGTTGTAAATTTTTAAAACAATAGAAAAATGCCCAAGTCAAAATTAGGGTAATGAAACCCTAAGAATAAAACTTGCAAGCCCTCATTATTTGCATTTTCATTTTCCACTTGGCCAACTTGAGGAAGAGGCTCTGCAACTACCGCCATGAGGAGATTAGGGTTTTGGTTTTGAGCTTGAATCCACCATGTTCACATCGACTCTCCTCTGTAAAACACTCGTAAGCATGTCTATCTGCATTTTGATGGGTTTTTTGCTCCATTCGATGAGAAAGAATGGCCTTTAGGTCACACCCACCTCTGGTTTTGATGCAATTTTTTGTATTTCTTGTGTCACCACCCCTTGTCATTTTTTGTGGCCACCATTGGAGAGCTTGCTCAAGCATTCTGGAAGTGCTTTGGCCATGGGATTTGGTGAAATCCTTCATAGAAATTTTGAAGGTGACCTGAATCTTTATCTTTTGAGATCATTTCCCTCTTAAATAAAGCTTATACAAGCTTTTCTTTGTAAAAAATATGTAGCTCTGTGATTTCTGGGGTTCGTCCATTGTAGAGGGCATGACCATGCTTGTATATTCTCTTTTCTTTTTGCAAAAATTCTCCTCTTGGACTCAACCCATGATGTAAAATAAATGGTATTGTTAAATGAGAAGATTTTTTAGTGCAAACTCTTCATTTTATGGTCTTCTAAACTTCATTATGGTTGCGGCCTATAACTTTGTTTCCAATATTTTTTGAAGACCCTCATGTGGCTAAGGGCTCAAACACTTGCCTTTTCTCCTTAATCTTGCATGTGATTTGAAACCCTACATGGGTATTGTGATTTATGAAGGAGAATTTATCCTTTCTAGGCTGCGGTGCAGGTATGAGAGCATCAACTAGGGTTTCTATGCATTCCCGTTTCTCACACTTCTCTGAATATGCATAAGCAATATATTAACTTCATTTTCCGAGTTTATGAACCCATCATGGATGAAACTATTGACTTCATTTGCATGGCTCCAATGTTGGTATGAGCTCGAGCCATGGTTATTTCCTCTTTGTATTTTGCATTTCGAGTTTAATACCCTAAATGGGTATCATCATTTGTTACAGGAAACTCTTTCACTTTCATTATCTTTGTGTAAACATAATAGCTCCATTCGAGCTCAAATCATGAAATAAATCACAAAGACCTGGTATATTTGTAACTTTAAATAGAAACCCCACTATAACCTATTCTTTTATGAGGAAAAGTGCACCTTAGGCCACGACCATTGACACCTGGAACTGAGTATTCCTCAAACAACTTGATATAACTGGAAATTTTTGTTCATTCTTGCTTTTTTGTAGCTCACTTATAGCCATTTACAACTCTGCTCTTGATGGAACCAACCTTACTTTTGCACTCTTCATGCATTTTCATTTCCTATATAGCAAATGTTAGCATGAAATTCTGATTTATGCATAGGAGACTTTGAGGTGTAATACCATGATGAAATTGTTCTGAAGCTCCTTAAATTGCTTCAGTTGCTATTGATGACTTGTAAAAAAGGCATTATGTATTCCTATTCGCTATCACATTTCATGACACTACACTTTAAGCAACTGATCACTTGTGATTTTCAATTCATTGCACAGTTAGACTTGACTGTCCTGAGTGGTCACTTATTTGAACTCTTATGATATTTGGATTCACTCCTTCAGATGTATATTTGCTTGAGAAACATTTAATTGTTTCTTTTCTAAAAACTCCTCAATGGAATATTGAGGGGCAGCATACCGGGTCTCAACCCTTGTGGGAGCCCGGTTTACACCACATGCTTTATGATATCCAAAACAAAACAACAACATGAATCATCCTATACCTACACAAGAAACAAACAATGTTAGATTAAAAATTATAATTACAATGTTTATTATGATGTTTCCTCCTTTGGATCCTCTTGCACTCATCTTTTTCTCAGTTGATTTTGTTAGAATTGGCTATGGATGCCAAGATCTATGGACCAAATAGAAAGCACAAAGAAGAGAGAAAATAATATGACAAGAATAAACTGTATTCAATGTCAATGATAATGGAATTGCTTTTACAATGAGAGACCCCTTGGTTATATAGCCAAGGTGAGAACATAGGAGTGCATAAGATTATGACAAGTGTCATAATATTATGACATGAGACAACAATGAAAAGCTATCACTCCACCTAAAGTGGAAAGGTGATAATGTGATAACCACCACAAATAGTGGATCTACCACAAAAGGTGGAAACCTAATCACATGATATGTCCATGAAAGGTGGAGGTGATAAAGTAATAAGAAGATAAGTCCACCAAAGGTGGAAATTCTCCAACAACTCCTATGTGGTCCGTAAGTAAACTTAACTAAGGTGTAATTATGACCTAGGACAAGGTACAAAACATTTAATTACACCAACACCGCCCCTTAAGTGCAACTTAGGGAGAATGTACACAAATGCAAACAATGCAAGATGACTCTCGACAACTAGGCCATGTTAGGTACCCATGTACAAATGCAATGCAATCTCTCACAAACGGAAAAAAGTTGAAAACCCAGTGGGATAAAACTCCTCCCCAAAAGAGAGATGAAATACAATATAGAAATGCTCTCAATCATGCATGAGAAGGTAAAAACCCCATGTGAGGAAAAAGACGCCTCCATAAGAGAGAAGTAGAAGAGAGACAAGGCAGCCCCCCCTCAATGTTGAGTCTCCTGCAATGATAGTAGAAGCTTGACATTGAATGCTGAAGATGATCCAATCTTGCCGAACAACTTTCCTCCCCTTAGGAAGAAACAAAACCAAGGATGTATGCAGGATGTATGATGTCTCTGAAGCATGCTCAAGTGTCTCCATGTCAATGCCAAAAGCTGACACACTCCAAACAGGTGTTCTAGGCCACACTATTGAAGAGTACAATCCAACATCTAGTAGAGAAGAATGTAGAACATGATCTAAAGAGAATGATATCCCCTCAAAAGAAAAAGAAGCCTCCTCCAAATGTTGTCCAAAAGTATCCACACTCATGTGAAACTGCAAAGAATAATCATGTAGAGAATGAACAAGAGGGTCAGAGTGTTCCCTCACAAAAACTGAAGAAGGAGCATCTTCATCAAAGAGAAGATGAATGTCATCAATGGTGTCCCCCAAATCTGCAAGATGAGACTCCATAAGAAAGTCTGAAATACCTATCAAGAAGCCATCCAAAGTAGCCATATCTGGAAGACAATGTATGTCCTATTGCACTGAATCACAAGGAACAAACTGTGGAATCACAAGCATCATCAACTACAACAGTAGATGGAGGAGATGAAATGCATGGCTCAAGTGCTAGATTTGATGTGAGAACTCCCAAGTTCAAGTAGCTAAATGTCTCCTCTGAATTATGGTTCACACTAGAAGTGTGATCAATAGCTGAAGGAACAATGTCACCATCAGAAGCAAAATCTACAAAGGTATACAACCGAGATGAATGATCAACCACCCCAGTAGCAATAATCTCCCTAATCTCCAAGTCTCGAATGATGACTAAATTAGGCATGAACTCCACAATTCTCCCATTTCCACCATGTGTAATCTGATATATGGAAAGAAGATTATTCATCAAATGAGGAACACACAAAACATCCTAAAAAGAGTTGTCCCGAAAACTAATAGATCCCTTCCCAAGTACACTCATGTATGTATTGTTTCCCATCAAGATAGGAGACATAGAACAAGGCTGAAATGAAGAGAGTGTAGTTTGTGAAGATGCCATATGATGTGATGCTCCTGAATCTAGAAGCCATCTACCTGATCCTGGACTTGAATAAGCACAAAGAGCTTGACCTTGATTTCTTGATGTAGATGAAAAATCAACAAGACCTTTTCCCTTAGACTTTTTTGTAGAAAGAGAGGAAGATTCTGTCATTCTAGAAGGCAAACCAATTTGATTTCTTTTGAGAAGATTATTCAACTCATCAATATCCTTCTTATAACAATAATGTTCTTCATGTCCATCCTTCTTGCAATATGCAAAAAAGGACCTCTCCTTCTTAGATGATTTCTCTTTTGAAAATGAATTTTTATGTTCTATGGATTGTGTGTTCTTTTTAGGCTTGTATTTATTCTTTTCTTTGCCACTTGAAGACTTCTCATCTTTTACAACCAAGGCATGTGATTTTGAAGACTTCAAAGTACCCATTTGAATAAGCTTATTTTGCTCTCGAATCAAAAGATCTGTGAGAGCCTCAAAAGATGGTGATGTGAAATTGCTATTTGTCAATTGTTGAGTCTGAAAACTTGAAACAAAGGCTGCATACTCAGCTGGAAGCTTGTCCAACAAGTTAAAGACCAATTGATCATCCTCTTTCTCAATACCATAATCTTGTCTGATACCATGTTAGAATTGACTATGGATGCCAAGATCTATGGACCAAATAGAAAGCACATAGAAGAGAGAAAATAATATGACAAGAATAAACTATATTCAATGTCAATGATAATGGAATTGCTTTTACAATGAGAGATTCCTTGGTTATATAGCCAAGGTGAGAACATAGGAGTGCATAAGATTATGACAAGTGTCATAATCTTATGACATGAGACAACAATGAAAAGCTATCACTCCACCTAAAGTGGAAAGGTGATAATGTGATAACCACCACAAATAGTGGATCTACCACAAAAGGTGGAAACCTAATCACATGATATGTCCATGAAAGGTGGAGGTGATAAAGTAATAAGAAGATAAGTCCACCAAAGGTGGAAATTCTCTAATAACTCCTATGTGGTCCCTAAGTAAACTTAACTAAGGTGTAATTATGACCTAGGACAAGGTACAAAACATTTAATTACACCAACAGATTTGAATGCATCATAAGTTGTATTCTACATTATTGTTGATAGATCATGTAGGGAGGTGTATAGTCCGAGCTGTAACAAAATTTTCATCACTTGTAGGTTCACTTGGAGCATGGAAGCAAGGAAAGGTGCACCACTCCGAAGGAAACTCGAAGAAAATCATTAGGCAATGATGATTATGTTCCTTCTTACACGTTCTTTTCTTTCTTCTATCTTCTGTAGTGTAGCATACTCCTTTTGATTCAATGTTTCAACTATTCCCATGGCTTGTGTGGGACACTTGATTCTTCTTCTGTCAAATGAATACAAAAAGAAAATTTTTGAAATACTTGTTCAATTCTATATTTTTCATTTTGTTAACAAAATATGAAAGATTGTGAATGAATATTAGAATGAAAGCATTTCCTTCTACATTTCAAGCAATACTTAATTCTGTAAATGATGATCAACAACTAAACACTCCAATGTAGGCAATGGTTAAAGCACTTGTAGAAATAAAATGAAAATCTTCACCTTAAGATGAACCTTAATCAATCAGCTCTGTCATTTTGAGCTATGGTGAAAAATTGATAACCCATACAATTCTTCGAAAGGAGCCATCTTTATTACAGCATGATAAGATTTATTGTAATAAAATTCTTCTAAGGGTAAGTAATCATCCCACTTGTATTTTTGATCCATACAATAGATCCTAAGTAGGTATTCCAATACTTGATTCACCCTCTTAACTTTCCCATGATCCATTTTTGGATGATATGCTGAGCTAATATTCAATTGAGTCCCTAGTGTGGAAAACAAAGTTTTCCAAAACCTAGAAGTTACTCATGCATCCCTATCTGAGATAATCTTCTTAGGATTACCATGCAATCTAAGCACTTCTTGCACAAATTTACTAGCTATGACAAGTGCTCCATCAGTTAGATTGCAAGGTATAAAATGTGCTACTTTGGTAAGCTTATCTACCACCACAAGAATGGAATTATGCTTATTTCTTTACATAGGCAATCCCTACATAAAGTCCATACTTATGACTTGCCACTTGCTTTTTGGTATATCTTGTGGGTATAACAAGCCTGCAGGATGATGATGCTCTTCCTTCACCCTTTGACACTCAAGAAACCTAGCCACAAATCTAGCAACATCTCCTTTCATCCCTTTCTAGAAGTATAATGGCTTTACATCTATCGTCATTTTTATCACTCCAAGATGTCTAAAGTATAGCACACTTCATGTACTTCCTTCCATACTAGATTTATTTGTCACTCCAGGGTGTCTAAAGTAATCCATTAGGTTCAAAATAAAAACCTTCATACCTAGAATCTTGTGAGTTTCTAGTGAGTGCTTGCTTGACTTGTAAGTAGTACTCATCCTCTTTGCATTTCTGCAACACTTTCCCTTTAAATTTGGTTTGAATTGTTACTTTAGAAGAAATATGTCATCTTTGACTCAAAGCGTCGACAACCTGATTTTCCTTCCCGTTTATATAATTGATATTGAAGTCATAATCAGCTATGAAATCGAACCATGTTCTTTGTCTAGCATTCAGAGTAGGTTGAGTGAAAAGGTACTTCAACCCATTATGATTAGTTTTCATCTCAAATGGTTTTCCTAACAAGTAATGCATCCACATTTATAATGCGTGAATCATAATTGCTAATTCTAAATCATGCGGTGCATAATTCATTTCATAAGGTTTCAGCTTCCTAGATTCATAAGCAATTAATTGCCCATCTTGCATCAACACACCTCCCAACCCCTCTTTGGATGCATCTATGATAACATTAAATTTACCCTCAGGATCTAGCACTTTCAAGATCAGTGTGGTGGTTAACTTCTCTTTGAGTAGGTCAAAAGCTTCTTGAAACTTCTTAGTTCATTCAAATTTCTTTCCTTTCTTTTGTAAAGAAGTAATTGCGAAAGAAATATTAGAGAAGTTTGCAAAAAACTTTCTATAATACCTTGCTAGACCCATGAAACTTCTTACCTCTGAGACATTCCTAGGAACAAAACAACTAAAGTACCACCTTGATCTTAGCTAGATCTACTGAAGTTCCATCTATCAAAATTACATGACCCAAATAATGTATCCTCTTTTGGAAGAATGTACACTTAGAGAGTCTACCATACAACTTATGTTCTCTCAAACATTGTAGGACCATCTCTAAATTCCTACAATATTCCTCCTCATTCCTTGAATAGATAAATATTTCATCTAGAAAAAACTAATACAAAATTATCTAGACAGTCCCTAAATACACTATTCAACGGGTTCATAAATGTTGCACAGGCATTTTAAAAAAAGAGGGTAAAACAATGAACTCATAGTGTCCATATCTAGTTCTAAATGTAGTTTTAAAGATGTCTTCACCCTTAATCCTCAAATGGTGATATCCAAATCTCGGATCTATTTTAGAGAATATGGCAGCTCCTATCATTTGATGAAAAATATTGTCTATGCATGGCAACAAATACTTGTTCTTAACCGTAGCTTTGTTAAGCATACGATAGTCGATGCACAAACTCAAAGTACCATCCTTCTTTTTAACAAAGATGGTTGGCACTCCCTAAGGTGAAACACTTGGTCTTATCAACCTTTTAGACAATAATTCATCCAAATATGCATTAATTTCCATAAGCTTAGTGGTTGTCATCCTATAGGGAACCTTGGAAATGGGTTCAGAGCCTGGAACTATATCTATAAAGAAGTCAAATATTCTTTTCAGGGGTAACCCTGGTAACTCATCTAGAAACACATCCAATTTTTTTTACAATATTGGATACTTCTCCATATCCGAGTTACTAGTTTCATCTATTTCACCATCTTCTAATTCTTGAAAGCTTTGGAATCCCAAGTTATCAAGATCCTTTTCCTATTCTTCTATCTTGACGGAAATTTTTTTACACCCTTTGTTCTTAGATCTTAATAGTTGCATTGTCATAATTTGAAAAATCCTGGCCTCTCTAGGTATCCCTTGAAATTTTATGAGATTTCCAAAATCATCTAGCACTCTACAATTTTAGCACTACAATCTACCTTAGCCCTATGTCTCCACAACCAACTCATACCTAGGATAACACCATATGATCCTAGAGGTACGACATAAAGGTTTATGCCTGTAGAAAACCTAGGTAGCTCTATTCTAACCTCGAATAGATATTGTTCCACCTTTTCTCTTGTATGGTTGGAATACTCTACATCCCAAGACATTGCCATGTATCTATCCTTCCTAGATAATTACTTAGCTACTCTAGGTGAAACAAAATTCTCAATTGCACTAATATCAATAAGAACAAAAATAGGTAAGCCAAACAAAATACCTAGTGTTTCAACCGGAGTTACTTGATACTTTTTCTTACAATCATCCATAGCTACATGTATGTTTTGTTGAAACATTGAGAACTAGGTGGGCAAGGAATTACCATATGGTCATGATCTGAAAGTTTTATTAGGAAATTCATTAGGATAGTGGTCCCCTCCACACGCAAAACATCTCGTATTTGGTCCTCTTTTCCTAGCGGGTTCTCCAAGCTTGTTGACATTTTCATTAGCTTTGTTGGTATTACCCATGCTAGAAACATTCCTCTTATGCTCTCTTCTAGACTCCTTTCTATCATTGTGGAACTCTTTTCCCTTTCTCCTTGGAACACTTTGGATAGATTCCACTTTCTTTGGAGCTAGCTTGTCAGAAACTTCCACAGCCTTCTTATGCTCTCTACTTTCTTGACGAGTGGAGTTAGCCTTGATATTTTTCTCTTGTTTAATTGTTTTCTCATATACAAGATCCATTGTTGTTGGACCGTGCATATCCACTTCTCCTCCAATCTGATTATTAAGTCCCATAATAAACTTTCTTATGTGAAAGTGTTCATCCTTGTGATATATCATAACATAACATAGAAATTGGGTAAAGTTCTCCCAATACTCATTGATTGTAATATTACCTTGTCTTAAAACCTGTGAATCTAAGATTTTTTGTTCATAGTAGAGTTTGGGCAACCATCTCTTATAGAATATCTCAACAAATTCTTCCCATGTCAGCTTCCATGAGTTAATACTGAGTTCCAAATTTTTGTGCATCCACCAGTTAGAGGCTTCTCTTGCTAACGATATGCACCCCAAGTGGCTTTAGTGGTCTTAGTATAGTTTCAGATTTCAAAATACTTTTCCATTTGGACAAGTCACACCTCAGCCTCATCTCTACTAGCACTTCCATAAAACTTGGGTAGGGTAATCTTCTTCATGTCCTTTGAAAGTTCGGAAGCCATACGCTTCTTATTTCTTTCCTTAGATGGAATAGGTGATTTTTCCTTCTCATGATTATGAGTTTCATCACACCCATGAGAAGATTTCTCTCCCTCATGATCACTAATGAGAACTTCTTTATCTACCCTATCCTTAACTCTTTCCTGATCAAGGTTAATGAACCTTGCCACCATTTGGTCTAGTCTAGCTTCAATCTCTGTGGGTTCTTTCCCAACTTCCTAACTTTTTCCAAGGTTAGTTTGTGTCCTTACCTTCTTCACTAGATCGATTTTTACCTAAATGTTTATCCACGTTAGACTAAATTATGTTATCAAGTACCTTATGGAAAATATTAAGAATGGCATTCATACACACATAAAGAATTCCACATAAGCTTAAGCACATGATTTTTGATAAACACATAATTTTCTGGATTTCATAAGGATTTCAATATCCCTTGATTAAATGGAGTGACTATTCAGATAGTCAAGTGGAGAGTATCCCTCAGATTCACTCTCTAACACATAACTTAAATGAGTATAACCTATAGACTAAGATTGTTGCTCATCTCTCATTTGTTCGAACCTATCCCAGAAAGGATATTAGCCTTCGGATTTGTCATTCAATACTTAATTACGAGGTACATATCCCTCAGATTCGTTACTTGAGGAGATTACAATTACTTCCACCAATGGAAGAACTCTAGGGTCCCTAAAGGTAAATTTTTGACCGATGCTTCCTTTCGAGGGCATATCCTTGGAAAGTGATAATGTCAAATACTTTTTCAGTGAGATGGAAGGTAGGTAGTTTTACTTGGCCTCCATCTTCATCTTCCTCTTGACATCATTGATATGAGAAAGTGCATGACTAAAAGTTTCAATGTCACTCAACCAAATGACATTGTCAAAGTTGGTACCCTCTATTGTTCTAACGATGGCTTCTCTTTCCTTCTTGGCCTTGAGGTAGTGCTCGTTTCCGATTACTAACTTTCGAGCTATTAATCTGAGACGCACCATCTTGGCACAAGAATTCACAACATTAGATAAGGTTGGATGGAAATAATGATAATCTCATAGGTTCCAGAACTAAACCTAGTAGCTCTGATATCACATGTGACAATCTAACCCTTTAATGAAGTAAACTTCCTAAGTTTTTAGTTTGTGAGTAAATAAACTATGTAACAAGCCATTGCAATAAGAAAAAAAAAATTCTTAATTGAGAATACATCAATAAAGATGTTGTAACATAGTTCAATAAGGATTCCATTTCATTACAATAATTTCACAAGATACAATCATACAAGAATGCATACATTTACAAACATAGCTCAATGAGGTTTAGAACAAATAGCTTAAATGTGGTCCAAGATCCTTCCTTTCAAATATTGGTTCTTCTATTACCTGATGTGAAGGAGAAGCATCAAGCACTTTTTCACCAACCACAAACTCTTAATGTGGTCCCCAACACATCTCTCATTCGATAGAAAGCCTTTCCCTTTGACAAAGAGATTGGTAGAGTAAATGAATAATGGTAACCAACTGAGCATAGTGTTGTGTCCTACATAACTAGAACCTATAATCCCACAATCTGGAACTAGCATGTAATACTGGATCACGATGAACTAATAGTGGAGCCAGAGGTAGTCACAATACTTTGGAAAAACTGTTCTCATTTAGTACTTCTAATGAAGGTCATCTATCACATACACTACTCATGGCTAATTTAACTTAAGGTCATCTTAAACTATGCATAGGTATTTCCTTCAATGGATAATCTATCACCCCAAAGATAACCTATCACCATTTCTACTTGGAATAAATCTACTTAAACAAGTAAGTTAACAAGATCCCTCCCATACTAGACAAACAATCCTAGGAGTAAACTCAATCTATGCTAGTTAGATCAATAACCTAGCTAAGATTAACTCATATGCCACTCACGTTTAATCATATCTAGTATGTAATACCTATGATAAACACCAACCTCCTATTATGGAGTACATACAATCACAACATAGAAACAACATAAAAGCTTTTATTGCCATTTCAAAGCCATTCTAGATTCTGCAAATGCAAGTAATCATAAAATATAATTCAAGGAATTCACGGAGAACAATCTTTCATAAATAAAATAACAAAGAAGAAAATCCTCATGCCTGTTATCGCTTATCCAATCAATTGACAACAATGTAGCTTCTCCAAACAACAACTATACTGATCATATCTTCTCAAGAGTCATCACGATAAACCTCTAATACTCAAGCTGATAGAATAATTTTATCAAATACTACTCTCTCAATATAATAGAAATCTCTCTCTCAAATAAAAATGAGTAAACTGATAAAAATGCAGAGTAAAATGCTTGCAAGAATGCGTCCCAAACAAGTGATCAAGCTCCACTATTTATACAGTGATTTGGTGACTACTCAACCTATGGTTTAGGAATGAATTCTGATAGCAACAAGCATGCATAACAACACATATATCATAGCTAAAAGGTGGCAAACATGTAAGCTCATACTCAGCTAAAATAGCTACAGATTGACCTTTTTAATCAACAACAATCAGAGACTAATTCAAATCAAGATATGATTGAATTCAGTTTGCATTTCATAATGGACATCTACAGGTATAAGGATTAAAAGTTGGAACCAAAGAATCAAAATTTACTCTTAGATTTGGCACTATTTCCTTCTTATAAAAAACAGTCAATATAAAAAATGCGACACCAAGCTTGCATCGACCAAGTCTTAGCATGAGTCAATTGAGATAATAAATTATTTTGAAAAATTCGTTGACTTGTTTACAAACCTCTATAGATGTTGGTTTAAGCATAATGAAATGGAGTTAAAAATTTTCTAAGTCAAATAAGATACCCATCAAATGTGTTGACTTAGTCTTCACCAAGTATCGACTTAATGTAGTAAGCTACATTGCACTATACGTGCTCCACTATGCATGGCAACAAGAGTAAAATTGGACCTTGCAAAATAGAGTCACAAGTAACTTATTATCGACCTCTAATAATTGAACTCTATCATTGTTAATGATAGTCAATTTCAAGTAATATATAATATATTAAATATATTAATATATATATATATATAATATTACATATACATGTATATATATAAATATCAACATATATTTTTATATATATGTATATATATATATATATGTTTATATACATTTATCTATATATCATAAACCATCAATGTAAGTATACATCCAATATACAAATAAGTATAATCACAATAGTATTCACATACTAATCACAATATATCGATTGTATACATACACATATATATGTATTTAAGTATATGCCTCTATGTACATGTATACATATGTATACATATATTGATACATTTGTATGTGCATGTCCATTTTCTATTGTACGTGTGTATCGATACATATATGCATATGGATATATGTATATATTATACATATATATATATGTACACATTCGGCTCACATAAAAGCATTCACAATTACCATTGTATTGATAAACATTTACATGAGGTACATCTATACATATACATATACATGTCGTTAGATCCCTTTGACATGCATTTGTATATATATGCATGTGCTCCACATATTTCCATTTTTATCAATATAATCATAATGAAAGAAGAGAGAACTCCAAAGCTCAAATAGATAAACATCACCCAATAATGCACACAATAGTAAACAAGACTCTACTAATGCAGACACATCAACTAAGGATGACTTACCAACTTCCCACTTAATGACTCAACTCAATTATTCTACAGTGGTGTGTGTATTCTCAGATAGTTTTTGTTACCAATTACCCAACCAAGTTCTTCTCCTGAGTGATACTTCCACTCTGCATGGAGGAATTGAACATATATGTGCAATCAGCAACACATGCCCACGATAGTCAATTGCTCACAAAATATGCAGTATACGTAATACATCTCTAAAGTTATAATATTAATTCAATAACCATTCAAACACATATATGCAATAATTTTCACACAACATCAAATTTGATGGCATGCATTCATAACGCATGGATAACAAAGTGCAAGAACAATTTATTTATCTCCATAATTCACATTACATTCATATTTACCCTACATAATAATAGTAAATAGTAATTACACAATTGGGGTGTAACAACTAACCAAGCTAGGTGTAGGTTTTGGGTAAATTTAACAACACACATAGCATACATCAATAGAGCAGGCAAGGTGAAAGTCTAGATTATATTTAACCTAGCACAAGCTTTAGAAAAATATAATCCAGTAAATTTAACTATTGCTAGATAAATCGAGAGGCTGCAAGCTCTCCAAAACTTAAATCTAATTTTATGATCTAAATCTGACCCAATATAATGCAAGAGTTTCCTTTTGAATTTAAAAAAATGTGCATTTTTTGAATTCAAAAAAGCATTTCCAAAATGCAAGCTTGTTATAACGCACTCACATTTTGGTCTACATTGAAATTTTTTTCTTCTCTTTTTTTTCTCTTTCTTCTTGTTATCTTCCAGGGAAACTATATACATGAAATTAAGTATAAGTTTACCTTTACATATGGAAATTTACTTTCGTATACTTTAAGTTATATTTCATATATATAGTTTCAAGGTGTTTGAGAGTAGTTTCCGATCTCTAAGAGTTATAACACAAATTCTAGTTTTTGGAATATCTAAAAAAAATCAGACAATCAAATTTCAGTAATCAACAAGTTGTATCACTTATCCATCTCTTTCTATCTCACTCATTATTTATCCCTTGCACTCTAAACCTCTCTCTCACTATCTCCATCCCTTTATCTCACTCTCTCTCCCTTGATCTCAAGAACTACCTCTCTACCTATACATCCTTCTCTCTCTCCTTCCCCCTCTAATTCTCCCCATCTCACTGCTCTCTCCCTCCCTCCCTCCCTCCCTCTCTACTTATATCTATCTCCCTCCCTCCTCTCTCTCTCTCTCTCTCTCTGTGTACTCTTTATCTCCCCTCTCCTTCTCTCTACCTACCTCTCCC
>CM021108.1:116112333-116350269 GCA_007115665.2 Sequoiadendron giganteum
TCTCACCATTATATCTCTCTCTACTTATCCCTCTCTATCTCTACTTCCCTATATACTTCTTCCTATCTCCCTCTCTCCCTCTCTCCCTCTCGTTCCATCCTTCCCTCCCTCTCCCTCTCTCCTGGGTAAAAGCACAAAGCTATGTCACACTTTCAGCCAATGTATCAGCACAACTGAATTTAAGTATTTCTAACTAAAAATCAATTTTGGTCAAACATATGACCTAGTAAGATTCATTCTAACTAAATTAGATACTTCCAAAATTTATTCAACTAAAATTGTTGGCTAAAAATATATGGAGCACCAGTTTGAGTCTAGTTTACCAAAAAAAAAAATATTTGAAAAACTTTAAGTTTTAATAACTCATCCTCATGTAACTAACATTTTTTAAAAAATGTATAAATACCCTTTTGTAGATCCATAAGTGTAGTTTTCAAAAATATATTTATTTTAATAGTTTAGTTATTATTTATATTTTAATTTTTGTTTATACTAAAAGTAGGTTATCAACAAAAAATATTAGGTTGATTACCATGCCAAGGAAAAATACTAAAACTTATTAAAAAAAATTGAAAAAAATATGATGCACTAGATAAAAGAATCTATTTCAAGATGGTATAATTTTTTTTCCATTTTAGATAAATATTTAATATGACTGTTGACGTCCGATGGAAACAGTTGTTTTTTATTCACGTACATTTTAATATTTATATAAAACTATATATTTATCAAAATTGGAAAAAAATATATCCATCCACTAAAGTTTCAAGTTATAAATACAGACAAAACATTTGAAAGAAAAACAGTAAAATTTACTATAAAAAGTTTGACGTCCCCTCCAACTTCATTTTTCAGCATTTTATCAGCAACTAAATTATAGTGTTAATTTATGAAAAACTAGTTTAAAATAATTTTTTAATTTCTTATAAAAATTACAAACGTAAAATATACTAAAAAATACATATTTTACTAGTTTACATCATTTAAAAATTCAAAACATATATGCTACTTTTTAGTGATTCAAGTTTAAAAGTTGGATGAACATTGGCCGTTTCCTTTATAAAGTGTGACACAACTTTGTGCTTTTACCCTCCTAATCTCACCAAATTCGTCCTCTCTCTCATCTTTCTCTCTTTCTCTCTCTCTCTCTCTCTCTCTCTCTCTCTCTCTCTACTCTCTATTGAGCACCATTCTTTCTCTACATCTCACCCTCCTCTCTCTCTCTCTCCCTCCTTCCCTCTCCAATATTCTCTATCTCCCCCTTTCTCTCTCTTCATTCCTCCCACCCACCTTCCCTCTCTACTTCTCTCTATATAACCATCCCTCTCTACCTCTTTATTCCCCCTCTCTCTCTCAATATCTCTACCTTCCTCCTTAGCTCTTTACTTCTCTCTCTATCACCTCTCTCTCCTTCCCTCTCTACTTCTCCCTCTCTCTCCCTCTCACCCTATCTCTCAATCTACCAAACCCTATAATAAATATCATAAATACTAATCCATAAACCATAAACCCTACAACCTTATCCCTCATCCCTATACCCTATTCACTCAACCTTATAACCTAAACCTTGAATATTATCCATCAACCATAAAATTCAACCCTAAAACCCATTAAATCTTGTACCCTAGAAATTCAATCTAAACCCAATACCCTATACCCTATACCCTATACCCAATTTTATAAACCCGTATCCCTATACCCTATACACTTAAACCTATACTCTCAAACTTGAACACTATACCTCAACTATCAACCCTATACCTTAAACCCTAAACAATACACCCTATACCATCATCCCTATACCTTATACCCTCAAAATTTTACCCTAAACCATAAACATTATCCCTTAAATCTATACCCTCAACCCTATACTTCAACCATAAACTCTACACTCTCAATCCTTAACCCTACACATTATACGCTCAACCCTAAACCCTAAACCCTATACCCAATATCCTAAACCCTAATCCCTTTATCCTATATACTTAACCTTTACCCTCAACCATAAAATCGCAACCCTAAACCCTATAATTAAACCCTAAACCCAATACCCTCAACCATATACCCTATATCCTAAACCCTAATTCCTATAGCCTATACACTTAACCCTATACCTTGAACCTTGAACACTATCCCTCAAACCTTGACCCTATACCTTAAGCCCTAAACCCTACACCCTCATCCCTATCTATCTCTCGATTTCTCCCTTCCTCCCATACACCTTCCCTCTCTACTCTCTATCTAACCTACCCCTATCTACCTCTCTCTGTACCTCCCTCCTCTCTCTCAATTTCTCCATCCTCCTCCCTCTTTCTCTCTCCTTCCCTCTCTACTTCTCTCTATTTCACCTCTCTCTCTCCCTAGATCTCCTCCTCTCTCTCCCTCCCTACCTCTCACTCTCTCTCTTCCTTCCTCCAAACCACCTTCTCTCTCTAATTATATCTAACTAAAATATACCGCTACCTCACTCTCTCTCCCTCCCTCCTCTCTCTCTCTCCACCCTCCTTCCCCCTCTCTCTACCTCTCTCTCCCTCCCTCCCTCTTCGACACTTCTCCCTCCCTCATCCCCCTCTCTATGTATCCTTAATTATAAACTTATCTTTATCTCTCTCTCCATCTCTACCTCTCCCTCCCTCCTTCCCTCTCTACTCTCTATCTCACCATTATCACTATCGCTATCTCAATCTACCAAACCCTATATCAAATATACTAAACCCTAAACCCTATACCATATACACTTAAGCCTATACCCTCAACCCTGAACACTATCCCTAAACCCTATACCTTAAACCCTAAACTTTAAACATTATTATCTCTCAACCCTATACATAAACCCTAAAACCTACATTCAACCTTGTACCCTACACCCTACACCCTAAATCCAATACCCTCAACCCTAAACCCAATATCCTAAACCCTCAACCCTCAATCCTATACTTAAATCATAAACCCTACATTCAATCTTATACCATTAACCATAAACCCAATACCCTCAACCCTATATTGAATATCCTAAACCCTAATCCCTATAGCCTACATACTTAATCCTATACCATCAACCCTAAAAAATATCCCTCAACCTTCAAATGCAAACCTTAAACCCTAAAGCCTCATCCCTATACCCTATATCCTCAACCTTATACCCTAAACCTTGGACATTATCCCTCAACCCTATACTTAAACCCCAAACCCTACACTCTCAATCCTTAACCCTATAACTTATACCCTAAACCCTACACATTAAACCCTAGACCCAATATCCTAAACCCTAATCCCTATACCCTATACAATTAACCTAATACCCTCAAACCTCAAACCTCAACCCTATAATTAAACCCTTAAACCTGAATTCAACCTTATAACCTAAACCCAATACCCTCAATACTATACCCAATATCCTAAACCATAATCCCTATTCCCTATATACTTAACCCTATACCCTAAACCCTAAGCACTATCCCTCAAAACTCAAACCTATACCTTAAACCCTAAACCATACACCCTCAACCCTCATCCTTATAACCTATACCCACAACCTTATAGCTTAAATCTTGAACATTATCGATTAACCCTATATTTAAACCCTAAAACCTACATTCTCAACCCTTAACCCTATACCTTATACCCTAAACCATACACCCTAAATCCTATACCCAATATCCTAAACCCTAATCCATATAAAATATACACTTAACCCTATACCCTCAACCCTATATTCAACCTTGTAACCTAAACCCTCAACCCTCAACCCTATAATGAATATCCTAAACCCTAATCCCTATACCCTATACCCTCAACCATGAACACTATCACTCAACCCTCAAACCTATTCCTTAAACCCTAATCCCTACACACTCAAAACTCATCCTTATATCATATATCCTCAACCTAATAACCTATACACTTAACCCTATACCATCAACCCTAAACACTATCCCTCAACCTTCAACCCTATTCCTTAAATCATGAACCCTACACCCTACACCCTCACCACTATACCCTATACCCTCAACCTTATAACCTACACCCTAAACATTATCTCTCAACCATATACTTAAACCCTAAACCCTACATTCAAACTTGTTCATTTTAAACCCTAAGTCCTCAATTCTAAACTCAACACTCTCAACCCTATACCAAATATTCTAAACCCTAATCCTTATACCCAATACACTTAACCCTATACCCTCAACCTTGAAAACTATCCATCAACCCTAACCCTATACCTTAAACCCTACACCCTCAACCCTCATCCTTATACCCTATACACTTAACCTTATACCCAAAACCTTGAACATTATCCCTCAACCCTATACTAAAACCGTAAACCCTATACTTAAACCCAAAACCCAAAACTCTCAACCCTTAACCCTATACCTTATACCCTAAACCATACACCCTAAAATCCTATACCTAATATCTTAAACCCTAATTATTATGTACCTTATATACTTAACCCTATACCCTCAGCCTTGAACACTATCTCTCAACCCTCAAACGTATACCTTAAACCTTCAACGTTAAACCTTACATTCTCAACCCTCATCCCTATACCCTATACCCTCAACCTTATACCCTAAACCCTAAACATGATCCCTTAACCCTATACTTAAACCATAAAACCTACACTCTCAACCCTTAATCTTATACCTTATACCCTAAACCCTACACCCTAAATCCTATACCCAATATCCTAAACCCTAATCCCTATAGCCTATACACTTAACATTATGACCTTGACCCTCAACCCTCAACCCTAAATTCAACCTTGTACCCTAAACCCTAAACCCTAAACCCAATACCCTCAACCCTAATCCCTATACCCTATACACTTAACCCTATACCCTAAGCACTATCCCTCAACCCTCAAACCTCATCTCTATACCATATAACCTCAATCTTATACCCTAAAACTTGAACATTATCCCTCAACCTTATACTTATACCCTAAACCCTACACTCTAAACCCTTAACCCTATACCTTATAACCTAAATCCTTTACCCAATATTTTAAATTGTAATCCCTATAACCTATACAATTAAACTTATACCCTCGGCCCTCAAACCTTATCCCTCAACACTATACTTATACCCTAAACCCTCAATGCTAAACCCAATACCATAAAACCTATATCCAATATCCTAAACCTAATCTTTATAAATTATAAAATTAGCCCTATACCCTCAACCTTGAACACTAGGGGGAAGGTGAGGGAGAGAATAGTGAGATAAAGAGGAGAGTGAGAGAGAAAGAGGTGGAGAGAGGGAGAGAAAGAGTGAGAGATAGGGAAAGAGGTAGAGAGGGATACATAGGTGAGATAGAGAGAGACAAAGAGAGACAATGAGATGGAAAGGGGATATAAAGATAAGTAGAGATGGAAGGAGACGTAGAGATACATGGAGATGAGATAGAGAGGAGTGAGTGAGAGAGAAAGAGAGGTGAAGAGAGGGAGAGAGAGTGAGATATAGGTAGGTAGAGGGAGGGATATGGGAGATATAGAGTAGAGAGGGAAAGAGGTAGGGAGGGAGACATAGGTGAGAGAGAGAGTGATGGAGGGATAGGTAGGTAGAGATTGGGAGAGAAGATAATGATAAGTAGAGAGGAAAGGAGAGGTAGAGAGAAGAGATATACATATAAGTAGAGAGGGGGGTGAAGGGAGGGAGAGTTAGAGAGTAGATAGATGTGAGTGTGTGTATTTGAGAGAGAGAGAGCATTAATATAGAGATGAGAGAGTGAGAGAGAAATAAGGGGGAGAGAGAGGTAGGGAGAGTGAGATGGAGACAGAGTGGTGAGATAGTGAGTAGAGAGGGAATGAGAGAATGAGAAAGAGATAGAAGGAGGTGGGAGGGAGGAAGAGGTAGAGAGGGATAGGAAAGATAAAGAGAAGTGGAGAGAGAGAGAGGGAAGAAGGTAGGGTGGGAGAGAGAGGGGAGCGAGGTAGAGGTAAAGAGGGATAGGTGAGGTAGAGAGATGTAGAGAGAGATATAATGGTTAGATAGAGAGGAGAGGATGAGAGAGAGAGGGGGAGGAAGGGAGGGTAGGGAGGGAGATAGAGGTGTTTGTGAGAGAGACAATGGTGAGATAGAGTGGAGAGAGTAGGGATTAATGGAGGAAGAGGTAGGTAGAGAGGGAAGGAGAGAGGGACAAATAGGTAGGGAGGGAGGGAGAGATAGGTGAGAGAGAATTGGAGAGGGAAGGAGGGAGAGAGGGAGGTAGGGAGAGAGATGGATAGAGAGGAGAGAGAGAATTAGAGAATGATAAAGAGAGAGAGGGAAATGGGAGGGAGGGAGAGGTAGAGAGGGATAGGTGAGATAAAGAGAAGTAGAGAGAGATATAGAGAGATGAAAGGATAGAAGGTGGGAGAGAGAGGGGAGGGAGGGAGTGGTAAAGAGGCAATGGTGAGATAAAGATAAGTAGAGAGAGAATAGTGAGATAGAGAGATGGAGAAAGCGGGAGAGATAAAGAGAGAATGGTGAGATAGAGAGGAGAAAGTGAGGGAGAAAGAGGGGGAGAGAGGGAGGGACAAAGAGAGAGTGAGAGAGAGGTAGATAGAGTGAGTAGAGAGGGAAATAGGTAGGGAGGGAGACATAGGTGAGATAGAGAGAGAAAAAAAGAGATAGATAGAAAGAGGGAGAGAGGGAGAGGGAGAGGGAGATGGAGAGGTAGAGGGAGAGGGAGTGGGAGAGGGAGAGGGAGAGGGAGAGGGAAAAGGAGAGGGAGAGAAATATAGAGGGGGGAGAGTGTGCGAGATAGAATGATGAGATAGAGAGAAGTAGAGAGGGAAAGAGAGAGTGAGAGAGAGATCTAGATCATATGGGAGACATAATGAGAAAGAGAGAAATATGATACAATTTACTAATTACTAGAATTTGACCTCCTGATTACTAAAAATTGACATGCTAATTACTGAAATTTGATTGTCTAAAAAATTTTAAGCTCTTCCAAAAACTAGAATTTTCATTATAACTCTTACAAATTTGAAACCACTCTCAAAAATCCTTAAACTATATACATGAAATATAACTTAAAGTATAATAAATTAAATTTCAACCTATACTTAAATGTTTATTTCATGTATATAGTTTCCCTAGAAAACAATAAGAAAGAGAAAAAAAATATTAGAAAAAATTTCAACATAGACCAAAAAATTAGCATATTATAACGTGCTTGCATTTTGTCAATACATTCACAAAACGTGAGCACGTTATAATACACTCATATTTTGGAAATGATTTTTGGCACGTTTTGGTAATGTAGTAAGGCACATTTTTTGAAATTCATTGACACTTGGAACAAATTTCAATACAAAACCTAATGTGATTGCATTATAATGCACTCGTATTATGTCTTGCTTTGGGAATCCCCAAGCCTTAGGCTTGGATTTGCTTTGGATTTCCAACCCAAAGGCTTAGAGTGCCTTCCCAATGTCTAAAGACATGTTTTTTCATATTATGCAAGATTTCACATGTTTCAAGGTAAAAAATTGAACACTTAGGTACTATTAGGCTCTCTTAGCTATTTAACAATGTAATTTTTTTCACTTTTGGACAATGTTAAGGCTTTTATCTTTAATTTATTTTGTTTGTGTATCCATTTTTTTGTCAAAAACTAATGTTCGGTATTTTTTACTTTATTTTTTAACTATTCATTGAAATTTCAAATAAATTACATTTTTATAAACTAGACTCCATTCTACACATATTCAAAAAAAAAAGTTTTCAATTAGTTTTCAAAAATTATATGGGTAGAATGGCAAAAGTTTTTTTTTCAAGATGTGTCCACTGTGAAAATTAGTAAAAAATAAAATATTCATTAAAAAATTATCAAAAATTTGGGCATGAACTACATGCTGTTAGCTAATTTCTCATCGAAGTGATTTTAAAAATACCAAAAAAAAGTTAACCTTTTGAGGGAGCCACAAAAGACACTATGTTATGTTTTTTTTGACAAAAACAATACCATTTTTTGTGGCTCCCTTTCTTGAACCCCTTAATCTCTACCATTTAAAAAAGTAGTATTTTAGAAAGTAGACTCAGAGCACTACAAACAATTTTTTTTGCATCTTAATATTTTGAGTGTAACTATCCTCAATTTATCATCCAAGGTCAACATTTTCCAATTTCAAAAAAAGTGGCCAGTTAAGACCCCTTTTTGGCCCCCCATCTTTTTTCACTTACCCTATTACATTTTACTATCCATATTCAAGATGGGGATGGAAAATTATATGGAATGTAGACAAGAACCATTTAAAATTTGGAGGAAATAATGGTGAAGAAAGAAAACAAGAATTTTAAGAGGAAAGAAGGTAGGATATGACAAGAATGTAGTTAAGAGTGAATGCATATTCCATCTAGCATACTATATGCACAATTTGATCATATTTATTATTTAATTGAAATTCAAAATATAACAAGGTTTTGAATTTCAATTAATTAATAAACATAGTCAAATGTACATCTAGAGTGTTGGCTAGACATTGTTAAATCCAACCAAGAGTGAAGGAAAAAATAAAGAGAGTGAAATGGTTGTAGCTCAATTTGGTTGAGAACAAATGGCGAGGGTGATGATATGTGATATAGAAGCCATCCACAAAAGTTCAAACCCCCGAAGGCATTCTTGAGCCAAAGCATGGGTGACTTTGATAGACTAGATCCCCCTACATGTGGCTTCTTAGTCAAAGGAAAATTTTTATTTAGATCTATGCTACATCAAATTGTTGTAATTCAATATATAAAGGAAAATATTCTCACATCTATGTTATCCAACTTGTTTCCATCACACAAAAAAAATTAAAAAGAAAAAGGAAAATTAAATTCAAAGTATAATATTAGAAGAAGGTTAATGTGTATCCAATTAGATATAATAAATGAATAAAATAATAAAAGTAGAAGGAAATATTCACATTGGAGAAGAGGAATCTAAAAATACAATGACAAACAACTATTACCTATAACCCAGTTTGAGATGAACAAACTAAGGTGATAATGAATTTAAAATTTAACACTATACATGAACTTAGATTAAAATTGCACAAGCAAAGTTGATCCATACATTAATTATTTTGATTTATTTTCTATGGTATTGAACTTTCTATGTGGTTATAAACTTAATATCTTTAAATATTCAAAATCAATAAAAAGTTCTATCTATGTCCTCAAATCTTCCCTCAACAACTAAAACCAATAGGCTTACCTATCAATTCCTTTGTTCATTGTGAACTTAAATCCCCCAATAGCAATCTAGCGATTGTACCATGAACTAAAAATATTAGTCACGAGGGCTTCATTAAAGCCCTTCATTTCCTAAAAATAAGGGGTAATCCCACCCTTTAAAAAATATTCCACTTTTTTTTCATTTTCTTCAAATGGGTGTAATCAAAATGCTCAACTCGAAGATGTTGTCCCCTCATTTTTCTCATCTTATAATAGCTTCTATAGTTAGGAAAATATAAAATGGGAAAATAATAAACACAAACACCCTTGTACCATTAAAAATCTATTTAATAATGTGTCTCAACTTGATAACTATGGAAAGGATAGCCTTTTGACTACCACCATTCAACTCATCACCACTCTAGCATTAGTTATGTAGTGAAGTAACATGAATGAATTGGGAAGAATAATAAATCATCTTGATATAATTTAGGTCTCTCATTTACTCCTTTTCTACCTCTCCATACATCCTTAGCCCTCTCTTTATTTTTGTTCTTCTCTCTCTCCTCTTCTCTATCCCTCCACTCTCTAGGTCAACACCTCTCTATCTTCTCTTTCCCTAGGTCTCTCACTCCATCCATGTATACCTCTCCCCCCATCCCTTGTTACTCCTCTCTCTCTCTTTGTTCTTTTGTATCTCCTCTTCTCCCTCCCTCCCCTCTCTAGGATGTTACCTCCCTTTCTTCCTCTCCCCTCTCCATCTCCCTCTCCCTCCTTAAACCCCTATCTCTATTTATCCCTCCCTCCTTAATCCCCCATATCACCTCTCTCCCCCTTATAGGTCTCTCACCTATCTTTCCCTTTATCTTATCTTTCCCTAGGTCTCTCACTCCCTCCATGTCTACCTGTCCCTCCATTTCTTACACCTCTCTATCTAATGATGCATTAACATTGCAGCTATGTGGATCATAGAATATGCGCTCTAAAGTATGTGAGGAATGTTCACATTGATCTGTGATGATGTTATCCGAGAATGTTCTTTGGTGATCACATGGGGCCAATTTTTTTTGTTTAGTGTGTAAAATAATTGTCCTTGAGTGAATTTTTTATAAACTTGGACTTAAATTTTCACATTCTTTGGAAGAAAAATGATACCTACACCTGTCAATATCTTTCTCACTATAAAAAAAGGGCATATTGGTAGCATCTAAATTATCAGAGGTGTAATAATTGCTCTTTTGAGAAGCACAATGGCTATTGATATCTTGAATGGGAGGTAGATTCTTTTAACATTCAAACTTTACTCTATCTATAGGATTGTATTCATTTCTAGTTTATCAATTCTTGAGACATCCTCTCTTACATGTGAAACCTTCCTATAGATAAAAATGATAATCAAGTTTCCTATTTAAGTCTTGATTTTCATTAACACATTTCTTCATCAAAGTGTGTTGGTTGATTTCTTCAATAGATAGCAATCCTGGTGAACTTTTCTACTACTTACTAATCTTTTCATGCTTGGTATAACCCTTCACAACATCCACCTTTTTCATGGTCTAGTTTGTATGGTCACTTGATTCTCGAAATCTATTAGAAGGTGCATTTCTTATGTTGAACTTTCCATGTGATGCACTTGAATAGCTAAATCTTCTGGAATTAACTTCATAAGAGACATTAGTTTATAGATGGGGTAATTGAATTTATATTTCAAATGAAATTTCAAACACTTCACATGGAATTTATTGTGGTCACACCTCATCACTTATAATTTTTTCAACAGACCCTTTGTAATCATGTGCAAAATTTTATGTTTCTTGATTTACCAAAATATGGTCCACGAGACCTTCTATTCCTACAAAAAAGATAAATTTTTTTGTAACATGACTTGTGTTGTTTTTAAAATGTGGTGTTAAAGAGATATATCTCAATGAATCAACTCCATCAAAATAATTACCACCATATATCAATTTTTTTGAAGTATTTACATTTTCACCTATCTAATTATGATCCTAAAATTTTCTTTCACCAACAAAAAAAATTATTTATTATATGGTTATATCTCTTACCCTTACACCAGGAAGAGGCAAGGACTAATTTTTTCTCTCTAAATATTTTTACTATCTATATTCTCTCCTACTATCACTTGTTCACCCATATTTTCAAAATTATAACAGAGGTCTTTTAATACCTCTGCAAGCACAAATTGTATGGTCATCGAAAATCCCACTCCCTTTACTTTTGATATCTAAAATCAAGTAGAATTACCATCAATTTTGTTGTTAATAAAGTTTAATCCACCGTTTCCAATTTGTAGGGTAAGACAATTTTCTGCTTCAAACTAACCACTATGGAAAAGGATATGATTTTCAAGACTTCCAACATTTTTGGTAATCCTAAAAATCCTATTATCCTTTCCATTGGTATTATAAGCATTTCTAGAAATCCAACTCTATTTGTAGGAATTTCAAGCTTATCTTGCTTCAATTCAAATTTTGAGTTAAGATCCAAGCTATTTTTTTCTCACTTTCTTTCCTTTCTCATTGAATGTAAGTTTGATTCTTTTCATTTGATAAGACATGCCTCACTATGAGGAGATTCATTAGTACTTTCAACACTTGTGCAAAGAGGAGCTTCAATAGTAGTATTTATAAAAAGATTATTCTTTTTACCCTATGAGGACCTATGTATATTATATTGTTAGTCCAAAACCTCAGAACTAGAAACATGATCATGAAGCAATACCTTAGAATTAGTGATAACATTAGATATAGTGTTTAACTTGTCATTATTTATTTCCTCCATCTTGCAAGATTGTGATGATATAGGTGGCATATGAGGAGTGATATCAGCTACCTCATTCATGCCAAAGAAGACTACCTCAAGCTTCAACATTCATTAAGACTATCCCTAACCCCCTCTATCTATCTCACCCTTCTCTCCACTCATCTAGGTATAGGATATAGGGTGTAGGATATGGGGTTTAAGGTATAGGGTGTAAGGTTTAGGGTTTAGGGTATCGGTATAAGGTTTAGGGTACATAGGGTATAGGGTATAATATTGATGGTACAAAGTTTAGGGTACATAGATTATAGGTTTTATGGTATAGGGTATTGGTATATGGTTTAGGGTACAAGGTTTAGGTTACATTATAGGGTATAAGGTTTAGGGTATAGGGTATATGGTTTACATTTTAGGGTATTGGTATAGGGTTTAGGGCACAAGATTGATGGTACAAGGTTTATGGTACATAGGGTATAGGGTATTATATTTATGGTTGAGGGTATAAGGTATAAGGTATAGGGTTGAGGTTTTAGAATATAGGGTTATAGGGTCAAGGTTATTAGTATAAGGCTTAGGATTTAGGGCATAGGGTGTACGATTTAGGGTTAAGGGTATTGATTACAGGGTTGAGGGTATTACAAGTATAGTTGAGGGTATAGGTTCAGGGTGTATGGTTTAAGGTTGATGATATAAGCTATCTAGGGTTAAGATTATTGAACAAGACAAATAAGAGGGGGTGAATCAATTGTAACAAATTTAAACCTTTAAATCATTCACCGAAAAAAATCCTTAACACTACTTAAAATTATTAAACATTAAGTGCAAGTGCATAAACTGAAAACATCACACAAACACAACAATGCCAGATTTACATGGAAAACCAAATGAGGGAAAAACCATGATGAGGATTAACTCACACTATAGAGAGTATAAAAACCAAATACAATGGCTCATTGCTTGAGAAACAAGGCTCACTACCACAAAGGACTCACTATCCAATAGGGTTAACCACCCAGAGGGCTCACTACCATAGAGATACAAATAATATAGAAGAGATAGGTTATAGAGATAAGACAATCTTAATGCAATAGAGAAATCCACCACAATTTTCTCAACCTCTTGCAGACATGCATGAATGATAGAGTACACCTTCAAGTCACTGCATCCTGAAACTCAACATTTAGGCTTTGCACTGATTTTCCACACTCGCATCACACACACTCACTAATTTGCATCAATCTCACATCTATCTGCTCTATTTCTTTGCACTTATCTCTTGTCTCCACTTTCACCACTAACTCATCCTATATTTATACCATCTTCAACTTTAAAACATATCCAAAGAAGGCCATCCAAAATTAAATTCAAATTAGGTCAATGCCAAAACATCCTAGGGTGGAATTAGAATGAGGGAAACCCAAACACATGCTTGATGAGGACCCGAATAGGTCTAACATGCTTCATCAACTCTAAAAATAGTGTTCAACACAAGGTCAATCAAGCTAGTGTAAAACACATAGAACAATTAAGCATGATCCTTCTAGATATCAAAATTATTTTCAATACAATCATAAAAACTTAATTCTAGAACCACAATTCATAAGACTTTACCAAAGAGAAATCTGGACCAACAGCATTTCTCTCAGATGTCAGCCAAAAACAAAAAAAACCACAGTTCACAACTGGTGAACATAACTCACACTATACAATGAATCAATAGCCAAACTCTAGATATAGCAGCTTCCAACAAACATGATCAACATATTTTAATGACACAAACATAGGAGAAAATCTTGGGTCAAAACCCAAAGCAACCACTAAACACTTGCAAGCTTTCTTTAATACAATTTTCTCAATATCCTCGACATATACAACCCATAACCTACAACCATGACATTAATTACTATAGAAACCAGTTTATATCCAATTGACTATTTGACATCAATGACAACATCTTCATTCTTGCAAAAATCTCCCCCTTTGTCATTGATTGAAACAAATGATGTGAAAAACAATCAAAGAAAACATACTAGCTCTGAATAGACTTCTCAATATTTTTGTTTCTATTTCTCCCCCTTAGCAGATAATATTTTTCACATTCTTCCTCTCCTCTTTTTCACATTCTTCCTCTTCTCTTTTTCACATTCTTCCTTTCCTCCTTTGACATCAATGGGAAAGGAAAAATATATTTTACATTGATTGACATTAAAAACAAAATACATACAATGAGAACACATGACACTACCCGCTCCCCCTAAGAGTTAGCAACCAAAAAATAAGTCTAGAAAAAAAGATAGATCTATAGATCCACCTGACTAATGCATCTCCATATGCATCTAGTTCAAGAAAGGAGGGGAAATGAACCTTAATTTCTCTCAGATATACTCCAAAGTATCTTTAGGAAGAGCCTTCGTAAATATATCAAAAATTTGATCCTTCATAGGGGCATACTCAAGATTCACTTCATTCTCCACAACCTTCTCTCTCAAGAAATGATATTTGATAGATATATGCTTTATCCTCAAGTGCATCACTAGATTTTTTGAAATTTTAATTGCACTTATATTATCAGAGAAGATCGAAATAGGATCATCATACACCACTATGATACCTTTCAATTTCCATTTCATCCATAGAACTTGTGTACAACAAGATGAAACAACAATATACTTAGGTTCAACTGTAGACAAGGAAATTGAATCTTTCTTTTTACTCAACCAAGCCACCAATCTACAACCAAGAAAAAATGCACCACCACTTGTACTCTTTTTTTCATCTACACACCAACCCAATTTGTGTCTGTATAAGCACTTAGTGTAAAGCTAGTATCCCTAGGATACCATAACCCATAATCCAGAGTTCCATTCAAATATCTAAATATTCTTTTAATAGAAACAACATGTGTTTCATTAGGATATTTAAATCTAGCCACAACACAAACATCGTGCATAATATCCAGTCTAGTAGCAGTTAGATACAATATTCCACCAGTCATAGATCTATACTTGATCTAATCAGCCTTAGGTGAATCATTATCTTTACCCAATTTTCAACCTATAACCATAGGAGTACATACTAGTTTAGAACCATCCATCCCAAACTTCTTCAACATCTCTTTCACATACTTAGACTAGGAAATAAAAATTCCTTTCTCCGTTTGATTAATTTGTAGCCGAAGAAAGAAATTCATCTCTCCAAACATAGAGATTTCAAATTATTTTTGCATCTCTTCCACAAACATCTTACACATAGTTTCATTTCCTCCAAAAATAAAGTCATCAACATATACAACTACAATAAATATTTTATCATTTTCAATTTTAAAATACATATTGCTATTTGCCTTACCTTTGTTGAAACCTTGCTGAATCAAATACCTACCTAACCTTGCATACCAAGCTCTAGGAGCTTGTTTCAATCCATAGAAATATTTCTTCAATTTGCAAACCATATCTGATTGATCTAACAACTCAAATACTTCTGGTTGTTCCATGTAGACCTCTTCTTCTAGCTCACTAGTAAAAAATGTAGACTTGACATCCATCTGATAGACCTTGAAATATTTATGAGTGGAAAACACTAAGAAAATCCTTATAGATTCCATTCTTTCCACCAAAGAAAAAGTTTCCTAAAAATATATGCCTTCTACTTGTGAGTAACCTTTAAACACAAGCCTTGCTTTGTTTCTAACCACTTGTCCATTCTCATTCAACTTATTTCTGAATACCCACTTTGATCCAATAATGTTTTTATCTGTCATTCTTGGGACCAATCCCCAAGTTTGATTCTTCTCTATTTGTATAAGTTCTTTCATAGCTTCCATCCAATGTTCATCTTTACATGCTTCACTTACAGTCTTCAGTTCAATCTCATAAAATAAACATAGATTTACTTTACAAATAGTAGCTCTACTTCTTGTCAATAGACCTTTTGTCTTATCTCCAATGATCTAACTTTCTGAATGATTCTTCTACACATATCTAGGTGTCTTAGGGGACACCATACGAGCTTCTTCCATTTGATTTTATTCATTCTTCTTTTCTTACTCATCCTTTTTGTGTTCTTCCACAATTTATTCAATTCTTACGTAATCAGGCTCATGAGATACATATCCATCAATAGCAATTGAATTATTCATTGCTTCATCAACCTTGACATTTTCACTTTCTACAATTTTTCTCAGTATTTTATTGAAACATATGTAAGCTTTTCTTTTAGTAGAATATCTAAGAAAAATTCCTTCATCACTTCTTGCATTATACTTTCCTAAAGTTTCTTCATCTCTTCTAATATAACATTTACTTCCAAATACCTTGAAATACTTAACAATAGGAATTCTTCCATACCATATCTCATAGGGGGTTTTTGTACTATTTTCTCTTGATTGAACTTGATTGAATACATAAATAGTAGTATGAATAGCTTCTCTCTAGTAAAGTTTTGGTAAACCAACCTCAGTAATCATTGATCTAGTAGCCTCTTGAATTGTTCTATTCTTTCTTTCAACAACTCCATTCTACCGAGGATTTCTTAGAGCAGATAACTATCTCTTTATTCCATGCAGTTCACAAATCATATTAAACTCACGGGAGATGAATTCTCCACCTCTGTCAGACTTTAAACATTTTATCCTAAAAATCACTTCATTTTCAACCGTAGCTTTGAATGTCTTGAATCTATCTAACCCATCTGATTTCTCTCTAAGAAATGTAACTCATGTATATCTAGAATAATCATCAATCAAAAGCATAAAGTACCTTTCACCTTGTATACTTCTCACTCTTTTAGGACCATAGAGATCTGTATGAATTAAATCTAGTAGACTTGTAGTAGATTGTTCCTTTTATCTGTAATGGCTTCTTGCTTGCTTTCCAAACTGACAAGTCCTACAAATAGAATTAACAGGATTTGTAATCCTTGGTAAACCTCTCACGACCTGAACTACACTAATGCTTGCCAGGTTATAAAAATTCATGTAACATATTCTCTAATTCCATAACCAACTATAATTAATCTGAGTCATTAAGCATTGTCCATCATCACCCTTAAGTTGATAGATATTTCCTTCAAATTTCTTTCCTACAACAATCATCATTCTGGATCCTTTCCTGATCTCACATCTCTCATCCTCAAATACAAGATTATATCCTTTATTGCATATTTTTCGAACACTCGAGATTATGCCTTAAACCCTTAACAAACTACACATCATCAGTATTATGCTTACCATCAAAACTCATTGAACCTATCCCACAAATGTTTACACCAATATCATCTCCAAACATAACCAAGCATCCATCATATTTTTCAAGTTTAAAAAACTTACTCTTATCACCAGTCATATGATGTGAACGACCATTGTCAACAACCCAATAATTATTTTCCTATTTAGCATGTAGGGTAGAGATTATAGTACCTTCATTTTTCTCCTCCTTTGGAGGGCATTCCTTCACACTTTTTTTAGAATTAGGAGAAGTAGGTTAATATTTTATAGCAAAGAAAAATCATTCTTTGTCATTAGGATCTTTATAATCAGAATCATCATTAGATATACTACCATCCTCATTCACATAATATTCTCTATTGATCTTCTTATCTTTCTTTTCTTTCTCATATCATTGTGTATTCCTCTTAGCTCTTTCTGTACATCTTGTAGCATAATGACCTATTCCTCCACAACTAAAGCATTTAAAGGGTAACTTGCATTCATACTTTTCATATCCTTTCCTCATCTTTCGAACTCGGTCAGAAATGTGTTGTGGGAGCACTCATTGTGCTATTCCATCAGGAGTTCAGAGCTTAAATTGCAAGAATTCTCTAAGGTGTGAATGCACAAATGAATTGAAAGTGACCCTTCATCACCAATTTATGTCTAAAAATTAGGGTTTGTTGCGCTAATTTAACCATGTAGGTAGGTTTTTCCACCATTTTCACCAATCTTACCAAATTGAAGCTTATTTTGCACCATTTTTCATGTTTTTGGCACATTTTTGCATCTTGGAGCCTTTTCGGACCCTTGGGGCAGCATTTAACCTTTGACAAGAAATACATCCAAAATTCAAAATTTCACCCCAATTTCTTGAGGGGGAAGGGAACCAAATTATTCCTTCCACTAGGGTAATAGTGGGGCATCCAAAAAAGAAAAAATACATCTGATCTAAGCTGCAGTTTAATCCATAAAAGTGACAGTCTTTGAAACAACATAGCAGGTACCTCACTTCAAAGAGGGGCAAAATGTAGACACTTAAAAATGTTCTCAATGATATCATGCACTCAAATCAGGTATACTAACATCTTTCATCCTAAAACTCATCCTCTTTTGGCTTAATTAATTAAATTAATTAAATTTGATTAATTATGTCATTTTTCATCCATTAACCTAATTAATCTGATCAGGTTAATTCACGTGCTTCCATGCTAACATATCTTCTTATTAAATTAAATACATCACATTATTTAATTTAAATCCCTAAGCCTTCTTATTTAATTAAATAACTCTAAGTTATTTAATTAAATATCATTTCACTTTCCCCCTTTTCATTAAATCATTTATTTAATGAATATCATGAAATTCCTCTAATTGACATAATTAAAACTTTGTTTTAATTTGATAAATATATATTTCCCTCACCCATGAGAATATTCCAAAGAATATTCTCTTTCTTCACTCATTTATAAAAAAGGAATATTCTCCCTTCTAACAAACTTAGAAATCTTCTTGTGCAAGTTTTGAGTGTGTTTGTTTGAAATAATATCAACCCTTCATTCTTTCCTTGATGCATGTGATCATTGATTCTCATCCGTTGATGAGAATCCATGATCCATGTTTCCTCTTTCCTCTATTATTGACAATTGATTAACCTTTTTGATCTTAACCCTTCATTTCTCATTTGTTCTCCTATAAATACATCACTATTTGGAGACAAATCGATCCATCTTTTAGCAACAAACTTATGCTATTAAAATCACTTTCACTTTTACTCATAATTAACATCATTTTAGCTTAATTTTACTTGCATATTAGCTAAGCTTCCATTAATGGCTTCCATGGTAACATAGATGCATCCATTTAGCTTATTTGGTAATCAGGGTTTCAATATTTTTAGCTTAAAATCCATTTAGATTAGCTTTGCATACATCCATAATATCTTAGCACAAATCATGTTAAAATATCTTGCATCATGTTCATTTATCTTTAAATCATGTTTTCATACACATCTATCATTGGCTTCATTCATTCTCTTCAATAGAATCGATTGAAATATGCTTATTATCCATGGGATTGGGAAAGGGTCACCATTCCACATCAATGCAACACCACTCCCCCAACAAGATAAGTTCCAATGGATTAGAATAGGTGTTTCTAAAACTTTCATAGTTTAATATGTTAAGTTTTAATGGATTCCTAGTTTAGTTTTTTTATTGATCTTATTGGTATTGACATTTAGTGGCTTGAATATACTTCGTATCCTCATGGATCAAGTGTAGTCAACCCATACTGATCTGTCGATCATATTTTGGCACTAGAAGGAGGGCTAACTGATCAAATTTAATAAATTTTTCTCTTGAATTTCTTTTTTTTTAGTTTTGCAGATACAACGATGCTCTTGGTGATTTCAGCGATGCCTTTATAAGGTTTCTCTATATAGAAATTCTCTTTCCACTAGATACAACGAAACCTAATTAAAACATCAATGCGAATTAAAGAAAATTGTGAGGCTAATACTTTTTAGAATTATCAAAGATTTAAAAATGGTGATGCCACCAAATAGCAACGTTATTGCCGTATTTTTTTTACTATAGAGCGATGCTATGATTCACCAAAGTGACACTCATTTGACTTATGGTGATGATATCATGAACAATGACACTTTTTATTGGTAAGAAAAAATAGTGCGTGATTTTTAGCATGTGCTATAAATTTTTGATTTTATCTTCTTTTCAACACATCACTGACTTCTTTCTTTTTTAGGCTAACTAGGTTTTGTAGGTTTGGACAATAGAACTTGAAGTGAAGAAGCATCCTAACATCATTTCAATTATAATTGTAACAAGTGTTGTGAAACTTATGGGGAAATTATAACCCATTTATGATTCTTTATTTCAATTTTTTAGGACCGCACTAGATTTTGTTTGGGCTTAAAATGAACATTCAAATTGGTTAAAATTGAACACTCACACCATTTTTCTTTTTGAACTTTAAAATTGAACAATTCAACTTTCACACTTCAAAATTGGTGCTTAAAACAAACTCATTTTTCTTAAAATGAACATATGTCTAAATTTTTTGAGTAGGCTTGTTGTGCGTATCCACTCCCCTTGCACTTCGTTCAATCTTGGGTGAAGAGAAACACACAAGTATATTTTTTCTTCTTGGAAGCACTTATCTTTCCCCTTGCACCAATTGGAAATCTTGAGTGATGAAAATAATTTTATGCTTCAAACATGTGTTACCTTTAGAAGGGTCTACCTCCCAACTTGTGAGAGGGAATGACCCAAGTGGTCATTTCATTTTTGGTCCGCTATAAAATGTTTTGGTGTGATGAAATTCATTAACCAGCTGGTTATGGTTGTCCTATACCGAAGAATGTTTCCTCTATCATCCCTATGATGTGTCAAACCCCTTATATGTTTCTAAGGGCTGGGGGACTCTTAATTGAGTGAATCACCATGTTTATAGCACCATTTTATCCTGAAAAGTCCAAATTAAAAACCACTTGTTGTAGTAACCAAAAATTGCTCCATATTTTACTATTCATTGTAGAAACAAGAAATCATTTGGATCTTCGGATCTTTGAGGTTTGAGATTTGGTGGACATAAGAAGTGTGTGTCATGTAAGGGGGAGACAGTGTCACCAAATCTCTAGATGTTCACTTTGTCTTAGTGTTTGGAGAAATCCAAGTAGGGACTCAACAAGTAATATCTTTTGAACCTAGGTGGTAAATTATTGTGAGTCAGTTTAATACTTTACTTGGTTCCAGATCATTGCAAACAAACATTCACAATCTTCCCCAAAATTTCAAACCCTTTGGTCTAAGGATAGATACCATTTGAAATAGCCTTGATATTGATTCTTGTCCTAAGGATTTCTATCCTTAGATATTTCTAAATATCTTGACTTATATCTCAATCGATACTTCCCAAAGTTAACATAGGGTGTAATGCCCTGCCATGCAACCCTAGAGGAAGATTCAATTCACTATAAAAGTGTACTAATTTTTTTTAATTTAAAGTAAATTAAACATACATGTTCATCTAAAATCAACAACATCCCCTAAGGCTACACAATCAAGATTACTTAAATCCTAATTAACACACATCATATAAAATTCATTGCATTAAATAACACAAGTAGTAAGCATTCATTCAACATAAATAAATAACAAGATAAGAATATAATATCCATAACATATATCCATTACATGAATAACTGATTACAACACTCATTCCCAGAATGAGTCATAAATACATGTGTTACAATTACATACATCCACCTCATAAATACAAGAGGGGTAAAATAACCTTATTACATTATGAAATACAATAGTGCTAGAAATGAATAACAAGATCCGTGAGCTGTCCAACTGGATGTCTCGCCTCCATGAACTGAAGATCAAGGGGGACCTAACAATTTATGGTGCATGTTCCACCCAATCTAGTGGTACCTGAAGGCCCACCCCCCATGCTAGGAGATAGTAACAACACAACATGGACAAAGAATCTACTACCTCTAACCAAAGGCAAACTCATACTGACACATGCTGACTCAACCAAACACATGCACAATATAAGTCTAACACTAACATGGTCACATTGCTTCTAGACAAAATAATGGTCAAGTATGATAAAGAATCCATATGCACAACACAAATCTCAATGTTATCATAGACAGAGTGTCATCGCAAGGTTTGCCACAAGATCTCCTTTGGGCATTCTTCATAGCTTCTGGTAATCCTGGTGACCTCAACTGAATCCTAGCCCTCATACTCACTCATGCGGATTCAACTACCTCTCATAGGGACAAGATAGTTGACCTTGCCATTCCAGGCCTTCTCACTCACCCCAACTCTAAACAAGCCCTTGTGTCTATGAGTGAGGTTAAATTATCTTGATTAATGTGAAATGCATCCTAATCATCTAAGTACATTACTTTAATTATGACTTGTTTAAATCACTTCTGAAGGTTACCCAGTTTACCTCTTTGGGCTCCGGCCTCTAACAAAAGACAGTCTTCTAATGGATAACATGCTACATAAAACTAGACTCCAAGGGTAACTCAAGTGCTACTGAACTGAACAACACAATCTCTCCTATTCTAGGAGGCAACAATTAAGGAAATCCACTCCAACACTTGGAGGAAACAAAACACTTAAAGCACTACCCAAGGGAAAACGAACGATTGACTTAACAAAAATCAACCCATAACCTCTCGAAGACTTTACAATTTATAACACAATTACCCATTCCCAAAGTAATCAACATAAGGAAATATAATATTAAAATGCACTAGCAATGAATTTCACTATATTTGGATATCTTAAATCCATTTCCTATTTAATGCATCTCATAGAAATTTAAAACAATATCATTCTAAATTTTCATTAAAACAAATAAATTCCTTCATTAAAATAAATACTTTTCACAACCTTATCTAACCATCCACATTAATCATTTCAGTTTAAATTACTACCTAATTACTTTGCATGCAATAATATGCCTAAAAACAGAACATCAAAAATATATATACTTAAACATATATATGTAGCATGCTTTATATAGTTAAATACATATATTTTATCTATATACAAACTATATTTAAAAATATATGCTTACACAAACATTATTTATAAAATCTTTGTTTTTTCTAAAAATTACTAGTCTGTCAAATTAATTAATTTTGTATAAATTTCATAATCAACCACTAATATCCAATATACAAATATATTTAAGTTAAATATAATATATTAACATTTAATATAAAATATATTTAATTTATATCAAATATTATATATTAATATTTAATATAAAGTATATTTAATTTATAATAACCAAAGAATAAAAGATAACTAAAAATCTAAATGCAAAAAGTAAATGCGGATTCATTTTCGCAGCCATCACTTGTGACAGTGACCGGATGGTATCGCTGGTACCTCTGCCACAATCGCCAACTGTACTAAGTACAGCGGCCGGCAAACCTTGGGGAGGCCGCAGTCCCCATGGACAGTGCGTCCCCCCAAATGGTGGGCGCATTGCCCCATGGGCGGCGCTTCCCCCAAAACAAAACAAAACAAAAGGTGGGGAGTTCGAACCTTCCCCACCAATACACTTTTTTTTTTAAATAAACTAACAAATTCGTAAAATACATGTTCGAACTTCGAAATTTGCCCTACAATTTTTTTCGAAAAAAATAACAATATACATTTATTCTACGATCTTAAATTTAAATATATTTATATATATATATTATGTGTATTTATATTCGAAAATATAATACATATAATATATATATATATTTATTTACATAGAAAATTTTACTGGTAAAATTGAGAAAATAATAAAAAACTAGTAATAGGAAATTAATAAAAAAAAATTCCAAAATATATTCCTAAATTCAAGAGGTTTTAAAATTAATTTCTTTTAAACCATTCCTTCAATTTTCAAATAATATAAAAGTAGGAAAATTAAACGGATCTTGATTTTTTTTTCATTGAAAGTTTTCTAAAAGGGTTTGTTTTGAAAACTAGATCTGATTGTTTTATAAAGGGGTAAAAACTTCTTACAACAATCTAAATGTTTGAAGCACAATCTAAGGTTTAAATTAAATAATGATTCTACAATTTCCCCATTTACTGAATTAAATCCTATAGTAAATTTATACAATCTTCCCCAAATTTTGGATTAATTTAAATCTAGTTTCAATTCACAAATCCTAATTCACAATTAATTCAACAACATATTCTTAAACAATTTGTACTGTATTAAACAAAACAAGAGCCAGGAAAAAAGAGAACAAAACCTGGAATTCAAAGCTACAAGAAACATGCATTTCTGATGCAAGCCTCCTCCAAAGATCTCCTGAATTTTCTTCAATCGTGCAACGAATCCAATCCAAAAACTCCAACAAATACAACCAGACTTTTCTCAAATCAAATTCTACAATCAAAACTTCTTCAAACCCTTCTCTGTGCAATTTTTTTTCAAAAAATCCTTCACTGCCATGAATGAATTCTCAACCCAAAAATGTCCCCAATAATGAAGCATGCACTTGTCATAAATCAAAAATATCTTATACAACGTAAATCTAATTGCATGCAAAATTGAATATTAAATATTAATTTAATTTTTCATTTTCAAAAACCACTTTGAATTTAAAATGCAATTTCAATATCTTTCAATTTCTTTTGATTTAATTTAATTTAATCCAATAAACTTAATTAATTAATTTTAATTATTTAATAACTAAATTCAACCCTTTTGAGATTAAATTTAATTAATTAAATAAATTAAATTTAACTAAATTAAATTTTATTGTTAACTTTAAATATAACATCAAAGCATAATTTTAATTTAATATATAATAATCACTACTTTTAACCAATGCAATTATTCTAAAAATTGATTTAATAATTATGCATCTAACATAATCAAATAACATTAAAATAAGGTAAACTATGACTCAACAACTAGGACTGATGACACACTAAGGCTAGGGCGTAGACTTGACACATGTTACCTAGCTACTATTTCCCGTTCAACATAACCGTTGGATCGACACACTCAAACCTATGAGACCAGGTGGAGTCGATGTCATGTACTTGCAACCTGAAAACCAAATAAACAACATCATACAATATATCCAACATATAATACACACCGTGAGGAAGAAATCACAGATTCGCAGGGCACTCGCAAGTGAGTGATGCGAACCCGTCCTCTTCACCAATACACTGATCAAAGACTGACATTAACATCATAATCAATAATCTCATAATAACATCTCATGCTAACTCTACTAACACAGTTAATCAATTAGAGCATGTGAAACAATAATCAGATAACCACATCACATAATAATAGTTGTTGCTCAATAGTAGCGATCAAAACATCATAACAAAATGTGTCCAATATCAAAGTATCTACAACCAAACAAAGCATATAGCAAACCGAACAAGAAGAAAAACAGAGGGGTATTACATTCTCCCCCCCAAAGACCAGGCTTACTCTTGGAAGCCTGCAAACAAGTAGGGATATAACTCCCTCATCCAAACTGCATCCTCCCAAGTGGATGAAGCATCATCCCTGGGATCCCACTGAACTCTGACCTGAACAATATCTCACCCTCGAAGAGCGAGTGTTCTGCGTTTCATAATGGCCACGGGCTCCAAAGCCAGTTGCCCGTCCTCTACCTGTAAGGAATTCCAATCAAGGATGTGAGTAACATCTGGATGATATGGCCGAAGAACTAAAACATGGAAATGTCATGAATACATGCTAGACTGGGTGGCAAAGCAAGCCGATAAGCAACTGGACCAATCTTTTCGAGTATCTGGAAAGGTTCGACAAAGTGAGGTGCCAACTTAGAACCCTTTCCATATTGGATTGGACTCTTTCACAGACACACCTGCAAGAATACTCTGTCATCGACAGAAAACTGACAATCCACTCTATGCGCATCCGCATACTTCTTCTGCCTATCTTGTGCTGCTATCAAGTGCTCTCTAATCTGATCCACCTATTGCTCCATGTCTTGCAACATCTCTGGACCCAATAATACTTTGTCCTCTAATTGATCCCAACTAAGAGGAGTATGACAAGGACGCCCATACAAAGCCTGAAAAGGTGCCATGCCAATGGAACTCTGGTAACTGTTGTTATATGCAAACTCCACTAGATAAAGATAATCCTCCCATCATGTCTACTGGTCCATAACATACATGCGTAACATATCTTCGAGGATTTGATTAACCCTCTTAGTCTTTCCATCTATCTCAGGGTGATACGCTGAACTGAAGTTCAACTGTGTCCCCATCGCATGCTGTAATGATGTACAAAGAGCTGAAGTAAACACTAGATCCCTGTCAAAAATAATCCAATGTGGAATACCATGCAACCTCACAATATCCTCCATGAACACTCTAGAAACTAATGACGCATTATAGGAAGCATGCATAGGCGAGAAGTGTGCTACCTTCATCAACCTATCAACTATCACCATAATAGCATCATGTCATTGCGAGGAGTTGGGTAAACCAACAATGAAGTCCAATGAGATAGTATCCCATTTCCAATGTGGTACAAGATGTGGCTGTAGAAGTCCTATTGGATGTTGGTGTTTAGCCTTCACCCGTCGACACTCCAAACATCTCTCTACAAAGTCTGATATATCTCATTTCATCCCTGGCCAAAAATATAATTGGCACAAATCTGAGTGCATCTTCTTCACCCCAGGATGGGCTGAATAGGGTGCACGATGAGCCTCGATCAAAACCAATGTGCGAAGGTCACCTGCTGAAGGAACACAAATACACTCCGAATGCCTAAGTAACCAAACTAACTCCAGTGAATAACCTGAGAATCTGCCCTCAAGAGATCTGCCTACCTTAATCTCTTCTCTCACATCCTGATACCAACTATCTGCTAGAAGAGTAGCAAGAATATGACTCTGTAAATCTACCATAAGAGTCATCTCATATATCTCATGCCTACGTCTACTGAGTGCATCAGCTACGACATTCTCTTTTCCCTGAATATACTTCACCTAGAAGTCATGCTCACAAAGAAACTCCATCCAACACCTCTATCTAGCGTTAAGGTTCGACTGAGTAAAAATGTATTGAAGGCTCCTGTGATCACTATGAAGCTCAAATCTATGCCCAAGTAAAAAGTGTCTCCATCTAGTCAATGCATGGACTACTGCCGCTAACTCAAGATCATGTGTGGGATAATTTAGTTCATGATCTTTAAGCTTCCATGACTCATAAGCTACCACTCATCCCTCCAACATCAGGACTGCTCCTAAGCCCTCTAAAGATGCATCTGTACAAACCACAAAATCTCCCGTGGGATCAGGTATCACTAAAATCGGTACACTAGTCAACTTGTCCTTAAGAACCTGAAAAGCTGACTCACACTGCTCTGACCATCCAAACCTCTTCCCTTTCCTCTGAAGAGAAGTGATAGGATGACCTATCCTAGAAAAACTCTACACAAATCTCCTGTAATAACCTACAAGCCCCATAAAAATATGAATCTCTGCCACATTCGTGGGTGCAAGCCAATCAAGAATAGCTTGGATCTTTGAAGGATCCACAAATATACCCTCTTTTGAGATCACATGACCAAGATACTTGATCTTAGTCTTGAAGAATTCGCATTTCAACAAGTTGGCATAAAGTTGGTTTTCTCGCAAACATTGCAGAACCTATCACAAATGCTCCTCATGTTCCTCTACTATCCTAGAATATATCAATATATCATCAAGAAACACAAGAACAAACCTGTCTAGATAAGTGCGGAATACTCCATTCATCAAACTCATGAACACAGATGGTGCATTCGTCAACCCGAATGGTACCATAGTAAACTCGTAGTGATCATACCACGTCCGGAATGCCGTGTTATGGATGTCTGAGTCAAAAATACGGAGCTGATGGTATCTCGACTTAAGGTCTTTCTTCTAAAAGATGGTAGCACACTTGACTTGGTCAAACAAGTCATCAATTCTGGAAAGTGGATAACGATTCTTGATGATTACTTTGTTCAACTGTCGATAATCAATGCACAACCGAAGTGAACCATCCTTCTTCTTCACGAAGATGACTGGTGCTCCTCAACAAGAAACACTAGGATGAATGAACCCCTTCTCCAATAACTCCTCCAACTACAAGTGAAGCTCTTTCAGCTCCTGAGTAGTCATGCGATAAGGATCTCATGAAATAGGCTCCGATCCAAGTACTAAGTCAATTTTAAAATCTATATCTCTCTTCAGTGGCATCCCTGGAATGTCATTCAGAAAAACATCTGTGAACTCTTGAAGAACAGGATGACTATTAAGAGATACGTTCTCCTCTCCATCTCCTAAACCCAAGTCATCAACTGTAACTACAAACAACTGACATCCCTGCCGAACATATCTCCTTAACCGCATAGCTAAGATAATCCTCAAAGATATCGATCTCTGCACTCCTATAATATCAACCTCACCACCAGATGCATTAATGCACCAAATCGACTTAAGCCAACAATCAATAACCGCTCGGTGAGCCTCTAACCAATTCATACCTATGACAACATCATAGGATCCTAATGGTATAACCCGAAGATCTAAGGTAGTAAGGAGTGGTCCAATCTCCAATCTATAGTCAGGTACTACAGAATGCGATGCAACTTTCACACCAGACACCAACTCAACCTAACACCTATCGGCTCCCAGTCTACAATGTGACACTATAGATGAAGAAATGAAGGAGTCAGATGCTCCTGAATCAAAAAGAATAGTAATAGGGTTACCCAATAACATACCATAACTCTCTACCATGGTACCCTGGTGCTCTACCTGGCGGTTATCAATCGCTACGAATACATGTTGGCCTCTGCCAACATCTCCCACTGTTGTCTTTGATGCCGCTGGTCTCTGAGTGAATCCTAACGTGCCCTTATTGGGACACATCCTACTAATATGGTCCTGCTGACCACAAGAGAAGCATCTTGTGCCTCTACCATAACCTTTGCCTCCTGCTGGTGCACTAGACTATTGTACACTACCTCCAAAGGTGGACTAGAAGCTCTAAGTGGGTTGCTCAGAGTTGAAACACTTCATGCGCCTCCAGTTCCTGTCACCCTATCTCTACTGGAAACCTTTATGTTTCCCCTGGAATGACTGTTGTTGACTGCCCTGTGCTGATACCTGTTGAGTCTTAGGAGGCATAGCTCCCTATGTCTATCCCCCTTGAACACTAGTCCCAGCTCCTATACCACTTCCTATATGCACACGTATATGGCCTCCTAGTGCCATAGTCAGGTTCTCCTCCATAGCTATCTCCATAGACTTGGGTTCAAAGACCCTCACACCACCACTGATACGGGCATTTAAGCCCCTGATGAAATGCTACACAAGCATCCCCTCATCATCTCCTACCCCGTGAACTGTTTAAGTTCGTAAAATCACCTCTCGTACTGATCTACAGTCAAGGCCAACTGTCGTAGGGCATGGAACTCATCACCCCTACGCTGACGCCAATGCTTAGAAAGAAAGCGGGCTCTTAACCGCTCAAGGAAAATCTCCCAAGACACCGAACTCATGTCTATATGGAGCTTCTACTCCTCTAGTTTCCACCAAGTGGCTCAAATCCTCGGAGATGAATAACACCGCATCGCGCTTTAGTATTATTGTCATAAGGGTGCATGGAGAAACATCGGTCAAGACCTATCAACCAACTCTCAGCCTCTAAACCTGTACCTACTCCATCAAATCGAGGTGGCTGTGACCGAATCAAATCCCTCATATAGTTCACTGCTAATATATCCGTCTAAGTTGTAACTGTCCTCATCACAGGGTTAACCTCAGGTACCACCTGTCTCAAACCCAATAATGCCAAAGCCTCCTCAAAATCTGTACATTCAGCTTCGACCCTTGGAGGGTCTAACTATCCACCACTACCTTTTGGACCATTCTGCAAGGCCTGATGTTCCTCTTGCTCTGGTATAAGTGGCACATGAGGTGGCGAGTCATGCTGACTCCCCTCTCGACCACCTACCCGGCCACAACCTCATCCTCTCCCTCATCCACGTCTAGGAGGCATACTCCTACACAGACACAAAAAGGATATTAGACAAGGTACACTTGGAAACCTACGCAACTAAGCTTAATGGGTACATCATTTCCCAAAGCACCCAGAGTTTAAACCTTGGCTCTAATACCATGTGTAATGCCCCACCACGCAACCCTAGAGGAAGTTTCAATTCACTATAAAAGCATACTAATTTTTTTATATTTAAAGTGAATTAAACATACATGTTCATCTAAAATTGACAACATCCCCTAACGCTACGTAACCGAGATTACTTAAATCCCCATTAACATACATCATATAAAATTCATTGCATTAAATAACACAAGTAGTAAGCATTCATTCAACATAAATAAATAACAAGATAAGAATATAATATCCATAACATATATCCATTACATGAATAACTGATTACAACACTCATTCCCAGAATGAGTCATAAATACATAAGTGTTACAATTACATACATCCACCTCATAAATACAAGAGGGGTAAAATCAACTTATTACATTATGAAATACAACAGTGCTAGAAATGAATAACAAGATCCATAAGTTTTCCAACTGGATGTCTTGCCTCCACGAACTGAAGATCAAGGGGGACCCAACAGTTTATGGTGCATGTTCCACCCAACCTAGTGGTACCTGAAGGCCCACCCCCCATGCTAGGAGATAGTAACAACGCAACATGGACAAAGAATCTACTACCTCTTACCAAAGGTAGACTCATACTGACACATGCTGACTCAACCAAACACATGCACAATATAAGTCTAAAACTAACATGGTCACATTGCTTCTAGACAAAATAATGGTCAAGTATGATAAAGAATCCATACACACAACACAAATCTCAATGTTATCCTAGACAGAGTGTCATCACAAGGTTTTTCATGAGATCTCCTCTGGGTATTCTTCATAGGTTCTGGTAATCCTGGTGACCTCAACCAAATCCCAACCCTCATACTCACTCATGCAGATTCAACTACCTCTCGGAAGGACAAGATAGTTGACCTTACCATTCTAGGCCTTCTCACTCACCCCAACTCTAAACAAGCCCTTGTGTCTATGAGTGAGGTTAAATTATCTTGATTAATATAAAATGCATCCTAATCATCTAAGTACATTACTTTAATTATCACTTGTTTAAATCACTTCTGATGGTTACCCGGTTTACCTCTTTGGGCTCTGGCCCCTAACAAAAGACACTCTTCTAATGGATAACACGCTACACAAAAATAGACTCCAAGGGTAACTCAAGTGCTACTGAACTGAACAACGCAATCTCTCCTATTCTAGGAGGAAACAATTAAGGAAATCCACTCCAACACTTGGAGGAAACAAAACACTTAAAGCACTACCCAAGGGAAAACGAACGATTGACTTAACAAAAATCAACCCATAACCTCTCAAAGACTTTACAATTTATAACACAATTACCCATTCCCAAAGTAATCAACATAAGGAAATATAATATTAAAATGCACTGGCAATCACTATATTTGGATATCTTAAATCCATTTCCTATTTAATGCATCTCACATAAATTTAAAATAATATCATTCTAAATTTTCGTTAAAACAAATAAATCCCTTCATGAAAATAAATACTTTTCACAACCTTATCTAACCACGCACATTAATCATTTCAGTTTAAATTACTACCTAATTACTTTGCATGCAATAATATGCCTAAAAACAGAACATGAAAAATATATATACTTAAACATATATATGCAACATGCTTTATATAGTTAAATACATACATTTTATTTATATACAAACTATATTTAAAATGTATGCTTACATAAACATTATTTATAAAATCTCTATTTTTTCTAAAAATTACCAGTCTGTCATATTAATTAATTTTTTATAAATTTCATAGTCAACCACTAGTTTCCAATATACAAATATATTTATGTTAAATATAATATATTAACATTTAATATAAAATATATTTAATCTATATCAAATATGATATATTAATATATAATATAAAGTATATTTAATTTATAATAACCAAAGAATAAAAGATAACTAAAAATCTAAATGCAAAAAGTAAATGCGAATTCATTTTCGCAGCCATCACTTGTGTCAATGACCAGAAGGTACTGCCGGTACCTCTGCCACAATCACCGACTGTACTAAGTACAATAGCCAACGAACCTTGGAGAGGCTGCAGTCCCCATGGTCAATGCATCCCCCCAAATGGTGGGCGCACTACCCCATGGGCGATGCTTCTCCCAAAACAAAACAAAAAGGTGGGGAGTTCGAACCTCCCCTACCAATACACTTTGAAAAAAAAAAACTAACAAATTCGTAAAATATAGGTACGAACTTCGAAATTCGGCGTACAATGTTTTAAGAAAAAAAAACAATATACATTTATTCTATGACCTTAAATTTAAATATATTTATAAATATATATTATGTGTATTTATATTCGAAATATATAATACATATAATATATAATTATATATATATATTTACATAAAAAAATTTATGAGTAAAATTGAGAAAATAATAAAAAACCAGTAATAGGAAATTAATAAAAAAAAAATCCAGAATATATTCCTAAATTCAAGAGGTTTTAAAATTAATTTCTTTTAAACCATTCCTTCAATTTTCAAATAATATAAAAGTACGAAAATTAAATGGATCTTGATTTTTTTTTCATTGAAAGTTTTCTAAAAGGGTTTGTTTTGAAAACCAGTTCTGATTGTTTTCTAAAGGGGTAAAAAATTCTTACAACAATATAAATGTTTGAAGCACAATCTAAGGTTTAAATTAAACAATGACTCTACAATTTCCCCATTTACTGAATTAAATCCTACAGTAAATTTATACAATCTTCCCCAAATTTTGGATTAATTTAAATCTAGTTTCAATTAACAAATCCTAATTCACAATTAATTCAACAATAGATTCTTAAACAATTTATATTGTATTAAACAAAACAAGAGCTAGAAAAATACATAACAAAACCTGGAATTCGAAGCTACAGGAAAAGATGAATTTCTGATGCAAGCCTCCTCCAAAGATCTCCTGAATTTTCTTCAATCGTGTAACGAATCCAATCCAAAAACTCCAACAAATACAACCAGACTTTTCTCAAATCAAATTCTACAATTAAAACTTCTTCAAACCCTTCTCTGTGCAATTTTTTTTCCAAAAATCCTTCATTGCCGTGAATGAATTCTCAACACAAAAAAGTCTCCAATAATGAAGCATGCACTTGTCATAAATCAAAAATATCTTATACAACCTAAATCTAATTACATGCAAAATTGAATATTAAATATTAATTTAATTTTCCATTTTCGAAAACCCACTTTGAATTTAAAATGCAATTTCAATATCTTTCAATTTCTTTTGATTTAATTTAATTTAATCCAATAAACTTAATTAATTAATTTTAATTATTTAATAACTAAATTCAACCCTTTTGAGATTAAATTTAATTAATTAAATAAATTAAATTTAACTAAATTAAATTTTATTGTTAACTTTAAATATAACATCAAAGCATAATTTTAATTTAATATATAATAATCACTACTTTTAACCAATGCAATTATTCTAAAAATTGATTTAATAATTATGCATCTAACATAATCAAATAACATTAAAATAAGGTAAACTATGACTCAACAACCAGGATTGACAACACACTAAGGCTAGGGCGTAGACTTGACACATGTTACCTAGCTACTATCTCCCGTTCAACTTAACCGTTGGATTGACACGCTCAAACCTATGAGACCAAGTGGAGTCGATGTCATGTACCTACAACCTAAAAACCAAATAAACAACATCATACAATATATCCAATATATAATACACACCGTGAAGAATAAATCACGGATTCGTAGTGCGCTCGCAAGCGAGTGATGTGAACCCATCCTCTTCACCAATACACTCATCAAAGACTGACATTAACATCATAATCAATAATCTCATAATAATATCTCATGCTAACTCTACTAACATCGTGAATCAATTAAAGCATGTGAAACAATAATCAGACAACCACATCACACAATAATAGTTGTCGCTCAATATTAGTGATCAAAACATCATAACAAAATGTGTCTAGTATCAAAGTATCTGCAACCAAACAAAGCATATAGAAAATTGAACAAGAAGCAAAACAGAGGGGTATTACATTGGGAAGTATGGCTTCAATCTTATGATGTTTTTGACATAGACATTTAGTTTGAACTGAATCAATAAAAAGCATTTTTTGTAAAAATAAACTCATTTAATCAAGATAAATTGACAAATTGAACCTCACATGACCATTTGGCATTTGATCGCTCTGGTGGAACAACCAAACCTTACGCCCACTATCATTCAACCAAAATTTGAACTAATTAAGGGAGAAGAAATAGATATAATTAGTAGTTTGAGATGCTTAAATTTTGAAACAAAGGAAACACCAACCTAGTGGAGAAATGCAACATACATCTTAGATGAACAAGAGGAAAACACTGATATTGGGGATAGAAGGCCTATATTACCACCTCTTATGTGGAAATAAATATACTCTTTTTCATAATATTAGACTTCTATAAATGATTTCACACAAATTCAAAATCCCCAAGAGAGGGTCTACATGTCATCACTTCAAACATAGGCATCACAATCCAAAAACTATCAAAAAACACCTTGTGGCTCTCTATCAAAATAGGAACAGGTTGGTAAGGAATTTTTATAGACATGTTTCAATAAATAATCTAGACCTATATGCCCTATATGAAAGCGAAAAAATTGGTATTTTTCATGATCTTGAACTTCTCTAAATGATCTCAAACAAAATAAAAATCCCTAAAAGAGTTTCTACATGTCACTATTTCAAATTTAGACATCATAGTTCAAAATATATTATAAGACATATCCTAGAATAGTATAGAAACCAAGATATATCACTAAGGAGATGCTTTCTATGCTATTTTATGAATGAACTGGATCTATACATTTCAGAAGGACTTATCCTTGATCATAGGATTTGAACACTTAGAGGTCTAGCATCATTCTCACCACTGTGGTCTTATCAAACAAAGGTTCACTCTAGGTCAACATTGGGTCAAACATTTCATCCACCCCTTCATCAAAATTCATCCTCACTTCACCAAACTTTGTAAAATTTTGAACATATCAGCACGTTTTGACTTAGACATCTATCAACCCCAAAATCCTCACTTAGCTACTTTATATGTTAAATGAATCATTTTCCATCCATTTGGTTAAGTTAGTTATCATCTTTGAACTCATTTATCTTAAAGGTCACAAGTCTACCCTAAAGACTCGCAAGTTCATAAACATCCTTTATCCAAACATCTAAACATCCAAACAATCAAACTTAAGTCAAAAGTGTTGTCCTAAAATGTTAACAAATATCACTCTCCACTTCATTCACCTTTTCATCTCCCATTTTCACCATTGATCCAAAAATATTTAGAGCATCCCTTCTACCTAGATTTGAGTCAACTAGAGAGTACAAAAAATACAAATCTCAACAAAAATCTCCTATAGGTGACCCAAATTTTATGGTAAAGATGAGATCACAACACAAGAGAATCATGGAGAAAACCAAAGTCACATTCACCTCAAGTGATCCCAATCCTCAAGAGTTTGATCCAAGAAGTCAAGTTACCCCATCACAACAACCCTCATCTCCATCAGGGTCATATGAGATTGAAGATATTATGAATAACCCATTCAAATTTACTAGGGAGGAAAATTCATGGAAATCCAAGCCTTAGAAAATACAACTCTAGTTTCCCCATATTTTTTTATGCAATCATTGGTAAAAGGCTTGACTTAATCCACCTTGCAAAAAAATCCATTGCTAGGGTTAATTCAAACACCCATTCCTAGTCTTGCTAAGGACTTTGGCCATACTCTTCCATTCAAAAGCAACATGCTTGTGGGTACCCTAAGCACCAATCCACCTGAAACCACCACTTGGAAACCTAACTTTGGTGCTTCTACCATTCCAGAACACCCCTTACATCAAAATAAACCACTTACACTTCATTAATCCATGACAAACTCAACATATTGAGGTCATCCATCCTCATCTATCCCCACAAGTACCACAAGTGTGCGCAACATCACACAAGGTAGTGTGGACCAAGTGTCTCAAATAAGTTAACAAGGGAATTCCAATACCCTACAAAAATTCAACCCTTAATGCAAATAAGGACATATTTTCCCAACCCCCCAATTGGTTCATCTACACCAGTGGTTTCACATAACACATCCATCCCATCCATCACCAATCCGAATCAAAAAAATCCCTTGGCCATGAACCCCATCAATCAAGGAAATACCATGACCACATCCCAAGCACCAGGAAATACCCAAAACATTGGTCAAGGGAATCCTTTTAATCAATGGACTCAAGTTCCTAATGTCTCATTACCATCACAATTCTTAATGGCACCATCTTCATATTTTCTCACGGTCGCTCTCACCATGCAAAATCAAATAGGACCTCAAACTTATATTCCTCCATCTCAATCTACCATATTGTAAGGAATGTTAAACCAAGGGAATGCCCAAGCTCTCATCAACACATCGTAGATTTCCCAACAACCACCTGATCCTACATTGGAAGCACATGCCTTAGCATTGCAACAAGAACAATAGGCTTATTAGCAAGTCATCCCATAGAAAAACAAGTCGCCCTAGTAGCACAACACCAACAACAAGTAGCCTTAGTAGCACAACAACAACAATAACAAGCAACCCTTGTATCCCACCAATAACAACAACAACAAGCAACCTTAGTAGCACAACAAGCAACCATAGTAGCACAACGACAGCAAAAACAAGCATCCCTAGCAACCCACCAACAACAACAATAATTGAAAGCAACCTTAGCAGCATAGCAAACAACCTTAATAGAACAACAACAACAACAAGCCTTAACAACACAACAACAACAACAACATCAAGCAGCCTTAGTACCACAACAACACTATAAAGCCCAACAAGTAGCCCTTCTAGCTCAACAACAACAAAAAGATTTTTTAGCTCAATAGTATACCCAAAAACAACAATAGCAACAAGGTTCCTACTATAACCTTCAATAGAACATCATCAATACAAACACGTTAGGAACATATACATCTATAACTAAGGGTAAATTTAGGTTAACATGATTAGATCATAAACAAATCAAACCCAAAGTAAGTAATGAAGCACAAAGGAGAGAAGATGAAAATAAAAGGAAAGAGTTTACCCAAGATCTTCAACCTCCATTACACCTTCTCTATTTGCTACAATATGATGAGTGCCCTCAGATTTTGTGAGAAACTATGACTATGCCTAGACTAGAGAAAGTGTTGAAGGATTTGGATGAAATGCAAGTAAAAAGTAGGCTCTACATGCAATACAAAAATCTGCAAAATAACAAGGTTAACAAAATGACAAGAAGTATTCAAGTATGCCAAAAGCTTGAGAGATTAAGAGATGAGATCAAGAGATAAAAAGATGGTAAAAAGAGAGCAACATTACCTTTTTATAGAAAATACAATTTTGGATGAAGGACCAAGATTGGAGATTGACAAATTCCCTAGAATCAATGGACAAGATTCAATATGACAAACCACAATTAGGGTTAGGGCAACATTAGGGTGAATTCAAAATGAATGGACAAGATTTAAAAATAGAAAATAAAATCAAGGGATAAGATTGCATTTGACACGAAAAAAGAGGGAGTTAGAAAATCAAATAATTTTAGAAATTACTTGATTTATGGAGGGAGATACTATTTTGAATATAAAATTAATTTAATTCAAAAAGGTGGGGTCATGTGAGAGTAAATAATAAATTTAAATTATTTACTTTGGAAAGGGGGAAATTTAAATAAATGACTTTTATTTAAATTTGGAGGAGAATTAAATGGGACAATTAAATAATTAATTTTAATTAATTAAGTATGGAAGAAGTGGGCTAATAATTAAATAAATTATGGGGGATTTATTTAATGATGAAAATACATTAGTATTAGAGATGTACTTAAATAAGTAAATGAAATTTATTTATTTAAATAATCAAGAGGGAATAAAGGATTAATTAAATAAATTTAATGATTTATTTAATTAAAGAGGACTTTTAGACATTAGTGGTATATTTAAATAAAATAAATATGATTTATTTATTTAAACAACTAGGAAGAATATACGGTATGAACTAATTAAATAATTAAAAATTATTTAATTAATAGTTGAATTTAGATAGGACATAATCAAATATTTTAATTATGTTTTAGAAGAATTAAGGAGAAAATTGAGTTTGTAGGTCTAGGTCAATTTTATGTGTCTACATTTTGCCCCTCCTTGTCATAATGCAACTTTTCGCGTTATGGAAAAGAAAACTAGTCAGAAACCTACCCCAATGGAGGTACGGAGTGCCTATGCCCCCTTGAGAAATTTTACGAATTATGGCCTGGGGTCGGAAAATTTTGAAAAGTGTCCCAACAAGCTAATTTGACAAGCAAAAAATCAATGGTGTGATTGGTTTCAAAATTAGATGATATTAACATAGGGAAAAGCTTGGCTAAAGGTGATCAAAAGAGCCTCTAGTAATAAAATTTTGAAGAAAATCCCACTTTGACCCTATAAATAGGTTGAAAATGGGTAAAAGTCAATTCACTTTCACACTTACAAATTTGGAGAGCTCAAAGCTAGGAGGTTGTGTGCAAAGATGGTGATTCCCATTACTCAGTGTCACAAATACATCATCAGGACCTTCAGACGGCTAGAGGGTGTAGACCCAGCAGTATGTACCCCATACCCACTTTGTCATTTTACCATTTTTCATGCTTTTTTAAGGTTTTAAGAAGGTCGTCGAATGCGTCGCGACACATGTGCATTCACATTAGTCCCATTCGTAGTCACGTTTGATGCATTTGATGCGTCATGATGCAAATGCAATCATCTTGCCAAATGTTCACTATAGTTCAACGCATTTTCCAATTACCGTGATGTTTTCCTCGTTTTGTAACACAAATGATATGCATTCCAATGCATTCACAAGATTGTGATGCATGCACGAAGCCTAGTGACACATTTTCTTTAAAATGACACATTTGATTATTGAGTGATGCAACCAAATGAAAAATATGCATTTGTGATTCAAAACGACATAATTGCCATATAGTGATGCAAGTGATGTACAAAACGACGTAAATGCAAACCCATGATGCAAATGAAGTCAACGTGACACATTTGACTTTGATCGGGTTCACCAAATTTGACTTAGTTTGAAGCTGACTTTTTTTCTTATGCTTAGCTAGATAGATGGTAATAATGATATTCAATAATGTGTTAATTCTCATTTCTACACTTGTAGAGTACTTACCACCGATCTACACATGCGAGTTCAAACCTTCGACGTATGCGTTCAGAGACCAGCTAACGGACTAGGAGTGGAGGTGTCTGATGCACCTTGGACTATATTACATCACCTATATGCCCATTATCTAGACTAATAGGGAGTTGCTGACAACACTATGTGAGAGATGACACTCGAAGACTAGTTCTTTCCACTTGCTGACAGGAGCGGCCACTATTACATTGGAGGACGTGTATCAAATTTTACACCTTTCGATCAGAGGAGAGTGAGTGGTGTATGATCCACACTGTGGTGTACAGACCATGATAGGGATATATGAGGTAGATGATGACCTAGGCCTTGATGTTGGCAGTTATGAGATTCAATGGGAGTACCTAGTAGAGCACTACCCATGGTGGGACGCCATGCTATGCACTTTGATTGCAAGGGTCTTGATTTAAGATCGTCCAAGACATGGGTTCTCGATTGGATGGGGGGATGTCTTGGTTCAGATGTGGTGGGATAGGACAGTCTTTTCCTGGGGGGCCTGTTTACTGGGTATGCTTTATTATCAACTGCATGAGGTAGCATACAGAGGTGGGAGAAACATTAGTTGTGACATGACACTACTTATGATCTAGGATTGGGAGCATATTCCCATCTTTCATCCACCTATTCATAGGCAATAACTAGCAGATGGTATGTCGTATGTGTATTTATATTTGGGGGCTTTTCCGCAAACCTAATTCAAAGAGATGGGCTTCTAGCGACAAAGGATTGATACTATGACAACATTTGTGTGGATACCATACAAAGATTGTTCATAGTGGGATAGCAAGGGGGACAATTTGTTAGTTTATAGGTAGTTTTGATACTTGATTGGTCAGACAGTATAGTCCCAGCTGATTATAGAGATATACCTGCCCCAGTGGGTGCACGTCAGTTCGGGGAGCAGCAGGGTCTGTCGATGGGGACTGCTAAGTATGCACGGTTGTCATGAGAGCTTGCATGGGGTTTCACCATATCAGTGCCATTTTTCAAACAGTAGATAGATGGGTTGGTAGCACAACCATGGGGTTGGAGTGGGGGTGCTACAGATCTAGGGACTACTGCAGATTTTGATTTGTAGTGGTAGACAAATCAACTGATTCCCTTAACAGATCTTGATGGGTCAGCACCTGTGGATCGTAGATCAATGATACCATGGGTTTAGCAAGGGGGACAAAGAGGTATAGGTATATTTCAAGATGGAGGCCAAGGAGATGGGGGAGAGGAGATGATGGAGGAGACAGAGGAGATGGTGGGGGTGGCGGGAGGAAGAGGAGAGGAGGGGACAGAGGGAGGCATGGCGGGAGAGTGAAGTAGCAAGTGGAGAGAGCAGCCTTAGATGTTATCCCCAAGGTACCAGAGGAGGAGGAGAGAGATGAGGGAGTCAGGGGTGAGGAGGAGGAGAGACAACTAGAAGGGGATGGGAGATAGGAGGTAGAGGTGGAGATAGAGGATATACAACTAGAGGTAGAGGCACTTGATGTCGGGGTAGGAGAGGAGGGAGTTGGGGGAGAGGAGGATATTGGCGATGAAGAGGAGTTGGATACTAGTAGAGAGATCGATGAGGCATAGAGGAAGCTCAAGGAGAGTATGATATATGGGGAGGATGAGAGTGATAGGCCACCAATTTTTCCCTGAGATGCCACAGTGGACCAGAGGTTGGTAGACCTCTAGAGCAGACTTGATGCCGCTGGTGGAACCCCTAAATTGTTTGTTGGTTCCACTAATTTTTTATTATTAAACCTTCATAGTAATTGCCCTAGGGTTGAAGTTTTACAAATTATTCATGTATGCACCCTTGTTTGGTCTCTGGGCTTCTATTTTTGAGTTAACTGGTTGTATCCGTTTTGTGGTCTTTTCTTAATCCTTCATGGCCTTAAGTCTCGTGGTTTCACCAACCCCTTCATTTTCTTCCCATCATGACTAGGTGGTCCCTCTTAATATAACCTTTGGTGCATGTGCTCCAAATGCTTCTTAAGTTGAGATTTGAGTTGTGCAGTGCCCATTGCTCATTGGATTTCAAATTTCCTTATGTAACCCCCGATGAGCGATGCCCTTTTCTTTTCCTTTCGATCAGCTGCCTATAGTCCCTCGCACATTCATTTATCTCTATGGAAAGGTAACACCTAATGAGTGATGTGGTCAAAATTTTAACCCATCACTACCTCTCTAACTATCACTGGTTGTCTTGGGTAGTTTGAAGTGGAACTCGCGACTGCCAATGTGTAAGTCATTTCCCATCGCTGGGATATAATGCTTCACCAATTCACCTTGGCCATGGAAGGGTTATCAAGCAATGAGCAATAAAAGGTAAAATCAATGGCTAGGATCCTTCTATCAAAGATCAATGGCTTATATCTCATCGTTGGCCTCCCCACTATCATTGGTTGAACTCCTAAAGTGGGCTTAGGAGCAATGATACCCGATGCCATATCTAAAAGGGTGACACATAGCATTCTCCTTGCCCATCACCTGATACATATCAAGTCACTGAAATTACATTATGAGATGGTGAAGATAGTTGAACTATATGATCAATTTTTAAAGTCTGTAAATCAATAGTGTGTATTCAAACAAAAACGGGCAATTGACATAGTGGGTATTTTCACTCGCGCGAGCTTTCTTGTGCCATTAATGGTGCTTGTACTGAGCCAAGTAATTGTATAAGGGTTATGTTTTCATTTTTTTTCCCTACCTATGAGAAGCTGAGAGAAGTAGTGACGAGGTGGAGACGCAAGTGGAGGAAGGTTGTAGAAGTTGTTTCCTGGGTAAGTCTCTATCAGATATTGAAAATTTTATTCTCTTGTAGGATTTTTTCTATGTCTTGTATATCTATAATTGTACGCTAGGGTTAAAGTAGGGTTTTTTATATTGTATGAATTGGTGTGTACTTTGGGTTAGGGTGATATTAGGAAGTTAATATTACTCTACAATTGCAATTATGAGATTTATATCGCCAATTCGGCACCTAGTTTGAAATTGTAATTGAAAAGGAAACCCTAGTTTAAGGAAAGGATGAGCCAACTAGGTGATTCATCAACTTCTAAACCTATACCAAAGAGGAAGAGGCAGTAGGTCTCTCAAGAAACAACACAAGAATCTGAAGGCCCTGACAAGAAGATAGGCCAGCCAAAGAGTTATGTTCATTTTATGAACAAATTTCAGCTTCCAGATGTCAAGTCAAGTGACATAAAGGCCACAAGAGATGTGGTATTAACCTCAAAATTTAAAGACCTTGCAACAGAGATTGGTGATATTGGTGTGTTGGAGTTAGGATGGGAGCTATTTATGAATGCTTTTACAAGGAGGGATGTTGCACACCTTGGCCAGAATATTTGGGGATATGACCTAGGAAAGTTGGTTGTCCCGAATATTTTTGTGGAAGTGGACTTAATGCTACAACTTGTAGATAGGTATGATGATGTCAACAGGGTTATTACTGATACATCCAATAGAAACCTCCAAGAGATAAAGATGAGAAAATTCATAGAATTTTGTAACATGAACCCTGACGCTAATGAGAAAATCAGCATGGAGAACTTGTAGAAACATTATAATGCTCATAGGGTTGGGTATAAAAAAGGTGAATTACCTAAGTACATGCGAGAAAAGGGTTCCACATTTTCAATTGAGGTTGAACCCGTGGATTTCAAAGAATTTTTTACTACTTCAGGTATACATATTACATGTTGTGTCAGGTTCTTGGGATTAAATGTGATGGAAGGATATCATCATCCCTATTGGTTATGATTGTGGATATCTAGCACAAGTATCAACACAAGTGGTTTGAATATGCTAACTATGTTGTTGAGCAACTAAATTATGACTTGATAAGGCTAAAAGAGAGAAGAACCCCAAAGACTTTTGGGTATTACTCATTGTTAATGCATATTCTTCTATATCAAGGAAGGGAGGTTTTTAGTCAATATTTAAAGTTGAGGTTGATAGATGAAAGCAACCATAGATTACCTACATAGATATGGACTCACATCTGGGATTTTCACTGTTATACTTCAAATTATGCTCTATTATGTAATGCAATAAAGCACACTATCTTGGTGCAATTGGGATTAGGGCCATAGGAGAGGATTTCTAAAACGATCAGAGCTTTGTTAAGACCAAAGGAATGTGGAGATGACCCCAAATATGAGTGTAATTGGGGAGATTGGTATTTGTATGGAAATTTCACTATTATTAGATGTTATGGAACTGTTGTGGCTCCACATGTAATGCCTAAATATATTTCTAATAGGCTGGAATTTATGGAAATTGTGTGGCAGATCGATAATAGTGATGCTGAAAACTTCAAGATTTCTAGAAAGGCTTCTATCATTGCAACTACTTTTTCTTTTGATTACTTTTTTATCATTGCCAAGGAGGCTTATGAGGTTTTTGGTATAATGGTGAACAATTTGAGGATGAGTGTAGCCCCTACCAGAAGGTTTGATCCTGAAGGGGTCATTGACAGAGAAAATAGTAAATGAGGTATATCAGGGTATGGGCCTAATAACTTTTATTTTAAAGAAGATGTAGTAAGAAACTTGCCAACGATAACTGCTTCCCAAGATAGGGGAAGGGTATGGCTAAAATTTTTTGAGGTTGAGCAAAGAGCTCTTAGAAAGAACTTCTTTTATGAAAGTCCATATAAGCATATTGCTGATAATTTTACCAAAATGGAGGTACTTGTTAGTGACTTTAGTGATGGCACTTTCCTAGAAAAGGTGGAACAAGTAGATAGATTAGCACAAGTTTCCTTATAGGAAACACTTGTTGAAGACTAGTGGCCAATTGAAGCATATGATGGCACCAGGGGTTCGATAGCATTCATTGGATATTGAGGATACCCCTATCATGAGTTTGCCCCCTGAGAATGTTGTTGAAACACAAGATAATGAGGTAGATGTACACCAAACTTCTACTAAGTCAGATCCCATTGAGCACTAAGTAGAACAAGAATTCTCATATCTTGATGTGGGAGACATGATGGAACCATTTGTTCCAGATGATAGGTTACTACCTTGGGAGTATGATGAGAGCCGACATAATGATGTAAGGCTTTTAGCTTGTGCTAAGTTTTTGGAGGATGACTCTTTTGTGGAAACCAAGGAATTCAGGGAATTCGTTGATGAGCTGAAAGATCAAGAAATAAATGATAGAATAATAGCGATAGTTGAGGTAGTTGATCCTTCTCAATAGGAGGAGGCAAGGAAATAGATTGAAGAAGAGATTGTTTGGGAGATCGTCCAAACGAATCTTATGGAGGCCAGAAGACTAGTTAAAGATAATGGGATGATAGTCATGCCTGGTTGGAGTTTGTCTTCCATAATTTCTTTGGTGCAATTAAGAATGACCCAAATTCATTGGTATCTGAGGAAAAATTTGATGAAAAGACCTTTGGTTCAAGTTTCAACCCCAGTTTACATGCACTAGCTATTTGGTCATTAACTCCAGATTCAGGGAGGTGTGTACTTAGTAGAACAATGATTGGTCTCTCTTGAGATGTGATTATTGGAAGAGTTTCAAAGATGAAATCTCCACAAGCCGCAAGGTTGAAAATGCACTCAGGTATGCTATGTTTTGATATTGTAGAGATTAGTCAAGCCAAGTATTTGAAATTGTTGGAGAAGAACAATAAGTTAGTTGAGGAGTATAACAAAGTAAGGGTTACACCAGCCAGTGCTAGTCAGAAGGCTTTGCCAACTTCTCTGTTTGGTACTTCACCACATGATAAGGTACTTCACCACATCATAAAGATACTTTAAAATTTAGAATCAGTGCATTGAAGAAGGAGCTCTAGATAACCAGGTCTGAGAATAACAAGCTCCAAGAAGGCATGGGTAGTGTTTCAAAAGATATGGCTGAAGGTCTCCTTAGTTATAGATGGCATAGGATTTCTCTAAAGGAATAAACTACATGGTTAACATACAAAGGTTTCCATAAAGCATATAACAAGTTTCAAAGTACCCAAGAGGTTTTCATGAACACCTAGAATAAATGTAGCAACGGGTTAAGAAGTCTGAAAGAAATTCAAACAATTGCAAAAGGAGATTTTGAAGCCCCTGAGCATCTCCATGAGCTAATCAAGAGGATTGAGACTATTGGAGAAATTACAGGCTTCCATGAAAGAGTTGGTGGATTATTGTAAGGAAAGGTGAAGGCCTTTAGGGACATGGAAGAACAAGGCATGCCCGTGATTCTTAATGAAGCAGGGGAGATATTATGACTCATGGAGAGATTTGTTCAAACATCAGATGGCTAAGTGTCCTGAAATGGTGTATGTTGAGAATAAATTGGACCTATCAGTACTAAATTATTTGATTGATAACTTCATTAAAATTGAGATAGGAATGCTTTTGTGAAAGAGGCCCGAGTCATGCTAGATGCAAGATATAATGTGTATAATGTCAAAGTGCAGAAGTTGTTTGATGAGAATTGGCCCATTGAGGAAGAATACAAGGGTTGGTTGGATAAATATGTTGAGTAAACCATAAAGGGGTGGTGGGATGGATATAGAACATGGTCTAGTATAGTACAAGTCTAGCCTTTGAAACAAACTTTGTAAAAAGAAATATATATCCTCTTACCAAAATATACATGTGGAGATCCAATCAAGGTTCCCTTACTCTGCTCTTTGCTTTATTTTGTTTCAATTTGGTTCACCTATTGAGTGATGTGGTGACGTGGAATTTTAAAGCAGCATGTGAGCAGGTTTTGTATGCTCATCTAGGTGTTTTTCTTTTGGTTCTTCCCCCCCATTATGTGAAATGCAAATATAACTGCAACAGGGTTGAAATGAAATGAAATATTGTGAAATGTAATTTGACAGGCCAATAGCCCAATGCTTGTTTCGCTCCCTTGGTCTTATAAAAGGGAATTCAAGGCTATTGTATAGGGGTCTTTGAATTTTTTTTGGATCTCAGATACTCTTTGAGAACATTGTCAGGAATATGCAAATAGATAGAATTTATTGTTGAGTCTAGGGTCATGAGTTTATATTTACAATTAGCTTAAAAGTTTTACAGTAATTGTAGCATTTTGGGAATAAATTAATGGAAAGTTTGAAACAAGTTTTCTCCTATGAAGTGGTTTGTGAATTAGCGATGAAATAGTTAAGGATTGTTTCATTGGTCTCTAATTATTGTGATTAGATGTTTGTTTGCATTATGTGCTTCAATTCAAAGAATTGATTAAATTCTCTAGTGTGATCACTAATTCATGCATTATGACATAGGATCTCTAAGAATTGTTTGCGTGGATTTTAAGAGTTATAAATTTGTAATGCAAATCCATAATAATCTGTCGATGTTAATGTTGTAATTGTTGTGTTATTGTTATTTGTGAATTTGACCCTGTCACCCTAAGATAAGGCATTGTTCCATGCATCAGTTAAATTTTCGTGTATCTAGCCAACTGAATTGTGTCAAAGAACAACTCATTTAAATCAAGTCTTACTTATAATGATGATGGTTTTCATAGTTATCAATTGATTTTACCATTCTCTTCTTTGAGTCGTAGGGTGTGAAGGATTTGCAAAATTCTCACAAGTTGTATTCTAAGTGTTGAATTGAGAATGTATCTATTCAATTTATAATTTATATGAAGGTGCTATGGAATAGTGTTATAAATACATTGGGGGATTACCCTCCTGGGTTTTGTAGAGCCTATAGTGCAGGAGGAAAGTTGAATTGATTTCTCTCATTCATTGGCCAACCCCTTTTAGGCTACTGACTAATGGAAATAAGAAATCCATAGGTTACCCATGAGATTTGGTTGGATTTTAAAAAGAGACAACAACCACCTTATCTCTGAACAAGGCATTATCAACAAAACTTGAGGTGGTACAAGTGGAGAGGGACCGGGCTATTATCAAATAGTAGGAAACAGAGAGGTGGGTGAGGGAGTTTGTCGAGTTATGCACAGGACTCATAGGGACATGGCCAGAGAGTTGTCTAGGATGGGTGAGAGAATAGGTTGATATAGGGTAATTTCTTTGCAGGCAGTACCACCTAAGAGATAGGATCCTGGGTTGTCCAGGTCATACAACAGGATAGGTAGTGGTAGTCCGACTCACAACAACAATAGGACTCACAACAGTGTAGGTGGGTCCACATCATTAGGGCAGTCATCTGGACATAGGTCACATTAGAGCCACAAGCATTCACATAGGTCTAGCCATAGTCAGCATAGCCAACACAACCAACCTCTTTCGGTGATTGATCCATCAACCTCCCAAAGTCAGGCCACTTTAGTAGTTCAGGTTACAGTTGAGCTCATGAGTGAGGGCCAGTCACCGCACTCCTCGCCTCCATGGGATAGAGAGGGCACAACTTAGAGAATTTTATTTTACTGTTATGATGAGACACTTTATATATTGACTTTCGAGCTTGGGAGCTCCATTTTTTGGATTCCTCTAGACTTTATCCTATGACATGGTTATTTTGAGATATATATGAGATGATTTTGATGCAGACTACATGTGTCATGTTATGATGTTATGCATTATGATTTTTTTATGCTTTATGTGATGTGATGTGATTTGATTTATAATGATGCATTTATGATGGTTACATTATGATTGTAAGCCACGATGATCCTATTTTATATGTTGATGATAATGATATGCTATGAGATGGATGCATTGATGTATGATGAGATCTATAATATGACCAATGGATACCATGCATTATGATTATGGATGCATTTATGGATATGTTTATGTATGTATGGATTATGCCTCATGATGTTATTATGATAGTGATGTATGTAGTGATGATATGTATGGTTAGGATTTTTATATGCTATGTTGATGCAAATGATGCTTTTATGTATGCAAAATGGATGGATGTAAATGATAAACTTATATGTCATGTAAATGTGATGTAAATGCAAATGCTATGATGGAAATGGATTCATGCAAATGTGTACTGTGCTAATGAAATTTTTATATGATCATGTATGCAATCATGTTTATGTATGTCACAAGATATCATCAAAGGACAAGAGAAGATGGATGTTAGTGTGGAGAAAATAAAAATGCATGTTAGTGCGAAAGAAGAATCCTTCAACATTTTCCATAGTACTAATAGTTGTTACTCTAATCATCATTGGGTGGATTTTCGTAATGGCTCACAAACACTATGATATGACATAGATCAATAGTGTGCATGGTTCAACCATCACATAGGACAAGCAGTCACAGACAAGGATGATCATGACCCATACGAGGAATGTAATTGCCCCTAGTCATTTTGTCATAACCAAAAACAAATAGACAAGACTAGTCATGAGACATCATTGCTTCTCTAAATCTTGATGTCAGGAAATCCTTGAGAAACTAACCACATGATAGCCAATAAAAGATAAGAAAATCATCATACTACATCGTTGCCCCTTTGAATCCTGAAATCAAGACATCCTCGAGGAACTAGCAGCAGGATGATCAAAAGGACAAGGATGATCATCATGATACATCATGGCTCCTTTAACGCAAGGAACTAATATAATGATGACCATCAAAAAGATAGATAGTGTTTGCCAAGTGTTCAAATGTCAAGTGTTTTGATGTCGAGGTGCTAAGTTTGACAGTGTCGAGGTTGCCAAATTTCAAGTGATGCCAAATTTAGGAAGGACACATCCTGAATGATGTTGATGTCAAGAGGATCGATTCTTGAATGTTAGGATAATTCCTTGAAATTACAAATGATGATGATAATTCTTAGGAAGGACACATCCAAAAGCATAAATAAGTGACAAGAGTTGTCCGTCTAAAAGACACATATGAAGAAGAACCAATATTTTGATATGTTGATTTGCCTTGGTAAAGTTTGATTAGATTATAGATTTGACCACATGCCAGTGCTGACATGTAAAGTTTGATTGAGATGTTGATTGAAGAGATTGCTTAAAGTTTTCGGAAAGATTGCTTGCTTTAGGATTGATGAATGATTTGCTTGACTTGAATATATTCGATGTGTGTGAAAGTGCAGTGCCATGAATCCTAATGGACTGACCTAGTGCAGCATCAAGGGCTCATCGATTGATGGCCTTTCCTATGTCATGCACTCAGAGACCTCATAGTTCAACACGACCAATGACTTTGTCTGAAGGATAGAAGATTGAGTCATGATTTTATTTTGACAAACCTAGAAGGACAAAACTAATGTCTTAGGGGTTCAAAGGCGAACCTTGACTACGTAGCAACTATGCAAAGACAACATAGTTTGGACTAGCACAAAGACTGATTAACGTGATTGATTCAAATGACATGACAGAGTTGACTTTTTTTTTGAAATTTTTGACGTTTTCTAAATGTTTTTGTTTTTCTTTAGGATAGTTTTCGATTTTTAGGTCTTTTTTTTTTCAAGACATTTCTGATTTTTATGATTTTTTTACGACTTTTTTACAAATTTCAGGACCATATGTGATACCCATTGTAGTCAAATGATAAAGGTCTTTCCCCCAGACAAGTCGAGGATTATTTGAGCAGAACGACATGGGAAGGGGCATATGCAGGACAAAAGGCAAGGATATGCAAGGCATGATGTGAACCAACGCTAGCTAAGGACGAAATTGACATGACTTATGGAAAATATCGTGAATGTGTCAGGATGTCATGGTTATGCATTATGGATTGAAGGCTAGTGGAATGATAGTAGATGGCAAAGCAAAGACTGAATATGCATGGTGCATGTTTACCAGGTTTTCACCATGGTACTTATCCAAAGCACCTGTTTACTAGGTTTTCACTCATTGATACATTTTGTCTCAAATTCTGACGAAATTTTGTCAGAATTTTGACGACCTTTCATCGATTTTCTGATGAAATTTGAAATGTCAAAATTCTTACCCAACATCGTCAACTGGGTCAAAATTTCGACGTTTCAAATTTCATCCAAAAATCATCAAAATTTGAGTCAAAATTTATCAGTGACTATTGGACGAATTTATTTCTTTTTACTATTTTTGTCATTTTTTTATTTATTTGGTGTCACCAAGATGCTTTTTGGCCAATTTTTCATCAGGGTGACGATTTTTTTGTATTTTCCATTTTTTTTGTATTTTTAAGGTTTTCAGCCAAGCTCTCTGATGTTATCTATAGAACTTGCATAGATGTAGGATATTGATAGGCTCTGTCAATTTTTCTCCATTAGGCATGGATAACTGATAAGAACTAGAACTGAATGCAAAATTAATGATATAATGACCTAGCCAATTGGGCTCAAACTTGCCAAGTTTCTCTCGATCAGCCTGATTTCTTGGATTCTGCATGAGGACCAATTGACCAATTTCAAAATTTATGACCATTACTCTTTTATTATAGCTCATGTAGAGACGATTTTGATATGCTTGTAAGTGGTTCAAGGCATTTTTTCTTCTTTCTTTCAACATTTCTAGCTCATGTAGGTGAGACTGACTATACTCTTCATCATCGATCATTCCCTTCAAGGAGACTTGGAGAGAAGGAATTTTGACCTCGATGGGCAATATAGCTTCAAATCCATAGACCAAGGAAAATGGAGTGGCTCTAGTGGGTGTTTGGATGCTGGCACGGTAGGCCCATAAGATGGGATTGAGTTGGAGATGCCAATCCCGACTAGCATCATTGAAGGTCTTCTTAAGAATTTGAAGAATTGTTTTATTGGATGCCTCGACTTAACCGTTGCCTTGCAGATAGTAGGCTGTGGAGAAATGGTGTTGAATGTGGAAGCATTCACAGAGCTCACGAGTGTCTTAATTTTTGAATGGATGATCGTTGTCTACTATTATGGACTATAGGAACACCATACAGGAAAATGATGCAATTAAGGATAAACTTGGAAATCTGTTTACTGGTGATGTAGGTGAGGGGGACGACTTCGATCCACTTAGTGAAATATTCAGTGGCGGTGATAATGAATTTATGGCCATTGGAAGAGGATGGATGGATTTTTCCCATGAGGTTGATTCCCCATTGTGCGAAGGGCCATAGAGAAGTGATTGGTCTCATCTCCTATGCGGGTGCATGGATTAGATTGCAGGGCACTTGACATTTTTGACATGTTCTGACAAACTAAAAAGCATATTTTTCTATTGTCGGCCAGTAGTACCCAAGTCTTGTAACTTTCCTCGCTAAGGTTCAGCCACTTGAATGAGATCCATATATACCCTCATGTAAATTTGTGTGGGCTTCATCAATGTTGAGATAGTGAAGAAGGGTGTTGTCAAAGCTACACCGATATAAGGTGTCACTGACAATGGTATATCGAGCAGCTTTTCTGATGAAGGATTTTCTCTAGTTATTGGATAGGTTGGGTGGAAGGATCTAGGACTTAAGATAATCATGGTTATCCTGATACCAAGGTGAACTAGGACCAACAAGCTTGCAAACCATTTTTGACTCTAGAACATCATATGCAGGAACAAACAGTTGCTCCACTAAGAACTCAAATTGTGACACATTATTGGGGATGTCTAAAAGAGATCCAATAGTTGCCATTGTGTCAGCTACCTTGTTTTGTGTTCTAGGGATCTGTTCAAATGCTAGCCGATGGAAGTATGAGTGAAAAATATCAACCGTACGTTTGTAGGGCATTAAATTTTCATCCTTTGTGTCATACTCATCAGTGACCTGGTTGATGACCAACTAAGAATCTCCAAAAACTAAAAGTTTCTTGATTTTCCATTTTATAGCCATGCAGAGTCTTGTGCGAAGTGCCTCGTATTCTACAATGTTATTAGTACAAGGGAAGGCAATTTAGAATTACTTAGGAATGGATTCCCCTTGCGGTGTGATGAATAGGATGCCCACTCCTGAGCCATGACTAGTATGAGACCTGTCAAAATACAACTTCCACGATGATGAAGGTTTCATATGAAAAATAGATTTGTCAAGAAAATCAGCTATCAAAGGATGAGTTCCTTGTAGAGGTGCATTTGCAAGTTGATCAACTATTACTTGTCCTTTTATTACCTTGTGTTCAATATTTTGTATGTCATATTCACTCAAGATCATCACCCATTTTGCTAGACGACCTGTCAATGCTGCTCGATTGAGAAGATTTTTCAAAGGATCAATCTTTTCTACCAATTGTGTTTGGTGGTTGAGCATGTAATGTCTTAACTTCTGTGTTGCAAATACAACTACAAGACATGTGCATTCAATGGATGTGTAGTTCAACTCATATCTGACCAATGTGTGACCGATATAGTTGTGAACCCCTAAACCTGCGAATGCACAAGAACAACAAACATGTTAAATTGTTACATCAAATTCAAGCAAGCATGAGAGATTCCCCATGAAATCCATCTATTTAAACTAAAATTAGGAAAATGAACAACACAATACAAGAGAAGCATATAAATCCTAATTAAGTCAATAGATTTAAGATCCCATGGGGGAATTGGTGCCAATGGAATGTTGCAATTGGCCCTTTCCCAATTCCTAAGTAGCAATGTTGAGTGGTTGAGAAATGGAAAAATCTCCCAAAGAGATTTGAGCATAACCTTGTTGCAAATTTTGAAGATGATGAATGATTGAGTGATGATGGGTAAAATTAGCTCTCAATGTGAAGAGAGTAATTTTGCATGTAAATTCTAGATGAGAGATGAGGAGAGAAGCCTCCACTTTATAGATTTCAATTTGGAAGAATGAAAGAGATTTGAGCAATGTGGGACTAACCTTCAATCCAATGGTTGAATGCCACATGTCATGATGTGAATGGTTAGTGATTGTGCACATTTTGGCCAAAGTGCCAATAAATACACTTAGTTTGAATTTGAATTTTTTAAATGACTTGTTGAAGAGGGAAGGGAAATGAAGTTAATGTCACTTGGCTCAAGGCCAAGGACATGTAAGAGGCCTTAAATGCCTTGTTGGAAGGACAAAGTCCACTTGGCCTTTTTTGAATTCAAATGAGGGAATATTCCCTTTTGATGCCATGTGAGGGAAAATAGAGAATTAAATAAATCAAAGTAATTGATTTATTGTGCAAGTTGCATTCTCTAGAGGATTTTAGTGAGAGGGATTAACTTAATCAAGGTTTTGATTAATTTAATGAATAATTAGATGATTTGACAATTTTGACTCAAATAGATGAATTAATTTAAATCAGAATTGAGAGAAAATGATTTATAAATAAATGATTTGATTTATTTAACTTAAAGAGGAATATGTTAGATTAAATTAAATAAGGTTTAATTTATTTAATTTAATGAGAAGACTTTAGAGATTTAATCAAATAAAATGATTTATTTAATTAAACAAAAATGTAAGGTTAATTAAATTAAATTGATTAATTTAATCAAAGGAAGTGATAGACCTGGTCAGATGAATAATGATTCATTAGATTAAGAGACAAAATTATGATGAAATGCTGAGAGTATGATTCAAGAAGGAATGTTGTTAGTAATCAAGATCAAGTGTGCAAAAATGATATTCGTACAATTTCCATGTCTACAATAGTATATAGCCCTTTCTTTTTCTTCATATTCATTTTGTGCCAACAATTCTCCCAATGCGCTAGTAGTTGCAGAGACATACAAAATCAAAGATTTTCCTTCAATTGGAGGCATTAGGATAGGTGGTGTCAATAAATATTCTTTGATTTGTTGGAAGGCCACTTGACATTTATCTGTCCACACAAAGGGGATATTTTTGCGCAACAGGTACTGAAATGGTTGAAATTTGTCTGCTAGTTATGCACTGAAGTGTCAGATTGATTATAATCTGCCCTGAAGTGTCCTCAACTCACTGATTTCCTTGGGTGGAGGCATGTCTAATATTTCTTTTACTTTTGTAGGATCAACCTCTATGCCTCGTCAAGAAACTACGTAACCCAATAGTTTTCCTGAGGTAACCCCAAAAACACATTTCTTTGGATTCAAACGGACCTTGTATTCTTCCAACTACCTAAATATTTTGTCCAGGACTCTGAGATGATATTTTCATGTTAATGATTTTTCCAAAAGGTCATCCACATAATCTTCCATTAGTGTGTGCATGAGATCATGGAATATCATGGTCACAACTCGTTGGTATGTGGCACCTGCATTCTTTAGACCAAAAGGCATGGCATTCCAGCCAAAAAGTTCCCCAAGGGAAATTAAAGGTTTTTTTGTGTTGATCTTCAGGGGCGATCCAAATTTGATTGTAGCCCAAGAAACTATCCATAAGAGACAACATCTTGTACCCTGTTGTGAGATCAACAATGATGTCTATGTTTGGCAATGGAAAGTCATATTTTGGACATGACTTGTTTAAATCTTTGAAATCTGTACAAATGTGGATCTGTCCATTTGGATTAGTGACTGGTACAAGGTTGGAAATCCAATTAGCATAGTCTATTGATCTTATGAATCCGACATCCTGTAACTTCTTAAGTTCAACCTTCATAAGAAATGCAATCTTTGGGTGCATCTTGTGCAATTTCTGTTTTATTGGTTTGATACCTAGAATTAAAGGAGGATGATGCAATACTAACTCTGGATCTAGTCCTAGCATGTCGGCATATGACCATGCAAAGTTAACTTCTCTTTTCGAGAAGAATTGTTGGAATTCAGGTTTTCCTTCTTTTGTCAATGATGCGGTAAAGAGAACCATTTTGGGATTATCTAGTGTAGCTATGTTAACTTCTATCGTATCTTCAATAAGCATTGCCAATTTTTCCTATGTTATACGAAGAAAGTCTAATTCTCCATCCTTAGGCACCTCAAGGAGGTTCTCACCTTTGGCTACATCCTTTATTTTTACTATTGTACTGTCAGAAGGTGCTTGCGGTTTTCACCTAAAGAAATTTATTTTTTTGTGTTATTTTCTATATTTTTGTGATTGGAGGATTGGATAGTCTCCCCAAAGTATGTTTCACAATCTAGATCAATAGAAAATCCTACCTTGTTATCACCACTTGGTATGCCCTCACGGAGTTCAATGAATTATGCAATGGCTTTGTCATTCTAAAAGATATCCATAGCGGGCAGGCCTTGTTGGTCCTAGACAATGATTTTTGGGTAGACAAGGGAAATACCATCATTAGTCTTGGTAAAGGACGGGGAGGATGTGGAAAGCATGCAAATGGAAGCCTCAAGTGTGAAGACAAAATTGTCATCCTCAATTTCCCAATCAGATTCGATCCAAGGACCATCATTGGATTCAGATGAGTTATATTCATGGTCATAATATGGGGCAAATGGGTCAGAATCATGATCAGTGGATGGTAGTTCAGAGGCATGGACAGTAGGCCCAAAAATTTCAGGCTCATGGGTGGGTTCGGGAATGGGGCAAGATGATTCAAATGTTTTCGGCGATAGTTTATGGTCATTTGGGTCCCAAGGAATGCTTACCCATTCTTTATGTTTAGAATGGCTATCTATAGGATCAATGTTACACATTTGTCTAAATCTTTCCTCAAAGGAGAGTTGTCCAGGTTCTAGGAATAATTCATCAATATCATAGTCACTCAGGGTTCTATCATATCCCCATTCCCATTCATCAAAGTCGGTTTCAGTATGGGAGTCTTCACTTATCTCGACACTTTTAGGAGCCATTACGTCCTCACTTGAAAGTACATTGGTACATTGATCGTCAGTTCTGAATTGCTCAAACCCTAGCCCTATATACTTTGGTCTCTTATAAATGATGATAGGCTCTCTCCTTCTAGTTTTGTCTAGTCCAAGGCCACTAGTTCCATCAAAACCATGTGCTTTGCATATGTGATAGCCTTTTCCATAGATATGTATTGGTAGTGGGGGGTAATTCCTTTGGGTCCTTGTAGATCCAAGTAGATAAGTCTAAAATTTCCTCATCATTCATGTCTCCCCATAGTGTGAATACCCTTTTTAGAGGAACCTTTAAAGTCTTCTTAGGCTCTACTATGAAACAAGGGCGACCATAGACTTTAGGTGGCTTGGGTATTGTTGTGATATAGTAAGCTGTATTCAATTTGAATTCTCCACAACCAACATCCTAGATCTTAAGGTTAGTACTTGGTATGGGGACTGAGGAGGATGGTGCAGTGGAAGTCGATGGAATGGATATGGATGAATTGGTGAGTGTGGATGGGTCAATGTATTTAGAAGAAACGAGTGTTGATGCCTCTCGGTTGATATGCACCTGGTGCTCAAAAGTGGCTCTCAGGTTGGTACAGTATTGAAATGGATTAGGATCTTCTAGTATAGTAATTTTGTTGCCATCGAAGGGGAACTTCAGACATTGGTGGTAGGTGGAAGGAATATCCTTTAAGAAATGAATCCATGGGTGAAAACGTAAGATATTGTAATGTATATCACGATCCAAGACTTGGCATGTTGTATCTATGATAACTGGTCCCACACGAATTGGAAGTCTAATGATGCCTTTAGAAGAGTGTTCTTCATCATCATATGCTTTTATCACAATACTCTTGGTAGCATCCACACAAGCATGAGAGAAGCCAAGAGCTTTAACTAATTTTAAAGAGAAGATGTTCAATCCTGCTATGCCATCTACTAGAATTTGTCTAACCTTATGCTTATGGATAAATACCTCGATATGCATGGCATCATTATGAGATGTCTTGGGTGAAGAATAGTCAAGGTCTTCAAAGGTAATGTGATGGAGTGAAGTCAAATATCTAACCATAGTTTCAAAATGGTTGACATCAATATTGTTTGGGATGGAGAACTCTTGCAAGACTTTATCCAATATGGCCTTATGCATGAGCAAAATTCAAAGCAATTCAAGGATGGAAATTTTGGCTAGCATTTTGTTCAATTGCTTGATAAGGTTAAACTCTGGATTGGGTTTTAGCTTCTTGATAGATAGACCAGGTATGGTAATCTTGGGTTGATGAGCAAAGGGTCCTGGGATGGTGACCTTTCCTTTGTGTGTAATGGCATTGCATTCTGGGGTCTTTTTAATAGTAATGGTATTGACACATTTATCTTCATCAATAGCTCAAAGGTTATTAATGATGGTACCACCGGAATAGTTGAAGGTAGCATAGACGTAACTGGCTTGATTGTTATTATTCTTTGTGTTGAACGATGAGGGGTTACTTGAACCATGATCCTGTAATGGGTTCTTATGAAATGTATGATCTGAATTAGATGCCAATGGTTGACCACCAAGCTCAATGGTATGGTTTTCAATAAGATCTTGTACAAGATTTCTTAATTGACAACAAGAAGAAGTTTTATGCCCTTTGACATGGTGGTAGTCACAAAATACGTTATCATCCCACCATGATGGCTTGAAATGACCAGGGTCATATGGTTTAGATTCTTCCAAAGTTATGACACCATTTTGGATAAGTTTCTTTAGGACAATTTTGATGGGTTCACCCAAGGGAGTGTATGTGTGTTTTTGAAATTGTTGTGTTTGACGTGGTTGCCTGTGATTTGACTGAGTAGGATTATTTTGAATGGCATAAGCAGCTAGTGTTGGTGTAGTCATAGGTGCATTTTGAGTTTGGACTCCTTTAATTGTGAGCACAAGACCTGTTGCATTGACTATTTTTGCATTGACCACCCCATCATCGGTGATGTGTTTATATTTACCCAAATGTTTTTTTTTTCATTGGAAGCACTTGGGTTGGTGTTTGTGGTAGTGTTGATTGTTTTTCCTCCATACTTAAGTTCGCCTTTGGTAATTAAGGCTTTTTCAAGTTGAAATCCTTTTTTGACAAGGTCAATAAAGGTGGTGCAACAAAGGACTTATAAGCCATATCTTAGCGGTCGAAGGAGATTTTGTACAAACATGTTGACTTTCTCCTTTTCAAGTATCTCCACTGGACATCAGCTTGCTAGGGTTCTCCATCTTTGGAAGAATGGGATAAAAGTCTCACCTATGTCCTCTTTAGTGAGTTTGCATAAGGAGGCAATATTAATGTCCATATCAATGTTATATGCATAATTTTCAACAAACTTGTTGGCCAATTCATCCCATGATTTGATTCCTTTAGGAAATTGTGTGAACCACTCTAGTGTGTGACCTGTGAGACTTCTAGAGAAGAGTTTCATTAGATAAGTGTGTTCATAGGCAATGTCCATGCAACTGGCCATGAATTCTTTGATATGTTCAATAGGATTTATTTTTCCTTTATATTTAGGGAAGTGTGGTACCACATATCCTAGAGGAAATGGTGGCATGTACAAGGTTGTGTCAAACGGATATGGACATAAGTCATATGAAATGTAAGGTTTTTTGTTGGACATTTGTAAGGTTTCCACTTCTGTTTGAAGGGAAGCAAATTTGAGTGTGAGTGCTTCCACAATTGGGTTGTTTGTAGCATCACACATGTTGGTGATAGGTATGGCTTGATTTCCCACTTGTTGTGATGATGTGTTCTAATTTGGAATGTGTTGTTGATGTGAAAATTGGGTGTTTTGATTTGGCATTTTTTGGTAATGAATGTTTTGATTAGGGATTTGTTGATGTGTATGGACTTGTGATGCATATGTGGGAATGTGGGTCCCAACCATGTTAGATTGAATTTGTGGAATTTTCTATCCTTGAGCATGTTGGTGACCAAATGGAGTCATATGTTGGTGCCTTGTCCAAATTGATAGGTGTGGCCTTATGGAATGTTGTGTTGATTTGTGATGAATTAGGGACACTTGATTGAGGTCCTTGAATGACAACTCTTCATTTGTTCTTCCCAAAGGGGTTTGATGAGTTTGTTGCCATTGTATTAGTAGAAGAACCCAATAAAAGGTTTTTTGATGTCCCCATAGAGCTAGATGAGGCTCCAAATAAGTTTGATGTGTTGGTTCCCATTGTATTTGATGAAGTCCCAAATGTTGATCCAATAGTTTTTAAGGAAATTGTGGACATTTGCTGAGGGATTGAATGTGATGTGGTGTTTGTTAGGGTTGATGATCCCCCCATAGAAATTGTGTTGACCACATTGGATGCATTGGTTGTAGTATGGGTTATGGTCACACTAATAGACGTAGCATTAATGGTGTTGTTGACACTTTGTGTGGTATCTTCCATGTAGGTATTGATTGCATCATGTGATTGGTCGGATTGGGAGATGCTACTCTTATGGTGTTGATGTCAAATCCATTTGGTAACCAACCCCTTGGTCAAGGAGAATGGCTAGGTATCTATCTAAATCTTGCAAGACTAACTCTTCCACAAAGGAGGCTACTTCAGGATTTTGTGCAGCAGCTTGTATATATTCCTGAAATACTTGACCATTTTGGTCTCTGCAGATGAATTGTTCAAAAGGATTGCATGAAGAGGATGGGATGGTCATTTCCTTGAATGGATTGATCAATGAATTCCTTATGTTTGTATTTTCACTCATTTCATGAGGGAAATTTTTGGTATTTGCATTCATGTCATTAGGGAAATTGTAAAGATTGTTGCCTTGTCCAAAAGGATCCATTCTTCCTTTTCGTTGTAGTCTTGTTTCAACCATAAAAATTTTACTCAAATGAGGGAGGATGGAGGATGACCCAATGCAAGTTGTATGAGACTATATTTTTGGATCTTTGAAATAAGGAATGCTATGAAATTATGGTGAATGGTAAATGCAAATGAGACTAAAATGAGGAGCCTAAAGGTATGCAAATGCAAAGGATTCTAGGATGAACTCAATATTGGTAAACTTAAGGAGAGGCACACTGAACCATACGAATTTTAGGAAATGTATCAATTTTGGAATGTCAAGGAACTTGTTAAAATGACTAAATGACAAAGAGGACAAAGTGAGGTTTCCACACTAGACTATTGAGTTTGAAATGGCTCACAAAAGGAAAAATACTAAAGGAAATGGTTTGATCAAGTCCAATGATAACCTACTCTAGAAGGCAAAGGTTTGACAAAGAATGGCAAGGATTCCTATCCTAAAGTTTGCAAAATGAGGACCTAAAATGATGGTAAAGCCTAAGAATGCAATTAAGGGAGTGCAATGGTATACTAAAAATGCAACCTAAAATGGCAAGGATGGAGGAACTTCAAAAATTCTTGGTGAGGTTGTGGATGGAGACTATAGAAAAGATGTTTGGAATCTGTTTGGAAAAAAATAAGGCTCAAATTTTTGATAGTGAATGATGTTTTTTTCAAACACAATAAATTTCGTTGTTTCAGGTTTCAAATATATTGCAGATTAGAAAATGTGTTGCAAAATGAGAAAATGCAGCGTTTCATAAAGCAAATGTGGTGCAACAGAGCAATTGCGGTTCTCAGGAAATCAAATGTGGTACAAAATAGGTAGATGCGGAATTTCAGATAGAAAATGTGGTTTATCAGAGCGATTGTGGTTAAGGAATCAGTAAATGTGGTTCAATATAGCAAACGCATTTCAATTTTGGCAAATGTGTTACAGAGTCTGGTTTTTGGAAAATTTTGGTAGATTGTGGAAATTGTTTCAAGTTTTAAGTGTTGTTTGAGATCTGAAAATGATGTTTAATTGTTCATTTATTCTGAGAGAACACTTGGAAAACAAAGTTTGTGAAAATGGGCACATAGATTACATGAACAAACCTATGGTTTGAAGGACTATATTCTTTTGGATTCCACATGGATTTTACTCCAACCGCACTTATTATTAGTAGATGAATTCAAAAGCTTGGCCACATGGGCTCCCCCTTACAGTGCACTCACTTCTCAGGTCAACCAAAATTCCAAATCCCATGAAACTCTTATGGCAGGCTAATCATCTCTACTAAGAACTACAAGAATGTGGATGCCTTGGCAACTATTGTTGCTACACCAAAGAATAGATAAAGGTTTTGGCCTACTATAACAAGGGTTCTAGTACGAGCATTCCATTCGTAGGCGACCATCCATGTGGCAATAGACCATTGATTCCCTTCTTGTCGAAATAATCCTTGTGATACTTGAAATTTCCTCAACTAACCATACTTATATACCACTTGGAAGTCACTTGGCTTTAGTGTGTTACCGGTTGGGTCGCTCCCTGGGGTGATTACTTTTTCCCACCAGTCAGGCCCTCTAAGGATAAAAAATATCAAGTAAGTATATCTGTAGTTTGATCAATCTTTGTTTTCATAAACAAAGAGAGATAACACACAATGTACTTAGCTAACACTAGCAAGAGTTGCTCATTTTTAAACCCAAATTGAAATGTGAGGGGGGATAAAGTAACAATATCTTAGTGTTTTTGTTTCTCAAGATCGCACAAAGCGTAAGAGAATTGCATACACACTTAAGATAATATCACTAAACCACAAGACACACAAGACACTTGTTAATTTTAAATCCCATTGTGTGTGAGACAGGCAATTGTTTATTTTAAACCAATGCTATGAGAAAATGCAAGTTCATTTTAAGCCAATGAGTTGTAATGCATGATTGTGTTCTTTTTAATCCCCTGAATGTGCATGCATGTTCATTTTAACTCGTGAATTGTAAATGAAAATTTGTAAGGTTGTTTGTTGGATTAGGATTGTTAAATAAAAAAGAACACAAACAACAAGGGGTTAGACTCCCTTTCTAGCTTGCCACATGTTGTAACAAATAGATTAGTAATAAAAAAACCCCTAACCTACAATGCAATAATGAAATCTACAAAATATAGAAAAATTAGAAAGCAAAGTTTACCCAGGAGAATACGTCACAATAGAGCATATGCATCTCAGGACCGAATTCTAGAAGTGTAACAAGCATATGTGTCACTATGTAAAGAAAATGTGGCTCAAAAATCAGATGTGTCGCTCAGGTTCACGAATGCAGCTGAACATATCAAATGTGTCATTTTTCTTAGCATATGTGGCTTGACAGAGCATATGCATCATTCCTGAAAGAAGATGCATCATGACAGAGAATTTCCGTCTCAGGGAGCTGCAATTGTGTCGTTCTATACCTGTACCTATAGAAAAGCTGAAATAAATCTGTACGAAACTAAAAAAAATGATTGTCAGGTTCACCAATGTAACTAAGGGTAAATTTAGGTTAGCATGATTAGATCATAAACAAATCAAACCCAAAGTAAGTAATGAAGCACAAAGGAGAGAACATGAAAATAAAAGGACAGATTTTACCTAAGATCTTCAACCTCCATGATTGACCTCCATTACACCTTCTCTATTTGCTGCAATATGATGAGTGCTCTCATATTTTGTGAGAAACTATGATTATGCCTAGACTAGAGAAAATGTTGAAGGATTTGGATGAAATGCAAGTAAAAACTAGGCTCTACATGCAATACAAAACTCTACAAAATAACAAGGTTAGCAAAATGACAAGAAGTATGCAAGTATGTCAAAAGCTTGAGAGATTAAAAGATGAAATCAAGAGATAAAAAGATGGTAAAATGAGAGCAACATTGCCTTTTTATAGAAAATGCAATTTTGGATGAAGGGCCAAGATTGGAGATTGACAAATTCCCTAGAATCAATGGACAATATTCAATATGGCAACCCAAAGTTAGGGTTAGGGCATTATTAGGGTGAATTCAAAATGAGTGGACAAGATTTAAAAAGAGAAAATCAAATCAAGGGATAAGATTGCATTTGACAGGGAGATAAGATTGTCACAGAAAAAGAGGGAGTTAGAAAATCAAATAATTTTAGAAATTACTTGATTTGTGGAGGGAGATACTATTTTGAATTTAAAATTAATTTAATTCAAAAAGGTGGGGTCATGTGATAGTAAATAATAAATTAAAATTATTTACTTGGAAAGAGGGAAATTTAAATAAATGGTTTTTATTTAAATTTGGAGGAGAATTAAATGGGACAATTAAATAATAAATTTAATTATTTAATTATGGAAGAAGTGGGCTAATAATTAAATAAATAATGGGGGATTTATTTAATTATGAAAAGACATTAGTATTAGAGACATATTTAAATAAGTAAATGAAATTTATTTATTTAAATAATCAAGAGGGAATAAAGGATTAATTAAATAAATTTAATGATTTATTTAATTAAAGAGGATTTTTAGACATTAGTGATGTATTTAAATAAAATAAATATGATTTATTTATTTAAACAATTAGGAAGAATAAAATATATGAATTAATTAAATAATTAAGAATTATTTAATTAATATTTGAATTCGGATAGGAGGACATAATCAAATATTTTAATTATGTTTTAGAAGAATTATGGAGAAAATTGAGTTCGCAGGTCTAGGTCAATTTTATGTGTCTACAACATCAACATCACCATCACCTTCGCAATATCCCACACCAGCATATACACCATAAGACACCTCATCATATCAAAATCCCATGTACAACCCATCAACCATCCCCACAATACACAACATATGTTTCTCCACCAACTCCCTCAGATGATATGGCATCGCAACTCAAGGCATTAACATAAAAAATGCAAGATATAAGAATGGGAAAGATGAAGAAGCCTCATACATAGAACCTATGCCCATATCCATTTGATCGAAACATCACAATGGTACCATTCCCTACCAGTTTTGAAGTCCCCAAATTTGATAAATACAAAGGGATAGAAATTCATGTAGACCATGTCAAATAATTTAACATCATGTGTATGGAGGTCACCTACAACAAGTCCTATTTGATGTGCCTCTTCCTACGAAGCTTGACAGGCCCAACCATTGACTGGTTTTCTCAATTACCTCTAGGAATCAAAACCTTCCAAGAAATCATTGAAAAATTCATAGATCACTTCTTTAATCTTGACATGGACATAAGCTTAGAAGAGTTGTACACTCTCAAATAAAAAAAAAGGAGAATCTTTCATGAATTTATTGCAATGATGGGGACAAAGGCTAGTAAGAGCAAGTGGCCAATTCTCGATGAACAAACAAGTGGGAATTATCATATAAAATTTATATCCATATCTATCCTTCCACTTGAATATGTAGTGCATTACATTTTATGATGAGCTTGTCCTTAGAGCCCTTAACATCAGGAGAGCTCTAAGCTCACAGGGAAATACTCAAGCCTACAAAGAAAATCACCCATCAACTAGCTAAAATGACAAGCCTCATGTCTAGGGTAAGAACAAGAACATAAAAAATGATGGCATGGTAGATGCTAAGGTGGTCCTAAGTGCTCCTAGGCCAAATAACAATCAAATAGCTAACTTTCAACCAACTGTGCAACAAATAACACCATCACAAAACAATTAGATCAACAACATGGAAACAAAACAAAGATGAAATCCCAATAGAAATAACTATCCAAAACAAAAATACACATAGTTCTTGGAACCCATTGAAACCATCATGAATAATTTAGGAGAGTCAAACCTGATAGCACTTCCCATTTTTGAAAACTACCAAGAAGCATAGGATAAACTACCCTAGTACAATGAGAATGATCATTGTGACTTTCACAAAATCAAGGGACACAAAATAGAAAACTACATGATGTTCAAAAATATTATCCAAGATCTTATAGAGAGTGAATCCATATCTATTGAGGTACCAGTTAGCAATCAAGATCTTAATATATACAAGAACCCTATGCTCGATCATAGTAAAGGCAATAACATCGAAAAAGCTAAGGATTACACAAACATGTAGAATACCTATTCCAATATAGTCGCTTCTTGTGATAGTGTTGTCACTATCATTATCATCAAAGGGCCTAGTGCAGAGTGTGGGGTCACCACAAGACATGGAAAATTCACCATCCAAGGAGTCACATCTCAATCTAGGGCACAACCTACTTTTCCTACATCAAACCCTAGCAAGTACAATCTCCTAGATCAGTTTAAGAAGACTCGTGCATAGATTTATATCTTGGAACTGTTGAGGCTATCACCCACACATTGGAACATCCTAGAGAAATATTTATCTTCATCATTTGTCTCTGAGGATATTGATACATAATAGTTTCAAGCTATGGTAGGACATATCATTGATCATCTTCTTACCTTCTCGAAAGAAGACGTACCATCGCAACCATCTCATAATCATGCTTTGCACCTTGAGGTCACTTTTCATAAGAACAAGGTTAAAAAAGTCTTAGTAGATGGAGGTGTTGGTCTGAACATTTGCACCCTTCAATTGATCAAAAACTTGGGATATTCAAAAGATACTATTGAGAAAACAAAGAGTACCACAATTAGAACATATGATGATCAATAACGGTTATCACAAGGAATCATCGCACTACCCATCCAAGTGGGACCCATCATGGTAGAGACAACATGCCAAGTACTAGACCTTGATCTCCCCTACAAAATATTTCTTGGCCGACCATGGATCCATGCCCTTAAAGCTATTGTGTCAACCTATCATCAATGCTTGAAGTGTCCTTTTGAGGGCAGAGAAGTTACTATCCATGAAGATCTTGAACCTTTTTGCTGCTACAAAAACACTGAGGCCAAGTTCTATAAAACTACTCAAATACCCAATAATGACAAAGGACGTACACCATCTACCTCATTTATTGACCCATCATCCCTTGCATCTACCTCAGCAAAAAACACACCTATTTTGTATAACATTCTCGACATTAAAGCAATGATCCAGGATGATAGTTATGGAAATTATAAACTAATGAAGGATACCTTTGTGTTGGGAGAGCTACCTCTTTCTCCTAAATCCCATGGGAAACCCATGTCTGGAAATGAAGCACCCGAAACAATCAAGATGGTAGCTACCACCTTCACCAAGTGGGGGGATTTGAACAAAGAAGATATCAATGAGGAGGATGTCTCTAAACTACTATATCAAGATGAATGACCCATCCTTGTTCTTCCTATGGAAGATGACAACAAAGTCCTACAACTAATGAAGAGTTGGGGATACAAAAAGAAAAAGAAACTAGGGAAAAATGAAAATGGTTTGCTAGAAACCATCATTTTTAAGAAATGTCCAAAGAATATTTCCCTAGGATGTACTCCTAGCAAGGAAACCCTTATTGGAAAAGGTATTTACACTAAACAAGTTGAGGCTTCCTCTTGGTTACCAACATCCCATGATACTACCTTATATGACTTCCCCCTTGATGTTGCTAACATATTTGAGAATAACTCTCTTTTCATGATATCCACAACATCCTTCACCCTGAGCAATCAACTGACTGAAATACGCCTAGTATACCCATAACTCATTGACTTGGACAAATCCGGACCACTGATTTTAGATTTATTCAAAAATGATGAAGTGGTCTCAGAATTCATGGTACTTCATGACAACTTACCTTAGGTAGATCACAAATTAGGTTTTGACATAGAGATAGCCATAGTGGTGTATTATCAGGACACGATTGAATCCTTCAATCACAAAATGGAGAACTTGCAACAAACATATAGAACTTTGAGTGAAAACCAAAATGTGGCACTTTCTGATCCTAAAATAGTAAAAAGAAAGGATGCATCTAAAGTTGAAAACCTCTCTGAGGCACTCAAGGATGACGAATTCAATCTCCCCCTTAGTTCGATGCATCTAGAGAATTCAACACTTCTAGCTTAAAAGGCAACCCCAGTCAATTTGGGAACAAAGGAAGCACCCAAAATCACATTCTACGTCGAATCCTTGTTGGATGAAGAATAGAAGAATCTAGTAGTGTTCCTGAAAGAGCGAAGAGATAAATTTACATGGCCATACATAGCTATGCCAAGGCTCGATCCAGAAGTGGTTGTGCATCATTTAGAAGTTTATCCTAAAGCTAAACTAGTAAAGTAGAAATTAAGGAAGATGCACCCTTAGATAGCACTCTTGGTTAAACTTGAGTTACAAAAGCTTCTTAATGTTGGTTTCATCCAACTGATAGACTATCCCGAGTGGGTTTCCAGCCTGCTACCAATCTCCAAACCCACTGGGGGCATCAAAATATGCACAAATTTTAGAGACTTGAACAAGGCATGCCTGAAGGATTATTTCTCTCTTCTTAACATCAACCTCATTGTAGAATTAACAACTGGGCATGAAATGTTGTCACTCATGGATGATTTTTCAGGCTATAATCAAATAATGATCACCAAGGAGGGTCAATGCAAAACTGCATTCACTTGTCCATGGGGAACATATTGCTAGAACATGATGCCATTTGGGCTAAAGAACATAGGACAAACATATCAAATAAAAATGACCCTCATCTTTCATGAAACGATCCACAAAATAGTCAAAGACTATGTGGATGATATTTTGGAAAAAAAGAAGGAATGAGCACATAGAAGTCTTAGGACCCATCTTCGATAGACTTGAAGAATACAAGGTATAGTTGAATCCAAAAAAGTGTGTCTTAGGTGTTACATCACGGAAGATGCTTGGCTACATCGTCTCACAAAGAGGGATAGAAATTGATCTAGAAAAAGTAAAATCCATCCTAGACATGGAACCACAACAAACGTTGAAGAAGATGATAGGGTTACAAGGAAGATTGTAGTCCATCAGAAGGTTCATAGCATAGTTATCAAATTAAATTCACCCTTTCTCGCATCTTCTCCATAAAGGAATAAGCTACAAAAGGTATGAGAAGTGTGATAAATCCTTCCAACATATCAAAGACTACCTATTGACACCACTAGTGCTCATGTTTTTGATACCAAACAAGCCATTGATCCTATATATCTCAACAATATTAGGAACATTGGGTGCTCTCCCAGCTCAACATGATGAAAACAAAAAGGAAAGAGCTATCTATTACATCAACAGGACCTTGGTGGGCTATGAAATAAACAATTCATCGATTGTGAAAGGATGCTTAGTAGTTGTTTTTGCTTCATAAAATTTTCTACATTACAAGGTATCACATCAATGCAAGCTTATTTCAAAGATTGACCCATTGAAATACTTGTTATCAAAAGCAACTCTCATAAGGCGAATGGCCAAAAGGGTGATGATATTGATAGAATTGGACATAGAGTACATAGAGCACAATCAAATCAAGGGACAAGTGATTGCAGAACAACTAGAAGATGCACCTATCTATGTAAAGAACCTATTGATATTTGAATTCCCTGATGAGTTAGCATTCCTTATCAATCTAATCGATCAGTGGAAAATTTACTTTGATGGGTCATTTACACAACATGGATTAGGGGTGGGTATTCTCTTTATCACCCCTCAAGGTGATTGCATTTTGAAATCATAAAGGCTTTCATTTCCATGCACTAACAACATTTTTTAGTACAAAACCCTAATTATAGGTCTAAGGATAATAGCTCAGTGGTAGATACAAGAGATGAAAGTCTATGGAGACTCAAAACTAGTTATCAAACAAGTCAATAACGACTACCAAACTAAGGATGATAAACTAACTCCTTATAAGAAGATGGTAGAGAATCTCAAGGACCTTTTTTTTTATATAACTACTAAGAATATTCCTCACATGAACAACCGAGTAGCAGATGTTATGGAAACCATTGGATCATTGTTAGACATGTTGCACAATTTCCTTCAATGTGAATTCTTGGTAGAACAACTTCTTGTGCCAGTTTTCAAAATCCTTGAATCTAAATTCGCATGTGTAATGATTGCTCTTGGATCCCTATGGTATCATGACATATTCACCTACCTTAGTAGAGGAACCCTCCCATTCGATATCACCTCCAACCTTAAAAATACTTTTGTTAAAAAGGTATCTCAATTTGTGATCTTAGGTGATATCATTTACCGCTGAAGCATCGAGGGGACCTTACTATGATGTCCTAACCAAGAAGAATCCTTGACCACCTTAACAAAAGTACATGATTGTATATGTGGTTCCCATTCGAATGGTATGACTTTAGCTAAGAAACTATTGAGGATAGGGTACTATTGAACAACCATGGAAAGAGAAGCCTATTAGTATGTGAAAAAGTGTGTCTAGTGTCAACAACATGGAGATTTGATTCATGCTCCATTTTAGGAGTTACAAACAATGGTCACACCATGGCATTTCTTGTAGTGGGAGCTTGAACTCATAGGAAAGATTACTCCCACCTCATCCAATGGCCACAAGTTCATCATAACAACCAATGAGTACTTTACCAAGTGGGTGGAATCCATCTATGACTTACATAATGGCGAAGAAAATTGCCAAGTTTATCTTGAATTACCTCATCTATTGTTATGGTGTTCCAAAAACCCTTATCTAAGACAATGGAACACCCTTCAAGAATAAATATGTGAAAGAAATATTTCAAAAATTCAACATACAACATCAATTCTCTGCCCTGTATTACCCCAAGGGCAATGGTCAAGTTGAGGCTAGAAACAAGACCATTCTAAAAATCCTAAAGAAAATGGTCAATGAAGCTAGTCGTGACTAGAATTTTTAGTTAAAACCTACCCTCTCAGCCTATCAAACTAGCATCCACATGCATATAGGTGCAACCTAATTCTCCTTGGTCTATGGATCAAAAGCCATCCTACCTATTGTAGTTGAGCTTCCCTCATTGTGAGTGTCACTACAAAATTTGATCACTGATGAAGAATACAGAGTATCTTGGCTAGCATCGCCTTGACACCCTTAATCACTTGCAAGTAAATAAAAAGAAACTAAAAAGGAGCTATAACAAGAAGATCAAGAATTAGTCTTTCCAGGTAAGGGATCTTGTTCTCAAGTAGAATCAGAAAAATATTATAGTTCAGGATAGTAAAGGAAAGTTTGAGCCTAATTGGTTGTGTCCCTTTCTCATCATAGCAAGCTATAGATCAAGAGCATATCAATTGTAAACACTTGAAGGTGAACCCTTACAAAAACCAACCAAAATTCTACATCTTAAAAAAAATTATGCCTAGGCTTGAAGGGTGTAAATTTGAAAATACAAAAAAAATAAAAACTGATCAAAAATCCAAAAAAGGGATTCAAAATAGTAAAAAATATATCGTCCTCTAGTGAAAACCACTTTGGTGGTGCTTTGGGCAAGTACCTTGGTAAAAACATGGCAAACAGGCACCTCATGTAAATAAAGCACCTCAATCTATTATTTGGCTCTTCATCCTATCATTGTTTGCATTGCATCCATCCATCGCATCATTCATTCTATTTATTCCATCACCCATACATGTATGCATCATAGCTTGATATTGTGAAGTATCATATTCCCCTTTAGTACTACTTGAAATATTTCTAAGGTCCACTTGTCCTACCTATATTGAGGTAGTATATTGCATAACACTGGGAGCAATTCATTCTAGATCAAGCCAGGTTCTTTTATATCTTAATTTGATTTGGAAATATCATAAAAAATCCCCAAAAAATTCATAAAATGTTCATCAGAAAATCCAAAACATCCAAATTCTTGTACAGCTAAAATCCAAAAACATTAAAAAATAATAAAGTTGAAATCCAAAACATCCAAAATACATCAAAATCCTTAAAAAGGTCAAACATAAAAAATCCAAAAAGAATACCATGTCGAACTATGAGTCTATGATCTTGAGCGTATGCAAGGCCATCATTGATGTGCCCTCGAGACACCCTAGGTTAGTCCTTTAGGAGTCCATCATAATAAACTGGAATTCCATTAACTATTCATTTCTCATTGTAAATAAGTCGTCAGTCAAACTGTGTGGTCTTTGCGTGTATAAATTAGGCAATTCTAATCTTTGATCAACCCTCAAGGCCCCTAGGATATTATTTTAGGTTAGGTTCTTGGTCAAAACTTAGAAAATCCCTAAACATTCATAAAATCAAAAAATCCTTAAACATTCAAAATCTCAAAAAACCCCAACACATTGGAAAACTTAGAAAATCCCTAAACATTCACAAAATCAAAAAAGCCTTAAACATTCAAAATCTCAAAAAACCCCAAAAAAATTGGAAAACTTAGAAAATCCCTAAAATTCACAAAATCAAAAGCCCTAAACATTTGAAATCTCAAAAACCCCAAAACATTTGGAAAATTCAAAAAATCCTAAAACATCTAAAAATTGAAAAACACAAAAACATTCAAAAACATTCAAAAGGCCTAAAAAACATCAAATATCTTTGAGAAAACCCTAAACAACCTCAAATAATCAAAAACCAAAACATTCACATAAAATTTCAAAAAGACCAAAAAAAAATAGCCTCAAAACATTTTCAAAATAGCAAAAACATTGAAATATTCTAGAAAATCCAAAACCACCCATCCCATCTCATTTTCACCCACAATAGACCTTCATCCATAATAAATCAATCATCATATTCAACCTTTGGTAACATAAATTGAAACAAATTATTGCAAGTCATAAAGTGAGAACCCAAGTGTCAAAATCGAAAGTCTAGATCAAAATTAAACAATTCAATGGAGTTTCTATCAATGACTTATCATAAACCTTATCCTAATCAAACCATCTAATCAACATGTCCTAGGATGCATCCTTCCTATGATGAAAATCAACATCAGAAATCAACTTAGCTAAATTAAATTGGCAAGAGATATATATAACACTGACTATTTATATTTAATCTTTTCTTATGATTTATCTTATTGACCCATTCTGAGGACCTCTCGAGGATGTCTATCAAAATTACTTAGAGAGAAAGGAATGGGCCATCAATCATTATCTTTCATTTGTTGGCTTGTGGGTGTTCTTGTAAAATAATCTTCGTGTATCCTTGATTATTTGTGTGTGTAGGGAAGTTGTTTGGAGTAGATTGTTGACTATTGTGTATTCTTTGGTCTGATATATTTTAAGCTTCTAAATTGCATTCTAACGAGGTTTATGTATTTCAAGATGTGAACAAGAACTATCCTATCTATTTGTAGATTCAAAGTCCATTACACTAGATACAAAGCCATCCAGGTTATCAATACCTTGATGCATTGTGTCTTTGTATTATATCAAAAATAAGGAATGACAAAAAATACAAATCCCAAGATATGAGAAAAATCATCATCATCATCTCTCATCACCATCTCTAATAAAGTCTTGGTGGATCATAGCCTTGTTGGACATTTGAATTAAAATCAATGGTCAAATCATTCATTCTTATTATTCTATCTTATTTCTACACTAACTTGGAATCATGGCAGTCAACAAAAACATCATCAATGCATCAATCCTACATCCACAAATTATCAGCATTCATACATCTTGCATCATCATAACATATCATAATACGGAAAAAATATTTCACTGTGACATCATTATCATTTAAGTTGTGTTGAATAATATAGATTTGTTATTTTAAGCATCTTAAATTGTTGCATTATCATAGCATAGGTACGAACATTTTCATAAGCATACATATCGTGAACATTCATATACATCCATATGCATACATAATCATCTCATAAATTGCATAAAAAAAGTACAAAAAAATAAAATCCATCCATATTATTTGCAAAAGCATGAACATTTGCATATCATAACATCCATCCCATAACATGTCACAAAAAGCTATTGAAAAATAAGATAACACATCCATTGCCTTGGATCCATATCATAAACATCACATATCATAAACATTTAATCATCACATATCACATATCGCATAAATAAAAGAAGTGCATCCATTCACATTGCATCTATACATAATCATAAAGCATGAAATAAAGAGCATGTCATATCAAATTTGTATCATCTCATATATATATCAAAAATGACTATCATGGTACAATATTTGGATCAGTGTATGTATATCATCAAAATGTACAATGTACACGAATCTATATTAATAATCAGGCTATACAAAAAGGTATGTGAAAAATTAAATGATTTTTATCACTCATTGGCTCTATCTCCATGACTTGGCTAGTATGGCTGCCTAACTGAAGTGGAGACACTGGGTTGAACCTTGTTGTGATGCTCAAAATCTAGCTACCTATGGTGGGGAGGTACGTCTCTATAGTACAAGGTCCACCAATATGCTACCTCCTCTCGCGCTGTCTCGTACAGCTGAGGTGACACTATCAAACCCACTATCCCCTAAGCCTATTGGGACTATTATTGGGACATGGACTCTAGCTATTTTCATTGATCGACCTCTTGATCCAACTGTACATATGATGTCTTCCTCATCTATCTCTCATGATCTCCTTGTCGTAGGGCTTGGTCTCTCTTAGATGTGACTACCAGTACCTATTTTCGAGCCTAATCTCGTTCAACCATAACCACCTGCAACTACTGTTGCAACTGTTGTATGTGAACATCATGGGGATCTTGCCCTAATGGTGGTTGATGTACTATTTTTTGTTGTATGAGTGGCTATAATGGTGGTGGAGGTGCACATGAGACCTATCCATCATGATGTTGGCCATCCTAGCCATCCTATCCTATGCCTGACCATTTGGACCTTTTCCCGAGGCTCTACCCTTCCCATCATGTGGCTAGCCTCACCCTCTACCTACTCGCCTCCCTCTTAGCCTCCCTCACAGAGGTACACCTACTAGATCTATCAGTCTAGGAGGGGATACAAACTATGCATCATAAGCAGGCATCATCTGAGCATCTGCCTGCCCTTGATAATAAGCCCATGGCCTCGCAACCAACTACCTGAATCCCTCGACAAGCTCATGGGCTGGAATAGTATGCCCCCACATCACCTCTCATTCTGATCTCATAAATATTTCCATGTAAGCATCATCAAGCTTGTCCTACCTCTCACCAAACTTGTTGGCAACTCTATTAGGCAGGTACCTCCCAATCATGGTGTGCTCTCGACCCTGGATGTACTAGGTTTATCATGAAAAGAATAGCTATTATACATCATCATAGCATGTTGGCATCTGTAGCCATGGCCTCCATTACAACACTATCATATCATTAATCACTCGATGTCAATAAGGGATTTCGATCTGCCCTCTATGTTGAAGAGTGATGGCTCCTATATATTTCCACACAACCATATCATCTGGCTCCACATCTGCCATGTGGAAAATTAGTCGAAGCACAACAATGTGCTCCCATGCTCATATATGTAGAAGTGCGACCCATGTACCAATGGCTCTGCCATTGCAATACATGAAGTCATGCATATCATGATAAAGGGAGGCCAAAATCACTAGCCCCCATACATATTGGGTCCTCCTGAACAACATCCTATGCCATGTTAGACCCCATCCAGGACTGAATCCCCTACTCCATCGATCTGGGGAAACTGGTCCCAAAATCACTACAACCACGATCAATCTAAAAGTCGACGCTTGACCTCTGTACATCTCGAGGTCAATCTGGGAGTTGAGTAGGACAATGGCCACCTGGTCAAGAACCTCATGATAGGCATTATATCTTGTGTCATTTTCATAAATCACTCGATCACCATGTATGGGAAATCAATAAATCTTCCATACATCCTCCAATGTCACTATCACCTCACCGGTGGGTAAGTGGAACAACGAGGTATTTCTATGCCATTGATCATATAGCACTCTCATCATCCCTAAATGGGTTTTCATGACAGCCATGTAGGCAACATACCACAATCTGATATCTGCAAGGTGCTCCTGTCGAAGCTCAGATAAATCATCAAGTCTGGACAACATGGTTTGTCAGTGCTCATAGGACAATAAAGGCTTGATGACCTCCTACACCCATGAAGTGCACGATGTCAATTTTTTTCTAAAATTGGCTATTTGGAGTTTTTATCCCCCAAATGATAAAAGTGTCATGATTTATGAAAGCATCACTATAGTCCAAATTCCAAATAGTGATGCTACATACATTTACATTCTAAATCATGACTAGCGTCACTCATCACACCCGCGTTGCCATTTGAAATTTGGAAACCCTAAATCTAAATTACAAATTGAGTAGGTGTGTCACTCATCACACCCACGCTGCGATTTGAAATCTAGAAACCCTAATTTCAAATCATGAATTGTGTCACTCATTACAGTAGCGTCGCTAAAAATGAAAATAGCATTGTTGATTCTCAAAATTGCATCTCAATACAGTGATGTCGTTCTAACCTAAATTTCAAAGTGTAATAAATGTACTTAAAAGTCAAAATGTGAGCCAAGTTTCGAATCACATACCATTGGTCCTACACCTAGAGGCCTCTAGTACTCTCAAATCCGGTCATAAATGTTTCATGGGAGCACTTGTTGTGCCATTCTGTTAGGAGGTCAAAGCTCAAATTGCAAGAATTCTCTAAGGTGTGAATGCACAAATGAATTGAAAGTGACCCTTCATCACCTATTTATGCCTAAAAATTAGGGTTTTTTTCCCTAATTTAAGCATACAGCAAGATTTTTTCACCAATTTAACCAATCTTGCCAAACTGAAGCTTATTTTGCACCATTTTTTGCATTTTTGGCATGTATTTTGCATTTTGGAGCCTTTTCGGACTCATGGGGCAGCATTTAACCTTTTTCGAGAAATCAACCCAAAATTCAAAATTTATGCCTGATTTCTTGAGTGGGTAGGGAACTAGCTTATTCCTTCCACTGGGACAGTAGTGGGGCTTCCAAAAAATTAGAATATTTTTAATTTTCTTGATTTCAGCAGCAGTTTAATCTAGAAAAGCGTACGTCAGTCTTTGAACCACCGTACCAGTTACCTCACTTCAAAGAGGGGGAAAATGTAGACACTTAAAAATGTCCTAAATGATATCATGCACTCAAATTAGGTATACTAACACCGTTTCATCCTAAAATCCATCTTCTTTTCGCTTAATTAGTTAAATTAGCCTAGCTATTTAATTAATTATGTCATTTTTCATCCATTAACCTAATTAATCTAATAAGGTTAATTCACCCCCTTCCATTCTAAAATATCGTTTTATTAAATTAAATACATCAAGTTATTTAATTTTATTTTTTTCAATAAAAGGCACGGGGGCCTATATATAATATATTATTTATAAGAGAAAAATACATTTTTATCAGCAAAAAAGCCAAAATGTCAGATGAGTTATGAAGCATCATACTAACATATGCTAATTTATATCTACTACTCATAACTATACTACCTATTAGTATCACATTGTAGTTTCATAATATATAGATGTCTTTGCATATATCTACAAATATCTCCATGACTCTTCTATATCAAAATTTTGAATTAACTGAAGAGAACATTTTAAAATAATCACTGTAAGAAAAAAATTGATAATTTGCAAGAGCCAAGCAATTATTCTTCCATACGATCATCCCCATGAACCGAGCTCTCATATTGACCTTTGGTTGTCTCCAACAAACACCTTTCCTAAGCAAAGAAATTAAAACCAAAATGAGGCACGTATTGTTCTCCATTTGAAGAGCCAGCAACATTTCCCACTAGAGCAGCATTTTCATCTAGTGTTGGCTCTATCTAAATAATTTGAGCCCTCACCACAACTAAATATTGTTCTCCAACTAAAGAGCCAAAAACATTTTCCACTGGAGCAACATTTTCATTTGGTGTTGGCTATATCTGAACAACCCCTAGTGCAGACAATGGACCACCTTCCTCTATACTAACAAAGACTAAATTTTGAGATGGATGAGGATTATGATCACAAAGAAAATATATTGCATAATATTTATCCTTGATATCAAAACTCATTGTAACACATAGACGTCAAGAATTCCTTCTTAATGCTTTGAGAAGAATACCGTCATTTCTAAACTACAGGGCTAACCTTATTGCTTCAAAAATATCATCAAACCCCAACCTATTTTTGACAAATTCTCTAGGAAATAAATCACCTAGTTACCCATCACCAACAAATATATTATACTATTGGACAAATTGAAGTAATGCATCATCACTAAAAAATTAGGGTTTAACAAAATTTGTGACAATTAATTCCAAAACAACTAGAGACTGAAGGAGATCCAGGGTGTTTGATAAAAACACGGAAAGAACCTGAGAGGGGAAAATACGATGTCTAGCTTTAGGGCTGGTTAATTCAAAACCAAGAATAGAACGTATTGATTCCTCAACCCTAGAAATTTCAACTCAAAAAATCATCGACAAATTCTCATGGGTAAGATTATCCTCAAAATGACATCCTCCCAGCTTCAATGGATAGTTAATTTTGAGATTCCATGGTCAAGACATCATTTTGATGGAACGAACAACTCCAAACTTGCATATCGATGCTCTCCAATTGCCTTGAATGCTTTTGGTTAAACTAATACATTGTTCTCCACCTTTTAAAGCTATGAAGAACAAGTATAAACTAATCATGAAGGCCAGAGTGAATAAATGTGATAAAAACTAGTGAAGCATGTTGGCTCATGTGAATCATCCTCCTACATAGAGAAAATTAATGTGTCATTCAATGGGAAAGATATAAGGTACCTACCAAAATAAAACAAGGTTAATAAAAAATGTCGAATGATGAAAAAGTTTCCATGTTGAGGTATTCGTGGTGACTTTGTAACCCATTCTCCATGTGATTAATTAGGCACCACCTAGGAGTTTTAAATGTAAGCATCATTACAAAGTATGCTTAGTATGCAAAATGGATGTCATCTTGATACGACAGAGGTGATAAGACATTTGAAGCATTAAAAAGGTATATCCCATCTCCAACTATCATTAAAATTTCAACTGACACTTTAACACAATCCTACATGACCATGATTATGAAAACTACTTCCATGTTGGATGACAAATGCTTCAAACAACACCCCTTACTTCTTACTCAACAAAATATCACTCGTCTTATATTTAAAATGAGATTTTGAATTTATTTTAGTGAGGGAATTGGGAGTTGAGCGCAAATATACATTACCATTTTGACCTCAATAGACTACTAAGCCTGAAGAGTTTGTTTTACCACTACTATGCATTGAATGTGAGGAAGACTAGCTAGACCTTCATTGTTTTTAATGATTATCTGCTCCTTCTGATCACAAGCCAGGTTAGCCAAACCATCTGCTAATTTTTTACCTTCTCGATATATGTGAGAGAGGTGAATATCTTCAAAGGTTGTTAATAAATCCCATATTTTCTGAAGAATATACCTTAGTTTCTAGTTACAAATACTCTTCAATTTGCATGCATTGGTTATAAGAAGAGAATCACCTTCCACATGAAGCTTACTGATTTTGAGGTCTTTTGTGAAGATGACACCGACTAATAATGCTTGAAATTCTTTGATGTTGTTTGTACCATCCTTTAAATGCATTGCTTTAGCTACTAGAAAAGAGCCCTCTGAGTCTCGAATACAACAACCAGCACCAAACATACCAGGTTTTCCTCGTGAAGCTCCATCAAAGTTTAGCTTACAAAAATATGGGCTTGGTGGTATCCACTTCACCTTACTTCTATCCATTTTCCCAAGACATGGCCGAAATTCCCCTTGAAGTGGTAAGACAATGTGTTTCCAATTATTTAAAATGAAATTATCCCGATTGGAATATAATGAGGAAACTGACTTATAATTATTAACATAAGAATTACAAACTTCTAAGATTGAATTCTCTAGTTTCTCTTTAACTCTGCAAACTGAGAGTCTGATTTTTGAAAATGCATTTGTTTCTTTCCAACCATACTGATCAAATTACTAGAGCAAGGGTAACTAGCCATATACATGCAAACAATGCAGATTTATGAAGGACTGACCAACTAGTAAACATATCCCAAAGAGAATTAGGCAACATGAAAGAAACATTTAGCTTCCCCATAATGAAATTCCATACTTCATAAGACACTGGGAAAAAGACAAATAGATTATCAAATGTTTCATCTTTTTCTTTACATAAAACACATCTGAAGGCTCTTGTAATCCCAAATTTCTCCAATTGATCACTTGTCAAAATATTTTTCTTCAAGGCTAGCCAAGAAAAACTACCTACCTTTGGAAGCTGTGTTGAATTCCAACAAAAGGAAAAAGCTATGTGGGATTGAAACTGAGATGCTTGGGCAATGATTTCTTTGTACCCTTGCTTAACTGTATATAGGCCATTTTTTGAAGGTGTCTATTAGGTCTCAAAAATGCAGGTTTTAATCATGAGAGGTTGCCAAGCTCTCACAACATTTTTGGCCAACATATAAGGCCAATTAAAATAATTGACCCTTCTACTCTTTAGGCTCTGCTAAACCTAGGTGGGTACACCTATGTGTATGTTGTAGATTTGAAAATATTTCCTGCTCAATCAATCTATTCGCAATGGCAATTGGATGTGAATAGATAAAATCATTAATACTACTCCTACTGCATAAAAGAAAGAATTTAAAAATGTTGTTTCTTATGAAATTCATCTCTGGGTTGTGACATATTAGCGCCTTCTATCCACATGGGCAATGGAGTCAAAATCAAGAATGATGTGTGTTTTCCTCTTTGGCTTAACTCTAGTTGTCAGGCACTTTGAAAATGAGATTCTATTACTAGCATAAAACTTCATAATTTTATGGCTTGCATAAATTCTGTTGAATATTTCTTTATCAGGTTCTTCTTTAACTATCCAAGAGAAATCCTTAAATCACTATGACTTATTTAAAATATTTTAATTCTAACATGCAGACACCAATCAATTAGATCACACAAAATGAAAATGCACTTTGATAAATCAGAGATTTACTTGATATGCTGATTTAAATGACTAAAGGCGGTATCGTGGTGACTGCCTTGACCGCTACCTCCATCGTTATCTTCATCCACCATGCCATCACGGTCTCTGACTTGACTACCAGTGGTACTACGGTGGAAAACAATAACTATTATCCCCACGCTGCCGCAGTCTCATTTCTTACCATTGGTGGTACCACGGTAACACCTCCCTAACTGTCACCTCACTTCTCACTACATTACCGTGGTCCTCTCTTTGGCTGTCTGTGGTACTATGGTAACCATGCTCTGACCACTACCCTTCGTTGCTTCACTACTTACCATTCCACCATGGGCACTATGATGATTATCCATGGTGTGGTGGTAATGGTTACATGATTTCACTTAATCGTGATACTGTGAGACACCCTACAAGGGACCATGGTATAGCGGTAAAAGGTGTTGGCTATGAAAAGTGATTACTATGGCAACAAAATGGGGTATAAGGCACTTTAGCATTATGAATGGAAAAAATAATTATTTTTTAATGAAAAAGATGGAAAAATATTAGGTTCAAGTGGGTAAATACCTCAGGATTTTCATGGAAAATTCTAGTTCTAATAGTGGCTCCTATTGGGGATGAGTGATTTTTCCAATCACTGCAAGAATCCAAAATATCACTGGGAGAGCAGACCAAGACAACAAAGGATGTGAAAAATGAAGGCAAGGGAAGATGGATGGAATGAGAAGATGAAAGAGATGGAAAATGGAAGATGGAAGTGACCCTAGACTATTGTACATGGAAAGAAAACATTGTTTTCAATGAGGGAACCTCTGGGATTGTCCATGTACTGGCAAGTCCCAGCCCCTTTAAATTTTTTCCTAAATTACTATGCATGGAAAAGAATGTTTAAAGAGGTTTGCTAAGAATTGTCCATGCACTGCCAATCCTTAATCCTCTGTATCTACTATGGTCTAAAATTCAAACCATAAATGATGGCCCAAGGCCACCCAAAAGAAGAGCCTATACTTTCCTTTGTCATAGACTTTATTCTGATTTCAACTCATCAGGTTCCTTTTGAAACTATCCATTCCATCTATCCTGCTACATGCACTATCATTGAAAACTTTCAGGAAGTCATTGTGTTCAACTTGACTCATATTCCTTTCACCACTCTATAGTTCATCATATGATAAATCTTTGTCATCTTCATCATACAAAGTGTATCCAAATTCAATGGTGCTTTCACTATTTTTCTCATTACTAAGTATTGCTAAATGATCAGGCAGTTGTACTGGGGTTTGAAAATCCAAATGCTTCTCTTGGAAATCTAATTTTTTTGTCTCATCAACATCTTCTGAAACAATCAAATCATAAATACTTTCCAGTTCTTCCCTATCACCAGTTGGTAGTGACATATAATTCTGATCCATATAGTCATCCTTACACACATTTGAATCAGTAAATGTTGAACACTCACCATCAATGATATGCAAACCAATATCTTTCTCCTGTAGGAAAACATTGTTCAAGTCACATACCTCTTCTTGGACATAAATGGGTTCTTGATCATCTTCAAAGGTTTCTTCACCACTTTGAGAAATGCACATGGAATCATATGAATTATTACACACAATACTCTCACTGTCAAAGAAAATGTAGGCTGGACCCAAAACTCTAGAATCATCCCCATATGCACATTTCTTATATTCGAGAGTTAACAAATTTGAAACCTGCTCACTACTGAGTGAACCCATTTCTTCCAAATCTTATACTATTTCTTCCACTTCTTGATCTCCAAAAGAACTACAAGAATCACCTTGTTGTAGATTAAAATCCTCAAGTTCATCTTCACAATATGAATCACAATCCGTTATGTAGGAGAGACTCTCCATATCTTCATTATTGGAAGGCATGACATCCTCATCTGCTTCAACTTTTGAAGCATTGTTGTCAGTGTTATGAGAGTGCATACAAGGATGTCCCTTCATATCATTTGAATCATGGTTGATGTATTGCCCAGATGGTGTGTCCTCGACAATATCATTAGTGTTGCAATCATCTCCCAAGGTGGAAGATTGGTCCTCAAAAAATTCATCTTCATACTCACCAGTTATTTCACCATTTTTTATGCCTTCTCTCATCTATGGTACCCATTAATTTACTCATCTAGTCTATAGTAACTGGCTTCAATGACATAGGCCAATGAATGGAGCATGGTTCATATACCCTCATGAACTGCTCAACCAAGTGTGATTCAGACTTATTAGGTAGGGAACTAATAGGAATTCACATATAGGCATACACCATTCTGTTGAACAAATCACGTCCCCATTCTCCCTCATGTCTCCTTATGTTAAGAAAGGAATCCACAAGATTTTTACCTCTCTTGAATAGGAAGGAACTCACCATTTTTCTTTGCAAATTGTTGATTCTGACATGTACCTTGCTGTAGATTTTGATTTACACTTACATAAGAGATGACATTGTGTTGCACATTTTGATATTGTGTTTGGTACTGATATGTACAATGCTCAGGATATGGATTGTGTTGCTGATCCTGATAGCTTACAAATCTTTGTCCAGGAGGGACAAGATAAATATTCATTTGATGTGATCACTAGGATGCATAAATGTTCTGCTGTGAATATAGTGCATTACCTTCATTTTTGAAGTTCTCAGTTGTATTATGTGGCACTTGTGGTGTCCAAGATCTACTGGAATTTGTGTATTCAGATGCATCTGAGACACGCTTAACTCCCAATTGCAGCAATCCTTGATTCAATCGTAGCATTTGTTGGTCCAATTGTAGCCTTTGTTGTTTCAATTCCTTCAACTCTCTTATTGACTGTTGCCTCCACACTTCTTCTACCATCTTGACAAGAAAATTGAACAGGTGTTACTATTCCACAATATCTACGCATTATTTATAAAATTGAAACAGAGTCACCACCTACTTTTCCCAAAAGTAGGAAAATGAAATAGATTTTGATATTATTTAGGTTTGCCCTAGCAGAATCCCCTATTAACTCAAGTGAATGCACAATGTGAAAAAAAATTATGACTCGCCAAACTATTAGGTGTGTAACTCAAATGGGGAGTGCAAATGACACAATTCTGAATCTCTTTGCTAAAGACCAATTCTAAAACTTTGTTGACTCTATAAATGGATAGGCTGAAAAAAAAATTCTGAGTATGTCCCCAACAAAGTCGCCAAACTGTTAGGTCTCAAAAATGCAGGTTTTAACCACGAGATTTTTTAAAGCTCGCACAAAATTTTTGGCCAAAGTACAAGGCCAATTAAAATAATTGAACCTTCTGCTCTTCAGGCTCTGCTAAACCTAGGTGGGTACACCTATGTGTATGTTGCAGATTTGAAATATATTTCCTGCTCAATCAATCTATTCACAATGGAAATTGGAAGTGAATACATAAAATAATTACTACTACTCCTACTACATAAAAGAAATAATTTTAAAATGTTGTTTCTTATTAAATTCATCTCTGGGCTGTGACAGATCAGTGCCTTCTATCCACATGGGCAATGGAGTCAAAATCAAGAATGATGTGTGTTTTCCTCTTTGGCTTAACTCTAGTTGTTAGGAAGTTTGAAAATGAGATTCTATTACTCGCATAAAACTTCATAATTTTATGGCTTGCATAAATTGTACTGAATATTTCTTTATCAGGTTCTTCTTTAACCATCCAAGAGAAATCCTTAAATCACTATGACTTATGTAAAATATTTTAATTATGACTAGCAGACACCAATCAATTAGATCACATAAAATGAAAATGCACTTTGATAAATCAAAGATATACTTGATATGGTGATTTAAATGACTAAAGACCCCAAGTTGGAGAAAAGCATATAAAGAATATAAATTAATATATCACAACAAATGAATAACAAAAATAATTTCACCAGTTAAAATATATTATCTCCATTGATTTTTTTTCAAGAAAGTTTGTCATTGTTTACATTCCCAATCTTCATTTTACGAAAAAATCTAACTACTACTATGACTAACCTCTCTAACTAATTTTTCCAATACATTTATACATAATATATTAAGGGTCATGACCCTTCATCTGACTGGTAAAACCGTTGATATGCTTTGACAAAAATTAAAATATTTAATTAAATTGCCTTATCGACAAATTAAATATTTTAACTATAACCCTCTCCTTTCATTTCTTTTCTCTGCATCTTCTTTTATGTTCACCACTCTACCGCAATCAACTTTATGTCCTCCCGTAGTGTGGTGGTGTTTGAATTTTCCATGGCCTTCTCTTCCCTTTCCGATTCACTGCGGGCTTCATTTTTACCTCTAGCGGTACCACGGTGACTACCTTGACCGCTACCTACCCCGTTATCTTTGTCCACTACGCCACCACGATCTTTGACTTGACTGCCAGCAGTACCACGGTGGACAACATTAACTGTTATCCCCGTGCTACTATGGTCTCCTTTCTTACCACTGGTGGTACCGTGGTAATACCTCCCTAACCGTTGCCTCGCTGCTCACCGCATTACCGTGGTCCTCTCTCTGACTGTCCACGGTGCCACAGTAACCATGCTTTGACCGATACCCTCTGCCTCTTCACTATTTATCATTCCACTGTGGTCACTGTGATGGTTGTCTATGGTGTGGTGGTAATGGTTACATGACTGCACTTAATCATGATACCACGAGCCACCCTGCAAGGGTCCACGGTATAGTGGTAAATGGTGTTGGCTATGAAAAGTGATTACTATGGCAACAGAATGGGGTAAAAGGCACTTTAGCATTATGAATGGAAAAAAGAATGATTTTTTAATGAAAAATATGGAAAAATATTACATTCAAGCAGATAAAGACCTTAGGGTTTTCATGGAAAATTCTGGTTCTAACAGTGTCCACAACAGTTTATCTTGAGAGCAAGAGAGGTAGACGTTCCTATTCCTCAACATATCTAATAACAATTTATTTTGATCAACTGGTATAGGGGTATTCATTAAGTCCTTCCACTTAACCAAACATATCAAAGGGTTAGAGGAAGTAATATAATCCTTTAAAAACACTCCCCAGTTTTGTGATAAAATATTTTCATCTAGCTACAAATCTAGATTCAAGTTGATATGAGGCAAACCATTCCAAGAATCTTTCCAAAACAAAACTTTTTCACCATTACGAACTTCTCATGATAGAAAAGGGCATATAACATCTCAATAAGACAAAATGAAGTTACACATTGTAGATCCTCCTATGGGATTATAAATTATAAAGATCCTAGATGGATTATAATTATCCAAATATTTTCTTTGCATCACCTTGCACCATTTCAAATCTGGTTTATCATTCATTTTCCAAACCAATTTAGCCCCTAGAGCCATGTTCCTTGTTGGCAGATTATGAAACCCCACTCCACCACTTTCCTTTTGAGAGCACATATTTTCCAAGGAAACAAGAGGGAGCTTCCTTTTATCATCTAACTTTCCTTTCCAGAGAAATTCTCTTATTAGCTTTTCAATTTGATGAATAACACCTCTTGGAGCTTGCAAAACTGCTAGGAAATAATTTGGAATAGAAGCTAGAACAGATTTAACCAATAGAATTCTGCCAACTAGTGTAAGACATCTCGCTTTCCAAGCAAGTATCATTGCTCTTATTCTATCTAAAACCTTATTCCAAAAAGAAGAATTATTGGATCCCATAAAAAATGGAATGTCCAGATATGAACAACGGAGTTCTGCTCTTTGGAAACCTAGGATTGAAACCACCTATCTTGATATTTCTAGATTGGTGTTAAAAACATATACCTTTGACTTAGCTAAATTGAATTTTTGCCTTGATGCTAAAGAATACTTTTCTAGAAAATATTTAACTCATTTTTCTTCTGTCAAAGATGCTTTACCAATCAGGAAAGTGTCATATACAAAAAGGGAGCGAGTAGCTAAAATATTGGTGTTAGGTAGTATGACCCCATACCATAAGCCTTGTAGATGAGCCTTGTGAATTGATCTGCTAAGTGCTTTCACCATAAGAATGAATAGTACAAGAGACAATGGATCTCCTTGTCTCACTCCTTGAGATGATCCAAAAAATCTAGCAGGAGATCCATTGATTAGCACCCAAAAAAATTCTCCAGAAAGACAAGAAAGTATACACTTGCACCATTTATTGCTAAAACCAAACTTCTTAAACACCTGTATTAGAAATTCCCAACACACTCTATCAGAAGACTTCATCATATCCAATTTAATAATGAATGAGGGAATGATGGAAGTTTTGATAGAATGTAGCACTTCATGAGGCACTATAGCACCTTTTGTTGTTTCCCTTCTGGGGACAAAACCACCTTGTTCTATTGATATTAGTTTGGAGATAAGTGGTTGAATCCGTAGATAAATAGATTTGGTAAAAAAAATTATATTGTATTGCATAAAGAGATTGGCCTAAACTCAACAAAAGACTTTGGGTTCTTTACTTTTGGAATCAGAGCAATGTGTTTTGTGTTAAATTGTTTTAGAACTATCCATGTCCTTCTTGATTCTTCTAGTGCAAGGAGAACGTCGATTCCAACAAAATCCCAACATTTTTGAAAGAACAACATTGTAAACCCATCCAGACCAAGGGCTTTATCAGGCTACATGGAACACACCACACTTCTTACTTCATCCAAAGTAAAAGGCTTCAAAATATTATCGTTATCCTCTCTTGTGATCAGTTCTGGAATGGAATCCAATAATTCAACTATTTCAGAAGAATCTAATGCAGGGATAATATCTGGGGATGACAGCGAGATTAAAAGAATAGGTCTTATAGCTTCTTATTGGATTTCCTCCTCTTTTACTAATTCTTGGCCTGATATTGCATCTTGAATTCTGAAAATAGAATTGTGTTCCTTTTTTATCTATGTAGAAGCATGAAATAATTTCGTATTTCTATCACCCTCCTTAAGCCACAACTCCCAAGATTTCTACTTTCAATATATTTCCTCCCTTGCCACTAACTCTTCCCATTCATTATGTACATACTTTTTCTTCTCATACAAATCTACATCTAATCCTTGACTGATTCCTTTGTCATTTATATCTGATAATTCCTTAAATACCCTTTCCTTTTGCTCAAATATATTTTTGAAAACACTAAAATTCCAAAGTTTTATCTGATTTTTAACATACTTCAACTTATTTGCTAACTGAAACATCCTTGATCCCTCAATAAAAGAAGTAGAATTCCACCATTGGTTTAAAAGGGGAATGAAATGAGGATGACATAACCACATTCTTTTAAATTTAAAAGAGGCCTTTTAGGGTATAACCTAATTCCTTGTGTCGATGGACAAATAAATGGAAAAATGGTCAGAGTGGGAGACGGCCATAATCTCATACACCAAATTTTTCCCTGAACCATACCAATTGGTTGAAGTAATAAATATATCTAACCTTTATGCTATTTTCAAAAACCCCATTCTTTTGTTTGTCCATATAAATTGGCCCTTACGAGGTATAATATCAGACAAAGAATTATCAGAGATAAAAGCTACAAAATCATCTATAACATTTTGAGGAGGAATAATTCCACCTTTTTTTTCTTGCATGTTGGCTATGGCATTAAATTCCCCTACTATAATTAACTTATCCATTCTTATCCCATCCAAGACTATTGTTAATGACTCCCAAAGGTGCTTTTTATCTAGTGGGGCCATTGGAGCATAAACTTTTAACAACTAGAATTGAAAATAAAATTCAGAAACTTTGAGCAGTTGCTAATGTTTGTCACTATTTATGAAATCAACTTGAAGTAGTTTGGCATACCATAGTACAATCATTCCTCCTGATGCTCCCTGAGTAGGAGTGTGAAAGGATTTCCATTTTTTCTATTTTTCACTGACAACTGATAAGATTGGTCTGAGGTTTTCATCTCTTGTAGTAATATTATGTCATCTCCGCAAGCTTCTTGTTGTTTCTTGATTGGAGCTCTCTTCTCAGGAGCATTAATGCCACTAAAATTTCATGACCATATCTTCATTGATATCAAGGAGAGCAACATGCCCTCCTCAGTCTTTTATTTATAGTAAGGACCACTGTGCTATCCAATGTTGATTGGATTCCTGCTACTATATCTTCTTTTAACTTTTTCATATGTGATTTTCTTCCCCTTTTACCTAGGTTCCTGGTGGCAACTGGTTGAATGCTTGAAGTCTAGGCAATTCCCAAGGTTCGAGAGTAATCAAAATCTCTAACTTTCTTCTAACTAACCTCCAATACTTGGTCATCCTTTACATTCTCTTATTGTGTAAACTAAGGTTCTTCTACAGTCTTTACATGAGGAAATTCTTGAAGTGAGACCTTGTTAGATGGATCTGATGATAACACCATATCAATATCATCAATTTCTTCAAGAACAAAATTTCTTTCAATATCATTTAAAGGAGAGAAATTGATAACATCATGGTTTTCTTTAAGGACTTCATCAACAATCCATTCGATCATTTTAGTTCCTTCAAAAACTATAATCTTGTCTACCAATTCCTCCAATTGGCCTTTAGAAAATAGATTATAAAGAGACTGCAAGTTTGATGCTTCTTCTTCTACAATATCTATAGGCTTATATTTTGTGATACTTGTAGCCTAATGTTGGTGGTAGAAGTTGCATAATTGGTCCATTTGATTTAAAGATAGTAGGATTTTATCAAACATTAGATATTTAACTATGTTGTCCATTTGTTAAGTAGAAGCACAAGAAAAAATAGGGGAGAAGCAAGAAATTGGTTGAGAACACTGAAGAAAATCCAACAAGATCAAACTAATTTTGTATTTCCTACCAAGCTCAGTTTTGGTAATTGTATGGAAACATCCCTCTTCTTTATCTTTTGTGGAAAAACCTTAGAAACTAATGCAAGTGTGACATTATAGGAGGTTTTTTGTTACTTATTACGATAGCTAAATAGGGATTTTATTGATTAGCTTGATCTTGGTTATTATGAAGAACATCGTGAGTAAACTGATGCTGGATATTGTGAGAATCATTTAGTACACTTTCTTTTTCCAGACATAAATTTCCTAAATGACCCATCGTATGGCATTTATAACACACAACATTTGGGCTTTCAAGGAGGATATCTTGGTTCCACAACCCATATTTGGATTTTATGAGAATTTGGTCTGGAAATTTCTTCGAAGCATCCATTAATGCACAAAACCGAACTGGCTTTGAGGGATCTCTGAAAGAAGTTTTGTCATGCTTAAGGAAGATTCCCACTTGATTTGAAAAAAAATCAATCAATCTAAGCTCCCTATATTCAAGAGGAAGAAAAGTTAGTTGAACCCAAAAAGGAGTAAATTTAACTATGAAATCTTGAGCCCTAAAGTTAGGATACCAGGGTTGCATGAAAAAACTCAAACCTTGAAAGACCCATGATTTTACTTTAAAAACTACATCTCTATGTCCTTTGGATTCAAAAATCACAAAGGAATATTCCTTCTCTTGATCTAGATAAAAAAATTTAATGGCCCCTTTCCATTCCTCATAAATTAGATCTTTAAGAAGAGCAATATCAAGATTTAAACACCAAAACTTACAAAGTAGTGCACGCTGACAAAGATCTAAGACTTGTGGATATAGTTGGTTCTCAGATAAAGTGATTGATACAAAAATATTTGAGGTTGTTTCTAGCATTTTATCCTATGGTATTTGATCTGCATTTGTCATCTCGTTCTTAACAGGTCTCCATTGCATTTTACCTCCATTAATTACTTGTTTTGACTACTTCTTGCGACTAGACTGCCTCTTCTTTTTTTTTTTCTGAAATATATGTGCATGCTATGAATTCCCTGAAATATCCTCCCGATTTTTCTCTTTATTAGCTTCGCCTTCTTTTTTAGCACCTTCAGCTTTTGTATGTTGGATTTGATCTGATTTCTCCAACTTTTCTTGCTGGGATTGAACCTTTTTTAGGGAAAAATGGCTCCCTCTTATCTTTGTGACTTGTTGAAGCTTTGAACCCTGCATTCTTATCTAGATCTAAATCTTGCAAAACTAAGAAGCGATTTTGGGTTATTGGATTGAAGCGAGCACCAATATTTTTTTAAAATTTTGTGCAGTGGTTCGGATCTCAATCTGTTGATCCTTAGGGAAAACCATATAATCCTTCTTGCTCACAACTAGGTTCCTATCATTTTCCTTGTGTTCTTCTCTATCATCCTCCCATAAATCAAAGGGTTCATGCTTTCCTTGCACCAGTCACATGTGGGGTCTTTTGGGGACACATAATTTATTTTGTTGGGGTCTACAATACTTCACTTGTCCATTTGTTTGTGGTCCCCAATGCCTACTTTGACCTAAAAAATATTTAGCAGACCTACTTTCTATAAGCTGGTATTTTTTATTGAAACCCTCTTGTCTGATGTTCTATCATTTCCAATTAGTGTATCATGGCCTGCTGACATCCTTATAAGATATATTATTAAATTCATAATGATGTCTCTGATCAATTCTAGCATACTGAGGACGTCTGTAAAAATCATCTGCAAATATGCCATAGCCATTTGATTTTTTTTGCCCGTTTGGGTGCCATATTTTTTTAGAAGCCATTCGTGCAAGATTTCATCAGTATATCAAAATTTCTTTTCAGTTAATCTGATTTTATCAATATAGTATAAAATCATTAGTCTCAATCTTCAACTGGTATTAGAGTCAGTTGTAGAAATATTTCTTTGCAGGCTATTATCAAGTTATTTAATTTAAATCCCTAAGTCTTCTTATTTAATTAAATATCATTTCACTTTCCCCCTTTTCATTAAATCATTTATTTAATGAATATCATGAAATTCCCCTATTTGACATAATTAAATCTTTGTTTTAATTATCAATTACTAATAAATCTAATTCCCCCCACTTGCAATGGAATATTCATCCTTTCCACATTCCTCCAAAAGAAATATTCTCCCCTTTTACAGACTTTGTTTTAATTTGCTAAATATTTATTTCCCTCACACATGAGAATATTCCAAAGAATATTTTATTTCTTCACTCATTCGAAAAAATGAATATTCTCCCTTCTAACAAACTTACAAGACTTCTTGTGCAAGTTTTGAGTGTGTTTGTTTGAAATAATATCAAGCCTTCATTCTTTCCTTGATCCATGTGATCATTGATTCTCATCCATCGATGAGAATCCATGATCCATGTTTCATCTTTCCTCCATTTTTGACCATTGATTAACCTTTTTTTATCTTAGCCCTTCATTTCTCATTTGTCCTCCTATAAATAGGTCACTATTTGGAGACAAATGGATCCATCTTTTAACAACAAAATTATGTTGTTAAAATCACTTGCATTTGCACTCATAATTAGCATCATTTTAGCTTAGCTTCCATTAATGGATTCCATGGTAACATAGATGCATCCATTTAGCTTATTTGGTAATAAGGTTTCAATATTTTTAGCTTAAACTCCATTTAGATTAGCTTTGCATACATCCATATCGATCATCTTAGCATAAATCATGTTCATTTAGCTTCAAATCATATTTTCATATACATCTATCATCAATTTCGTCGATTCTCTTCAATAGAATCGATCAAAATATGCTCATTATCCATAGGATTAGGAAAGGGTCTCCATTCCATATCAATGTGACACCACTCCCCCAATAGGATAAGTTTCAATGGACTATAATAGGTGTTTCTAAAGCTTTCATAGTTTAATATGTTAAGTTTTAATTGATTCCTACTTTAGTTTTTATTGATTGACCTTATTGGGATTGAGGTTTAGTGGCTTGAATATGCTTTGTATCCTCATGGATCAAGTGTAGTCACCCCATACTAATCCATCAGTCATATGAGTTAATATTTTCATGTTTATAGAATTCAAATGTTTATTATGAGTTTATTTTTTATAATTTTTACTAATCCTATTAGGTTTACATTGAATTCGAAGGAAGTTTCATAAAAAGTAAAAAAAAATAGGAGTTTGAAGCAAAAAATTAAAGAATGTATGACATAATTTGTAGATTGTCTTGGGTCTCAAAAATGTTGGTTTGAATGAACATGAGAGGTTTCCAAACTCTTACTATGTTATTGGTCAACTAACAAGGCCGACCAATATGGTTGAACCCTCTACTCTTAAGGCTCTGTTAAAGCTAGGTAGGTACACCTATATGAGTAACACAGATTTTGAATTTATGTTTCCTACTTGATCCAACTATCCACAAATGGCAATTTGACAATGGAAAGATATGATCCTAATTTGGTATGAATTGTATAGGCAATATCAAGGTGTGAATTAATATGTTCAATTAAGAGATGTCAAATGAAATGAATAAAACTAATGTAATGAAAATAAGGGAGACTAGTGCCTTATTGGGTAAAATGGAGTCAAATGGAAGCCTTTGATGAATGGTTTCTATCTAGCAAGTTCACTAATTGTTTGGCATACAATTATGAGTTTATAACTGGTATAAACATGCAAGGATGTAATTGATAAACCCTACTTGAGGCAGAATATCAAAATCTAATTATTTGATTCTTCTTACTAATCCAAATAACATTCCCAAGTTACTGTAATTGATTGAAATGAATTTAATTCTTGATTAAAGAATGCAATAAATCAAATCACATAGAAACAACAATGTGCACTGATAAATCGAATATATACTTGATATTTCAACTTAAACAACCAAGAAACATCAGATTGGAGACAATCAAATAATCACAAGAATTCAACAAACAATTTATACCAGAATGAAGTGACAAAATCAACAGTCTTTCATTATCTTCCTCAAAATTCATACATGCAACATAGTCTCCTTGAATGCCATCATTCTGAAAATATAGTGCTTACAGCAGTCTATCCTATTCTAATTCTATATATTGTTTACTATCCCAACAATGGATACTTATACATTTAGTTTGCAAAAGGATGTGTCCTTTCGAAAAATTTTAAGCATAAAATGAAAACAAGTTTATCATTACCTAATTTCTGTTAAGCCGCAAATGAACTGCAGACATGTGCTCTGTATAATCCTGGCGCTTATATGTGTTTACATCTCCTAACACATCACGGATCATGATCTCCATCATCACCATTTGTTTATTTTTCTCACATGCTTCATCCAAAATTATGTCTTTTGCAGTGGCCATCTTCAATATCTCTTGGAGTATCGATTCACATTTGCCTTTCCATGTAGTTGCTTCTTTCAGTTTTCCCTCATCACCGCATAACTTAGTCAATCTGTCATTAGCAACTTCAATCAAACCCCTACACATCCCCTTGTAATTCCTCAAAGAATTCCTTGTGCTTATCCATGATACAATTGGCATTTTCAATTCCTGTAGCATTAGGAGTGCCCCTTTTCATCTCCTCAATTATTTCTTGGATTCTATCATCCACTCTTCTATGTTCTTTTATAGAATCCACGTATTGTGAATGTTTTCTCCAAAGTTTATTTAACCAAGTGTTTAAAACAACCTGCCTCTTTTTGATTATTGCAGTGAGTGTGTCCACTTTTCCCTATGAGTATGCACTTGACCCTTCCCAATGGTCCCTTTCCTACGAACTTCCACCTTGGGTAAGCATTTTTGTTGGCCCTGTTACTGTAAGATTTGATGAAAAAAAAATCTATTAAGCCCAAGAAACCTGCATGGAAAAACCTGTCACAAGGAAGAAATATGTAGGAAACAAACAAGGGTTTTGCTCTGACAATATGAAAGTTTATTATCAATGAAAATATTTAAGTATAATATACAAAGGATCAGTCCTTATAGAAGGAGATCGTAAAACCTAATAGGAAACCCTAATAGGTAAATAGGCATTTAATAATTAGATTTAATTATTAAATGACTAATGCAAGTGCATAAAGGGAAATCTTAAGAGGTAGTAAAGTTAATTATTTACTCTAACAGTTACAACACCTACCAAGTCTTTTACATATTCATTCTCTCTTAGCATTCTCTCATTACTGGTTTTGTACATTTCTCTCTCTCTAATCAATGCTTGTATCTAGGGTTTATTCAATTTTTCTATATTGATCCCAATTTTTGCAGTTGCAACAAGATCAGCCTCTCCAGCCTTCAGGGTCATGACATGTCTGAATGCCTTCTCAGTATCAATGAAAATTGACTTCTTGTGAGGGGGATACAAAGCCCAAATCATCAATGTTTCATCATCATGATTGTATCTTGATCCTGTATACACTTTTTTCACATTCTCTATGTTGAGCTTGTGGGTAGCATTGTTATCCTTCAGGAAACTGTCAAAAACTAATGCAGAATTAAGATCCAAACCTGGGAAAATCATATCACCCACCTTTTCTAACATCTCCCTTCCTTTCTCAGGGGTCATGTTTGTCATCTCTTTGTCCACCTCATCCCTTAAGATTTTTAACAACTAGTCCTCATTTCCTGGTGTGACATTGTCAGCCAGTCCTCTTATTTCTTTCCCTTTTTGTTTGTATAGAAATGTTTTAAACTCTGAGGTTTTCACAAATTCATCATCTGCTATAAAAGACCTATAATCTTCATGTCTCGTATCCACATCCATATTTTCCTCAACATTTGTTTCTCTGGCAGCATACGTATAATCTTGAGTCCTTATTCTCAATACCTTCCTGGATGGGCCTTGTGGCCTGTTAGCTTCCAATGCTCCTTTAATGGAGGATAACAACTCAACATCTAACAACTCTTGATAATGTTTCTCAATCACCATTTCTAATTCTTTTGCCTCCAAGTTTCTAATTATGTCATCAGATTGATAGGGCACATGCTGGTACCCTCCAAAATTTATTCTTTGTCTGGCAGAATGGATATATCCCTTTGGATCAAAGTTTTTTCTTGATGGGGCTCTTCTCATGTTGTAATGCAATAACTTATCTAGAATTAAATTGTAGCCCTCCTTTGGTAACACAGTAAAATCACCAAAACATAGTGTACTTGGCATAAAAGCATGCTTCCCATACGAACTTAAGTTCATGACACTCGAGAAATCCATTTTCCTAACAATCTCTAAGTATGCAATTCTATCTGGAACTGTTCTAGGCAAAATGAATGGTGTATCCTCAAAACCATAAACCCTAATCATAGTGGCATTTTCTAAACAATACCAATACCCCTAGTTGTTGTTGATTGGTCCATTATAATATTTAGGCCTAAGAAACCTCTTTACTTCATCAGATAAGGAATAATCACAAGGATGATTATAAAATCTATACAAAGGCTTCACAAAATATTCTTCAAAATGCCGGAAATTAGAATTAGCAAACCTGCTGTCCCAAATAGCAGTCAACAACTGAACAAACAATGGCTTACCTTCTTTATCAGATTGTGAAATCCTTAGCTCCCGGGGCCACAATCCTAACTCTTGTCCAAAATAAAGCACCAAGTGCATCAACAATGAATAATTCCTGAGGTGTAGGACAAAGGCTCCATTCTTTATTGCTATCAACCCTGCATCTAGCTCCTTAAACACATGTGAAGCATAATCAAAAGACCTAGAATTATGATATTAAATATCCGTAGCAATCACCGTGGGCACAACTATCATATGCTCTAGGACTTCCATCCCCAATACCTGTCCTACCAAAAAATAAGTATACTTTAGGTAGGGTTCGAAAAGATCCACATGAAATGGTGGTCCCTCATTGTCTTCCATCGGAGTAGGTTTTCCATGACACCTAATTCTATGCAAGGGTAATCTCCAGCCTTTGTAAATGGTGTCCATTCTTCTGAATTCACTATCGAGCTCCTCACTTATTATCTTCTTACTACATATTCCTTCCAATTTGAAAACCTCGCTTATTGCATTCTCAGATATATGTATCAATGGATTCGCTGATAAATCACATATAGCCTTATTTCTTTAGGTTATAATGACCAGCCAACAAATTTTATAGTTCGACATCAACAAAGACATTAAGGCACACCATTTTTCCCAAATTGAGCCTCCACGGATTGCATACTGGCACGAAGTGATTTCTTCTATGGTAGTGGAAACTGAACAATTCATACCCTCTAATTGGGGTCTAAATATCCCCTATGAATTTGCATTTGTCATCCAATTTATCAATTTCCGCTTTGAGCTACACAAAATGCTTAGCTTTAGGCCCTAAACCAGGTAACTGGTCTATGAGATCTTGATTTAACTTCCTCTCAGTGCCCTCTAGTTGCAATTCAATTTTTTTCTTTTTTGCCTTTGGTTGACTATGTTAGAGTAATAAGTTATTACACTTAATTAATTATATCATACTGGTTAATTAATTAAGTCACTTATTCCTTTAGGTACTTAAGCTAAACTTAGGCACATTAATAATTGATTAATTATTAAGTGTTCACACTAGGGTTTCATTTAGGGTTTCCCTTTTAGGGTTTCTTGATCTCCTTCATAAGGATTGATCTCTTTGTAATAATTGATTCTCAATAATGCATTTTCACTTTGAGGTTTACAGAACATCTTCTTTGGTTCTGCATGTCTTTTGCATGTAGGTGATCTTGGTTTCTAACATGGTATCAGAGCTCCAGACCTATAGCTGCCTGTTCGTGATCTGAAGATATGGCCTTTCAGTGAGTTTCAAGTGCAAGGGTTTCCACAGGCATCTTTTTTGCAAGATCTAGGGGTAGCCAATTTTTAGGGACACTTTGGGCTCAAATGAACATCGCCATCATGTTTGCAGCACCCAAAAACCCTAGAAACACCTATCAAATCATTGATTTTGGTGAAATTGGTTCAGAAAGGCAAAAATAATTTGCTAGGGAGGTCGTACAGCCTCCTGAGCACGCTTCTCGAGGTAGAAATTTGAAAAAAAACATGTATTTTTTAACCAGTTTTGGTGCTACCAATTATAATGTTGGGCGTCGCTCGCCTGCTACCCAGCGGCCACCCGGGTGCCTCCCATGCACCGCGCACCAGCCCTTCAACCCCTTCCGTCAAGCCTGGGGTTCTGTGGAAAACCAAGTGCCTCCGCCAGCCCTTGAGGCCTTTAATTCCTCAGCCACCGGTTCTATGGGGGACCGAGACCTCCACGCTCGGCCCCCGGCCATCTCCAGCCCCGTCTACGATCATATGGCAACCAGGGGCCAAAACATTTTTTGCAGGGGGGCATTTTTTTACAGCGGTGACCAGATGGCTGTCAAATGTTTTCTAGTGAAGTGCTGATGTCAGCATGATGTCATCGGCTGTACAGCCTCTTTGCCCCCTCCTAGCCCTAATTTGCCTTCAAAGAGCAGTTTTTTTGTTTTTGGCATAACTTCGGCATACAGTATCGAAATCAGGCAACCGAGATATCGTCAAAAATCTGGTTCCAAGCACTTTCCTGTGGTATAGTTTATTTTATAGTGATTTTCTATTTATCTGCATTTATCGCTGTTTGAAGTTAGATATTTATTTTATGCTTTCGAGCTCATAACGTTTTGCCACGATCTCTGATTTTCGCTATCTTTGCGGCGTTGGAAAGGTATTGAGGAGCTCTATGTTGCTATCCATGCACTTTTTCTGTATTTATCCTAAGTTTATCATTAATCCAGATTTTTCCCTGATGGGGATTCAATTTTCTGAGTAGATTGGGTTGGGGCATTGGGGTTTCAATGTTTCAATGTTGCCCATGGTTATGTCTCAATGGTGACCTGGTGCTGGTGGAACCGGTAACTTAAGTGAGGTTTTATCCCTCTCGGATCATGCTTTACTAGCCCCATTTCACCTGTTTCGCCGGTCTTCTACCTAAATGGCTTATGTTCTATACCACCAGAAATTTCAAATACGGGCCCCACTTAATGTTCTATCTGAAGTCTGGTGAACCGTGCGATCGCAGGATTGAATCTAGGCCGCTTCTTGCCGACCTCGCAGGTTTTCCTGCTAACGTCACCAAAGTGGTGCAAGGTTCGTGAGATGTCACCATCTGGCATGAATGGATGTACCGGTTTTCTTCCCGAGGTGTTGGATGTGATGTGGGGCCAACTTTTCATCAGCGATGGCCATTAATAACATAGTTAATTATGGTTTCTCGTACACCTCACACGAGAGGAGTAAATATTCTGAGGGATGTTGCGAGGTCTGCGAGGACGTGACACGTGGTTTTTCTTCTCTGTCGATGGGGCTACATGGGTCCCACTGTATGGTTCGGATTTGCTATTTTGAGGGTTCTGATTGGATGGGTTTTCTGAAGGTGTCAAGATGGATTGTCAAGATCCATTGACTTGATCTCCACCCTCCATTTGTCAAAGTGTTTCTCGAATCGACGGGTCAACTTCAAAGAAGGTGTGTGTGGGTGTCCACGTGGCGTACATTGCTTGGTTGTTGCTCGTGTCATTAATGGCATGGTTTTTTTCCTTCTCCACCTGATTTCCTCCTGCATGGGAATAGTGCCATCCTACTAGGAGTATTCATGGTTATCTGGGTCACTAATGGTTCGAGTGTTTGAATTGCCTTCAAGCAATTGTACTTTGCATGTTGGGTTGCTCTATAAATGTTGACTGAGTTGTGTGTGATCAGCATTGTATCTTCTTGTGTCCTTGTGCAGGAAAGGTTTCTTCTTCTCTATGTTGTAAGAGCTCTACTTCTATAATGAATAAATCAGTTATGCAAAGGAGTGTGAGGTTGGGATCCCATGGGCCACTAGTTACGAAGAAACATGTTTCTCCCGCGGCTCACAAGGCCACTATTGGGAACGCTGGGAAGAGGCTAGTACACTGTTCCTCCTCGATAATCATCTTAGATTTTGATGAATCTGATGTTGATTCTGATTATTGATGCTATTTGGCCTCCTTGACAGAGCTTATGGGAGTGGACGAGGAAGTTCTGGCAATTGAGCCAGTATTTGCATTGGCATCGGGTCCAGTTGTTCATGGATGTGCTCGCAAGGTTGGTGAACGTGAGGTGGCTCTGTCACTGTCACAGGCGTGGACTCAAAGCGATCACCTGTACCAGGGCCATGTGTTCTCATGATGGTGACTGGTGATGGGTCAGTTGGGTGGTTTTTCTCCTGTTCTGTTCTCCGTGGACGTGCGCGTGCTTTGCACGAAATTTTGTTCTCTTGCTGGTTACTATGTAACCATTTTGATTCCTGTGATCATAAGCAATATTATCTAATGCTCAGGAATGTGAATTTGAATTTCACTCTATGTTGAAATTTAATTTTGTATTTTACAATGTAGCCTAATGCTTTTTGCTCTCCTGTGATATAAAGGAGATTTCATGGCTCATTGTAGAGGTCGGGTAATTTTTGAGTCCAAGGCTTTTTGAGTCTGTATAGTCAGTTTTATATTTGAAATGTTATAAACTTTTGTTCAGGAAATCATCTCGAGCAGGGATTTGTATACAATTAGTGTGATACACTATTTTAAATTACTGATATCGAAACAATTCTATAAAATTAAGATGGTTTACTCTCCTGTGTGTGTGCCATGAATTATGAATGGAGTTATCAAGGGTTCCTCCTTTCAGTTTCAACATTTAATTGAAAGTGTAGTTATCTCTTCTTGCTTTAACTTAAGGAGTTAATCAAATTCTTTAAGAGTCAATTACATGTTCATGGTTGTATATACTCAGGATTCTTGAAGAAGTATTGTCTAAATGTATTGAAATATCTCATGATAGTAATGCTATATGAAGATAAGTTCATAGTGTCAAAATTTTACTCTGTATGACTCTGTTGCCCTATGGATGAGGCACTGAACAATGTTTGTAACCTCAAAGCATGATAATTCAAATACCGAACACAAACACTTATTTGAACCTCGCCTTCCTTCGGGAGGTGTTTCCTTACTGAAAGTGGGTCAATTTCGTTGCTCTTTGGCACCGGTAATCATTCTCTAGTTTGCCAATACCATGAAATGATGACTATCCCTCTAAGTGTGTAGGAATTGTGATCTGTACACAGGAAGTGTTCTTACCAGTCATGAGATATCCTTATGAACACATTTAGGTTTACCCACCTTGGTCCTATAGAGCCAAAAGTGTAGGAGAGTTCAGTCAACAACTAACTCTCATTAGTTGGCCACTAGCTAATTGCAGTTATCTTGGATAGGGGTTGGCTACCTCTTAGAGATCTACAATCTCTATGTGGTTTGTTGTATTTTAAACATCAACAGGTCCGATGGGTGTTTTGGAGATTACTTGGATGTTTTGGCAGTTGGGAGAGTGCACCTTGCACCTTGCACTTTGTTTTCAGTAATACATCATTCAATAATCGACTATTGCTTGATAGATTCCAGGGTTGTTCCCATTTGGAGTTTTCATGTGTTCCATGGAATTGGGTCTATTGTTGCATCATTATGATTCTGATATGGTTTCTTGTAGACAAAAGTCTCTTTCCTTGCTTGCCAGATTATGGTTCCAGTGTTACTCTACAGTGCTCTTTCAGTGGTTCTTTGCAACATGTCATCTCATTGTAGGGGGGTTTTCCCCACTAGGTTTTCCTTCTCTACCTCTTTCTTGCATTTGTAAATGGGTACCTGATCAGGCCTAGTTATCGGGACCCATCCTTGCTTGCATGCATCTTCTTCTAGTGTTTTAGCTTCTTCTTAAGTTCATCTTAAGGGGGTGTTAGAGTAATAAGTTATTAAACTTAATTAATTATATCATACTGGTTAATTAATTAAGTCACTTATTCCTTTAGGTACTTAAGCTAAACTTAGGCACATTAATAATTGATTAATCATTAAGTGTGCACACTATGGTTTCATTTAGAGTTTCCCTTTTAGGGTTTCTTGATCTCTTTCATAAGGATTGATCTCTTTGTAATAATTGATTCTCAATAATGCATTTTTACTTTGAGGTTTACAGAACATCTCCTTGTTTGTTCTTGATATCTATTGCATATGATAGGTGATTGCAGTCCTCAAGAATCACCTGCATGCAATCACCTGTCACATGCAATAGATATTTAGAACAACTAACAAGAGATGTTCTGTAAACCCTCAGAGCAAATATGTGCAAGCTAAAACCAGAATAATATTATTGAATGATCTGATAATTAAAATGCGATCAATCCTTATGAGGAGATCAAGAAAACCTAAATTTAGGAAACCCTAGTGTCCACACTTAATAATTAATAAATAATTATTAATGTGCCTAAGTTTAGCTTAAGCAACCTAAAGGAATAAGTGACTTAATTAATTAACCAATATGATTAAATTAATTAACTATAATAACTTATTACTCTTAGACCCCCCCTTAAGATGAACTTAGGGAGTAACTAAAACACTAGAAAAAAGATGCATGAAAGCAAAGATGGGTCCCAGCAACAAAGGCCTGATCAGGTACCCAAGTACAAATGCAATGCAAACTAAACTAAATGGGGTAAAGGAGGAAACCCAGTGGGAACAAAACTCCTCCCCAAAATAGAATGCAAAGAGAAACTAAGTGATGAAAGATGGAGGACTCCATAAGACCCCCCAAGGACACAATCCATCACAAAGATACATGAAAGAACTCCCCCAGAAGAGAGGAAGAAAGAGACCACAGATCCCCCAGAATGAAGTGGCCTCAAAAGAACTGAACAAACTACATCTCCTAAAAGAAGTGAGAGGGAAGAGGTTGAATGAAAGCAATCTCTGAAGGTGAAGTAGGTGTAGCCCAAGATGTCTCCACAGAAGCAGGTATGACCTCAACAAATGAAGAAGTCAAAGCAGGTGAAGACTGAATAGAAACCTCCAAAGATGGATGCTCAACTAGATCCTGCTGCACTGAAATAGAAAAAACCACATCTATAGTCATAGAAGTATCAACAACTACAACAGTAGGTGAAGGAGATGGAATGGATGGCTCAAGAGCAGGATCTAAAGTGAGAACTCCAATGTTCAAGTAGCCAAATGTCTCCTCTGAATGATGATTCACACTAGAAGTGTGATGAACAACTATAGGAACAAAAACACCATCAGTAGAAAAATTTGTAAAGGAATACAACCGATATGAGTGATCCACCACCCTAGTAGAAATAACCGCTCTACTCTCCAAGTCTCTGATGATGACCAAATCAGGTGTGAACTCCATAGGCCTTTCAATGCCTCCATGTGTGATCTGATATATAGAAAGAAGGTTGTTTGTCGAATGAGGAACACACAAGACATCCTGAAAAGTGTTGTCCCCAAAACTAATAGACCCCTTCCCTATAACACTCATGTAGGTATTGTTTCCCATCAAAATATGAGACATAGTGTGAGACTCAAAGGAAGTGAACATAGACTGTGTAGAAGCCATATGATGAGATGCTCCTAAATCTAGAAGCCATCTCCCTAATCCAAGACTCGAAGAAGCACAAAGAGCATGCCCCTTCATAGTTGATGAAGTATGTAAACCAGTAGTGCCCCTGTCGTGTTGTACTGAAGAAGACGAAGAAGAAGAAGGGGAAGGAGATGATGTAGACATCCTGGAAGGCAAATCAATATGATGTTTCTGAAGAAGATTCTTCAACTCATCAATGTCCTTCTTGTAGCAATTATCTTCTACATGTCCTTCTCTCTTGCAATATGCACATGGGCCCTTATCCTTCCTAAATGATTTCCCCTTAGAAGAGGATGATGAATCTGAGGAATCCTTTTGTTTTTGTTTCTTTCTTGTTCCTGTAGAAGCCTTCTGATCTTTGGGCTCCTATGATGCAATGAGTGCCTATGATGAAGAGGGCTTCAACTTGCCCATATTAGCCAACTTGGCCTTCTCTCGAGTGAGAGAAGATGAAAAATCATCAAAAGAAGGCATAGTAAATCTAGTACCAAGTGCATCCATAGTAGCATAAAAGGTAGAAACAAAAACTGAATAATCTGGTCCTAGCTTAGAAAGAATGGACAATATCAACTGAGAGTCTTCCTTCTGAACACCACATTGTGACAACTGCAATCTAAGATACTTGCGTTTGGTGAAAAAATCCTGGATGATGTCAAAATCCCTAGAATTTAAGCCAATAAGGTCATTCTTTAACTGAAACCCTCTCATAGTATACTGCTTCCCAAACAAAGACTGCAAAGTAGTCCAAACCTCATGGGGTGTAGTGCAAGACTCAATATGAAAAAGAAGGTTAGAAGAGAAATAAAGACACAATGTACCATAAGCTTCATCACATCTATTAAACCACTTTCTCTTTTCAGCAGCACCTATAGGTTCAATTTTTGTACCCATGGTTACCCTGTACAACCCTTTGTGTTTCAAGTGAATCTCCATTTGTGTTTTCCAACCAAAATAGTTGAATGGAGTAAGGAGTGCAATGTTATGTGTATCCATGACAAAAAACAACAATATATAATCTCAAATAAAAAAACAATGCTCACTAATCTCAAAAAAATAGCCTGATTGCACGCTTCCCAAGAAAATAATTAAAAAACTAAAGGCACGATTTTCAAAAAAAATGCAAAGAAAATTTTAAAAAATTGAAAAAAGTGCATCAATATTTGCGCCACCAATTCAAATGGGCACGGCCACCTGGCATCCACCCACTTGCCACTCCGGTCAGCGGCGCCATCTCCAACTCCATCGGCCTCATTTAGCCCCCGTGGACCTACACACTCTTCGCTCAGTCCTATTGAGGATCGGGGGCTATGCCTCAGCCCCCTAGCACCAACCTTAGCACCTCTGCTAGTCATATGGCAGACCAGGGGCTCCAACCTAGCCCCCTGCCTACCAACCCCTGGTCACGCATAGCACCAGGGGCCGAATTGTTTTAGGCCCCTAGGCTGCCTATAGGCCAAATTGGCCATTCTGGAGCACTTTCACCAAATCGGGCATAACTTTTGCGTACGGAGTCGGTTTTTCACAAAAGAGATATCATTGGAAAGCTGGTTCCAAGCCCGTTCTATTGGTGTAAGTTATTTTTTTTTATTCTGCTCTAGTTTTATTTTGTAGTTCTTTGAACTCAGATGTTGTTATTTTCACTCCAGAGGGCATATCTTTTGACTCGGTGATCCTTTTTTTGCCATTCTTGCGGCATTGGAAATTTGGTTCAGTCCTCTACATAGATCTGAGGTCTATTTTTATTCTATGTTTATGCATGTTTAGGAATTCTCTTCTTTTGCAATCATTGGGTATTGTAATAAATGAACTAATATAAAGTTCCATCAGGAGGGTTTCTTGCATAATAATCTGATTAGAGTGTGCATGCACTTTGATCTTCATTGTGCTTTGATGACAAATCTCATGGATTGTAATATGGTTTCTTAGTTTCTTTTGGCCACTTTTTTGTCTTAGCTTGACACATATCAGATTCATTTCGGATCCATCTCAGTTTGAGAGCCACTAAATTTGTGGTTAATGTTCCTAAGTCTTTATGGTACTTGTTCCCATTGAAAAGTTTTAGTCTCAATTTGGCATCAACATCGAGATTCACAGCTTCCAGATTCTATCATCATCATATCATCTACTATTGCTTAATGGATTCCAAGGTTGTTCTTGTTTGGTGTTTTTGAGTGTTCTATGGCATCGGGTCTGCTGTTGCATTATTATGATTCTAATATGGTTTCTTGTAGACAAAAGTATCTTTCCTTGCTTGCGAGATTGTGGTTCCAGTGTTACTCCAAAATGTTTTTCCAGTGCTTCTTTGCAGCAGTCATCGCATTGTATGGGGGTTTGTCCCACTAGGTTTTCCTTCTCTACCTCATTATTGCATTTGTACATGGTTACCTAATCAGGCCTTGTTGTCGGGACCCACTCACACTTTCTTACATTCATCTTATTTTTAGGTGCATGTTTTTTTAGTCTCCCTAAGTTGCACTTATGGGGGGGTGTTAGTGTAATTAATATTTAATTACAATTGCATAACTTTACTTAGGTTTTGCTTAGGTAATAATTAGTTTACTTAATTAATAAGTAAACTTTATTTAGTTGAGCTTTTTTTAGGTCAACATTAAGGTTGCATATATTTCTTTTATAAAGCAAATCATCTAATTGTAATCTTTGAATTCTGAATAATATCAATTTGCATATTTCATGCAAAGCTCTGCTTTTTCATTGTTTTTATCTTATGTGGAAGGTGTTTAGGTTTGCATGTCTGATCTTGGTTTCTAACATAGTATCAGAGCTCCAGACCTGTGGCTACCTATTTGTGATTTGAAGATATTCTCTCACAACATTTTTTTTTGTGTAAGGGTTTCAAGCCAGACTGATTTTTTGTGCATCTAGGGCTTGGCATATTTTCTGTGCATTTTTGGGCAAAACAAATATTGCCATCATGTTCAGGATGCCCAAAAACCCTAGAAATGCCTTTTGTTTCATCGATTTTGGACTTGTTGAAAAAAAAGGCTAAAAATTACACGAAATTCAAAAAAAAAAAATCAAAAACATGGTTGAAAAACCGTGACCAGAGCATTCAGCCCACGCCACCAAGCGGCCACTAGCCACCCGATGGCCATCAGCGCTTAGCCATCCTAGCATCGGCGGTAACCACCTTCTACACCCACGCGCCGGCCGCTCCGCTCAGGCCTCCGCCATCGCTCCGCTCAGCCTCCGTCGCCGCTCGGCTCAGCCCCCGTGGGCTTTGGAGCCCCCAGCCGATGGTCACATCTATGACCAAGTGCCAACTAATTTAGCCCCCAGCACCAGTGGTAGGTCACATGCAGGACTGAGAGCTGAAGAAGAAGGTGCCGAAATTTTGCACCTGGTTAGCTTTAAAAGTGCCTTTTACAGGCCTTTTTTCGTTTTCTAATAACTTTTGCAAACGAAGGATTTTTTTCGAAAACGAAATATCATCGGAAAGTTGATTCAACACTCTTTGTAGTGGTGGAGGTTAGAATTTTTTATTTTGCTATTTTGGTTCCTTTTTTCGCCTGTCAAAGCCAGAAGTTGTTGTTTTCACTCCGAGAGGCATATCTTTTGCGTCCGGACTCAGTTTTGCGAAAACAAATAGGCGTCAGAAAGTTGGTTCAGTGCTCTACACAGATCTCAGACCTATTTTTTTAGATTTTTTTACCAGGTATTTGATTTTACTATTTGATCTCAGCCTTTAGTTTTTCAATTATTTTCTTGGGAAGCATGCAATCAGGCTATTTTTTGAGATCAACGAGCATTGTTTTTTTATTTGAGAGTATATATTGCTATTTTCTATCATGGATGCACATAAAATTTCACCCCTTACTCCATTCAACTATTTTGGTTGGAAAAATTAAATGGAGATTCATTTGTAAGACAAAGGGTTGTACAGGGTAATCATAGGTATAGATATTGAACCTACAGGTGCTGCTGAAAAGAGAAAGTGGTTTAATAGATGTGATGAAGCTTATGGTACATTATGTCTTTCTCTTTCTTCTAACCTTATTTTTCATATTGAGTCTTGTACTACACCCCATGAGGTTTGGACTACTTTGCAGTCTTTGTTTGGGAAGCAGGATACTATGAGAGGGTTTCAGTTAGAGAATGAGCTTATTAGCTTAAATCCTAGGGATTTTGACAGCCTCCAGGAATTTTTCACCAAAATCAAGTCTCTTAGATTGTAGTTGTCACAATGTGGTGTTTAGAAGGAAGACTCTTAGTTGATATTGTCCATTATTTCTAAGCTTGGACCAGATTATTCAGTTTTTATTTCTACCTTTTATGCTACTAGGGATGCATTTGGTACTAGATTTACTATGCCTTGTTTTGATGATTTTGCATCTTGTCTCACTCGAGAGTAGGCCAAGTTGGCTAACATGGGCAAGTTGAAGCCCTCTTCATCACAGGAACTCATTGCATCATAGGAGCCCAAAGATTAGAAGGCTTCTACAGGAAAAGGAAAGAAACAAAAACAAAAGGATTCCAAATCTCATGAGCAACAGAAGGATTCCTCAGATTCATCATCCTCTTCTAAGGGGAAATCATTTAGGAAGGAGAAGGGCCCATGTGCATATTGCAAGAGAGAAGGACATGCAAAACATAATTGCTACAAGAAGGACATTGATGAGTTGAATAATCTTCTTCAGAAACATCAGATTGATTTGCCTTCTAGGATGTCTACATCATCTCCTTCCCCTTCTTCTTCTTCTTCAGTACAACATGACATGGCACCGTTGGTTTACATACATCATCAACTATGAAGGGGCATGCTCTTTGTGTTTCTTCAAGTCTTGGATCAGGGAGATGGCTTCTACACAGTCTGTGTTCACTTCCTTTGAGTCTCACACTATGTTTCCTTCTAGGATGTCTACATCATCTCCTTCCCCTTTGGCCCGATGGGTGTTTTGGCAGTTGGGAGAGTAATAAGTTTAGCTTAAGTACCTAATGGAATAGAGTAATAAGCTATTCCACTTAATTAATTTAATCATATTGGTTAATTAATTAAGTCACTTATTCTTTTAGGTTGCTTAAGCCAAACATAGGCACATTAATAATTATTTCTTAATTATTAAGTGTGCACACTAGAGTTTCCTAATTTTAGGTTTTCTTGATCTCCTCATAAGGATTGATCACATTGTAATTATCAGATCATTCAATATCAATATTCTGGTTTTATGCTTGCACATATTTGCTTGAGTTTACAGAACATCCTCTTGTTTGTTTTGGATATCTGTTGCATATGGCAGGTGATTGCATGCAAGGTGATTCTTGGGGACTGTGAGGTTGAGCTTTATCAACTTCTACACGGTATCAGAGCTCCAAACCTACAGCTGCCTATTCGTTATATGAAGATATGGCCTTTCAGTGAATTTCAAGTGCAAGGTTTTCCACATGCATCATTTTTCCAAGATCTGGGGGTAGCCAATTTTTTGGGACACTTTGGGCTCAAATGGAAGTTGCCATCATGTTTGCAGTGCCCAAAAACCCTAGAAACGCCTATCAAATCATTGATTTTGGTGAAGTTGGTCCGGAAGGCAAAAAATATTTGCCAGGGAGGTCATACGGCCTCCCCCTTCTTGAGGGACGAACTTAAAAAAAAAATTAAAAAAATTAAAAAATGCATGTTTGTTTAACCAAATTTGGCACTGCTAGTTCTGATGTTGGGCGCCACCCGCTCATCACCCAGCGGCCACTCGGGCGCCACCCACGCGCCGCCCACGAGCCCAGCTCTGCTCCTTTGCCACTTTGCACATCTCAGCCCCTGCGGGCCCTTCAGCCCCTTTTGTTGAGCCCGGGGTTATGTGGAGAACCGGGTGCCTCTGCCAACCCTTTGAGGGCTTTAATTCCTTGGCCACCAATTCTATGGGGGACCAGGAGCTCCACGCTCCGCCCCGGGCCATCTCCAGCCCCACCTACGGTCATATGGCAACCAAGGGCCGAAACATTTTTTTTAGGGGGCCATCTTTTTGCGGCAATGACTAGATGGCCATCAAATTTATCCTCGGTAAGTGATGACAGTACTGGCCGTACGACCTCTTTTCCCCCTCCTAACCCTGATTTGCCCTAAAAGAGCAGTTTTTTATGTTTTTGACATAACTTGGGCATATGGTATTGAAATTGGGAAAATGAGATATCAGCAGAAAGATGGTTCTAAGCACTTTCCTTTGGTGTAGTTTATTTTAGAGTATTTTTCTATTTAAATACATTTATTGCTGTTTGAAGTCATATTTTTATTTTATGCTTCCGAGCTCATAACTTTTTGCCACAATCTCTGATTTTCGCTATCTTTGCGGCATTGGAAAGGTATTCAGGAACTCTATGTTGTTGTCCATGCAATTTTTTTGTATCTGTCCCAAGTTTATCATTAATTTAGATTTGGCCTGATGGGTGTTTTAGAGATTACTTGGATGTATGGCAGTTGGGAGAGTAATAAGCTATTCCACTTAATTAATTATATCATACTAGTTAATTAATTCACTTATTCCTTTAGGTACTTAAGCTAAACTTAGGCACATTAATAATTGATTAATTATTAAGTGTGCACACTAGGGTTTCATTTAGGGTTTCCCTTTTAGGATTTCTTTATCTCCTTCATAAAGATTGATCTCTTTGTAATAATTGATTCTCAATAATGCATTTTCACTTTGAGGTTTATAGAAAATCTTCTTTGGTTTTGCATGTCTTTTGCATGTGACAAGTGAGTGCATGTAGGTGATCTTGGTTTCTAACATGGTATCAAAGCTCCAAACTTGCAACTACATGTTCATGATCTGAAGATATGGCCTTTTAGTGAGTTTCAAGTGCAAGGGTTTCCACAGGCATCTTTTTTGCAAGATCTGGGGGTAGCCAGTTTTTTGGGACACTTTGTGCTCAAATGGACGTCACCATCACATTCGTAGTGCCCAAAAACCTAAGAAACCCCTGTCAAATCATTGATTTTGGTGAAGTTGGTCCGGAAGGCAAAAAACAATTGCCAGGGAGGTCGTACGGCCTCCCCAGAATGCTTCTCGAGGCATGAACTTTGAAAAAAAATTTAAAAATTTTTAAAACGCATGTTTTTTTAACCAGTTTCGACATTGCCAATTATAATGTTGGGCGCCACCCACGCACCACCCACCATCCCAACTCCGCTCCTCCGTCGCTCTGCACATCTCAGCCCCCACGGGCCCTTCAGCCCCTTCTACAGAGCCCGGGGTTCTATGGAGAACAAGGTGCCTCCGCCAACCCTTGAGGGCTTTAATTCCTTAGCCACCGGTTCTATGGAGGACCAGGGGTTCTGCCCCAGCCCCTTGCCCAACGGCTTTGGTCACATGGGTGACCAGAGGCCCAAATTGTTTTGCAGGGGGGCCATTTTTTTGTGGCGATGGCCAAATGGTCATCAAATTTATCATCGATAAGTGTTGATGTCAGCAGCCGTACGACCTCTTTGCCCCCTCCTAACCCTGATTTGCCCTAAAAGAGCAATTTTTTTAATTTTTCGCATAACTTGGGCATACGATATCAAAATCGGGCATACAAGATATCATCGGAAAGCTATTTCTAAGCACTTTCCTATGGTGTAGTTTATTTTATAGTATTTTTCTGTTTCACTACATTTATTGCTATTTGAAGTCAGATGTTTATTTTATGCTTTTGAGCTCATAACTTTTTGCCACGATCTCCAATTTTCACTATCTTTGCGATGTTGGAAAGGTATAGAGGAGATCTATGTTGTTGTACTTGTACCATTTTATGTATATGTCCCAAGTTTATCGTTAACCCACATTTGGCCCGATGGGTGTTTTGGAGATTACTTGGATGTTTTGGCAATTGGGAGAGTGCACCTTGCATCTTTGCACTTCGTTTTCAGTAATACATCATTCAATAATCGACTGCTACTTCATAGATTTTGGGGTTGTTCCCGTTTGGAGTTTTCATGTGTTTTGTGGCATCAGGTCTATTGTTGCATCATTATGATTCTGATATGGTTTCTTATAGACAGAAGTATCTTTCTTTGCTTGCCAGATTGCGGTTCCAATGTTAATCTACAGTGCTCTTCCAGTGCTTCTTTACAACATGTCATCTCATTGTAAGGGGGTTTCTCCCACTGGGGTTTCCTTCTCTACCTCTTTCTTGCATTTGTAAATGGGTACCTGATCAGGCTTAGTTGTCAGGACCCATCCTTGCTTGCATTAATCTTCTTCTAGTGTTTTAGCTTCTTCCTAAGTTCATCTTAAGCGGGGGTGTTAGAGTAATAAGTTATCACACTTAATTAATTACATCATACTGGTTAATTAATTAAGTCACTTATTCCTTTAGGTACTTAAGTTAAACTTAGGCACATTAATAATTGATTAATTATTAAGTGTGCACATTAGGGTTTCATTTAGGGTTTCCCTTTTAGGATTTCTTGATCTCCTTCATAAGGATTGATCTCTTTGTAATAATTGATTCTCAATAATGTATTTTCACTTCGAGGTTTACAGAACATCTTCTTTGGTTCTATATGTCTTTTGCATGTGACAAGTGATTGCATGTAGGTGATCTTGGTTTCTAACAGACTACCCTCTCCATGCTTTCTTCCTTTCGTCTTTTCTGAATTAGTGCCTTCCATTTTCAAAATTCACAAATTTTTAGAGGATGAGAAAGTTACTGTATTTTTCCTGCAAATCCAAGTCAGACGAATTCCCTAATTATTCTGCTGGTTCCCCTGCTCTCCTTCACTACCAATTCTGTGAAACAATGATTTCAATTGAGCACACGCTGATATGCAAAATCTTTTATGCTTTGCGGCACCATTAATGTATTTACTGAGATATGAATGCTGCAAGTTTTTTGAAATTATCACTGTCACATCAGGGATCATATCGGCAAAACATTTCAAATCTCTGGCCGATTCGTCTGTTCAACGTTCACCCAACCGCTAAGACATCTTGCAGTTTCTCCGACATCACAAGTCTCCCCAATAGTTGTTTCCTTTTCCTTTTTATATCGCCATGACCTTCACCAAAGTAGACTATCACCCAGACTTAACGAATCGGGTGAACAATTCTTCACCTCACTCTGAAAGCTCTTTGTCTCATCGAGATGTTCACTTTGTCAAATTAAGTCACCGAGATCAATTAATTTTTCTATCGACAGAATGATACTCATCGTGATGTCTCTTAGATCTCTCCACTGAGACATATCTCACCGATACACTTTTTCTTCAGCAAGACCATGGTCATTGTCTTGTTGATAACCTTTATCTCTGCATGCTTAGTTCTGTTGGTGTAACCCAAGAGGTCGGTAAGACTCCCCGAACTCTCCCCAGCATCATTTGTCTTACCGAATGAGTCTTCCCTTTGCTTTATCAGCAAGACCAGTAACGCTTCGGGAAGTGCTTTGAAATATCACTCTGATGACCATAGTCTCTCCGATAGACTTTATTTTATTCCAATCGGTAAAAGGTAACTTAGCTCGATATGACCTTACATCGTCATGCTGATACCTTTTGTCTTGCCAATAAGAAATGTAAACCCGCATTCTCTTGGTGTATAACTTTTTTGGTATGACACATCTAATGTCTTGCCAATATGTTGAGGAAATGTATATTATCATCAGTGAGACCTGCATCAACTTATGCCGATATTTTCAAATGTTAAAGATTTAATGTCAGATTAAATTCATGGGGTTGTATGAAAAAAATTTAATCCAAACTTTGGTTAAGAAATGTTATGTGAGGAAATTTATATCTGTATTATGAACCTTTTTGGGAAACTAATAAGCATGAAGGGTTAATGAGGTTATCAAAATTTCATAGTTCCAACAATGGCTTCATCTTGGGATGAATGATTGTGAGATCATTGCAAGGATCCAGATCTCTGGGTGAGTAGACCAAACATTATGGATGAAAACAAGTGGAGATGAATATGATCCTAAACTACTGTACATGGAGAAAAGATGAAATAAGGATTTCTAGGATTGTCCATGTACTAGCAATTTCTTGTATCCTTTACTTCCTATACTACTGTGCATGGAAAGTTTATAAGAAATTTTCTTCAAGAGTTGTCCATGCACTAGCAACCCTTGATCCTCTGTAATTTTCAAGAGAAAAAGTTCTTTAGAAATTGCCCATGTACATGCAACTCTTGTTCTTCACCACTCATATTTTCCAAATAATATGAGTCCTCTCCTTGCTTGCCAATAATAAAAAAAGGTCCTAACCACAAGGCCTCAAACTTTCCATGTTTTCCCTTCTCCTGGCACCTTGCATTCCACATTAATACCAGATCATCCTTTTCAAATTTTCTATCCTTTGCCTTTTTATCAAACAAATACTTCATTTGTGCTTGCAATTTCATGTTCTGGTTTTGAGCTATTCTTCTTATTTCATCAAGTTCTGCAAGTTGCTCCATTCTCTCCTCCATTGGTTCTGGAACATCTATATCTTCTTGAAGGATAAATTTGTAAACTGGCAATAAATTTTGTAAAGGCATCCTAGCTTGTGTTCCATACACTAATTCATATGGAGATTTTCCAATTGCCTTTTTTATAGTAATCCTATCTTCCCATACAGATAATCTTAACTTTGAATCCCAAGATTTTTCATTTTTACCGAGCATCCTCTTTATGATCTTCAAAAGACTCTTGTTGCTAGATTTTGCCTAACCATTGGCTTGTGGATGATATGGGGCAAAATAAGAAACATTAATGCCATATGTTCTACAAAACTCTCTGAACTCATCAGACCTAAAATACATCCCATTATCTGTAATCACTCTCAATGGTGTACCAAATCTAGTAATAATTTTATCCATTAAAAAGTTGATTACAACTTTACTTGTTGCTTGCTTGGTTGGGATTGCCTCCACCCATTTGGTGAAGTAATCAATGGCCACTAGTATCCACCTATGTCCTCCACTTGATTTATCTTGTATTTCCCCAATGAAATCAATCCCCCACTAATGAAAAGGGGCTTCAACCTGCATAGGTTTAAGTGGTAGAGTTCCCTGATAATTAATCTTGCCTAAGAAATTTTGGCATGCTTCACATTTCCTTACATATGAAAATGAATCATTAAAAACTTTTGGCTAGTAATAAACTGCCCTAAGGATTTTATGTGTAGTTGTTTTTGCGGAATAATGCCCTCCACTAACCCCTTCATACTTTTATTTCATAACATGATCAGCTTGTGACTCATCCAAACATAACAACATTCCATATTTGTTTTTCCAGAATAAATCACCTTCTATAAATACATATTTAGAGGCCTATAGTTTCAAAGTTATTTTCTGGTTATCATTGAATCCTTCTGGGCACTTTGTGTTCCTGAGGTAATGCATGATGTTTGTGTACCAGGGTGTATGCTCAATACTTGCAATTGCATTTCCTTCTTCTTGTACATTGCAAATTTGATTTGCCTCAATGTTTGTTTCTGCCATTAACTTGGCCAATCCTTGGCCTCTTATCAATTTAGTAATCTGTATTTCCATGTCAAATTCTTGAATTTTGTTAATCCACTTGCACCTCTTCCCTGTCACTTCTGATTGTGTCAAGCTGCCCTTGAATGTTGTGTAAGGAACATATGCAATCACTTTGGGTCCAAAAAGATACGGTCTAAAGGATTTTGTGGCCTTTACCAATGCAAAGGCTTATTTTTCCATTGTGTAATACTTTAACTCCAATCCCTATAAAGATTTACTAAAGAAAGACACAGGTTGCTCATGACCATCCTCATTTTTCTGTAACATGACAGCAACTATTGTATGCAAGGAAGCAAATGAAAATATTTGAAAATGTTTTGTGAAATCAAGAGACTTGAGGACAGGAGATTCCTTAATGGCTCTTTTAATGGATACAAAGGATTCTAATGCTTCTGGGGTCCATTCAATTTTTTGTCCTTTTTTTAGCATTTTTTATATGGGTTTGACAATTTCAGCAAAGTTGAACACAAACCTCCTAACAAAATTAATCTGCCCAAAGAATGATTGGATGATTTTATATTTTTAGGGATAGGAACCTTATCTATAGCCTCAACTCTCTTAGGATCTATCCTAAATCCCTCTTTTGATACAATGTGTCCTAAGAGTTTTCCCTCTGTAACAACAAAATGACATTTCTTAGGGTTCAAACTAATGCCATATTCTAAAGCTTTAATGAATATTTTTTCAAGATGATCTATATGATCTTCAACCTTTTTTGAGTAAGCCATAAGGTCATCTTGATACACCACCATTATAGCATTGATCAGGTCAGAAAATTCTAAGTCCATAGCCCTTTGAAAAGTTGCTCCCGCATTAGTGAGACCAAAAGGCATTCTCACATATACATATGTTCCCCATGGGGTTGTGAAAGTTTCTTTGTACTGCTCACATTCCCTGACCTTAACCTAGTTATAACCAGAAAAACCATCAATCATAGACAGTAGCTCACACCCGGTTACCTTATGTAGTATAGCTTCCATGTTAGGCAGAGGGTAGTTATCTTTGAGAGATGCTACATTCAGATTTTTGAAATCTACACACAGTTTGATATCTCCATTTTTCTTTCTAATAGGAACAAGGTTTGACACCCATGTTGAATGCCTAATAGGTTTAATGATACCTCTGTCTCTAAGTTTGGCCAACTCCTCCTACATTTTTGGTTCTAGTGTGGGGTAAATGGGCCTTTGTTTCTATCTAAATGGCTTTGCATCTACTTTCAATGGGATTTCATGTTGAAATAGATCCTCCCTATATGTCTTGAGGTCCTCATAAGACCATGCGAACATATGTTTATACTTTCTTAACAATGAAATCAACATTCTTCGGACAGTAGGGCTTATCTTCTTCCCAATATATACCTTCCTTGGTGATAGTTCTATCCCTAAGTTTATTTCTTCAATATCTTCCCTTTTGACTGGTGTTTGTTTCATAAGGGATCGATCACTTTCATCATATACTCTTTCCAATGACACTAACCCCTTGGGAATTTTATTAGTCTTAAGTTGCAAGATTTTCTTTCTGAATATTGTTTATTCTCCATCTATCTCTTCCACAAAGGCATTGAAATCAATTTCCTGAGCCTCATACTGGTCTATATAGTGAAGGAATTTTAAAAGATCAGTGTCATCATTCAAAACCTGCCAACTATATACATTGTCCGACACAACAGGTCTTGCTTTGAACTCAACTTGGGACACTCCTGCTAGTGTGATATCATCTTGTTTTAGTGCTACATTTGCCAAGAAGTCTTCCATTATATTTTTTGATCTGTCCACCCAATCAATGGAGAAAGCATCAAATAGTTCAATTGTATCCCATATTGCATTTTTGTACTATTTCAGTCTTTTATTTTTTGCTACATATTTTGATATGATCTAAGATACAACCAGCTCTGAGTCCCCAAAAACTATTAAGAGTTTAATCTTGTGTTTAACAGCTAAATTCAATCCTATCAACAAAGCTTCATATTCCACTAAATTGTTTGTACATTCAAATGCTAACAAAAATGAATATTTGAAAGTTGAACCATTAGGTGATATAAAAACTATCCCAACTCCATTACCCTCTTGGTTGCATGCTCCATCAAAGTATATTTTCCATATGCCTTGTTGATTTTCAGAAATATTTTTATCAATTGGATCTTTGCTTACCAACTCAGGTTGAGATAGTTCTACTCTAAAACTCCCCAAATCAGCATCACAAAAGCAATTAAGTGGCTCTTGAGGAGCACATTCAACAATTTGATTCATTCTAGGTTCTCTATAAAATTTTACCTTTTCTCCATTCACTGGTATGGTGGCATATGATAAGTCAAACTGTACATTGCCTCCTACTATTGCAGTCCACTATCTCGACAAAAGCATTCCAAAGTGGGGAGGTGTGTCAATTATGGTTATGTCAATAGTGTAAGCATTTTGTGGGTAAGTTGCTAATCTTACTTCCACATTCTTCATTATTCCCACAACTGGGACAAGTCTACTATCCATGGTGTAGCATTTACCTCCTTCCACATCTATCCACATATCGAGCTACTTCATTACCCCTACTAGCATGATATTCATGGAAGCACCTGAGTCTATCATGCAATTTCTTACTAGTTTGCCACTTATAAGTAAAGTGGTGAAGAATGGGTCAATTTGTGGTGTGTTCATTAGGCAGGCCTCTAGAATTTTTACCTCCTTTTTATTATTCATTTCAGAAACTTCTTTATTTTCAGGGTTCATATTTTGATTCCAATGGACATTAATTGTATAGCACCTTCCCTATACTCCTTGATCTTCATCATTTCGATTAATGGGATAGACATCTTCAATTGATATAGGGCTTGTATGAAATCAAAGGATGTACCTTCAGTTTTGATTACCTTTTTAGGTTCTATCAATTCTCCTTTGTTTTGTTCCTTTTCCTTTTTGGATGTTTGATCTGGATTTTGCTTCTCAATGGGAATTCCTTTACTTTCCTCCTTAGGAGATCCATTTTGTTCCTTTTTTTCTGGTTGTTTATCATCTGTCCCTTTTGATGTCTCATTCGACACTTTTTTATTTTTTACAAATATCCCCCTTGGGACACCCTCATCTCTATTTATTGTTATGTTTCTCAAATGATATTTGCTTCTTGCTTCCTCCACTGCTGCAATTGTCAATATTTTAATCTCTTCTTCACTTGGTCTCCTTATATTGCATCTATTAGTCTGACTTGATGCAATAGGGGAATTTTTCTCATTATCACTCTCTTCATGATCAGAAAAAACATGTTGCTCTGCCATGTGAATAGTGTATTTTTGGTGATCAACATTATACTCATATCCTTCCTCCTCTGAAGATGCATATTCCTGCTCCAAAAAGTTAAGAGTGTGGGAAGTCTTGTAGACATTCTGGTCTTCACCACCATCATTCTCTAATGTGTCTTCTTATGGTATTGATTGAGTTGTTACACAATGCTCTTGGGAATGTGGTGTGTAACAAACTAAGCACTAGGGACTCTTATCTACCATATATGATCCCTTCCTTTTTAGTGGATCCGATTTTTCCTTATTTCTTGGTCTGTCATTTACCGGCTTCCCATCCTTCCAGTTTGTGTTATAAGGCATGTCATGCAACCTTGGTCTTTCATTCCTATATGTGTTCTCTTGTCTACTTGGGGGAACATATTGGGGAACCGTAGGGTTTTCCCTTTTAGAAAACATCCTTCTAGCTTTCCTATTGTTTTCAATGGTTAAGGCTATCTTTTGGGCCTCAGCTAGATTCCTAGGACCTTTGTTTCTTAATTCATATCCTATCTTGGGATCAAAGGCTTTCAAATAGATACTCAACATAGCAGGATCAACCAACTTGGATGCCTGAGGTATTTTATTATACAATTTAACAAACCTTTGGTTAAAATCAAAGGCTGACTCGTTTTGATGCTTTTGGATAATCACTAACTCATGCAAAGAAAAATCTGATGCACAATGATTCCCATACTACTGAAGAAATTGTTCATGAAATACATGAATGTAATAAATGGATGCAGTTGGTAGACTATTAAACCAGTCCCTGGCATCCTCAATCAGTGACATCATAAATAGTCTCATTTGTACATCCTCATACTGCATATCCAAGTCCTAAATGACTGCTTTAAAATTTCTCAGATGTTCTTTGGATGTAATTGCATTACTTCCTGTGAACTTAGGGACTAGGTTCCTCCAATTGTTGTCTAGAGGGTAAGGGTATATCTGAAATCCAGCAAGATCAAATTGTATAATCATAGTTGTGTATTGTGGAGGGGGATTTTGGAAGTGTTGATGCTGGTATAGTGGGTTAGTATTTGCCATATATTGTGGACCTCGTGGGGGTACATACTACTGATGAGGAGGTGGCTGAATATTTCAGTGTTGTGGTGGAGAATTTGTGTTTCTATATTGATTTCTAGGATGATTTCGGTGGGCTTGAGGGGAATTTGACAATTTCATGTTTTTTTTTTATGAGGGGGTGTATATTTGGGTGAATCAGCCACTGATGTTTTGACCTGAGCCCTTTGTAACTTTAACTTTAATTTTTCAAATTCCTTCATGGCCTGAAGCCTTTGTTCATATTTTATTCTTGACCTTTTTGTCTCATCCTGGGTCATGAGTTCATGGTTTTCTTCAGATGCTGCCTCATTTTCAAGCCCTTCCTCAAAAAGTGTAGCTCTCTAATCACATTCAAATTCTCTCCTTTTCTCAACTTCAAATTCAGTCATGAATTCTTCATCTTTATCCTAGCTTATTTGATGGAAAGGATTTCTCTTATCTTCAAGAGTATGAAGCTCTTTAGATGGGCTATTTTCAATTGTTAATGCCTCGTATGAATTGTGTATTTCCATTAGTGGTTTTGATATTTTGTTTTTTGTGGCTGGATCTAGGTCAATGAATACCTTCTTGCCTTGATCATTTTTATAAGTTTGTTTACCCTTGTCATTAGGACCATCTCCCTCCTTGTACAAATATCTCCTTCCTTGCATGTTGTGAGAAACTATGATGGTTTGAACTCTAGGTCGATTCCTTTCTGATTTGTATCTTATTGTATCAGTCTCAATGCTTTTGTTCATTTAGAGTCGCCACCCACTTTTTCTAAAAGAGAGAAAAGATTTTGTGGTTATTTTACCCAGCGAAGATGATTTTTTTAAATTTCAATTATGGTTTTCTTTTAGTGACTTTATATGGAAAGGTTGTCTACCACCAGACTTCTCTCTAGTTTTCCCCAGTAGAGTCGCCAATTTGTTGGGTCTCAAAAACATTGGTTTGAATGAACCACAAGTGGTTTCCAAACTCTCACTGCATTATTGGTCAACTAACAAGGCCAACCAATATGGTTGAACCCTCTACTCTTAAGGCTCTGTTAAACCTAGGCGGGTGCACCTATATGAGCAACACAGATTTTGAATTTATGTTTCCTACTTGATCCAACTATACACAAATGGCAATTTGATAGTGGAAGGATATGATCCTAATTTGGTATGAATTGCATATGCAATATAAAGGTGTGAATTAACATGTTTAATTAAGAGATGTCAAATGAAATGAATAAAACTAATGTTTTGAAAATAAGGGAGACCAGTGCCTTATTGGGTAAAATAGAGTCAAATGGAAGCCTTTGATGAATGGTTTCTATCTAGCAAGTTCACTAATTGTTTGGCATACAATTATGAGTTTATAACTGGTATAAACATGCAAGGATGTAATTGATAAACCCTACTTGAGGCTTAATATCAAAATCTAATTATCTAATTCTTCTTACTGATCCAAATAACATTCCCAGGTTACTGTAATTGATTGAAAGGAATTTAATTCTTCATTAAAGAATCCAATAAATCAAATCACACAAAAACAACAAATGTGCACTGATAAATCAAATATATACTTGATATTTCAACTTAAACAACCAAGAAACATCAGATTGGAGACAATCAAATAATCACAGGAATTCAACAAACAATTGATACTAGAATGAAGCCACTAAATCAACAGTCTTTCATTATCATCTTCAAAATTCATACATGCAACATAAACTCCTTGACTGCCATCATTCTGAAAATATAGTGCTTACAATAGTCTATCCTATTCTAATTCTATATATTTTTTACTATCCCAACAAAGGATACTTATACATTTAGTTTGCAAAAGGACGTGTCCTTTCAAAAAAATTTAAGCATAAAATGCCAATAAGTTTATCATTAACTAATTTATGTTAAGCCACAAATGAACAGCAGGCATGTGCTCTGTATAGTCTTGGTGCTTATGTTTGTTTGCATCCCCTAACACATCATGGATCACGATCTCCAGCATCATCATTCATTCATTTTGCGCACATGCTTCATCCAACGTTATGTGTTTTGCAGTGGTTTTCTTCAATATCTCTTGGAGTATCGATTCACATTCGCCTTTCCATGTAGTCGCTTCTTTTAGTTTTCCTTCATCATCACATAAATTAGTCAATCTATCATTAGCAACTTCAATCAATCCCTGAACATCCCCTTGTAATTCCTCAAAGAATTCCTTGTGCTTATCCATGATACGATTGGCATTTTAAATTCCTATAGCATTAGGAGTGCCCCTTTTCATCTCCTCAATTCTTTCTTGGATTCTATCATCCACTCTTCTATGTTCTTTTATAGCATCCATGTATTGTGAATGTTTTCCCCAAATTTTATTTAACGAAGGGTTTAAAACAACCTGCCTCTTTTTTATTATTGCAGTGAGTGTGTCCACTTTCCCCTGTGATTACGCACTTGACCCTTCCCAATGGTCCCTTTCCTATGAACTTCCACCTTGGGTGAGCATTTTTGTTGGCCCTGTTACAACACCCACCAAGTCTTTTAAATGTTCATTCTCTCTCAACATTCTCTCATTACTAGTTTTGTACATTTCTCTCTCTGATCAATGCTTGTATCTGGGATTTATTCAACTTTCCTATATTGATCCCAATTTCTGTAGTTGCAATAGGATCAGCCTCTCCAGCCTTCAGAGTCATGACATGTCTGAATGCCTTCTCAAGTATCAATGACAATTGACTTCTTGTGAGAGGGATACAAAGCCCAAATCATCAATGTTTCATCATCACGATTGTATCTTGATCATGTATACACTTTTGTCACCTTCTCTATGTTGAGCTTGTGGGTAGCATTGTTGTCCTTCAAGAAACTATCAAAAACTAATGCAGAATTGAGATCCAAACCTAGGAAAATCATAACACCTGCCTTTTTCTAACATCTCTTTCTCCACCTCATCCCTTAAGCTTTTTAACAACTAGTCCTCATTTCCTGGTGTGATATTGTCAACCAGTCCTCTTATTTCTTTCCCTTTTTGTTTGTATAAAAAAAATTTTAACTCTTAAGATTTTCAAAAAATTCATCATCTACTATAAAAGACCTATAATCTTCATGTCTCATATCCACATCCATAGTTTCCTCAACATTTGTTTCTCTAGAAGCATAGGTATAATCCCGAGTCCTTATTCTCGATACCTTCCTAGATGGGCCTTGTGGCCTGTCAGCTTCCAATGCTCCTTTAATGGAGGATAACAACTCAGCATCTACCAACTCTTGATCATGCTTCTCAATCACCATTTCTTCTTCTTCTGCCTCCAAGTTTTTGATTATGTCATCAGATTGATAGGGCACATGCTGGTACCCTCCAAAATTTATTCTTTGACTGGCATAATGGATATATCCCTGTCGATCAATTTTTTTTCTTGATCGGGCTCTTCTCATGTTGTAATGCAATAACTTATCCAGAATTAAATTGTAGCCCTCCTTTGCTAACACAGTAAAATCACCAAAACATAGTTTACTTGGCATAAAATCTTGCTTCACATATGAACTTAAGTTCATGACACTGGAGAAATCCATTTACCTAACAATCTCTAAGTATGCAATTCTATCTGGAACTGTTCTAGGAAAAATGAATGGTGTATCCTCAAAACTATAAACCCTAATCATAGTGGAATTTTCTAAACAATACCAATCCCCCCAATTGTTGTTGATTGGTCCATTATAATCTCTAGGCCTAAGAAACCTCTTTACTTCATCAGATAAGGAATAATCACAAGGACGATTATAAAATCTATACAAAGGCTTCACAAAATATTCTTCATAATGCAGGAAATTAGAATTAGGAAACATGTTGTCCCAAACAGCAGTCCACAACTGAATAGGCAATGGCTTACCTTCTTTATTAGATTGTGAAATCCTCAGCTCCTAGGGCCATAATCCTAACTCCTGTCCAAAATACAGCACCAAGTGCATCAACAATAAATAATTCCTGAGCTACAGGACAAAGGCTCCATTCTTTATTGCTATCAACCCTGCATCTAGCTCCTTAAACACATGTGAAGCATAATCAAAAGACCTGGAATTATGATATTGAATATCCACAACAATCACTATGGGCACAACTATCATATGCTCTGGGACTTCCATCCCCAATACCTATCCTACCAAAAACTAAGTATACTTTAGGTAGGGTTCGAAAAGATCTACATGAAATGGTGGTCCCTCATTGTCTTCCATCGGAGTAGGTTTGCCATGACACCTAATTCTATGCAGTGGTAATCTCCAGCCTTTGTAAATGGTGTCCATTCTTTTGAATTCACTATCAAGCTCCTCACTTATTATCTTCTCACTACATATTCCTTCCAATTTGAAAACCTCACTTATTGCATCCTTAGATATATGTATCAATGGATTCCTTGATAAATCACATATAGCCTTATTCTTCGGGTTATAATGACCAGCCAACAATTTTACCAGTTCGACATCAACAAAGACATTAGTGCACACCAATTTTCCCAAATTGAGCCTCCATGGATTGCATACTGGCTCGAAGCGATTTCTTCTATGGTAATTGAAACTGAACAATTTGTACCCTCTAATTGGGGTCCAAATATCCCCTATGAATTTGCATTTGTCATCGAATTTATGAATTTCCACTTTGAGTTGTGCAGAATGCCTAGCTTTAGGCCCTAAACCAGGTAACTGGTCTATGAGATCTTGATTTAACATCCTCTTGGTGCCCTCTGGTTGCAGTTTAGTTTTTTTCTTTTTTGCCTTTGGTTGACTACCCTCTCCATGCTTTCTTCCTTTCATCTTTTTTGAACTAGTGCCTTCCATTTTCAAAATTCACAAATTTTTAGAGGATGAGAAACTTACTGTATTTTTCCTGCAAATCCAAGTGAGACGAATGCCCTAGTTGTTTTTTTGGTTCCCCTACTCTCGTTCACTACCAATTCTATGAAACAATGATTTCAATTGAGCACATCCTGATATGCAAAATATTTTATGCTTCGTGGCACCATTAATGTCTTTACTGAGACGTGAATGCTGCAAGTTTTTCAAAATTCTCACTATCACAACAAGGATCATATCGGCAAGACATTTCAAATCTCTGGCCGATCCATCTGTTCAACGTTCACCCATCTGCTAAGACGTCTTGCAATTTCCCCAACATCACAGGTCTCCCTGATAGTTTTTTCCTTTTTCTTTTTATATCGCCATGACCTTCACCGAAGCAAACTATCACCCAAACTTAATGAATCGAGCCAACAATTCTTCACCTCACTCTGAAAGCTCTTTGTCTCACCAAGATGTTCACTTTGTCAACTGAAGTCGCCGAGACCAAGTAATTGTTCTACCGACAGAATGATACTCGTCGTGATGTCTCTTAGATCTCTCCGCTGAGACATATCTCACCGATACACTTTTTCTTCGGTGAGACCACGTGCATTGTCTTGTCGATAACCTTTATGTCCACATGCTTAGTTATGTCGGTGTAACCCGAGGGGTTGGTAAGACTCCCCGAACTCTCCCCGGCATCATTTGTCTTACCGAATGAGTCTTCCCTTTGCTTTATCGGCAAGACTAGTAACGCTTCGGGCAGTGCTTTGAAATTTCACTCTGATGACCATAGTCTCTCTGATAGACTTTATTTTATTCCAATCGGTAAAAGGTAACTTAGCTCGATATGACCTTACATCGTCATGTCGATACCTTTTGTCTTGTTGATAAGAAATGTAAACCCGCATTCTCTTGGTGTATAACTTTTTCGGTATGACACATCTGATGTCTTGCCAATATGTTAAGGAAATATATATTATCGTCGGTGAGACGTGCATCAACTTATGCAGATATTTTCAAATGTTAAAGAATTAATGTCAGATGAAATTTATGGGGCCGTATGACAAAATTTTAATCTGGACTTTGGTTAAGAAATTCTATGTGAACAATTTTATGTCTGTATTATGAACCTTTTTGGGAAACTAATAAGCATGAAGGATTAATGAGGTTATCAAAATTTCATAGTTCCAACAGATTGTAAAATCAAATCTCAGATTTAAAGGTGCATTATATTTTTCTTCATGTGTTTTTGCTTGTCTCCTCACATAGTTCAATTGTATTTTCATTTTCATTTGTTCTTTTTGTATTTATTTTCTTGAATTTATGATTATGTTAGTGTTTTCCTAATTAGTATGCCATTGATATGTTCACACCTTAAGTGGTCCATGTCAACACAAGTGAACATATTTTGCATTTCTATCTCACATTCCTACATTCGTTCATGTTGGAACACCTAAAAACATATGGGTTTCGTAAAGATCTTTAGACATTCCTAGGGAACCAATATGACCATCCTTGATTCTTATGGTCTTACAAATCAAAGATTACCAATTTTTAATGATAATGGAATGGAATGTGAACATTAATTAAATTTGGTCAACATTTAATAATTTTTCATACTTGTAGAATGTATCATCATGCCAAGGAAACAACCAAAGAATCTCACACTAGATGAGTGTGAGGTCGAGAAAGAAAAGAAAAGAGAAAGAATGAGGCAAATTCATGAAGGAAGGAAATTGAACACCATAGAAGAAGACATTCCTATTCAAGAGGAACATGAAACATCTATGCAATTTAAAAGAGATGTGGAATTGGCATCAGAAAGGCAACATATGCAAAACCTTTGTGCAATGATACAATTGAATCTTGAAATTAGAAACATGCCATCTACCACAAGTCAAGTTGAAGGCACACCATCTATGACATATCATGATGAAATTACATCATCATTCACATCTCAAGTTGGAGATACTCCATCTTCCACATTTCAACTTGAAGGTACATGATCTTTTACATCTCAATTTCAAGATACATCATCCTTTTCATCTTTGGTTGAAGGAGCACCATCTATCCCCAATGTTGTTGGCATTCCTAATGGTGAGGCAAGTCTACCTTTGAGAAAACCTCCTAGATTTTTCATATAAAGCCTAATTATTTGATTGATATTGATGCTAATATTTTAAAACCATTGGTTGATAAGATTCCAAACCGTACTTGTCAAAGATATGCTAAGAATATGGATATTATTTTTTTATATGTTAAATGAGATCAAAAGATGTCAAGTATTTATTGAAATGATGAGGTAACTAAAATTTAGACCCATCATGAAGATTCGTGGGCTGAGAACATTGAATGATTTAGGTGAGAAATCTATTGTAAGGAATCTAATGAGCTCATATGAGAGTGTGGATTCTACCTCACACATGAAAGATAGTAATGTCACCTAGTGTCTCATGACATCAACAATGGTAAGAAATCAAACCAAGAAAAATCACCACATTACAAAGATAACTAGAGCATTGAAAATAAATAGATCATCTCTAATGAGAGCCATGGGAAGGCATCAAAGAATGGAGGATCCAAATAATAATGAATTATGGGCATTCTTCGGTAGACTACCGTGGAAAGCTAAAGAAATAATTGAAGCCTTGATGCCCCTAATTGAATAATTTTGGATGAATAACACAAGGGTCTCTCTCAATAAAAGAGATCTTTTAAGAAGAAGGATTGGTAGTCAAATCTATGATCCACATATGAAGAATGTTTTGGATATGACTCAAACACAATTTTTTGCCAAATTTCAAGAGATGTATCCTCAAATTAAAATTAGTCAAAGATATTTTGAAATGGTCAAGCCTTTTATGTAAAAATAAATCACACATGCACAACTTGTTGTAGAGTACATATTGGATTTTCTAATCATTATAATTTTTATTAATATATATGTGTAGATTTGCATACTAATAATGGGTTGCAAGAATGTAACATAAGGGCTGCACCTAGATCTTCAAGGGATTTCATATCTAGAAATTTATGCAAAAGAGTGGATGGTTAACGTTTTTACAAGGAATTATGCTTGGATGGTATGTGTTTTCATTTTGGTGGCTTTCAATATTTTATAATTTGTGAACATATGGATAGTACACATGCAATTGGAAATGAACTAGTGGAATTTGGAAAATATAAGATAGTGGCATATAGTATAAAAGATGGAAAACAAGAAAAAAGATTGAATTGGTTAGTGAAAAGATTTCATTCTATCAATTTATGGGAATTTTTTGTGAGAATATAGTGTACAAGTATGCAAGAGATACCCATAGAACTCGATGGTTAGATTCACAATTCAAGTTATGCAAGGACACATTTCCACTTCATACCATCATTTTAGTTGTTGACTTTGTAGATAACTACACACTACAACCATAGAATCAGGTACAATCATAGTATTATAACTCCACATAGGTTTCTATATTTGTGCATGTAGCATTCATTCATGTAGGTGATAGTATAGAGGATGATAGGAAGATATTGAGGGAGTATCATTTTTACATCAGTGATGATCACACACATTCTATAGAGATTGTGCAAGGTTTCTTTTAGATGTTCTGCCATGATTTGGCTAGTAGGGGAATATCATTCTATTAGCATATCATATGGTTAGATAATTGTACATCACAATTCAAGAACTCTCAGATGTTTTATTGGTTGAGAAGGAAGCATAAGACCATTGGTGTTTAGCATATGAATTTATTTGAGTTTGAGAATGGAAAGGGGGAGCATTATGGTGTAGGAGTATGTATTAAAAAATATTTAGCATAAGAAGAGTTAATGTACAAAGATGATGGAAATTTGACAAATACAAAATCTATTGTTGAGTGGTGTAATTCTATAATGGGTTTAGGTAATGAAGGTAAGTATTTATTTTGTAGAATTTTTGGTTGGTAGATGATACTAACATTAGAAAATATCAGGATTATTATACACTAATAGGATCGAGTGATCTATTCTCTTTTAGAATATATAATACAAGTTCATGGAGTATCCATATGTGATAGATGGTATGATGTTTTTCTTCATGTATAGATCAATCCTAAAATGAGTGGGAGTCAAAGGAGTGGGTGGATGAATGGTGTATAAGACATCTAAGCCCATTTGAGACGTATAAACTCTTGATGACACTAGAACAAATATGGAATCATCAATTGACTTTGATAGCATGTCATATATAGTGCAACCAGGTATTAAATTATCTACATGAAAATTTAATAAAATTCAATGTTTTATCTTAATTATTTAGTAAATTCATCTCATTGAAGGTACATAACATTATAGGGCATGTTTATGCAGTTATTGCAACTGAAGACAATGAAAAAGGAATGAATTATTATTTTTGTTATTGTGTTGTGGAAAAAAATAAATTGGAAGCCCTGTTATAGATGGAGAAAACATTGAGTAACTTATATAATCAGTAGTTGTTACTAGAACATGGCTTAGAAGGAACCCAATACAGAAGTATAATCTATGGTTGTTTGATGACTTTTAGACACATAGGAAGGTTCTCCATTATTATAACCTTGTAGTGCATCAAACGTTCATTTGATTAAATATGGGGGTAAACCATTGAACAAGAGATTATGGAAGGTTTGTGAGTCTAACCATAATGAAATACTTGACACAATACAGAGTAGAGTAGATCCAAATGGTACATTGCATTGACTGTAAATGTAAAAAAATGTAATTTCAACCTTATTTGTATATATTACATATTATTTTAATATTTTTACAAGTAATATTTGATACAATCTAAAAATATATGTGTGTAATGCAGGGAAAACTTTAGTGGAAAATCTTCGCCAATTGGCGAATATTTAAAATCGGGACCTCAAAAAATGGCGAATAATACAAGTCAGAAAGGATGTTGAATCACCAAGTTTTTACAAAAAAATAAATTTATCTTGATTAATTTTCCAATGCATTATTTTTTAAACGATGCATCATTTGAACTTATTCGCCAGTAGTTTATACTGCAATTACATATATTAATTATATTCACCATTAATTTTATATTCCTACAATTAATTTTTGGGAAATATCGCCACTAATAATAATTTACCTTTTCATTTTAGGGATATTTTAGCCTTGAATAGGTTTTTTATTTATTTCCATCAATTAGCTTTTTAATCGAATGGAGCTTTTTAATTGAATGGTTGCAAGTCAATTCCGTGACTTTATATGCATGTGCCTTTTAAAAAGGTTGTTGAGGCCCGAAATTTGATCTCCACCATTCACTGTTACCAATAGTTCATGACATATATGTCATCATCATTGTATCAGTGGGACATCCCTAAGTGTCCCACCAATGATTTTCAATCACGCCGATAAGGCTTCCATACTCCACCTAGGGTCCACCAAGGCATAGGTACACCACTTGTGTAATTCTAGAGAATCATGACGGGAATCTACAATATTCAAGCCAAGCTCCCAAAAAGACATCCAATCAAAGCTTTTTTTGATCTTCGTCGTTCACTATTGCCAATAGTTCATGACATACGTCATCATCGTTATATTGGTGGCACATCCCTAAGTGTCCCAACGATGATGTTCACTCATGCTTATAAGGCTTCCATACTCTACTTGGGGTCCACCAAGGCATAGGTACACCACTTGTGTAATTCTAGAGAATCATGAAGGGAATCTACAATATTCGCTCCAAGCTCCCAAAAAGACATTTGATCAAAGCTCTGTTTGATATACACCATTCACTATTGCCAATAGTTCATGGCATACATCATCATCGTCATATTGGCGAGACATCCCTAAGCCACCGATGATGTTCACTCACACTGATATCCACTTATGGAATGAACTTGTAGCTGTCTGATTTAAAAGCTAATTGATGGTAAAAATTTCAAGTTTCATTTAGTCTTACTTTTCAAGTGATATTTTTTTTAAAACACTTCATCTGTGTGTGCTCCAATGCATTTTCAATAGTGAATTTATGCTTGGTGGCGACCAAGGCCATTGTCCCTAGACCCCGCGAGGGGGCATTGCCCCCTTGACCCCCATCAGGGGCTCTTCCCCCTTCACCCCCGCAAGGGGCACTACCCCTTGACCCCACCGATGGCTATCGCACCTAGGCCCCTACTTCAATATTAAACAAAAATGGGGGAACTGCGCTGACCAACTATGCAAATTTTTAAAGGAGAGATTCACCATTATAATTAATTGTTTTAGTGATTATTCACTAGGATTCTCCACTATGATTTTTTTACCAATTATTCAGTAAGATTTGCCAAGATTTTACAATTTTTTTAATAATGTGTATAAGATTCGCAAGGGAAAATTACTAATTTTTTCAAATAAAAGGAAAGATTCGCCAGGATTTTACACCTTCACTAAGGGGGGGGTTTCTTAAAGTTATCCCCGGTGTAATGTTAAATTTATACATCCTATAATTTTGTCTAGAGTATGAAATTAGACTTAAATGAATGTAACATGTTACTAAATATTCGTGTATGATCTCATTGAAATACAAATAATTAAATTTTTGTTAGGAAAGCTATGAAATATCATTATTGAGTAACATAAATGTAGTTCTAATAAAACTGGCTATTCATGCACCATTAGTGATGTCATTGTGTTTTTCTTAGTCTGTTGAATTGACATATTTGGAATAATCCTTCATAGATCATTTCTTACTTTAATGTGACAACCAAATCCTGAAGATGCATATGTCATTACTATAATAATCCTTCATAGATCATGTCATAAAAAAGAGTGCACTAAAATAGGATGAGTTGTATCTCAGAATTTATGGCACATTAGAATTTTTTTCTAAAGATATGGGGTCATATAGTGCCTCTCTACAATAACCTCTATCAAATTTTAATACTATAAACCGTTTAGTCATGGTGAAAGTTTTCTCATTGCCCTAAAAACTATCATACACTTGCAATGAGAAGTTGCAAGGTAGCCTATTTTTTTTGGTAGCTCATGGGTCCAAACTGTCAATGCCAACACATCTGAGTGCGAATTTTTACCATAGTAATGGTACTATTTTACACCTAAAATCTCTCGTGTTTTCTAGACTACATTGTGTCAACATTCTCTTAAGAGCCCTAAGTGTAAAAAAAATTCAAACTTTGACAGACTATATCTCAAAATTCATGGTACATAGGAAAATTTTGTCTAAAATTGTAGGGTCTTGTAGGGCCCCTCTACAATAACCTCTCTTGAATTTTGAAGAATCAAAACCATTTTTCCATGGCAAAAGTTTTTTTTGCTGCCCAAAAACTGTCAAATGCATGCAATGTGAAGTTGCAAGGTAGCCTTTTTTTTTTTTTTCATCATGGAGCCAAACCGTCAATGCCAAAACATCTAGGTGGGAAGTTTTATGCTAAGCATGCTCCTTTTTTTCTCCCCAACTCTCTTGAACGTTTTGGACTTCATTGTGTTGGCGCTTTCTCTTAAGAGCCCTAAATGCAAATAATTTTCAAACTTTGACAAGATGTATCTCATAATTCATGGTATGTAGGAACATTTTATCTAAAACTATAGGGTCTCATAGGGCCCCTCTATAATATAATCTCTCATATTTTGAATAATCAAAACCATTTGGCCATGGTGAAATTTTTTTGTTTCTCCAAAAAATGTTAGATGCATGTAATGTGAAGTTGCAAGGTAATCTAATTTTTGTTTTGTTTATCATGGGGCCAAATAATTAGCACCAAAATATTTGGGTGGGATATTTTATGCTATTCATGCTCCTATTTCACTCCCCTACTCGCTCAAATGTTCAAAACTACATTGTTTCAATGCTTTCTCTTAAGATCCCTAAGTGCAAGACATTGATGAAATTTAATGGACTATATCTCAAAATTTGTGGTATTTAAGAACATTTCATCTAAACCTATAGGGTCTTATAGGGACCCTCTACAATAACCTCTCTTATAATTTGAAAACTCAAAACCATTTGGCCATGGTGAAAGTTTTTCTACTACCCTAGAAACCACTAGATGCATGTAATGTGAATTTGGAAGGTAGCCTAATTTTTGTTCTATTCATCGTGGGTCCAAATCATTAGTTCCATCACATCTATGTGGGTGGTTTCATGCTAATCATGCTCCTATTTTCTCCCCAACTTGCCTAAACATTATGGCCTACATTATGTCGACACTTTCTCTTAAGAGCCTTAAGTGGAAAAAAAATTCAAACTTTGACCGACTGTATCTTAGATTTTTTGGTACATAGAATTTTTTTGTCTAAACATATATGGTCTTGTAGGGCCCCTCTACAATAACCTCTCTCATATTTTGAAGAATCAAAACCATTTGGCCATGGTGAAAAAAAAATTGCTGCCCCAAAAATCGTTAGATGCATGCAATGTGAAGTTGCAACGAAGCCTAATTTTTGTTATGTATATCATGGGGCTGAATCACCAACCCCAAAAAATCCATATGGGAACTCATAAATTATGCATGGTTCTATTTTTCACCCCAAATCTCCTAAATTTTTCATTCTACACTATTTCGATGGTTTCTCCTAAGATCCCTAAGTGCAAAAAAATTTTCAAACTTTGATGCCCTATATCACAAAGTCAGTGGAACATATGAATGTTATGTCTAAAACTATAGGTGCATGTGAGGCCCCTTAATAATAACCTCTCTTAGATTTTGAAGAATCAAAACCATTTGATTATGATGAAGGTTTATTTTCTACCCCAAAAACTGTCAGATGCATGCAATGTGAAGTTGCAAGGTAGCCTATTTTTCATTATGTGCACATCGTGGGGCCAAACCATAAATTAAAAAATGTATGGGTTGGCACATATATGCTAGGAATTGTCCTATTTTTTACCCCAACTCTCTCAAACATTCCAAGCTACACTATAACTATAATATTTCCATTTGGCACATATACAGACACCCTTTAGAAGTTTTCCTAATATTCAAAGAAAACAATATATCTCATAAAATTTTGGAAACTTTAAGGTAGAAACACATATACCTTTAAAAAATCCACAATTTATTATTGAATGATACTTAATACATCTTATGAGTTCACATTGTTTGCACTTGCAAAATTTTACACCCTTGTGGCATTTTTGACCTTTTGAAATTTTGAAAAACTTCAATTGTGTGGGGAGAGATATGAAAATCATGTATTAGGGCTCCTGAAACCCTATAATATGACTAAATCCTTGCACTTTTATTATTTATCACTGTTGATCGGTTACTGGGGTCACCTCTTGCTTAAGTTACTACTTTAGGGTGTCTTTTTCATGTGTTAACTGGCCCTTTGAACTAGGTGACAAAATGATCCCTTTTCCCTAAATATTTTAATATATCTCACTACAGTTTTGAGTCCCTTAGGTCCCATGGGACACACATCGAAATATTGCATACCTTCTTCAATTTGGGGAGGTTCTTTTTTTATCTTTTCCTTCTTTTGCAAGTCCCCAAATTTGTGACACCTATCTCGATCTTAATAAATATTTTAGGGGTGAATGTTTGTTGCTAACGTTTTTTTAAGTCCCTTTTTATTGTTTATGACTAGTCCCCTCATTCCATAGTTGTCTTAAGTTTTTTTTAAGGCACATGCATCAAAGGTCATTATGTATCATGGAAGCTCTTTGCTTTGAAAAGTCTCTTCCTTCTGAACAATCTTCCCCTACAAATTATTGAAATGCAAACATGTATTAAAGAACATGATAATTATCATCACTCAAGATAAAGCCTTCACAAGACATTGGTGGCCCATCTTTTTTCATTCCTAGAAACCTTGAAATATTTCCAAGTGTCATCACCATGTTTTTTCATGGAGATTTCTACCATCAATGGGGCTCTATTTTGTCATCTCTTTCTCTAATGATTCTCCGCAATGGCAATGAATTTCCACATAACAATAAAAGGGGATGTCATTTTGCAACTTAGAAATTTAAAATTTCAGCAACCATTGTTGATCTTGAGATCGATGACCCATATTCAAACTCAATGAATGAATACCCATTGGCCATGTGTTTAAGCTAGTGAAAGCAATTGGTGGTAGAGGTGATATGAATTTACTATATTTTCAAGGGTATAGATTTAATTTCCTTAGTCTTCATTGCTCAAATCACATAGAAAAAGTATCATAACTAATTGCCAAGGATTTCAAAATGAGCTAGAATTTTCAACACCAGTTTTAGGGTTCACAATAATATTCACACTAATCATGTTTTATGGGACTGGTAGCAATGGGAATTTGACATAAAATATTGGGACATATACATTGAGGATATTTTCGCTAAACAAGGAGCGTTGAATATGTGCCACAAGTTATCTTGCTGATCTTGCAAAGTGTTTCAGAACCATGTTGAGAAGTAAGTAGTTGTCCTTTTTCCATTGATGGAAAAGGGGGAATATTTTTGTCATTTGGTATTAGAAGGCTATTGGATATACTAGTCAATTCAATTATTGATTCAAGAACATTTGGAAGATTAGAGAATGCATAACACTATCATGCCATATCAGATCATTTCGAGTTATAGATATATTTCGGATTGGATATGGTGATGAAATTGGTTGAGGGATGTTTGTAGTATTGTGCCACATCCAATTTTTTGATTCAAGAGCCACAAGTTTGATCCAGAATATTTAAGGTATGCTAACCAGACAAGCACATTATCTGGTAAAACATTTTTCTCTGTATTTATTCTTGGATAGGAGTTATGTCTTATGGTTTGGGAGGGGAGTATGTCTTTTCATGGTATATCTTGTTTTGCAATTTATGAAATTAGTGTTCACCAGGTAGAATATTTGAAGTGACTAAAGGGTCACTATATCGGTTAATTGACGAGGTTGATGTTCTAGATCAAATGCAACAAAGGCTTGTGGAGTGTGCTCTCTCGAGATGATACTTGGATGACCATTGAGACTAGATATATCTACATTGGGAACTATATAGCATGTTCTATCTTTTGTAGTTGTGTGTGGACTATTGGATCTGCCCCATCACAAATTTAGGCATGTTTGGTTACAAATATTTTATGTTGTTGACTTGTGGATGTTGTTTCTATGTTTTGGGCTGAAAGATGAATGTAATTATGAGTTTAAATCATATATATGGATGTTTATGATAAATAATAAGCAGTTGTGGTTGCTAGAATGTTATTTTATTAGGGCTTCAATGCAAATAACAAAGTTATCTAATATGTTAAGTATTCCAATTAGATTGTGTCATTATCAGAGGACTATATATGATACAAGAGAGTGTCCAAGGGTTGACTAGATCAACCAAAATTGAGAAGATGATGTCTATGATAGGATGGTGTCTAGCGCATAAGCTTCTTCATGTTGTGTCTTCTTTTGTGGGTTTGCATAGGTTTTCCACCCTATTCAAATCAACGATTATGTTTTAAAATTTTAATTTTGGTATGAGATTATTGATCTTAGCCATCAAAGGCTAATAAATAGCCCAAATTCAAACCAAGTAATGGCTAACAGTTTCATGTCCGTAGGAAAGTCAAAATTAATGGTGAAATATTATTCTCAACATCTAAATTGAATACAATTAGTTACAAATTAATTTTGTGCACTTTTCTCTATGATGCATTAATGGTCAGGGTGGCACCCTTACTTGTGTTTTGTAGGTATCAAGTCTTCTTTGGGGCCATGATGGCCCTGATTTTGTTGTAGATGTTGCAAGAGTTTCTACTTTGTATTCATTGAGTCATAAACAAAGAGGTATGGTCATGGTTTCAAAGCCGTTATGGTAGGATTATCTGCTCAATATTTGAGGGCCAAGTTAGATATTTTGTGAAATTTTTTTAGAATTCTTCCCTATTTTAAACCCTAATTTGATTAGAGTTAGGTTTGAAATCATCCAAATTATGCCTATACTATAAAAGATTTTTTTGTTTTTCTAAGGGTCAAATATTTTGTTCAAACATTGTTCTAGAGAGAAAATATTACAAAACCACTAGAGAAAGGTATACATAGGAAGCTTTATGTTTTAAATATTTAGTTCTAGGTATAGATATTTTTTATTGTAATGATCTTGATTAGATCATATGCTTGTAATAGCATTTTTAAACTTGAGGAGTGAAATATTATAGTCAAAATCAACCTTATCAAAGTGTCTCCTAATGTGTAGTATGTATTCCTATCATTGGTTAGTTTTTCAGCCAGATGTTTGTAAGACCTGTGCAAATATTTTGCATAAAATATTTTCAAAGTAATAAATGTATGATGTAGGAGCATCCTTGGTTCTTCGCAATCTTGCATCAACCAAAAATATTTTCATTCAGTTTTGTTCTTGTTCAGTTCTTGTTCTTGTTCAAGTTGGCAGATTCTCTATTTCATCATATTTTCTCACCAAATCCTAAGGATCATTTTTTCATCATGGACATACATTCATTTTTCTAATTCCAAGATTTCAGCTCAATTGGATCTTTTTCCAACAATTTGTCACTTTCAGATTAAGTGAACTATTTTGGAACTGGCCCCAAAATAATTTCAAACCTAACGGCTAGGTTGATCACTCGTGGATCTTTCTCGTAGATTGCAAATTCTTGCGAGGTGTTTTGAATTGTTCCGTGGAATATCCTTGACCTTAATTTTAGGTCCACACTTCATCATATGCACCTATCATGGAAGAAATTCAAATTTGAGGCCAACCTATTCATGCGCATGTTATGTTTCCTTCATCGGAGATTGTAATGATCTTTGGTCGATGCAAATGTTTCTAGATATGTGGATATGATATAAATCTTGTAATTGATCATGAGGATAGAAACGAATCAATATCAAGTAGATTAGGAAGAATATATAATTTGATCTATAATATTTTTCTCACATTAAGGAGCATGTATGTTGTATCAAGCCTGTGAGCCCAATCTGTAAGCCTAGATGTGGCCGACTATATGTAATTAAATTTTCTAATAATGAGACTGTTTGAATGGGAATTTTCCTCCATATTTTGTGTTGCTTCTATTGTTTAACTATTGTTGCATGGTTTAGACTGTTCTCTTTGAGGACCCTCCCACCGTGACTATACCAAAATGGTATCAGAGCGAGATTTGTTCCTAGAGATATTGTCAGAGTTTGTGAAGTCTTGTTGAATATTTTTTGTGGGGTGGCAGACTGAGGATCTGACCTATAGCTATAGAGGACTTGTGTAAAGATGGTAGGAGTAATAAATGGTAGAGGAAATAGAGCACGTGGAAATGCAGACCCATTTGTGATGGAGATGTTGAGAGGAATTGTTACCAGAATAGAAGCAGTTGAAATGGCCCAGAGGAGAGGTCGGCCAGTAGATGATGTGAGTGATGAAGAGGTAGAAGAAGAAGAAGAAGAAAGAGGAAATCAACCTGGCCTTGATCAGGGAGAACAAAGGTTCATAAGAGCCCTAAATAGAGCGAATACTAAACCCCATTTCAATCCACTAGATTATAATGGTAAGTTGGATTTAGATGAATTGCTAGATTGGATAACAAATATGGAAAATTATTTTGATTTTGAAGATACCACTGAAGATAAGAAAGTGAAATTTTCTTGTACAAAGTTGAAAGGAAATGTATCCCTTTGGTGGGAACATTTGCAGATAGATAGGCAAAGAAGAGGAAAAGAGAAGATAAGATCATCAGATTGGATGGTGAATAAGATGAAGACAAATTTTATGCATGTAGATTATCATATCAATTTGTTCAAGAAGTTACAAAATCTAAAGCAGAAGGAATCAAGTGTGACAGAGTATACTGAGGAGTTCTATAAGTTGAACATCAGATCTAGAGATTCAAAGGATGAGATTGAGCAAGTAGCTAGATATGTGAGTGGTTTGAGGTCATCCATATAGGATGAAATTAGTTTAATCAAGTTGTTGAGAGTGGAAGAAGCATATCAATGTGCCTTAAAATAAAAAGAGACACTAAATAAATGACATGAGCAGAGATAGAGAGGAAGAGGTGGAAGGTTTCAAAGAGGAAGAACTTTTACTCGAGGAGGAAGAGGAATTTTTCCAGATCGGAACAAGGATAAGGAAGTCAGTAAGAATGAGAATTCATACTGAAGAGATGATGGAAACTCTTACCAAAGAGGAGGATATGGTGGTTACTGAAATGAAAGTTATAGAAAAGATGATAGAGGATAGGAGAAAAGGGTATTCAGGGGAACTTATTTTAAATGTGGTGAAGGACATAGATCCTTTCAATGCAAATAGGGAGAGACAAGTAGAAAGATTGAGAACAATAGAAGAACAACCTTTTTTGAGGAGGAGCATGATGGATCATTGAATCAACTAGAAGAAGGAGAAGTGTTGGTGAATAGGAGGATCATCCCACAATAATGGGTTACACTTTTTGGCCAAACTTGACATTGAAATCAACATTTTCAGAAAAAGAAAAACTTCACTTTATGACACCTATAGGAGGGAAATTGTTAGGATTTAACTAGTGATTTGGGAGATTTTTTCTATAGATTTTAAATATATTTTAAAATAATAATTGAAATTAAATTATATTTTTTTTGTATCTCCTTTAATAACTAGTTTTGAACAGTAAACAACATTTATAAAAAGTGGTGTGTACTTCGGCTCACATAAATTTTTTTCTAGAAAGGATAAAATTATGATTCTTTTGAACTTAGGTTGGTAACACTAGTATATAGTTCTTTCATTTTGTTTCATAACATTTTGTTCAATATTTTTCTTTTAATTAAGTTTTGAAGTCAAACCAATGACAATTTAGACATAGGTGCACTTCGGCTCGCATAACTTTTTTGGTGTGTATTGAAATTCAATTTTTCTTTTTTTGTTGATATGAGGACATCAATACCTAGTGTGTATATATTTTTCAATATTTTTTTTCTCAAATTTACTATTTTTTCACAATGCTTTTTCACCGAACTTGATGTTTGATGAAAAACCTATGTCTAGTAAAACTAAAAAATAAAATATAAAATAAAAACAAAATATATTAAATTTATAGTTGTTGGAAAGCACGTTTTGACCACTACAGTCCTCTGTCTTGGTTTATCAAGTCAAATCCATTTGCACCTCCTTCCCGGGCTTTGATAGTAAAAAAAATGCATAAATTTTGAAATGGTGGAGGGGGAGGTGAAAAAAGGGGGTTCATTAGAATCTCTTATATGGTGCAAGTGGGGGTTCATTAGAAGGGGGCGGTTCATTCAAAGGGGGGGTTCATTAGAAGGGGGGGAGTTCATTCGAACCCCCTTCATTAGAAGGGGTAAGCCATTTTTAAAAAAATTATGGGAATTTCTATTTTTTCTTCATGGAAAAAATTGCAACCCACTATTGTGGGTTTACCCAAGAGAGTATTGTGTCAAAGTGAATTGGAGAAGGAACCGTTGTAGAGAAATAATTTTTTTTAGATTAGATGCAAGGTAGCTGGTAAATGTTGCAAAGTGATTGTTGACAGTGGAAGTTTTGAGAACTTGGTTTCTAAAGAAATGGTGACCAAATTGAAGCTGGAAAGATTGAAACACCCAAAGCCCTATCAGATAGCTTGGATTCAAGATGAGCATAAAATACTAGCAAGTGAATAATGTTTGGTGAAATTGAAGATAGGAAATTAGCATGATGAATTTTTTTGCGATATCATACCTATAGATGTATGCCATGTTTTGTTGGGAAGATCTTGGTAGTATGATAGACACGCTATTCATGATGGAAAGAACATATATACTATTGTTGCAAATGGGATGAAACAGACTTTGTTGCCATTGGAGGATGTTCCTAAAGTTGAGATTTGTATGAATGCTAGAATCTTTTTGGTTAATGGATGGAGATTTTTGGATGGACTGAGACATGAGAACATGTGCTATGCCTTGGTTCCAAAGAAGGTTGAAGACTTGAAGCATGTAGAAAGAAAACCAGAGGAGATAAGGGAATTTCTAGTAGAATATGAAGCTATCATTTTAGATAATGTACCTAATGGATTGCCACCTGTGAGGAGTATTAGTCATTGCATGGATATGATTCCTTAAGCCAGTTTGCCTAGTAAAGCAGCACACCGAATGACACCGACAGAGAATGAAGAATTGAATAGACAAGTGCAAGAATTATTGAGGAAGGGTTTGATCAAAGAAAGCTTAAGTCCTTGTGTAGTACCTATTGTGCTAGCACCTAAGAAGCATGGAGAATGGAGGATGTGTATAGACTCTAGAGCCATAAACAAAATCATAGTGAAGTATAAATTTCCTTTGCCCCAGATGGATGACATTATGGATTGTTTGAGTGGAGCTAAGTACTTTACCAAGATAGATTTGAAGATTGGATATCATCATATCAGAATCAGAGAAGGGGATGAATGGAAGACAACATTCAAGACAAATGAAGGATTGTATGAGTGGTTGGTGATTCCTTTTAGACTAACAAATGCACCTAGTACTTTCATGAGGTTAATGAATGAGGTATTGAAAAAATTCTTGGGTAAGTATGTGATTGTCTATCTAGATGAGATCTTGATTTTTAGTGAGACTAGAGAAGAAAATTTGTTTCATATAAGACAATTTTTATAAAGGTTAAGAGAAGAGAAGTTGCTGATAAACATTAAGAAGTGTAGTTTCATGAAGGAAGAATTGGTATATCTGGGATTTGTGATATCAGTGGATGGATTGAAGATGGATCCTAAGAAGGTAAGAGAAATTGTTGAGTGGCCTACACTGGTAAGCATTGGAGAGGTAAGATAATTTCATGGATTAGCTAGTTTCTACCGAAAGTTCATTAGGAATTCCAGTTCTATTTGCAGTCCTACGACAAAAATGATGAGAGGAGATAGGAAGGATTTTAGGTGGACATCTAGAGTAGACAAGAGCTTTGAGTTGTTGAAACAAAAGGTGACTGAGCAGCCTGTGTTGTCTTTACTAGACTTTAATAAGGTATTTCAGGTAGACTATGATGCAAGTGGAAATGCAATTGGAGTAGTATTAAGTCAAGAAGGAAGACCAGTAGCTTATTTCAGTGAGAAGTTGAATGATGCAAGGAAAAGGTATTTAGTGTATGATCAGGAGTTCTATGCCATAGTTCAATCTTTGAAGAAGTGGAGACATTACTTGTTGTCTAAGGATTTTGTCTTGTCTACAAATCATCAAGCATTACAATACTTGAACAGTCAAGGTAAGTTGAATCGGAAACACATGAGATGGGTGGAATTCTTGTAGAGTTATAATTTTATTTTGAAACATAGGAGTGGAAAGTCAAATAGATTTTTTGATGCTTTGAGTAGGAGAAGGAACTTACTAGCAGAGATGAGAGTGGAGGTATTAGGCTTTGAGGAATTGAAGAACTTGTATGAGGAAGACCCAAATTTTATAGAACCTTGGAGAGCTTGTAAAGAACTAGTCTTGGAGGATAGGAGTCAGTGGTTAGATTATTTCATTCAGGAGGATATGTTGTTCAAAGTAAATCAGTTGTGTATACCCTGGATTTCAATGAGGGATAACTTGGTGAAAGAGAAACATAGTGGAGGATTGGTAGGACACTTTGGAGTTGATAAGATAGTAGCATTGGTAAGTGAGAATTAATTTCGGCCTCAGATTCATAAGGATGTTAGGAAATTTGTGCAAAGTTGCAGAGTTTTTCAAGTTGCAAAAGGAAGTAGTCAAAATGTTGGATTGTATAAGCCTTTGATAGTTCCAAAAATACCTTGGGAGGATATCAACATGGATTTCATACTTGGGTTGTTGAAGACACAGAGGGGTAATGATTATGTATTTGTGGTGGTGGGCATATTTTCTAAGATGCCACATTTCATACCTTGTAAGAAGACAACAAATGTAGTACATGTAGCCATTTTTTTTTCAAGGAAGTGGTCAGATTGCATGGATTACTTAGGAGTATTATTTCAGACAAAGATACAAAGTTTTTTGGTTACTTTTGGAGGACACTTTGGAAGAAGTTGAAGACAAATTTGAATTTCAGTACTAATTTTCACCCATGGGCTAATGGACAGACAAAGGTAGTAAACAGGAGTTTGGGAAATTTGTTGAGATGTTTGGTTGGAGAGAAGATCAGAAGTTGGGATTTAGTCCTTGCTCAAGCAGAGTTTGCCTACAATAATTTAGTGAATAAAAGAACTGGAAAGACACCTTTTGAGATTGTTACTAGAGTTCATCCTAGAGGTATATCAGAACTGTGAGACATCAATAAGGAGGATAAAAGAAGTGTTGAAGTAGAGGAATTTTCAAAACATATGAAGAAAGAGCATACTCAAGTAAAGCAATAGTTGGAAGATATGAACCAAAAGTATAAGGAACAAGCAGATGAAAAAAGGAGACATAAGGAATTTGAAGTTGGAGATGAAGTAATGGTGTATTTGAGGAAGGAAATATTTCCAGTTGGCACATACAATAAGCTCAAGATGAAGAAGTTTGGACCCTATAAGATTTTGAATAAATTCGATTCAAGAAATGCATATGAAGTAGAGTTACCAGATGGCATGGGTAAATCACCTACATTCAACATTACAGATCTACATCAATACCATGAACTAGAATTCAGTGAAGATAGTAAAGAAAAATTGGAAGAACATCCTAAACAACAATCAAATGAGATAGAAGAGATTTTGGAAGTCAGAGATGGGAGGAAAACTCATGGGAGACAATACAAAGAATATCTTGTGAAATGGAAAGGTAGACCAGTGGAGGATTCTTCTTGTATTTCTCAGGCTAAGGTAGATTGTATTGGTTTCATTTAGCCCTAGAAAAGTGAGGGACTCACTTTTCATTAACCCTAGATGTTTGATGTAGGAGCATCCTTGGTTCTTGGAAATCTTGCATCAACCAAAAATATTTTCATTCAGTTTTGTTCTTGTTCAATTCTTTTTTTTGTTCAAGTTGGCAACTTCGGTATTTCATCATGTTTTCTCACCAGATCCTGTGGATATTTTTTTTTATCATGGACATGTTCATTTTCCTAATTCCAAGATTTCAGCTTGATTGGATATTTTTCCAGCAAGTTATCTCTTTCGTATTAAGAGACAATTTTTGGAACTGGCCCTGGAATAATTTCAAACCTAACGGCTAGTTTGATCGCTCATGGATCTTTCTCATATCTTGTGGATCCTTGTGAGGCATTTTGAATTGTTTCATGGAGTGTCCCCGGCCTTAATTTTAGGTCCACACTTCATCATATGCACCTGTCATGGAAGAAATTCAAATTTGAGGCCAACCTATTCATGCACACATTAAGTTTCCTTCATCAAAGATTGTAATGATCTTTGGTTGACGTGGATGTTTCTAGATTTTTGGATTTTATATAAAGCTTGTAATACATCATTAGGATAGCAATGAATCAAGATCAAGTAGATTAGGAAGAATATAGAATTTTATCTATAAGATTTTTGCTTGCATTAAGGAGCATGTATGTTGTATCAGGCCTATGAGCCCAATCATTAAGCCTGGATGTGGTGGACTATATGTAATTGAATTTTATGATAATGAGACTATTTGAATCTTCATTTTCCTCCATATTTTGTGTTGCTTCTATTGTGTAACTCTTTATGCATGGTTCAAACTATTCTCTTTGAGGACCCTCCCACCATAACTGCACCAATGTATGGGTATGTTTGAGGATTAATAAGTGGACTTTCTTTATATTTTGCAACCTTCTATTCTTCTTCCTAATTGCATATGTAGATACTAGCTTACTTGTGTAGTTAAAAGGGCATAGTCTTTTGTAGTAACTTGATTAATTTACTACCTTGTTTCAATTATTGCATATATGGTAAAATTTAGAGACTCCATGGCCCAAATGGATATAGGCACTAGTCTATATTTTTTCTTATTTCCTACTTTTTTTACCACCCTCTAAACAAATCAAATTAAACAACCTTTCAAATTTTTACTTCAAGTTGTATTGTATCTATTATTAAGATGCCAAACCTTACCTATCCAAACTAGTACATAGGTATATTCTGACACCAGTATTGGGTGAAAGGTTAAAAAAATTCACTCTATGTTTGGGGGATAGAATGAGGGGAAGAGATCTGCAATAAGGTGTCCCAGGGTGTGATTAAAGACTAAAAGGGGGTTCACCACCAAGCTAGGGCTTGGAAAGACTAGGAATGTAGAATATATGCAAAACCTTACTATATGACCTAAATTATGAAATTGAAATGTAGAATAGAAGAATAAGATAGTATAGAGGTGTACTTGGAAACCTGAATGTGCTCAAAGAAAGGACTGAAATGCTGAAAATTATAACTTTAATGCTCACTAGGAATCATACACTAGACTAGGCGATTTAGTCCTAGATCAGGGTTTCTGATAGAAATTGGAATCTGGAACTACTAAATCAGGATTTGTATAAAATGTCTAAATTTTTTTTATATTGGGTCTCATACACCACAAGTGGTGATTTAGTCCCAGTATTAGGGTTTCTTCAAAACTATAATATCCTCTGATAACTTCATGTAGCATTCTTCCTATCAAATCTCTAGTTCTAGAACACTGAATTCTGCTCTATAGATGACTTTTTGTGATCTTGCAAGGTAGATGACAACTTTGACAACTTGACAACTTTTCTCCAATATTTCTCTTGAATGGATCTTCAACCTAAACAACCTAGATCTGCAATTACACATAAAAGAGAGGGAAAAAAAATAAAATTAGTGGATAGGGATTTTCCTTGGTCAAACCCCATTTTGGTAATCAAACCTTGAAATGAAAAGAAATGAAATAGAAAGGAGAAATGATGAATGAAAAAATATGTCATGTTGCAACTCACCCAACCCTTGAATAAGATATTGCAAACATGTATGAGATGGCTAGCAAGAATTTGGATCTTGAATCTTGCTTGAATGTTGTGGATCTTTACTTGAATGCTTGCTTGAATCATAATAACCCTACATCACAAATGTTAGCTCAAAAACAAAGATGATGCATAATGACTTTGACATGATGCTTAATACTTGAAGAATGCTCCAAAATGATTGATTATCACTCTTGAATGCTCTTTTCAACTCTTTTAAGTGATCTTGATCACAAATTTTATATAAGAATTCTTCATCAACTTGCTAGGTGAAAAATAAGTGAAATAAACTTTTATTTATACCTTGTTATGCCAAATTTCCCAAAATTACAACATTACAAGCCAACATCAGATCTAGGAGAACAAAATCATATCAATAATTTGAATTCAAATTAGTTCTAAGCTAAGCATGACTCATACACCAATTGGGGTGTATGAGTCCCACTAGGCTAAGCTTGGGACACATTTTTCAAGAAAGACTTAGTTCTATGTGAAATCCAAATCGGGGCCTCAAAACTTAGGTAGAACCCATATGCCGAAAGTGGCATATGAGTCCTAGATCAATAAATCTGGTCCATACAATCCAAAATCATTAATTTATGATTGGTCACTCGATATATGTTAGGATTATCCTTGGAAAGATGCATTAATTAAGGCTTGTGGATGCAAAATAAGGCCAATTTAAGGCATAAACAAGCCCAATTTTAGCAAGGAGGACCCAAAAAATGTGTAGCCCCCACTTTAGTGAGAGGGGGAACTTGCTTCAAACTCACACTAAAGTAGACGAAATCCATCAAGAGGGGTCCAAGTGTACCAATGCTAGTGAAATAGGATGATAATGATCAAGACGAATGATCAAGGCCCCAGGATCACAATGCTATGGAAAACCAACATAGCAACAAAAGAAAACATGTGAAAATAATGTAAGGAGAAACAACAAGGAACAAGCATACGCTGACAAAGACAAAGAGAATGAAAAAAAAGAGAAACAAAAACAAAAGGGGTGGATCAAGCTTTGACCATTTGTCCCGCACACTGTGGATCAAATCTAAGCTATTTGTCTAAGAAATTTTACAAGTGGAAAAAAATTTCCACCATGCAAACCAAACACATTCTCACAAGGGCTAATGCAACCTCAAGTCGTCCACTAGGTGAGCCCCCAGAGAGACACATATGCACGCAACCAGTATGTGCTCACATAGACAAGCAAGTAGCTATGGGAAATTCATGCCTAAATTTGGATCCCATATGTACAACCATACCAAATCTATACCTCTTGATAAATTTTATAAGGCACCACACAACAATGAACTTCAAGGTTCATGAGGAAAGAAAAGCTTCATATGCTTGAAACTCATGAACAAACAAGATGGCTCCACACACAAGCAAAGTGTGTTATGCAAGGTGGCCATATAATAGAAATTGTAAATGAAAAATAGTGTAAGGTACGTTCAAAGGAGTTTTCTTAGTTCATGTAAGGTCTTAACTTAGAGAACATTGTTCCTAATTTCTCCAAGAGAGGACCAATCAAACGATAGAAGATTCACAACTTAGGGGATGCAGTGTGTTGCATCAAGCCACTAAGAGGAATATAATATGCTAAGAGATACCATGCTCTTGAAAAACATCACACCCAAGATCACCATAGAGAAAAATATGCATCACGTGAAGTAAGAAGAATACACAATGAAACATGAGATATGCAAATAATAATGCCAATGCATGCCCCCACTTTAAAGAAATTGTTAAACACCATGTTGTGAGCAATTACTTTAAAGTAGAAAATGATAAATGCTAACAACAAGGGGGAAATGAGAGCTTATTCAGAAATCCCTATGCCAAGTCATATGTTTCCAAATAAAGCTACATCATGAAAAGTGGTTTCCCCCAAAATGAAATTCCAAACATATAGGATCCACAAATTCAGGGTTAGTATGTCTTTGCTACAATGTTTTTAGAGAGCTCAGAACTTTCATCATTCCCCAAATACTCATGGAATAGGAAGAATGACACAAAGAGAGTGAAAACAAAGAAAAAACTTTTGGGTCAACATGGAAGAGACGTGAATGTCTCTACGCCTTTCCTCATCCCCAAAAGGAAAAAAAAAGACAAAGAAAAATATATAAATAAAAAAGCTTTTAGGTCAAAATGGAAGAGATGTAAATGTCTCCACACCTTGCATCATCCCTAAAAGGAAAACACAAGACAAAGAAAAGATAAAATTTTATGACATAGAGAAGAATGTAGATACAAATAGAAGAATGCACAAAAAGAGAGAGATACATCAAAGAAAACAAGATGGGGGATCACATTACGCACATGCAATCGCATAAAGAAACATGAAAAAGAAAATAATTAAAAATACTAGTAAGGCACATGTGAGTCAACCTATAGCAGGTCATCTGCATCCCAATCTTGTTCATCATATATAGAAGGAGAACCAAAAGCCAAAGGGACAATGGAAAATGTGATACTAGGACAAGGCTATCTAATTATTTCCCCTAGTATGTGCAAGACAAGAATGAGTCAAGGTAGGTGATGAGAAAGAGCTCCTTGCATTTTAAAATGATTTGTAATGAATATAAAGAATGTAATAGTGATAATATGATGATTCTACAACTATTCGATGGAAAGGAGTGAAAGGACATGCTTTAAGGGATTATTTCTATGATATAAAACTTTTTAAATATTTTTTTCAAAGGACAACAGTCATCAGTACTATGTCCAAGAATTCTATGATATCGACAATGTGGAACATTTGCATCTTTAGGATATAATTTTATCTTTTCTCTCATGGGTGGTAATGTTATAAGTCCTTGGTTTATAAGTATTTGTAAAGTTCTTTTAGTGGTATATGGCGGACAAGAAAATTTTAGTTTCTTTAGTTTGTAAGGCCTTTGTCGCTTGCTAGATTCACCAATTTCTTGAGTTGGCTATTGAGGAGGAGGATGTAAGACAATCCTATCATCCTTATCATTGTTACAAGGAATGAGTTGTTCTTCAGGAAGGAGGACACTTATTTTGAGAGGAGGCTATTGATATCCTAACCCTTTGGTATCTTCAACTAGTATTTTCTTTAAAAGTTGATAAATTTCATGTTTACTTGTTGTATCACATCCTTGTTTTCTTAAAATCATGAATCCTTTTCCATATGTCTCTTCTAGGTTGGTGGGAGTATTTGCTACCTTATTAACATAGAATGGTTGAATGTTTTCTTGATTAGAGGAACTAGGTCCACCTATTGTAGGGAACTTAGCTTCAACTTGTGTTTGAATTTCAGGATGTGAAAGACCAAACATCTCAAGTGGTGGGATGATGGGAGGTGTTGGTTGTTTGATGGATGGTTAAAAGGATGCATTAGTCTCAAGGTTGTTAAGGAAATTGTTTAAAAAGTTTTTCATGTTTTCATCTTCTCCAATGATGTCAACATCATGAGGAGGACATGCATTAGGAGTTGAGTGAGCATGAGTGAGTTCAATTTCATTAGGGGGTATGTGCAGGATCATCATGGAAAAAATAGGCCCTTAAGTGGCAATGAAAATTCAAAAAATTAGAGTTAGGCAACTTGACGTAAAAATTTGAATAAGTTATCTATATTATTTCAAAAATATGTAAGAATATAATTTGTAGCAAATTGAATGTATTTTCTAAACTACTAGGTTTATTTTCAATTTTTAAATCTATTTGGTGAAAATTTGAAATTTCAATGCAGTAGTACTTAAATTTCAAGGAAAAAATAAGAAGTAGGTGTCTGTCTGACCAACCTAACCACAATAAAATGATAATATTTTTTTATAATATTTTAGATATAAGTAGAGGACTCGTGTCTCGATGTGATGCATATTTATTGTAAAAATTTTCCAAGTAAATAATTAATTATGAATTTTTAATTACAACTTTTAATAAATATAAAAAACTCGTATGTCTGACCACCTTAACTTGGTCAAAACCTCATGAAATTCATTTTTTTTAATCCTATAGTATGCAAAGCATAGAATTTGATGCATGTTTCAGATTGAAAAAATGTGATACCATTTGAAAGCTATAGATGTTTTTCAGTTAGCCTATCAATCAGGACTTTAGTTGTAATTCAAATAGAAAATGAATAATAATTATTTATTAAATTCAAAGTAAAGCATAATTCATATTGGTGGAAAGCTGAGAATCGCCTTTAAAACCCCTTTTCATTTCATCAATTTTGGGTAAAAAAAAATTCGTCAGCCACATGGGCCATCATATCAGTTACATATCGCTACTTTTTGTCCCATCACGATCCTACACATACCCTAGGATCACTTCCAAAGGCACAACTTGAAACATCAACTAATGACTTCAAGGACATCCAAAGCTTACCAAAGCACATATCCATTGTGAAATGCAAAGCAATTTTTAGACTCTACACACGATAAGTTGCTAATTACACTATGCAATAATCTAAAAATGAAGTGTTGTAAATGCAATTTTGAAATTAAGAAATGCAAAAAATGAAGCTAGATGCAATGAAATCAATGAAACATAAATTATGAAAACTGAAACAGAAATGTAATAACAGAAACCAGAAACACAAAGGTGGAGTTTTTATTGCTAGAAAATGCAGTTTAAAATTAGAAACAGGACTAAATCACCTAGAGGGGTGTATGAGTCCCAGTTAGGGGTTTTTAGGGATTTAAATTCTAATAAACAGTCAGCATGGAATACCCAGAAATCAAGCAAAACCACCTGTATTGGCACTAAATCACCCAGAGGGGCGTATGAGTCCTAGATTAGGGTTTTTGACCAAATTTATAAAAAAAATGATTGAATGTTAGGTTATCTATTTTGAATGATGTCTAAATGCAATTATATATTTTAAGTGAATTTCAATGATGCAAGAGGAAAAAATGAAACCTTTGTGCACTTTTAGTAATGTAATATTTTGAAACCCTAGATGCAACTTAACTATTGAAAAATATAATGCAAAGTTAATGCAAGATAGATCTAGGACTATGATGCACTCCAAACCAGAAATAAATGCTCTCTAAAGGCTAGGTTCACTAAAATGAAAGGTTGAAATTTTTTTCTCTATGTTTGGGGGATAGAACAACTAATTTCCTACATGTTTCATTCAAGGTAACCCTAGAGATATCAATACAAGGATAGAATGAGGGGAAGAGATCTACAATAAGGTTCCCTAGGGTGTGATTAGAGACTAAAAGGGGGTTCACCACCAAGCTACATATTGGAAAGACTATGAATGTAAAAGATATGCAAAACCTAACTATATAGCCTAAATTATGAAACTGAAATGTAGAATAAAAGACTGCAAAAGTATAGAGGTGTACATGGAAACCTAATTGTGCTTGGAGAAAGGTCTAAAATGCTGAAAATTAAAAATTCAATGCTCACTAGGACTCATACACCAGGCTGGGTGATTTAGTCCCAGTCAACGTTCCTGACAAAAATTGGAATCCGGAACTGTTGAATTAGAATATGTAGAAAATGTCTAAAAATGTGTATACTAGGACTCATATGCCACAAGTGGTAATTTAGTCCTAGTATTAGGGTTTCTCTAAAACACTAATATCCTCTAATGACTTCCTGTAGCTTTCTCCCTATCAAATATTTGGTTCTGAAACAATGAATTATGCTCTATAGATGACTTTCCATGATCTTGCAAGGTAGATGACAACTTTGACAACTTGACAACTTTTCTCCAATCTTGCTCTTTAATGGATCTTCAACCTAAACCACCTAGATCTACAATCATGCATAAAAGAGAGGTAAAAAAAATTGTTTTGTTAGTGGATAGGGGTTTCCCTTGGTCAAAATCCATTTTAGTATTTAAACCTTCAAATAGAAATGAAATAGAAATGAGGAATGATGAATGAACAAATATATTGTGTTGCAACTCACCCAAACCTTGAATAATATTTTGAAAACATGTATGAGATGGCTAGCATGAATGTGGAACTTGATTCTTTCTTGAATTTTGTGGATCTTGACTTAAATTCTTGGTTGAATCATAAGAACCCTACATCGAAAATGTTAGCTCAAAAACAAACATGATGCATGATGACTTTGACATGATGCTTGATACTTGAAGAATTCTCCAAAATTCTTGATAATCACTCTTGAATGATCTTGTGAAATCTTGTAAGTGCTTTTGATCACAAATTTTCTATAATAATGCTTCATCAACTTGCTAGGAGAAAAATGAGTGAAATAACCTTGTATTTATACTTGTTTATGCCAAATTTCTTGAAATTACAACACTACAAGTCGACATCAGACCTAGGAGAATAAAATCCCACCAAGAATTTCATTTCAAATTAGGTCTAAGCTAAGAAGGACTCATATTTCAAGTGAGGCGTATGAGTCCCATTAGGCTAAGCTTGGGACACATTTTTCAAAAAAGACTTAGTTTTATGTGAAATCCATATTGGTGCCTCGAAACTTAGGTGGGACTCATATGCCCAAGGTGTTGTATGAGTCCCAGATCACTAAACTTAGGCCATACAATCTAAAATCATCAATTTTGATTGGTCACTTATTATATGTTAGGATTATCCTCAGAAAGATGCATTAATTAAGGCTTGTGGATGCAAAATTAGGCCAATTTAAGGCATAAAGAAGCCCAATTTTAGCAGGGAGGGCCCAAACAAATATGAAAATGTCAAGGATGAAATTTTTCTAGACTACATTGGGATACACTATGTATTGGGTATAGTTTGTAGTAAGGTATTGTGTAGTGTTTTAAATCATCAAGTCAACATCTTAGGGAAACCCCACTTGATCTTGCAGAGCCAAAAGTGAAGGAGGTCTTATCCACCTCAACCATTGGTCCTTAAATTCCCAACCTAAGAATAGTTTTGTGATATTTTTCTAAGTTTTACTCCCTAACACTTGGAATGTTATGAAACCTTAGGGATTTGGGACTAGCATTTTAGATCACCAATAAATTGATGTAATTGCTAAGTACTAATACAATATTGTAAAAGAAAAAATTTAGAGGCATTGGTGATATTCCAAGAGGTGTTGTTTGGTTTGAAGTTAGAAGCATCCTAGCCTCAAATACTTTATCCTTCAAGGAGTGGCATCTCTGTTAAAAAATTGTCAAAATTTGATGGACTGTATATTAGAATTCATGGTACATAGGAAAAAAAATTTCTAAACTTATAGGGTCTTGTAGGGCCCCTCTAAAATAACCTCTCTCATATTTTGAAGAATCAAAACCATTTTTTATGGTGAAAGGTTTTTTGCTACCCCAAAAACTATCAAATACATGCAATGTAAAGTTCCAAGGTAGCATACCTTTTTTTTGTTCATTGTGGGTTCAAACCATCAGTGCCAAAATATATTAGTGGGTAGGTTTATGCTAGTCATGCTCCTTTTTTTCTCCTCAACTCGCTCGAACATTTTCAAATACATTGTGTTGATGCTTTCTCTTAAGATCCCTAAGTGTAAATAATTATCAAACTTTGACAATCCATGTCTCATAATTCATGGTATGTAGGTTTTGTAAGGTGTGCAAACTTGGTCGCCTTGTGTGATGTAGCATAGAACTCAAGTTTATGGCATGGCTTAACCACCTCTCATGGATTCATTAACTCTAGCAGTTGTATTGGGCATTAACAAGTTGATATTTTGGTGCTATGACAGCCATATTTCTAACAATTGGTATCAAAGCCTGGGTCAGGGATTCAAACCCCTCGCTTGCAATGGGAGGATTGTTGCAAGGTGTGCACCCTCATTCTCCTTGATTTTTATAGTGCAATGATCAATTTCGTGACATGGTTTAACAACCTCCTATGGATTCACTAACTCTTGCGGTTGTATTGAGCATTAATAGGTCAATCTTTTGGTGCAATGGAAACCATAATTAAAATAGTAAGAATTTTTTTTTGAGCCTATAGGGTTTCATAGGGCCCCTCCACAATAACCTCTCTCATATTTTGAAGAATCAAAACCATTTGGCTATGGTGAATTTTTTTTGTTGTCCCAAGACTATCAGATGCAAGCAATGTGAATTTGCAAGGTAGTCTAATTTTTATTTTTCTTGTTGTGGGGAAAAATCATTAGCACCAACATATCTAAGTGTGTGATTTTATGCTATTGATGCTCCTATTTCACTCCCCAACTCACTCATACATTCCAAACTACATTGTGTCGATGCTTTCTCATAAGATCCCTAATAGCAAAACTTACATACTATATCTCAAAATTTATGTTATGTAGGAACATTTCATCTAAAACTATAGGGTCTTTTAAGGCCCCTCTACAATAACCTCTCTTATATCTTGAAGACTAAAAACCATTGGCCATGGTGAAAGTTTTTGCTGTCCCAAACCTCTTCAGATGCATGTAGTGTGAAATTAGAAGGTGTTGGCATTAGATGTAGATTGTTGCCATTGTGTTTGTTGATTGGCTTTAGATTTCCATTAATGTCAACTCCATGGTATAATGTCCACTCATAATAGTTGCAGGAAGAATGCAACTATCACTACAGGAAGTATGTGATGTAGGAGGAACATAGTTGTAGCTACAGGAAGTATGTGCTGCAAGAGGTAGGTAGATGCGGTTGTAGGAAAGTATGCAATTTTCCAGTACAATAGTGTGCATATTTTAATAAGTAAAAATACAACTATGCAAACAAAAAAATGGTGGTCAATATTTTAATATACAAAAAGAAAAAAGACAACTTTGTAAGATGGGTCATGAAGAGAAGAATATTTTTCCATACACATGGCAAACAACATGTCGATTAATGATAGATTGTAATGATCTGGGGATTTGGCCGATTAACCAATTATTTATCTTGCTAGGGCTTTTGTATGCATGTGTTTTTAGTGTGGCTTAAGTCGGTTGCCTGTATGTGGTTACAGGAGATTGGATTTTTTTCTATCAATATTCAAATGGTATGACAGAGGATAACATGTAGGTATGACAATAAGGAGGCTTTTTTTTTTGTATCTTCAGCATAAGGTATGTCAGTTGATACCCTAAGTAAACTCCTTCTTTCAAAAAGGTGGTTGTTTTTGTTCAAGTAAGATTAGATTTTAGTCTTTGCTTGGTGGAAAAGTTTCTTGTTGAAGTGGTGTTGAATGAAAATATTTTTAAATATGTTTTATGGGTTTCTTACCTCTTGTTGAGTTTGTTCAGTTGTTGGTGATGCCCTAGATTCTTATTTATTATTGAAATCAGATTTGCAAGCTACAGATATTCTAGGCAGATCGAAGCTACAGGAATCTAATTGTTTTTTATAAACTTGGCATCAAATAATCAATTTAAAAGAAATCTGATATTTGAAGAGGCATTGTTAAATTGATGGCAGCTAGTTTAAATAGAAGCAGTATCAGTTCTTTCAGTTACTTAATAAGAGCATTAAAAATCTTGCAGATGGAATACAACTGGAAGAGAATAAGATTCTGGTTCTTTAATGTTCTGTAGAAAGTAGCTATAGGAGTATCAGAAATCTGTAGAAATATTGTTGTAGGAATTTCAGAAATTTACTGACAGAATGTTGTAGAAATATTTGTTTGAAGATTAGGGCTTCTAAATCTCTTCATTCTAACTATTGTAATATATATCCAAGATTTGTATTCATTGTTTCTAAGATGAGAGAGAGAGTGTGTAGAATGTTGTAACCTTCAAAGCAGAGAGTTTGGTAGAGAAGGTATGAGTGTGGAGAAGAGAGTAGATGACTCTGTAAAAATAGAGTATCCATTTCTGAGTATTAAAAATTATTTTTTCTACAGAAGTGTGTGAAATCATATTTTATTTTTGCAGTGACTTGGTGTGTGGAGGTAGATTATAGTGTCCTACAAAGTAAGTGCAAGGATACTTGCAGAGGTAGTGGATGATTGAAGACCAAAAGCTGTTTGAGGACAAAAAGTTAACAAAAGACTTTCAAGTACAGGATTTTGTTTTAGTTACAAAAATTTATTTGTAACATGATATTGAATTTTTAATCAGAAAGCTCTCATTGTATAATCATCTGAGTGGGTGCTTAGATTAGGGGTAGAAGCTCTTGTGACTTGGTGCTCAAAAATCTAGAATTGGAGTTCCTTTTAGGTCAGTGCCCATACATTGTAACATAAAGCATTTTTACTATGAGGTTGGATTGGAGTAGTAGTCTCCAACATCTATTATCACCGAGGTTTTTCCCAACTTGGGTTTTCCTCGTACATATTGTGTTGTGGGATACATTTTGTGTGTTTAGTTTATATACCTTTCCTTTGCTGCCAGTTTATGCTTTCAATGTTTATTTCCATATTGCTTAGAAGAGTTAAAATTAGTAGTCCACTGATTCACCCCCCCCTCTCATTGGTCTTTGTGTTCCTTCAATTGGTATCAGAGCCTCAAGTTCCCTATTAGAAAGTTTTCTCCAGCTTGGGTAGATTCTAATTAGTGAATAAAATGTCTAAGCATGAATCCTCTTTTGTGAAGGTACCTATGTTTAATGGCACTAACTACACCTTCTAGAGTAGAAGAATGGAAACATACTTGTCCTCCTTAGGTTGTGATGTGTGGTTGAGTGTCAAAAAAGGTTATACTATTCCCCAAACTCCTCCAACTAATCCTAATGCTACAAAGGAGTATGAGTACAATGCAAAGGCCAATCATCCTATTATTAGTGGATTGTCTGATACTAAGTTTGTCAAAGTTATGCATTGCAAATCTGCAAAACAAACTTGGGATAAGCTACAAAATATTTATGAAGGTGATGAGAGTGTGAAGGAAGCCAAGATACAAAATATCAGAGCTCATTGTGAATTATTGAAGATGAGGGAAGATGAGAAGATTGTTGATTACTTGGTAATACCAAGTTGATGAGATTGTTAATGTTGTAAGAGGACTTGGAGAAGAAATTGAGGATAATGTAATTGTTACGAAAGTTCTAAGATCATTAACAGCAAGATATGACAATAAATTCTCTATCATAGAAGAAGCAAAGGATTTGAAAACCTTCTCCATGGATGAATTACTTGGTTCATTATCTACCTATGAAATGAGGACTGTGAGTGTTGAACCATCTAAGAGAGAAGTTTCATTGAAATTAGTGAAGAAAACAAAAGAGCCAACAACAAAAGTTGATCAAGAAGAACCTGACAATGTTGAAGCAAACTTTGTCAAGAAACTAAAGAAAGGATCAGGAAATTATAAAGACAAGTTGCTCTTTAAGTGTTTTAACTGTGGAAAGATTGGAAATTTTGCTTCTAAGTGTCCTTATGAGAAGAAAGAAGAAAACACTGAAGAAAATAATAATTTTAGACCCAAGAATTTCTACAAATTCAAGAAGAAAAACTTTAAGAAGAAGAACAGTCTTCTCACTATTGAAAGTGAAACATCAGATGATTAAAGTGATTCAGCTAAAGAAACTAGTGAAGATGAGAAACAGGAAAATCTCTTCATGGGTCAAGAAGTTATAAATGACAAGAAGATTGAAAATAATGTTCAATCTAAAAATTCAAGAATAGTTGATAATGATGAGGAAGATGAAGATGATCTTGAGGTTGATCTTGAAGGAGAGTTGATATGTGCTCTTAGCGAATTAAACAAGGCTAAAAAAGAGCATACCGAATCCAAGAACAATGCATTAAAAGAACAAGATCACTTAGAAAAGAGTATTGTTGCTCTAAAGACACAGTTGGAAGAAGCACATAGAATGGGTGATGTTTTGAAATTAGAAGTTGATGCAAAGAAAAAACAATGTCAAAGTTTGGAACAAGAAGTAGTAACTCTAAGAAAAGAGTTAGAGACTTGTCAAGAAGACCTAAAGTTGAGAATGAAAAATGATTGCAGCACTAATGCACTAAATGATATACTTGGTAAGCATAAAAAGAGAAAGAATTATAGTGGTATAGGTTATGAACATGGTGAGAGCTCCAATATGGGTGAAAAACCCAAGAAGAAGATTATTTTCACTGCTACCTCTGGTGAAAACATCGCTTCCTGAAGTGAAAAAGGTGTTGTTGATAATATTGATGCTGCCCCAAGTGATAAAGTTGTTGTTCCAAGAGATAGCATTGCTGCTCCAAAGAATAATATTGATGTCCTACATATTAATGTTGTTGCCCCAAGGATGAGAAGATCTACTTCTACAATGGAAACAACTAGAAGTATTTCTCGATATAATTATTGGTACACCCCTAAATTCCATGGTTATTATTTTAGATGCAATGCATATGGTCATAAGTTCATTCATTGAAAAATGGTGAGAAGAGCAGCTCCAAATTTCATGAGAAAAAAATATTTTGCACCTTTGAGAGATTTGGATATAGAGTGTCATTGTTGCAATAATTTGGGACATAGAAGTGCATATTGTAAAATTTTAAGCCAGACTAGTAAAGGCTTCAACTTTCCTATGTTCAATGAGAATATAGAATGTTACTATTGTCATAACTATGGACACATTGCAATTTTTTTTAGAAAAAGATCTACTAAACATGAAAAGAATGTAGTTGATGCCCCCAAGAACAAAAATGAACAAGCAGTAGCAGCAAAGAAGAATGAGACCAAGCAAGAATGAAAAGAGGTGAGTAAAGAAAATTTTTAGTCAAGCATGTTAGCACAAACAAAATTACACACAGAGAAGAAAAAAATGTGGGTGATAGATAGTGGCTGCTCCAACCACATGACTGGTGACAGGAACAAGTTCAAATAGTTAGAAGATTGGAATGGTGGTTCATTTAAGCTTGGGAATAACTCCTCAATAAAGATAAAGGGTAAAGGAACCCTAAGCATTGATGGTAAACTACTCAAAAAGGATGTATACTATGTTGAATGGCTGAAACATAACTTACTTTTTGTTAGTCAAATGTGTGACAACAGTTATAAATTCTCATTTGATTCCAAAGGATGTGAAATCAAAAAAGAGAACAATGGAAGATTGGTTGTTGCAGGTAAAAGAACAGATGGAAATGTCTAAAACTTGAGAGAATTTCATAAATCTCAATGTATGATTGGACAATTGGATGAGATTTGGTTGTGGAATAGAAGGTTAGGTCACATAAATTTTGACAATCTTGTCAAAGTAAGCTCAAAAGGTTATGTGAGACATATGTGAAAGATAACTAAACTTGCAAACATTATTTGTGATGAATGTCAAAAAGGGAAGCAAACCAAAGTGAGTTTTTAAAAAAAAGAGTACTCAACCACAAGGCCACTTGAATTAGTACATACAAATTTATGTGGTCCTACAAGGACAAGATCTTTAAATGGTGACAAATATTTTATGCTATTAATTGATGACTACTCAAGGATGACTTGGGTAACTTTCCTATAGGATAAGTCACAAGCATTTGAAATTTTCAAGGTTTCTAGAAAAATGGTTGAGAAACAAAGTGGTTTCAAGTTGAAATTTTTAAGATCAGACCATGGTGGAGAATTTACATTAAATCAGTTTGAAGATTATTGTGAACAACATGGGATTAGAAGACAATATTCTACTAATCAAACACCTCAACAAAATGGAGTTGTTGAGAGGAAGAATAGAAGTTTGAAAGAAATGGAAAGGACTATGCTTAATGATTCATACCTACTAGATGTTTATTGGAAAGAAGTTGTTCATATAGCAGTATACACACTAAACAGAGCACAACTAAGAGTGCACATCAAAAGGATACCTTATGAGCTATGGCATGGTAAGAAACCCTTTCTCAAATTCTTTAAAGTGTTTAGAAGTAAGTGTTTCATTAAGAAAGATGATGATGGCCTTGGTAGCTTTGATGAAACATGTGATAATGTAATATTCTTAGGATACTCAACTCATAGTAAAGAATATAAGTGTTTCAACAAATGCCTCAAGAGAGTAGCTGAGTGTGTACATGTAAGAATAGATGAAGATTTGCAGCAGTCAAGGCAAAAAACAGAAAATCAGATTGAAGAACATCATGGTGAAAATGAAGAGAAATCAGAAAGTGAAGAAGATGTAGTTGGAAGAACTCCAAATAAACCCCCAAGTAAGTATGTTCAAAAATACCACCCTGAAAAATTAGATTATAGGAAGCAAAGATCTTGGTATACAAACTAGAAGAAGACATGTTGGAAATGATGATCAAGTCAACTTTTGTCTTCTAACTAAAATAGAACCAAAGAGTTACAATGATGCCATCAAGAGTGAAGATTGGATAAAGGCTATGAAAGAGGAGCTACAATAGATTGAAAGAAACAAATCATGGGATTTAGTTCCAAGGCCAGCTGATAAGAACATTATTGGTAGAAAATGGGTCTATAGTAACAAAGTGAATGAAGAAGGTAAAGTGACTAGAAATAAAGCTAGACTAGTATGCAAGGGATACTCACAAATTGAGGGAATAGATTTTGAGTAAACTTTTACTCCTGTTGCAAGACTAGAGGCTATTAGAATGGTCTTAGCATTCTTAGTATATAAGAACTAAAACATTTATCAAATGGATGTTAATTATGCATTCTTGAATGGTAATCTTGAGGAAGAAGTCTACATGGAGCAACTTGAAGGGTTTGAGTCACTTGAAAAAAGAGATTATGTATGTAGATTGAGAAAAGCACTATATGGGTTAAAGAAGTAACTAGAGCATGGTAATCTAGATTGGAAAACTATTTATATCATCAAGGCTTCAGGAAAGGATTTGTTGATAGCAATCTCTACACCAAAGTAGAAGGTAATCATATGATTATTATTGTTGTTTATGTAGATGATATCATCTTTGTTGGAAGTCATGATAATTTATGCAAGAAGTTTTATGATCAAATGCAACAAGAATTTGAAATGTCAATGATAGGTGAGCTGTCCTACTTCCTTGGTTTGCAAATTTCATAGTTAGACAAAGGAATTTTTATTTCACAAACCAAGTAAGCTAAAAACATGTTGAAAAGGTTTCAAATGGATTATTGTAAGCCTATTAGTACACCTATGGTGACTAGATGCAAGTTGTACAAGAATGATGATTCACCTGATGTTGATCAAACCATGTTTAGATCCATGATTGGTAATCTCCTATACTTACTACCTCTAGACCAGATATTGTACAAGCACTTTGTATGGTAGCCAAATTTCAAGCTTCTCCAAAGAAATCTCACTTGAATGTTGTGAGAAGGATTTTCATATACTTGCAAGGAAGTTTGACCTATGGCTTATGGCACACTAAACATGATGACTTTACATTGCAAGCTTACATAGATGCAGATTGGGTTGGGTGCATAGATGACAAGAAGATCCCAAGTGGAGATGATTTCTTCCTTGGTGGTAGATTGGTCTCTTGGCATAGTGAAAAGGAAGAATCTATTTCAGTGTCTACAACTGAAGTAGAATACATAGTTGTTGCCTCATGTTTCTCTCAAATTCTTTGGATGAAGAAAACTCTAAAATATATTTAGATATAATCTTCATAACCTATTTTGATTATGTGTTATAATTCTAGTGCAATCATTATCTCTAAGAATCCAGTCATACACTCTAGGACCAAGCACATAGTTATTAAGTATCATTTCTTGAGAGAAAAAAGTGAGGGAAAAAGAAGTTCAACTTGAATATGTGAATAATGGTGAGAAAATAGCTGATATCCTTACCAAACCTTTGCCCAAAGACACATTTGAGTATTTGAGAATGAGAATGGGAGTTGTATCTCCCTCTTCAAGCACTTAGTTGGATAAGGAAGTTTTTGATTCAAGGGGAGATTATTCTATTTCATCTTACATCCCTCTATTTGATCTACTCCAAGTGGGTAGAAGTGTCAAGGGTGTTCTTCAAGTAGAGATGGTTATTGTTCATATCATACCCTTTTTATTTCTCACAGTACTTTCTGTTGTTCATGGTTATTGTTGTTTTTTTGTCTTGGAACTTCATTTCTCTTTGTTTAGTGCAGCTTTGCATCTTCTTATGATCCTACTAGGAGAGATAATTTAGCAATCGTCATGTTCTCACAATGTTATGCCTACATGGTGGTATTTGATCTGCCATTTGTCTTTGTTTTGATAGCATGACACCCTTTTCCATTGTTATCAAAGGGGGAGAAGTTATTTATGGAGGGAGAGTAGATTGATTGATTGGATGGTTGACATCAATGCCAAAGGGGGAGATTGTTGGCATTAGATGTAGATTGTGGGTATTGTCTTTGTTGATTGGGTTTAGATTGCCATTGATGTCAACTCCATGGTATAATATCCACTCATAATAGTTGCAAGAAGAATGCAACTGTCGCTACAGGAATTATGCGTTGCAAGAGGTATGTAGATAGGGCTACAGGAAATTATGCAGTTTGCCACTACAACGGTGTGCATATTTTAATATGTAAAATTACAACTATGCAAACAAACAAACAGTGGTCAATATTTTAATATACAAAAAGAAAAAAGATAACTTTGTAATATCCACACAATAGGTGGATTAATAATGGATTGTAATGATCTGGAGATTTGGTTGATTAACCTTTATCCTGCTAGGGTTTTTGTATGCACGTGTTTTTGGTGCGGCTTAAGTCGGTTGTCTCTATGCGGTTACAGGAGATTGGATTTGTTTCTCTCAATATTCAAATGGTATGGCAGAGGATAAAATGCAGATATGATAGCGAGGAGGTTATTTTTTGCTTGTATCTTCAGCATAAGGTATTTCAATTGATACCCTAAGTCAACTCCTTCTTTTAGAACGACAGTTGTTTTTGTTCGATGCATATCAGATGCTTTACCTGTTCAAATCTTCTTCTTTGTTCGAGTAAGATCAGATTTAGTCTTTACTTGGCAGAAAATTTTCTTTCTGAAGCGATGTTGAATGAAAATATTTTTAAATCTATTTTATGGGTTTCTTACCTCTTGTTGAGTTTCTACAGTTTTTGGTGATGCCCTAGATTTCTTATTTATTATTGAAATTAGATTTGTGAGTTGCAGATATTTTGGGCAGATCAAAGCTATAGGAATCTGATTGTTGTTGATAAACTTGGCATCAAATAATTAATGCAAAAGAAATCTGGTATTTGAAGAGGCATTGTTAAATTGATGGCAGCTAGTTTAAAAAGAAGAAGCAGTATCAATTCTTGTAGTTACTTAATAAGAGCATTAAAAATATTGCAAATGGAATAAATTGGAAGAGAATAATATTTTGGTTCTTTAACATTTTGTAGAAAGTAGGTACAAGAGTATCAGAAATCTACAGAAATATTGTTGCAGGAATGTCAGAAAGTTACTGACATAATGTTGTAGAAATATTTGTTTGAAGATTAGGGCTTCTAAATCTCTTCATTCTAACTGTTCTAATATATATCCAAGATTGTTATTCATTGTTTTTGAGATGAGAGAGAGAGTGTGCAGAATTTTGTAACCTTCATAGTAGAGAGTGTGGTAGAGAAGGTACAAGTGTGAAGAAGAGAGTAGATGACTCTGTAAAAATAGAGTATCCATTTCTGAGTATTAATTGTTCTATTTTTTGTAGAAGTGTGTGAATGCATGTTTTAGTTTTGTAGAGACTTGGTGTGTGGAGGTACATTATAGTGTCCTAAAAAGTAAGTGCGAGGATACTTATAGAGGTAGTGGATGATTGAAGACCAGAAGTTGTTTGAGGACAAAAATTTAACAAAAGACTTTCAAGTACAGGATTTTGTTTGAGTTACAAAACTTCATTTGTAACATGATAATAAATTTTTAATTAGAAAGCTCCCATTGTATGATCATCTAAGTGGGTGCTCAGATTAGGGGTAGAAGCTCCTATGAGTTGGTGCTCATAAATCTGGAATCAGTGTTCCTTTTGGGTTTGTGCCCATACATTGTAACCAAAAACATTTTTATTGTGAGGCTGGATTGGAGCAGTAGTCTCCAATAGCTATTCTCACCGAGGTTTTTCCCAACTTGGTTTTTCCTCATACATATTGTGTTGTGGGATGAATTTTGTGTGTTTAGTTTAGATACCTTTCCTTTGCTCCTAGTTTATGCTTCTAATGTTTATTTTCATATTGTTGAGACGACTTAAAATTAGTAGTCCACTGATTCACCCCCCCACTCAGTGGTCTTTGTGTTCCTTTAGAAGGTAGCCTAATTTTGTTTCTATTCATCATGGTGGAAAATAATCAACTCCATCACATCTACGTGGGTGGGTTCATTCTATTGATGCTCCTATTTTTCTCCCTAACTTGCCTAAACATTCTGGGCTACACTATGTTAACGCTTTCTCTTAAGATCCCTAAGTGGAAAAACTTTTCAAACTTTGATAGACTGTATCTTAGAAATTTTGGTACATAGGAAAATTTTGTCTAAACCTATAAGGTCTTGTAGGGCCCCTCTACAATAACCTCTCTAATATTTTGAAGACTCAAAACCATTTCTCCATGGTGAAAGTATTTTTGTTGACCCAAAAATCATCAAATGCATGCAAAATCAAGTTAGAAGGTAGCCTAATTTTCATTATGTACATTGTAGGGACAAATATTAAACCCTAAAACATTCGATTGGGAACATATAAACTAAGAATGGTCCTATTTTGCACCCAAAATCTCTTGAATGTTTCGTTCTACATTGCATCGATGCTTTCTCCTAAGATCCCTAAGTGCAAACAATTTTCTAACCTTGACACACTATATTGCAAAGTCAGTGACATATATGAATTTTTTGTCTAAACCTATAGGTGCATGTGAGCCCCTTTATAATAAATTCTCTCATATTTTGAGGAATCAAAATTAGTTGGTTGTGGTGAAAGTTTTTCAGTTGCCCCAAAAACTGTTAAATGCATGCAATATGAAGTTGTAAGGTAGCCTAATTTTCATTATATGTGTCATGGGGAAAAACCATCAACTCCAACACATTTGAGTGGGAACTTCTATGCTAGGAATGGTCCTATTTTTCACCCCAAATCTCAAACATTCCAAGATACACTATTCTGAGCTACACTATAACTATAATGTTTCCATTCTACATATATGAAAACACCCTTTGGAAGCTTTCTTGATCTTCAAAGAAAAAAATCCCTCATAAAATTTTGGAAAATTTAAGGTGGTCAGATATATACCTTTACATCTAATTTGTTCACATTGTTACCACTTGCAAAATTTTACACCCTTGTGGCATTTTTGACCTTTTGAAATTTTAAAAACATTCAATTGTGTAGGGAGGTATGAAAATCATGTATTAGGGATCCTTAAACCCTATCCTCTATTCAATACCCTATCATATGGCTAAAACCTTGCACTTTTATTATTTCTCACTATTGGCCAGTTACTATGGTCACCTACTACTTAAGTTACACTTTTAGGGTATATTTTGTGTGTTAACAAGCCCTCTGCACTAGGAAATCGAATGATCCCTTTTCCCTAAATATTATAAGAAAGCTAAGGTAGCGGAACAACTTCTTACACTAATCTTGAGAGGAGAATAATGCAAAAAATTTACAGATCTTTAATAATTACAAAAACTTAAGCAAAAATAGACATAAATATCATGCATACCACAACAAAGTGATTTACATGGGGAAAACCCTTTCTGGAGAAAAAACCCACACTCCAAAAGCTACCCAATATATTATTCAAAAATCACAAAGATTACAATATACTTGTAGAGAAATCTTCTCATAGGAGTATCACCAACCAAAGATCCAGAGGCAACACGACCACTATCAAACTCTTAGAATACATCACAATACACATCCATAATACAATGCCCTCATAAAATAGGGCTGACTTCTATGGAAAGTCAAAATAATAAAATATCAACTATCAGATATGAGACATAACAATGAACGATCTAGATTTACAATAATAAAATATAAATAAAATTTACCTTTCAGGGGCGCAACACCTGCTAGGGAATGCTACCCCTGGACCCCAACTGAGGGGATGATCCCCCTCAACCCATTATGGGGGGAGACCTCCCTACACCCCCCCATAGTTGTTAGATGAACAATACCTTATGTATCAACAGTAACTTATGTAATTGAAAGGTTGAGACACATTTTCCCAACAAATATTTTAATATATCGCTTTACAATTTTGAGTCCCTCGGGTCCCATGGGACACATGTCGACATATCACATACCTTCTTTAGTTAAGGGAGGCTCTTTTTTGTCTTTTCCTCTCTTTACGATTCCCTAGATTTGTGACACGTGTCTCAATCTTAATACATATTTTAGGGGATAATGTTTGTTGCTAATATTTTTTAAGCCCCTTTTTGTCATTTATGACTAGTTCCCACATTCCATAGTTGCCTTAAGATGTTTTAAGGAAAATGCATCAAAGGTCATTATCTATTGTAGAAGCTCTTTGCTTCATAGATCCTCTTCCTTCTAACACATTTTCCCCTATGAGTTAGTAAAATGTTGACATGTATTGAATAACATGCTAATTACCATTGCTCAAGCTAAATCCTTCATAGGATAATGGTGGCCTATCTTGTTTCTTTCTTAGAAACCCAAAAATCTTGCCAAGTATCATCACCATGTTGTTTCATGGAGCTACCATCAACAGGTCTCTATTTATGTCATCTATTGCTCTCATGATTCTCCAAAATGATGATGTGTGTCCACATAATGACAAAAGGGGATGTCATTTCACAAAGGCAATTTCATATTTCAGTAACCACTATTGATCATGAGATCAACAAACCATATTTAAACTCAGTGAATGATACCCATTGGCCATGTGTTTAAGTCGTTTCAAGCCATTGGTGGTAGAGGTGATATAAATTTACTAGATTCTCAAGCATACAAGCTTAATTTCCTTAGTCTTCATTGCTCAAATCACACAAAAAAAGTATCAAAACTAATTGTTGAGGATTCTAGAATGACCTACAATTTTCAACACCATTTTTTAGGGTTCACAATAATCTTGACACCAATGATGTTTTGTGGGACTGGAAGTGACATGAATTTGACATAGAAGACTGGGACATATCAATTGAGCATATATTCGGTAAATAGGGAGTGTTGACTCCTTTCCACAAGTTAGCTTGGTGGTCTTGTGGAGTGTTTTAGAACCAGGTTGAGGGGTAAATGATTTTCCTTTTCTATTGATGGCAAAGGAGGAAGATTGTTGTCATTTGGTATCATAAGGGTGTTGGATATACTAGTCAGTTCAATCATCGACACATGGACATCTGGAATATTAGAGAATGCATAACACTATCATGCCATATCAGATCAATCTAAATTATAAATATATTTGTGACTAGATATGGTGATGAAATTGGTTGAGGTATGTTTGTGGTATCATGCCACAACCATTGTTTTTATTCAAGAGATCTATAGGTTTGATCCAGAATGTTTAAGGTATGTTACCTAGATAAGGAGATTCTCTGGTAAACCATTTTTCTATAAATTTATTCTTGGATAGGAGTTATGTCTTGTGGTTTGGGAGGGGAGTATGTCTTTGTTTGGTATATCTTATTCTAGAATGAATGAAATTCATGTTCATTAGGTAGAATTTTTGAACTAACTAAGGGGTCATTGTACTAGTTAGTTGACCAAGTTGACGTTTTGGATCAAATGCAACAAAGGCTTGTGGTGTTTTCTCTATGGAGATGATGTTTAGATGACAATTGGGACTAGATATGTCTATATTGGGAACTACATAGCATGTTCTATATTTTGGAGTGGTGTGTGATCTATTGGACTCAACTTATCATAAATTTGGGCATGTTTGGTTATGAAGCTTTTGTGTTGCTAATTTGAGGATGTTGTTTCTATGTTTTAGGCTGAAAGATGAATGTAATTATGAGTTTAAATCATACATATGGATGTTTATGATCCATCCTAAGTAGTTGGGGTTGTTCGAATTATATGTTATTGGGGATTCAATACAAATAAAAAAGTGATCTAATATATAAAGTACTCTAATTAGTGTGTGCCATTATCAAAGGACTATATGTTATATGGGAGAGTTTTTGAGGGTTGACTAGATCAACTACAATTGATAAATTGATGTCTATGATAGAATGGTGTCTAGAACATAAGCTTCTTCATTTGTCACGTCTTCTTATGTGGGTGTGCATCGGTCGTCCAAATTATTCAGATCAACAATTATGTTTTAAATTTTTAAAGGGTGGTATAAGATTATTGATCTTAGCCTCTAGAGGCTGGTCTACAACCCAAATTAAAACCAAGTAATGGATAGTAGTGTCATGTTCACATGAAATTCAAAATTAATGGCACAATAGTATTTTCAACATCGAAATCATATTTGATTGGTTACAAATAGATTTTGTGCACTTTTATCTATGATGCATTAATGGTTAGGGTGGCATCCTTACTTGTATGTTGTAGGTGCCAAATATTCTTTGGGTCCATGATGGCCTAGATTTTGTTGTAGATGTTACAAAATTTTCTACTTTGCATTCATTGATTCATAGATGAAGAGGTATGATCATGGTGTTAGAGTGGTTATGGTAGGATTATCTACTTGAGATTTGAGGGCCAACGCAGATATTTTGTGAAATCTAGTAAAAATTATTCCCTATTGTAAACCTTAATTTGATTGGGGTTAGGTTTGAAATCATCTAATTTGTTCTTGTGCTATAAAAGTAAGTTTTTGTGCTTTATGTTTCAAATATTCATTTTTTGGCATAGATATTTTATATTTTAATGATCTTGATTGGATCATATGCTTGTAATAGTATCTGTAAACTTGAAGAGTGAATGATTATAGGAAAAATCAATCTTAACAAAGTTTCTCCTCATGTGTACTATGTATTCCCTGATGTATCATTGATTATATTTCAGACAAAAGTTTGTAAAATTTGTGCAAAGCTTTTATATTCTACAATAATCTATTGTTCTTCCTAATTGCATATGTAGAGCCTATCTTACTTGTGTAGTTAAAAGGGCATAGTATTTTGTGGTCACTTGATTAATTTATTACTTTGTTTCAATTATTGCATATATGGTAAAATTCAAAGACTCCATGGCCAAAATGGATATAGGAAATGGTATGTAGTTTTTCTTCTTTCCTACTATCTTGACCACCCTCCAAAAAAATAAATTAAAGAACCTTTTAAGTTTTTACTTTAAGTTGTGTTGTATTTGTTAGTAAGATGCCCAACCTTACTTATTCAAACTAGCACATAGGTATATTGTGACACCAATATTGAGATACACTATGTATTGGGTGTAGCTTAAAATAAGGTATTGTGTAGTATTTTAAATTATCAAGTCAACATCTTAGGGAAACCCTTCTTGATCTTGTAGAGCCAGAAGTGAAGGATTTCTTACCCACCTCAACCATTGGCCCTTAACTGCCCAACCTGAATATAGGCTTGTGATATTTCTCCAAGTTTTACAACCCTAACACTTGGAATGCTATCAAACCTTAGATATTTGGGACTAATAGTTTAGATCACCAAAAAATTGGTGGCATTGCTAGGTACTGATATAGAATTATAAAATAAAAATTTAAGAGGAATTGGTGATAGTCCAAGAGGTGTTGGATTTTGGTTTAAAGTTAGAAATCTATTATCCTCAAATACTTTCTCCTTCAAGGAGTGGCCACTCCATTGAAAAAGATCAAAAAAATTGTAACTAAAGATAAAAAAGTGGATAAAGATCATCATTCCAGAGGTAAAGAACTTGCTGAAGCTAGTTTCACTGGTGAGTAAAGGTGACAACAAAACTAGAAAGCTAAAAATCCAAGTAAGTCTCCTTTACATAATTCAATAAATACTGAAAATCTTAGTACTTCACGTAGAAGAAATGTTTCTAGGGATTTTGAGTAGTATACATCATATTATTTAGGTGATAATAGGGTTAGAATTACTAGAATAAATTATAGAAATGATTAAGATAGATGTGAAAATGAAATTGTGAACCCTAATCTTAAACACATTAGTAAGCTCATATGCAAGATAAAACAAGAATTCCCCATGAAATCCATTTGCAATGCTCAAAATAGGAAAAACAAGAACAAAACATGAAAAGGAAAATAAATCCTAATTAAGCATGCAAACTCTTGATCCCATGGGGGAATTGGTGCCAATTAGTGTGTCAAAATTGGCCCTTTCCCAACTCCTTTGTAAGCTTGATGATGATTTGATCCACTTTGGTTGAATTCCTGCATAACCTAGCTAATAACTTGATAAAAAGAGATGAAAATGGCTATGCTTGAGAATGAAGTTGAGTATAGTAAGTTTACTCAAATTGTGGATGATAGAATGAGAGGAAGAGTCTCTCATTTATAGATTTCCAAATTGGAAGAAAGAGTTAAATTGAGCAATGTGGGATCATTCAACATCCAATGGCCAAGTGCCACTTGTCAATATGTGAATGGTTGAAGGTTGTGCACATTTTGGTCAATGTGCATGATAAATGCCATTGGATTCAAATTTGAAATTTTAATGTGACATGTTTAGAGGGAAGGGAAATGGAGTTAATGTCACTTGGCTCAAGTCCAAGGACATGTAAGAGGCATTAAATGCCTTGTTGGAAGTACCCATCCTTTTTGGAGGGATTTTTGAATTGGAAGAATATTCCACAAAAGATGCCCTTTTGAATGGAAATTGATGAATTAATAAATCAAATAAATTGATTTATTGTGCAAGTTGCAAGATCTAAAGGTTTGGAGTGATTAGGATTAGCATTAATCAGGATTTGATTGATTAAGAGGGGGATTAGATGATTTGACCATTTTGACTTGGATTTCAGGATTTAAATAAATCAAAATGAGAGGAAAAATGATTTTCGGATTTAATTAAATAAAGATTGATTTATTTAATTAAAGGGAGTGATGTTAGATTAAATAAAGATTTATTTAATTTAAGGAGATGACTTTAGGGATTAAATAAAATGATTTATTTAATTACAAGGGGGATTACATAATTAATTAAATAAAATTGATTTATTTAATTAACATGAGATGGTGACTTAATTAGATAAAGTTGATTTATTTAATTAAGATATGAAGAGTGATGAATTTAATCAAATACAGATTATTCGATTAAATGACTAGCAAAGGAGATGTTTCAGGATGAAATGGTGTTAGTAAGATCAGGATTAGGTGCATGTATATTTTATGTGCCTACATTTTGCCCCTCTTTCAAGCAATGTACTTGTTGCGTTGGTTCAAAGAATAAACTATTCTTGATCAAAATTGAAAACTTTTCCAATTTGTTCAGATGCCCCACTATTGCCCCAGTGGAAGGATTATGCTAGTATATTTCCCCCTCAAGAGATTGAGTGGAAATGTTCAATTTTCTGATCAAGATCACGATAAAATGTGAGAGGAGTGGTTCTATTGATCAGAGGATGAAAAATAATTCTTTAGAAAGATCAGATATTTGATGTAGAAAACTTTGATGATGTATAGAAAATCATTGGACATGGGTAGCCTCACGTATATTTTGATACAACACAACAATTTGGATAGAAATGTTAGTAAAGGTAGAAGAATAAGAAGAATAAGATGATGAAAGGAGGATCCACAAGCCTACACTATGATGATGATGATGATGATGATTTGCTTACCAAGAGTTGGGATTTTCAAAGGGCCAATTAATTTATGTTTGATAACACATGTAGGTACGATGCATCAAGGTATAAAGAACCAAGATGGCATTGTACCTAGTGTGATGAACTTTGACTCGACAATCAGATGGGAGTATTCATGTTCACACTTGACATACAAAAACCTTGCTAGGACGGACCTAACAAAGCAAGTATTCACCAAGTTATTTTACAAGAGTATCCAACAAGCACAGTAGACAAAAAGATAATGATTGTTTCCCCATTCCTTTCTCTCTAAACCTATTTTTCTTAGGCATCATCGAGAGGTCCTTGGAATGAGCAAAAAATAAGATAAGTCAAAAAGACCAGATAAAGTAAACAAACAAGCTAATGTTCTTCATACTGCTAGCCAAAGCTAAACTACTACGAGATACCTGATGTTTATGTCCATCGTGGAAAGGATACATCCTAGGACATGTTGTGATCAGGGTTTTGGTGAGACTGATTGGGTGATAAGCTATTGATATTCCGAGTTGATCAACTTGCTTGCTTACTGACCTAGACTTGAGACTTTGATGATTAGGTGTTTACTTTTGAACCTGCTAGACTTGCTTCTGACTGCTTCACCAAAGGATGAAGATGACGATGATTTATTATGACCGATGATTATTGCAGGTGAAAGCAAGATGAGACGGGTGCACCATTTTGGGTTTTTTCAGATATTTGGATGTTTTTAGAATTTTTTGAATGTTTTGAATGTTTTGAGGCTATTTTTTGGAATTTTGAGATGTTTTACAAATGTTTTTGGTATTTTCGAGATTTTGACCAAGAGACTAACTTAAAAACCTATCCTAGGGGTCTTGGGAGTTGATCAACAAATTAGATTTTCCTATGTTATACACGCAGAGACCACGTAGTTCGACCGACGACAAACTTGACTCAATGATGAGAACGATGGGCAAATGGACTGCCATTGTGACAGATGCCTAGGGACTAACATAAAGTGTCTTGAGGGATGATCAAAGATCAAACTTGCCTACATTCAAGCTCAGAGATGATGTAGTTCGATCAAGATGATGCCGCTTTTTTATTTTTCATATTTTTGATATGTTTTAGATTTTGATATGATTTGGATGTTTTTTGGATTTTTGGTTTTAAATATGTTTTTTGGTTTTTCAGATGATTTTGACGATTTGGATATGGATATGATATCAATGCTCTATTTTGGGATTTCATTGAAAACCAAGCTAGGGGTGATTGATCAGATTGATGGATTCATGATGATAACATTGTTGAGGATAAACAAAAATGCAAGGATAGTGATGGATTGATTGGATTTGATTGATCAAGATTGATTGGGAAGGATATCCGGAGATGATGATGGATTGATTCGATTTGATTGATCAGGATTTTGAAGCTTGATTTGAAACAAAATTGTTTTGATGATGTTATGTGACCTTGAAGTACACATTAGATGCAACTAATATTGATTGTTTGGATTGATGTTCGATGAAAGATAAAGCTTGATAAGGAACATCATCTTGTCAAAATATGCCACAAGGCTAGTGATTTGGATTTTTGGCTCACAAGTGCTTTGACCAATTTGATTTTACATTCGCCAATTTTTGGATCACCACATAAGTTGGAAGATATATATCAAGATTTATTCTCGAAGAAAGATGCAAATATTTGTCCCTAGTGTCTAGCAATGTATTGAAGGCCACCGGTGGATGCTTAGATAGGTGTGTGGATGGATGGATATGGTAAGCATGCAAAAGATGCCAAGGATTATCTTGTGATAAGATAAGGTGTTCGAACAGAGGATGCTCATTTGGATAATGCTTCAAGGCTCAGATATCACTAGGTAGGATAGGATCAATGAAAATAACCCATGTTAAGATGTCTACCATAAGCAAGTGTAAAGTGTGCACCAAACTTGTATCAAGATCAAGATAACTTGGAGTATGGATAAAGATATATGAAAATGGATGGGATAAATGGTTCGTGGATGAATGGATTTATTATGGATAAGATGGAGGGAATGTTGGCTTTATTATGAATGTGATAAGATGCTTTCACCTAAACTGGTGCACGTAGATGCTTGATTCTACACATGACACCCATTTTCCAAGATTTCATCATGGTACCTATCCAAAGTGCCACCGAAGTGGTTTTCACTAGAGGATTATTTTTCTCTTTACTATTTTCAATCCTTTTTTTGATTTGATTTTTTGGATTTTTATATTTTTTGATTTTTTTGGATTTTTTGAAAGATTTTAAGCTCATGTTGAATCACCTGGTGATCCTAATGTAGATGCCTCTGTCATAATGCACCATTGATATCCTTCTTAAAGAAGGTGGTTTTCAAAGATACGTGCACTTGAATGCAACTTTTGAAGTTCCTGATTTGCTTTGCTGATACCAGAGTTAACCCTGTCTTTGTGCACACATCACGATAGAGTGCCTTCTGAATCCTTATAATGAAAGGTGACTGCCAATACATGGTCAATGCGAGAATTGGATATCATGCATGGAGGCGTGGATGGAGTGTGTTTAGGAATAAAATATGGATTGGTTGATAGTATGGAACCTTTGACTCTCCAAACTTGGGAAGATGACCAATGATGGGTGGATATGGAAGTGTGCATGGAACTAGGACCAACAACTCGATATACTTTGTATGTTTCTCGAGAAGCCTACTTTTTCCTTTTTGGACATCTTTTATGGATACTTTTCCCTTTTTTATTTTTTCCCATAGTTTCTTTGACTAATGTAGTTTGATAGGGATAATCTTTCTTTGTATTTTTTGGTATCCGTATGTATTTGATTTTTCCTTTGTGATTCTTAGCTTCTTTTTCTTTGATAATGTTCTTCATGCTTTGATTCAAATATCCCTTTTGATGTTGGTCCCAATTCGTGGATGGGGTGATGGGTGGATGAAGATTCATGACATGGTTGGTTGTAGTATTGGCATTGGTTTCATCATAAGGATTCTTCATGCTCCCTATGTTGAAATTTTCTTGAGATGAAGTTTCCCCTAGTATTGAATAACCAAGACCTTGATGCTTAGGATTTCCAATAATCTGCACTGGTTCTAGGATACCCTATTCATGTAGGCCTAATCCTCTGCCTTAATAATTCATCTGTTGAAATTTTTTATTTGAAATAGGATATGATTTACCTTGGAAACAAGGTGCTACTCCTTCTCTGCTCTGTGGTGGATCTTCAAAGGTGACAACTTATTTATTGATGAGACAACTTGCCCTAAAAAAGGTAAGTGATCCAAGTTTATAAGTGATAGGATCCTCCATATGTGGGATAAATTCTTGATTGATATCTTTGGCTTGATCTTGTGAAATGTCATATTTTAATGCTTCTTCAAGATGTTTTGATGATTCATTGTCCACATAAAAGTCTTCCTCATGATTCATTTCACAAGATGTTTCATGACTTTTGTAGGAGCCTTCTTCATGATCTATTTCTGATATTTCTTCACAAAATGTTTCCAATTCACCACTTATATAGAATTCTTCTTCATGATCCAGTTTTGGTGTGTCTCTATATTTTTCTATACCTTGATCATGTGTACAAATGTTAAGAGTAGGAGACTTTTGTTTCTTGGTAATGATGTTAAGAATATGAGACTCTTGTTTTGAATGAAGATCATCTATGTGTCCATCCAAACAAAGCACCTCACGGGTAGACGGAGGAGTATGTGCTATGTGGATGTGATCATCTCATATAGATAGGAGAGTGTCCATTATATCATTGTAGTAGCTTGGAGATACAAATTCTTGATCTCGAATGATTTCGGAATTGCTTTTGACATGCTTTGGATCAAGTTATTGACATGGGTCAGTTTCAAAGGATGGGTTGCTTATAAAGGGTTCTCGGATGTCTTCATTAGGCATGGAAAGTGGCTTAATATCCTCTTGATCTTTGAGTGGAATTGGATCAAATGTTGAGTTGAAGATCCCTTTACTATCTATAACCATGAGGTCAAATTATGTCCATATATCTTGGGAAGGACCATTGTTAGACCTTGGTGATAGATGTTGATCATGCTTTGGAATAAATTCTTGAGATATGTCCTCTAACTCACTAGGTGATGTAGAGACATTGTCAACATAATCATTGGTGAATGGATCTTGGATTATGTCAATAGGACCAAATAAAATCAACACTCCTTGAAATAGATCTTTGTAGGAGGGGTCTTGATCATGACTAAAAAATGGCTCTTGATGTATGTTGATTTGATCATTGGATGAGGTGGAAACATCTTCAAGGTGTTCATCGATGGCTAGATCCTGATCATTATTTTCAACAATTTTGGTGGGAGTTTGTTGCAAGTTCGGCTACACGAGTGAGGTTTGCTTATATGCCTGCATTTTTTCATGCCAACAATGCTTGTTGTTGGTCTTTTTGCTGTTGTGCCAACAAATCTTTTTGTTGGGCTAGTAATCAGACTACTTCTTGTTGCACTTGATACTGTTGTAGGCCTTGTTGAAATGCTTGTGCAATTTGAGTGGCTTGCAATTGTGCTTGGTATTGAGCTTGCTCTTGCACATTTTGAGCTTGGTGTTGGGCTTGAGCTTGAGCCTATGCTTCTTGCGCAACTTGTACGGCTTGTTGGGCTTGTGTGGCCTGTGCATCTTATGCACCTTGAGTGGCTTATTGGCTAGCTAATTGTACTTGCACTTGCTAAGTAGCCAGCTGTGCAGCTCATTGGTTTTTTTGAAGTACCCTTTGGTGGGTGGCTTTTTGAGTGTCTTGCAAAATGATGGAGAATGAATTTTCCATGTTGTTTTTTGGTGGTGGTGGCGGTGGATTGGGAATGGTCGCATTGATTGCCAGGTTTTGAGTGGTGAATGGTGTGATTGAGATGCTTGGTCCCTGAGACACTTGAGGGACGGTGGTTGTGTTGACCATTGGGGTTGCTTGGATGGTTTTCATCTATTGTTGTGATATCAATGGCATAGCTGGAGGATTTGGTATGATTTTTTTATTTATGATTGGACCGTTGCTTGGATTTGGTTGATTGATGGTTGGTAAAGGGGGAAGGCTCATGCCTTGATTGTTTGGTTGATAGATTTGTAAGTTTTGACTTTGATTTAAATCTACCATAGGAAAAGATGCTCTAAAATTTAGATTGGGAAAACTCACATTTATTGTACCATTGAGGTTTGTAAGAGATAACGATCCCTTGTATGGATTGTACAAATGAAAGTTTTGAAAATCAATTGGTATTATAAGGCCCTGATAGTTTGGTTGAATTGGATTACTCATGATGCATGAATCAATTTTATATTCCATGTTCCTCTTGTGTTTTGACCTTGTTGACCTTTGAGGGGTCTAGGACCAATGATGAGATGAAGGATGAAAGGGGTGAATGATATGGTTGTTTAAAATTTTAGGAACTTTGGATCAATGCTATACTTTAGGACTTGTTTTGATTTTAATTTTGATTTTGATTGAGGATAGTTTGACTAAGTGTGTTAAGTCAAACAAAGTGATAATGGACTTGTAAACTCTAGGAAGTTGTGTTATCCTAGAGTAAACTCATACATAAGAGGATAATTTAGCTAGGTGTGTTAAGCCAAAAAAAGGCGATGTTGAACTTGTAAACCTTAGGAAGTTGTGTTATCCTAGAGGTAAATTCGCTCAAGAGGACTGATAATTTGACTAAGTGTGTTAATTCAAACAAGGTGATGTTGATTTTTCCTAAAAGTATAGCATAAGTGATGTTTTCCAAGGTTCCAAAAGTTGTTGGTAAAATGGGAGTTGATTTTGATGGTTGATGGATGGATGAAATGTTTTATTTTGATCCTAAATGAACCTAAGAGGGACTTGTTTACAAGACCAAGGTAATGAAGAGCATGCTTTTCCCTAAAATTGGTTCAAACCAAAAGACCAATGTTTGCATGGAAAAACATATGACCAAAAGATGACAAGCACATGTGAGGGGTTCAATAAATTTAACTTTGCTTAATGAGTTATTTTTACCACAAAAATTCTCTTGATTATCTTTTCAAATTGAATGTCCAATGTCCTAATTTTCTTTCATCCCACAAAGTGCATTATGTGGAAATCAAGGAAATTAAGGCAAAGGTTTCCTAGTGTTGACTTTGGGAGAAACAAATTGAGATGTTTGAATGTTTAGAAGCCTTCTACAGATAAGAACCCCTAGGGACAAGCAGTAACATGTGCACACCTCCAAGGTATTTTTTCTTCCAAAGGGTTTGAAACTCTGATGATTCATTGAATTTTTGTTTTCCATTGTTTAAGATCCAAGCAAATTCTTTTGATTCCAAAAACATGCACAACCTTAGGATGAAGAGATAATATTTGTTGGGATCCCACTTGGATAAATCCAGCTACGCATATTCAGTGCGGATGATTAGATGCTTGACCACACATGCTCCTCCTTATAGTGCACTCACTTCTTGGGTCAACCAAGCATCGGTGCCCACGAATCTCCCATGGCATACTTTTCATCTCTACAACAGAATCGCATGTATATGTGGGGCGGCTTCAAAGGACATGACCTTTTGTACCAACAAATAGATAGGATTTTGGCCTTTGCTAAATAAGGGTTTTAATGTGGCCATTTCGTTCGTGGTGGACTATCCATGTGGTGAGATACCATTGCTTTCCTTCTCGTCAAAATAATCCTCATGATATTGGCCTTTGTTCCAATATCCACACTTATATCTCATGTGGAAGTTGCTTGGCTTTAGCGTGTTTCCAGTTGGGTCATTCCCTTGGGCGATTACTTTTTCCCACAAGGCAGGCCCGCTAAGATAAAAAAAAGTGAGCAATCATATCCCGTAGTTCAATCGACCTTCATTGAAAAAAAAAAGGGAGAACACTTGCAATATACCATGCTCACACTCGCAAGATTGGTTCAATTTTAATCCCAAAATGAAATGTGGAGGCAATTACTTTACTCAACTTAAGATCACCAAAAGAGATTTTGATTCTCAAGATCATCGTGAGGCATGAGAGAGGCCCATATGTCCTTCTGATGATATTACTTTGAGTAAACAATTATAAAACAAAACAACACTTGTTCATTTTAAGTCCACAAAGCAAAAGTGATTTATTTTTATAGCACCAAATCAAATGTGGGATTTTCCTTGTTCAATTGTTAAACCTTAAACAAAATCTAGTATGTTGTCCTAAAGTTCTTTTTAAGCCCTTTGTTTGCAAAATTGAAAGAAAATTTGTATTTTTCTTTTTAGGAACCAAATGAAAATTTAGTGTGTCATAAAATCATGAAGGGATAAAATCCTTAAACTTGGAATTATAATTGCTTCCAAGAGTGTCTAAAGACACTTGATACAATAGAGAAATGATGTCATAAGAAGATTTTATTTTGTTTCCTCCTCCCCTTTTTTATTTTCTAACCTACAAAAGTGATCAAAATTTTAGATGAGATCAAGAAATAAGAAGATATAAGGGTTAGATGAATCATTAAGCATAAAAACACTAAAACTTAGACCAAGTTTCATAGTGTTTTGAGATTAGGTGAAAATTTGAAAATTTTAACTCTATAAAAGTTGATAAATACCTACACCATTGGATATCTTATGAAATTCTACCCCATTTCAAAAAAACAAGCTCCAAAAAAGACCAAAAAATGACCAAGATATGGCCATTTTAAGTTTGGGTGAAAAAATAAGAAATCAAAGGTGACGCCCTTTGCAGTGGCGTTGTTTGCAAATGCGACATTGTTTGAGTTTCAAGTGGTGCTCTAGTGAAATTAGTGGCTCTGTTTGGAAAAATAGAGATCGCAAATGCACCACAATTTCCTCCAATGGCTCTGTTTCACCTCCAATGGCGTTGTTTGACCTCCAGCGGCTCTATTTGATCTGGGAAGACAAAAAACAGCAAAATTTGACCAAAAAACGTGTTAGATTCTTCATGTTCACCCTCCTTCTAGCGCCAAAATGTGAATACCAATCCTATACCTACACAAAGACAAGAAACAAACACATAGTTAGGTTCATATGCAAGATAAAATAAGAATTCCCCATGAAATCCATTTACAATGTTCAAAATAGGAAAAACAAGAACAAAACATGAAAAGAAAAAGAAATCCTAATTAAGCATGAAAACTCTTGATCCCATGGGAGAATTGGTGCCAATTGGTGTGTCAAAATTGGCCCTTTCCCAACTCCTTTGTAAGCTTTATGATGATTTGATCCACTTTGGTTGAATTCCTGCATAACCTAGCTAATAACTTGATAAAAAGAAATGAAAATAGCTATGCTTGAGGATGAAGTTGAGTATAGTAAGTTTACTAAAATTGTGGATGATAGAATGAGAGGAAGAGTCTCTCATTTATGTATTTCCAAATTGGAAGAAAGAGTGAAATTGAGCAATGTGGGATCATTCAACATCCAATGGCCAAGTGTCACTTGTCAATATGTGAATGGTTGAAGGTTGTGCACATTTTGGTCAATGTGCATGATAAATGCCATTGGATTCAAATTTGAAATTTTAATGTGACATGTTTAGAGGGAAGGGAAATGGAGTTTATGTCACTTGGTTCAAGGCCAAGGACATGTAAGAGGCATTAAATGCCTTGTTGGAAGTACCCATCCTTTTTGGAGGGATTTTGAATTGGAAGAATATTCCACAAAAGATGCCCTTTTGAATGGAAATTGATGAATTAATAAATCAAATAAATTGATTTATTGTGCAAGTTGCAAGATCTAAAGGATTGGAGTGATTAGGATTAGCATTAATCAAGATTTGATTAATTAAGAGGGGGATTAGCTGATTTGACCATTTTGACTTGGATTTCAGGATTTAAATAAATCAAAATGAGAGGAAAAATGATTTATTTAATTAAAGGGGGTGATGTTAGATTAAATAAAGATTTATTTAATTTAAGGAGATGACTTTAGGGATTAAATAAAATGATTTATTTAATTGAAAGGGGGATTACATAATTAATTAAATAAAATTGATTTATTTAATTAATAGGGGATGATGACTTAATTAGATAAAGTTGATTTATTTAATTAAGATATGAAGAGTGATGAATTTAATCAAATACAGATTATTCAATTAAATGACTAGCAAAGGAGATGTTTCAGGATGAAATGGTGTTAGTAAGATTAGGATTAGGTGCATGCATATTTTACGTGTCTACAGAAATAAACACTAGAGAAGAGAATATAACTTTGAGTATGCATGAAGTCATGCCTTAAAAAAAAACTAGGCTTCAACCTATGATGAATTAGATAGAGGGTAGACATGATACTCCTCACTTCTCTAAACAAGAGGTCAAAACCCCATTCCAAGATGTTGACCCAAAAAATTAGTTTGATGTTGATCATAGAGAATTGGAATTATATCAACACATTGAACTTATTGCTCATCTTAGAGAGAACTAGTATGAAATAGAGGAAAAAATTTCAAAGAAACAAGCATATTTTTCTTAGATTAACCAACAAGACAATAATGCTTAGCCTAAAAGTGTTACACTAGTTGATCAAATTTAGTAAGTTCCTATTGTTCAATAAAATTTAGGGCCAAATGATATAATTAACCCTAGAAGGAAAGCTCAAATATTTTCCCCTATGAGGCCACCAATGGGATTAGAAGCTATAGACATTTGGGTTCCTCTGGTATCTACAATTACCTTAATCCAATTCCAGTTGAGATCAGAATGCAGGTACCAAAATTTCAAGGTTTTAATTTTATAACTAGTGAGGATCACTTAAGGAATTTCAATGATGTCATTGATGAATATGAAATTGAAAATGAGGATGTCATGATGAAGCTTTTTGTGCAATAAATGGAGGAAAGTATAAAAGAATGGTACAATAGCCTCCCAAAAAATAGCATAGACTTATGGGATGATTTTATGAGGGTTTTCCAATTAAATATTGATGAAGGCTACTCCCCTTACAATGTGAAACTCATAAAAACAAAAAATAATTGCACAAAAATAATGCAAGAAGGAAGCCAAGATTTTCAATAATCACTATAATGAAAATGAAATTACAACATTACAACTATCATCACATGGGATTTTTGATTACATAAGTCTACAAATTTTTAAATCACGGTCATAATCTACTATGCTTTCCCCCCCTCTATACCCCCATTTGCATACTTTATTTGGAATGTGTAATTGCTCTGGAATCTTCTAGAAAGTGTAGCTTTAAATTTTATTAAATTTGGTAGTGCAACTTTGTGGGGTCATAACTTTTTATTATAATACCTTTTTGGAAAGATCTCGAGGAGACACTTGTCTATAATCTAATATTGTAGGGTACATATTGGTTTTTGACCAAATTTTGGGCCCATCTGGAGCCTCTCTAAGTGCTTCAAAACTGGCTTTGAATATTTTTAACAAGATTTTTTAAATTGAAATTTTAATCTCTCAAATGACAAATGATATTGAAGTGATTTCTTCACCATTGGCTTCAATTTATCATTTTGGAGGTCTGTGTAATATTTTGTGCCCATACATACATAAATATAGACTTACTAAAAATAGTAACTTGCCAAATTTAGCCATTATTGAAAAGAATCAACATTTTTTTGGTTGATGCAAGATTTCTCTTACACCCTGGATTCTCCCACATCAAATATGGTGAAAGAATGGATCCCAAGTTTGTTATTCATGAGCTAACTATCATCAGAAAAGGATTTAATGACCTTGTTGCTGATTTCAACAATAAATTCATTATGACAATGAGGAAAGTGCCTCCTCAGGTAAGACCGAATGCACCTATTTTCCTAGTTCTATATTGTGGAGCTTTTGATTCCAAATTAGGCTATATTTTAAGAGATAAGAACCCTCAAGCCTTAAGGGACGCATATAAAATGGATATGAATATAAAGAGTAATCTGAAGTCATCTAGGAAAGACAACAATAGAGCTGATATAAAAATTTTGAAACCAAGTGTACCAACTTCTAACAAGCTTCTCACTGTTGAAGAAAAAATAGACAAGTTGATGGAAGCCATAAAATATATTTCATACAAGGTGGAAAATAATGAAAAAATGTATTTCCTCTAATGTTACTCCTACATATTTCAATTAGTGTCAAAGATTACACAATAGGTTCTATAATCATGACTAGTCCAAAAGACCTAGAGATAATGGCAAGTAGTCATCACCATTGATCTCAAACCAAAAATATAATGAGATATGCACCCATGATCCCTTGAGGAAGGATCATGCAAATCTTCAACAAGATTCATTTTGGTGTGGTGTACATATTATTTTCCTCATGATCAATCCAAGTGTGATGTTTGCAGTTACACTTAATAAATAAAGAGAATTATGAGAGCTTGATGGTACACCCAAATTTTATGATGATGCCAATATAGATCAGTTGTATGCCTATAAGGGTGAGGAATTTTGTCAAAATGATCATGATATTAGTCATATTCTTTTGAAATTACAAGTAGAGACTTTGAACAACTTAAGGAACAGATGAGACAAAGATATAACAAAGAAAATCCCTCTAAAGAGGATATCAAGGCTCTCACTAAGGTTGTTGTAATTTAGGTATAGAGTGATTACCATCTCACGAATAGATATGTGGGTGCCAAGGATAAATGAGATGATGTAACTAGTCCAAATATATCATCTTCATATTTGAAAAACACAAAGAAAAAGGAATTTGATGTATAAAAAGAATCAAATAGATCTGTAGGAAATTCCCAATCGAGAAAGAAAATGCATCAACTAGGAGGTGCACCTATACAAAAGGTGTATGTCCCAAAGATAAAAGAGGTTGAAATATTAACTATAGGTGTGGGAAATAAACAAGTTGTTGTAGATGGTGTAAAATTAAAGGTGGTAGAAGAGATTGGAAAAGAGGTAAATACTCTTCAAAAACAACTTGATGTTGGTGATCAAGTAATGCCTTTCATACCTGATACTAATGTTATGATAGTTTCATCTTCTACTCCTTTACCTACATATCAACCAATTGACATGGCTCTAGAATTTAGTAAAATAAAATTTTAGGTGCCACTCAAAGAATTGATGAGGATCCCTAAACTCAAAGAGATGACACTATCATATTTCACTGCCCCTACTATTTTTCATTAGTGGGATAAAGCTATAGTTGTTCCCAATGAGGGATTAGATAAAGTCAACATACAAGAAACTTCTAAAATTTATCTGGGTGTTGTCTTTGTAGGTAACACTCAAAATGTTGATCCATTTTACACTTTTTTATTAATAAATGGTTTGCTAGTTCATAAATGTATGTTAGATTTTGGAGCATCTAGTAATGTGATGCCATTAAAGGTCATGAATCATTTAGGCCTACAAGTCTCTAATTTCTATGGAAAACTATATGCCATGAATTCTCAAGAGGTAAATGTCATTGGAATAGTACATAATATCCCTATGCAACTTGTTGCATGCCTTGGGAAAGCACTCTCAATGGATATTATCATAGTGGATTTTCCAAATAAGTGGGGGTATGTTATAATTAACAAAATGGGTAGCTTCAATGGGGGCTAGCCTCCATATGTATTTATCCTATGCTACCATCCCTATGTGTGGAAAAGATGTTGAATTGCATAGAGATAAGAAAATGATGATCATTGTTGAGAATCCTAATGAACTCAGGAGTGAGATTTTTTACCTTGATATAGAACTTGATAATTTAATAGGCTATTGTGTTGGTGAATCTATTCAGCAGATTGATCCTAGTTTGTCATCCTCACATCTTCATCTAGAGGATTTTGGAATTTGGAATATGTATTTTGATGGTGCATGTTCAAGGGAAGGTAATGGTGCAGTAATTATATTGGTGTCCCCTGAGGGAAAATATTATAAGTTCACATTTATATTGAACTTTGAATGCACCAATAATGTAGTAGAGTATTAGGCTTTCCTACTTGGTCTAAACATAGCTTCTAAATATGAAATCAAATGTATCAAGGTGCATGGTGATTCAAAAATTATGGTATCTTAGGTCAGAGGCACCTATGTTGTGAAATGAAAGAGGATAAGAATGTACATGAATATTATTTGGGATACTCTTGAGGCCTTTGATGCTTTTAACATCACCTAGATGGAAAGATAAAATAATGTGGTGGTTGATTCTCTAGCTGCAACAACTTCTAGATTTTATTTTTCTTCTATTCTCCACCATTGTAAATGTGAGGTTGATATTCTCACTAGGCATAGTATTCAAGATAATATAAAATGTTGGAAACTTGTGTTGTTATTGATGTCAATAGTATTGTTGCATTGATGTCGACCCCTAAGGAAGTAAGTGTGTTGGTTGCATTATGTTATCATTAATATAATCACTGGTATCAACCTATTTTTTTGGTTGAGATGTTGAGAAGGTGTTGCAAATGTTGATTTGGTGTTTGTGGTGCTTGGTTTCCAAGTGCTTTTGAGAAAATTTGAATAAAAGAGAGTTCGATGTGACAGAGTAGTATTCAGTGTTTTTCTCCATATTTCTTCATGATTCAAGATGTTCCCATGTGTTTTATACATAATGATAAAAGGTGTTATGAGGTGTTATATCCAGAGTTTCAGGTTCTAGATCATGTGGTAGAAGAAGTTGTGTTCACCAGTGTGTGAAATGTGAAGCAATGTTGTCTAGGGGAAATGATAGTGCTCCACATTTCTCTCCAGTGAAGTTTTTGGTGTTGTGGATCTGGGAACATGCTTATAATTTTTGTATCTACCTTCCCTCAAATATTCAGGTGCTGAGTTGTTCCATAAGGTTGTATGGTGTTTTCGATGTCTATGTCAGTATGTTTGGTTGCATAAAATAAAGATATTCTTGAGTTTCAAGTGGTTGCAGTGATTGTACAAAATATTTTGATGGTGCTTGAGTATTCTGAGATGTATGAATAGTGTGGAGTGTCTCTGTGTGGTCCATGAGATGTTTTTGGACCTTGAGAGGTGTATTTGGAGTCACTTGTTGGCTTTAGTGTAGGTTTACACATGGTGTGCTAGCACTAATTTTGAAGGATAATAATTTATTGAGGAAGTGTTGAGAAGCATGTTTATGTAGATTTGGGTCCCAGCTAAGTAGTGACATGGTTTTGCTTCACTTCTTTATATTGTGGAAGTATTTGGTGCTGAACTATTTGGTGTTACATGGTAGAGGTGTATACATTTCATTAAGGCTGTCCTACTTGAGATTGTTTAAGGTCATGGAGGGTACAAATGTAAGGTGAATTGTTGCATGGATCGTGTGAAGTGTGTGTGATGTGAAAGATGTGAATGTGATCAAGTGTGTTGATCTAAGTGTGAGCCTTAATGCTTATGACTTCCTAATGTAGTGAGTAGATGGTGTCTGCATTTCAATCTGTTTGATGTGTTATTTATGCTTTAGTGGAACTATACCTTTGACATATGAGAGATACATTGTTAGAAGTTCAGATTGGTAGTGATCCATCTCTTCTTTCTTCTTTCTTCTTTCTTCTGGATGGTGATTCCTTTGGCAGTGATCCACCAATAGTGAGCCCTTGGTAGTGAGTCTTATTATATTTAGTGTTGCAATTCATATATTAGTGAGCTAACCCTCATCATGGTTTTCCCTTCTTGGGTTTTCCACATAAATCTTGTGTTCTTAGGTTTTTGCATTACTGATTTATATAGATTTTGTTAATGCAAGTTAAGGGTTTAATAGTGTATAAGGGTTTAAGAATTAATGTAGATCTAAGAGTTAATTATAGTTTCTGATGTTTACAAGAATACAACTAATTCACCTCCCCCGATCTTAGTTTTCCTATGTATTCTAACATATAATTAGTAGGTTTTTAGTTATGATCAACAAATTTATGATTTATTGAGTTATATTGATCATTGATAACATTTTGTTTCCATAGTCCATGATAGTTAGTAATGGTGGAGAAAGATGAAGAATTCAAGGAGACCCTTTTGGGAATGAAATCATACAACTCAAAATGAATACCATTCCTCAAGGTCTTGTTTCATTGGAGATAATGTTTGACAATGTTGATTGTTACAAGATCCGAATTAAGTCTATCAAAGAAGAAGATATTGATGGTATAAACTTAGGAACTTAATCAAATCCCAAAATGGTTATATCAGTAAAAACTTGAGACCTGCAGAAAGGCATATTTTGATTGCATTGTTAAGAGAATATAAGAAATTGTATGCATGGTCTTATGATGAATTAAAGGCTTGCATGGAAGATTTGTTCCAACATACCATTCCATTGGAGCCTTGTGAAAAACCATTCCAATAGAAGTAACGTCCTATCAATCCTACTCTCGCTCCTCAAATGCAAAAGGGGCTAATGAAGCTAAAAGAAGGGGGTATTATTAAACCAATCAAATATCTTGAATGGGTGTCTAACCTTGTTCTAGATATAAAAAATAATGGGGAAATTATGTTGTGTATAGACTTCAAAGATTTAAATATCAATTACCTCAAGGATAATTATCCATTTCCCAACATGGGTCATTTATTACAACAAGTGAAAATCTCAGAGCTAATTTCTATGATGGATGGCTTCTCAGGTTACAATCAGGTCATGGTAAATGATTTTGATCAATACAATATAAATTTTAATACACCATGGGGAACTTTTTTATATGTTCAAATACAGTTTTGACATAGAAATGCAATAGCCACATATAAAAGAGCTAGGGATATAGCTTTTGTAGGCCTTATAAATGAGTTGATGGTTGTTTACCAAGATGACCTGACTACTTACTCCAAGGACCAAAATGATCATTGCAAACACTTGAAGTTGGTTTTCCAAATACACCTAGAGTATGGTATATATTTGAATCCTAATAAGTGTATTTTCAGTGTGGAAGAGGGTAAACTCCTTAGGAACATTGTGTATAAATAATGGGTAAGAATTGATCCAGAGAGATTCAAATATATTGACCTTATCCCTTAGCCTAAAATAGTCAAAGAAGTTTGATCTTTTCTTGTCCAGATAAACATTGTCCGTAGATTTATTCCCAACTTTTCTTAGAAAATAAAGTCCTTCTCTAAGGTGTTGAAGAAGGGGAAATCTTCTAGTTGGTATAAGGAATCAAGTCATTCCTTTTTCGATATAAAATATGCAGTCAAGAAGGCTCTAGTGATGACAAGTCCAAATTATTCTAAGCCTTTTCAATTGTTTTCCTTTGTAAACATAGTGTTAAATTGTTGAGGCGTATAATTTTCTACACTATATTTAGCCCCCACTGTAGTGAGAGTATGAGCACATGCTCAAAATCACACTAAAGTAGAAAAATAAGTAAAGAGAGGTTTAATTATAAAATTGTTGGAAATATGAGATGACAAGGATCAAGGAGGATGATCAAGCCCCGAGGATCTAAGATCCCATGAAAAACCAACAAAGGTACAAAGAGACACATGCATGCAACAATGACACAAGACACACAATCATACAATTGATGTCAAAACTAATGCAAAGAGAAGGAAGGGATAGAGAAGGGATGGATCAATCTTCAATTGTTTTTCTAATAGTTATGGATCAAGCCTAAGCTATTTTTCCAAAAATACACTCACACGGTCTAGTGTATTTTTATATACACTAGGTGAGCCCCAAGGCAATAGGGTGAGAAACACACACTAGTTCTACAAGTTGTGAGCTCACAAAAAGGTGGTAGATGGGAAATTCATGCCAGGTCTATAGGCTCCCATATGTCAACCATACCAAAAGTTATACTCCCTGATAACTTTGACAAGGTGCCACACAAGATGGTCATAGGTTTCACAAGGCTAGAAAGTTGCATTATGATAGAAACTTATGACAAGGCACCACTGGCAATCAAGTTATGCTATGCTTGGTGTCCAAGAACTAGTTTTAGGATAGTCAAAGGGGCTATGATTAGTTCATGAAAGGTATCACCTTAGGGAACATCACACTTGATATCACCACTAAGAGAGGAATATCCAAGGGATAAAAGATTCACACCTTAGGGAATGCAAGCCACAACATTACCACCAAGATGAATGTAATATGTCAAGAAAGGTCACCCTCTTGAAGTACATCAAACCCAATGTCAGCACCAAGAAGACACATCACATGAATTAAGAAGACCACAATTTGAATAAGGTCATGTCATTATGAAAGCAATGATTAGGAGGCTTAATTCCCACCACTTTAAAGAAATTGCTAAAAACCATATTGTGAGCAATTACTTTAAAGTAGAAGATGATGCATGTCAATATATCAGAGCTGATTTGGAAATCCCTATGCCAAAAAATATGTTTCCAAATAAATCTATGTCATGAACATGAGGTTTCCCACCATATGCAATCCTAATATATCACATAAGGGATCTATGGATTTGGGGTTAGCTTATGTTTTTTCTATGGTGTTATAATAGAGCTTAGAACCATCATCATTCCCCAAAAACTTAAAACAATAAACACAAAGGAGGAATGACATATAGAGAGTGAAAATAAAGGAGAACCTTTTGGGTCAACATGGAAGAGACCTAAATGTCTCAATTCCTTGCATCATCCCCAAAAGGAAAACACAAGATAGTGTGAAAAGACAATGGTTACCCCATATCTAGAATAACATAGATATAAATAGAATAATGTCATGAAAAATTCATCTCCTTTGTATCCTTGCACCAACAGACCAACAAGGGTCATCCAAAGTAGGCTCACAAACATAAAGACATTCCAAGCAACATGATACAAGGGATCACATTATGCACATGCAATCACACAAAGAACAAAGAAAGAACAAAGCTAGTATGACACATGTGAGCCAACCTAAAGCAAGTCTTTTTCATCCCAATAATTTTTCATCATATATGGAAGGAATATAACTAGCCAAATGGGCAACAATGAGTTTCGTACTAAGAAAAGGATATCTAACCGCTTGCCCCCCAAATATAGGATAATGATGAGCTGCGATAGGTGATGAGAATGTGCTCCTTGTAATATAGAAATAGTTTTCATGAAATATAACACATATAATAGTGAGTATGCTATGATTCTACAACTATCGTGACATGGAAAGGACCAAAGTGAAAAATTATTAGTCTATTATACTATAGAATTTTCTTGCAGGAGGATCAAATTCTTTCAATACCATATTTAAAGCATGAAATTCATGAGTAAGATGACTAATATTTTTATGAAATGCATAGTAGTTCATGTTTGTAATTTTTCCTTTTTTGTTCTCTTGAATTGGTCACAATATAATCAATCCTAGATGGAGAAGTTGGTTCATTTTTCAATAAATTTATGTTATAGTGTGTAAGAATGGCAATTTTTTGAGTTTATAGGGTGTGGGCTTCTTAATTTATTGGGCCACTTGTTGAGGTGGAGGTGGGGGAGGAGGATCTTGATATCCTTGTCCCTTGGTATCTCTTGATAGTTTGTTTTCTAATAATTGATGGATTTCATGTTTATTTGGTATTTAACATTCTTGTTTGCTTTAGATTTTAAATCCTTGACCATAACTCTCTTTTAAGTTGATGGGTGTATCGGTAACTCAGTGGGCATAGGATAGAAGAGTATCAATGTTGTCCTTGTTAACAAGTTTTTTCATGATTGATGGTTGAGGCTTGCTTTTTGTTTCAACTTCAAGATGCAAAAGGTTGAACATATCAAGTGATGGGATGATATGAGGTGTTTGTATGGATATATAAAAGGATGCTTTTTTCTCAAGGATACATAAGGATTCTTGTATGAATTGTTGCATGTTATCTTCATCTTGGCCTAAGATGTCCACCTCACAAGGACATTCATTAGGAGGTGGAGATTCATGAGTGTTATCAATTGCATTAGGATCATCTCCAAATATACAACTTGAGACATCAACCAAAGATTTTAAGGGAATCCATATGTTACCAAAACACATATCCATTATCAAGTTTGATGAAAAGTTTTAGGTCTAATATATACAGATTTTTTAATTTTAGAATGAAAAAACTTGAAAATGAAGTCTTTTAAATGAAATTTTTTATTTTGAACAATGCACTTATTTTAACCAATTGATGTAAATGAAAAAAACTACAAAAAAGTCAATTTCAAAAACTAAAACCGAGATTTGGAAACAACAAGATATAAAGTAGGCAGAGACATTTATGCCCAATTGTTTTGAAATTGACCTGTACAAGGACAAACTTTCCCAAGGGTGAATGGGTCTTTGCATAGGGGTTGGAGAAATTAAAGTTTCAGTTTCTAAGTTAATGTTTAAAGTCTCTATTTTAGGTTGTAGATAGATTATTTCAGTTATAGGTTTCTAGAATTTAATGATTAGAAGCAAATGAAATTCGATGGAAAATAATAAGAAAAATGACAACCTTTTTTATGCAATTTTCATTGAATTTTCTGATGTAAATGATTGAAAGAAACTAATATTTAGACTACTATGCAATATTTTTAGATTTTTGAGATTTTAAATGATGCAAAATGCTGCAAGATGTAATTATGAAACCCTAAATGAGATACAAGGCTAACTAATGTAAATCCTAAATATAGGGTTTTAGAGACTTCCAAATCAAAATTTGTGATGTACAATGTCAGGGTCACAAAAATGAAACAAAGAAAAAGGTACGTAGGTGGGTGTATGAGGTTTTCAATATTGGAATGACCTAAAGGTTTGAACACACTTACACTTTCCCTAATTTCATTAGAAAAAGAGATATCCCAAGGATAGGATTGACTTTCAACCTTGACGTGAGTCAACCCTATTAGAAAGGTTTGTTATTTTCTTCTGACAAAAATGATTGGTTGGCACTTTTGGGAGATAATTTCAAATACATTAACACACTAAATTGCATGACCTAACACTTGAAATGTGGAATATTAAGATAAAAAAAATAGTATTAATTTACATATAGATCTAAGAAGGGCAGGATTGTGTTCACCAATCCTGAAAAGTGGGTTTTGAGCTTTGTAGCAAGACTAGTTCACCTAGGGAAAATGGGTCCTAGTGCAAGGTTCAAAAATATGATTTTGCAATCCTCATATCCTGGATCTAAGATTCTGGTTTCTCCAAGTTTGACTATTGAAAAGCCATAAATAAAATATGTAGGTGATTTTTCATGGCTTGACAACAATGATGACAAATTTGATAACTTTTTAAAATTTCTCCTTTGATCAATCTTCAATCCTTCTTCACCTGTAAATTTGCACATACAAAGATAGAAGAAAAAAATAAAATAAAAAAATTGGTGAATGGGGGTTTGCCTTAGTCAAACCCCATGTTGGTAATCAAGCCTTGATAATGAAACAATGATAAATGGAAGGAATTGATGAATGGACAAAGCTTTGTCACAACTCACCAGACCCTTAATGGTTTCTCTTAGAGGATTGAATTTTAACACATCTCTTTAAGGTTTGGATCTTGCATGAATTGGTTTGATTGCTTGCTTGATTTGACGCTTGAATGATTGAAGCCTACATCATAATATTAGCTCCAAAACATGACTGATAAATTTTCTCTTCAATTCTCTTGACAATAATATTTTCTCTTATGAAAGTTTCTTTAATTCTAGATAATGTTGCTTCTTCTTTATTCATAGATTTTAATTCATAAAAAGACCTTGAATTTATAGGTGTTTATCTAATTTCCCGAAAATTAGATTCCACAAGCTAACATTTGAAACTTGAATTTAATTCATTAAAATTCCACCAAAAACATATTAAAATTGGGTCTTGGAACTTAAAGGACACCCATTCACCCTTGGGAGAATGGGTCCTAGGACCTAAATCAATGACACACAATTTACAAGGTCTTTAAATTAATGTTGGAAATTGTTTAAAGTGGGTTCCCATTTCGAAAATGGGAATAATACAGCTTTGGAATGCATATTTTGTTCAATTAGAAGTAAACAACCAAAAATGTGCAATAGGGAAACAGGATTCCCTAGTAGGATCCTAGGGTTTTTCACCTAGAAGCTCAGTTGGTACAATACCTCTTTCACACTAAGTATTATTGGTGTTTCATTCAAAGATTAGGGGTTTGGAACAGGTGTGATGTGTGTGGAATGTGATAATCTAAATGCAACAAACTAAAAAGGAAATGATTTATTGATGCTAATCCTAAGAAATGAAAACTTTTGGAAAACACAATGTTGTATGCAAACATGTACAAAATGACCTTGAAATGTAAACTAAACTAAATAGAAAGATGCGAGACAGGATGTGTACACCTGGAATCTGAAGAGGGATGAGATGGAGGTCTAGAATCCTGATGAAATTATTGCAGAAGTTGACTAGGACACTTGTGCCAATCTGGGTGACTTGGTCCTAGATCTAGAAAAACTAGTCTAGAGCCTGTTTTTGCCAAATGGGTGTCTGAATATAATAAAATCACTGAAAGGCAGGTTCAGTGGGACTAGGTCTCCATTTTTGGTGTCTTATTTCACTTCTAAATTTCTAGAAACTCGAAAGGGGGAATGAAAGCCCTCAGTCTGCACTTCAGTTCTTCACAGGTGTCTGCTTCTTAAACTTTGATTTCTAGGCTTGAAAGTGAATTTTAGTGGATGTTTGGACTTTGCAAGCAAGGAGAGGTCTTCAACAAGTCTTCAGCCTTATGTTCAATGATCTGGAAACCCTTAGATTACCTAAATCTACAAACACACCAAGAGACAAAGAGAGAAATGTTGATTGTTAGGGCATGGGGGTTTGCCTTGGTCAAACCCCTTTTAGGTAACTAAACCAAAATGAATAGAAAATGTAATGAAGTATGAAATAATTAAGTAATGGAGTTAGTACCTTGCCATGATGATTGATCTTGATTTTTTGTAGCAATCAGCCCTTGAATGCTTCAGAAAGATGTCATGATGACGTATAATTCTCAAACACTAGCTTGCTTGAGAAGAAGGATAGATGAGTGATTGAGAAGAATGAGTTGTGAGTTAGGAGAGAATAGAATAGAAATTAGCATGAAAAGGATGATAAAAACCCTTATTTATACATGTTGTTCCCTAATTTCCCCAAAAATAACACAACACGGGCCAACCTTAGGGTTTAGGAGACCATTTCCCGCAAGAATTTTGTTTTAAGTTTAAATTTTATGTCGAAAGGGACTAGGTCGCCTAAGGTTTCAACCTAGTCCACTTGGAAAAATTCAAGTGGTGGTCGGGAATTAAAATGTGTTTAATGATGTTTGTCAAGATTGTCTCCTGAAACACACTAAAGTAAGACATATAAGTGCATTAGGGGGGCATTTTAGCATAAGAAAGGGTTGATTTAGTGATGAAAATCCTAGGAAAATGTGAAAATATTTTACAACACTTTGGTACAAGGCTTGGAAAGGGGTAAAAAGAGGTCCAAAATCCATAGGCAAGGGCCCAAATGAGTGAAAAGTTTCAAGGCTACACTTTTTGGTGACACATTTAGTGCCCACTTTAGTGAGAGGATGAACTTGCTTCAAACTCACACTAAAGTAGTCCAATGGAGATGGTGAAGAATAGTGAAGAATGAAGAATGCAGTCAAGCCCCCAGTGTTTAAGATTCTAAGTCAAGTTGACATACATGCAAGAAGACACATTCAAGGGTGAATGATTTGTAGAAAAATGAGATACATGATCATGCAATGACAAGAACTAGAAGGGAAGAGAGGAATGAAAGAAAAAAGGTGGATCAAGCTTCAACCGTTTGTCCAGCTAGTTGTGGATCAGATCTAGGCTATTTGTCCAAAAAGGAGTGTGTAGTCACTCTAGGGCAATGAGACGTTTGGTTGTCCGCCAAGTGAGAAGGCCCAAAAGGTGAGAAACATACACTCAACGGGTATGTACTCCCACACACACAAAGGTGGCTATGGGGAAAGTCGTGCCACTAGTTGGGCTTTCTGCTTAACCATACCAAAGTTATACCTCTTGATAACTTTGATTAGGTGCCATAAAAGAGAATGATGTTTGATGGTGTAAGGAATATTCAAAGGGATTTTTCTTAGTCCATGCAATGTCTCAATCTTAAGGAACATCATGTGTAATGTCTCCAAGAGAGGAAAAGTGCAAATTGACTCATCTTGTTTGCAAGACAGGGAAAATGCAAATGGTCTCATCTTGTTTCCAAGAGAGGAAAAGTGAAAATGTCTCATCTTGTTTGCAAGAGAGGAAAAATGCAAGTGTCTCATCTTGAGAAACATTGTACCTAATGTTTCTAAGAGAGGGAATCACAATTAAAAGAAAACCGCACAATGAAATGTGAGTTTTGATGTATGCCCCCACTTTAAAGTGGTTTCTAGCACCATTACTATGAGAAATTGCTTTAAATTAGAATAAGAAGAAGACATGAGAGCTTGTTCGGAAATCCCTATGCCAAGGCATATGTTTCTGAGAAGCTACATCATGAAAAGGGGAATATGTCACATGTTATTCAACTTAAGACATGTCATCCACATCCCAAGCTTGTTCTTATATGTTCATGAAAGGTTAACAACTAGTCAAGAGAGGCAACGAAAAGTGACATACGAGGACAAGGCTACCTAACCCCTTGCCCCCACTTAGTGTAGGGAAAGAGTGAGCTGAAGGGATTGTTGAAATGTAAGGAAGAGTGAAAACTTGTATCAATTAGAGGAATGAGGGGCTCCCACATAAGGGAGAGCACCAATATCCTTTAGATGTTGGATTTTGTTACTCAAGGCCTTACATCCATTAGTGGAGTGACCATGGGTTCAGTGGTAGGCACAAAAGGAATTCTTGGAAAATAATTTTTTCCAAGTGCAGGGAGGAAGGGAGATCAAGTGATCTTGGAGGAGTCTCAACAAGATACCCTCTTGATCAAGGGTGGAAGGTGTTCCTTTATCTATTGACAAAGAAGGGTCTTGCTTAGTATAGGATGTCATACTTACACAAGGCGCTATAGATTGTGAGATTTTGTACGCTCCTTTGGAGGAGTGTGTAAAATATAAATCATTAGTGGGTTGTGAGATGACATTGGCATTAAGCAAAGAGTCCTTTGTGTTTTTCGATCAGTGTAAAGGATCATTGTCTAAGGTTGGTTTAGAAGGGTGATTTGGGAGGGTGTTGATATGAGGTGAAGGCTTGGTGATTTCGATCAAAGGACAATAACCAAGACCATGATTAGCTGTTTGCATGTGAGGCTCAATAGGGTGGAAGATACCTTGTTCACTAGCACCACATCCTTTTCCATTGTAGCCAAGTTGTTTCATAAGATCACAACCTTTTCAATAGATCTTTTTCAGCGCTTTTGGATCGGGTGTTTGTTCAGTGTTGGCTTCATTGTCTAAAGTAGTTGAGGTGGATGCTTGTGAAGGATCTCTCGAGCCTTGTGTTGACAAGACTGTGTTTCCCTTTTCAAATTATTTGTGTGTGATCTTGTACTCTCCTATGATTGTAGGTGTGAATTCTAAGGACCCCCTATCATCATCTAAGATCTTCATGATTTTCTCAATATGTTGTTCTTTGTTTGTGTTTTGTGAGGGTTCCACTTGTGTAGTTGGTGTTATTGTGTTGATGTGATTCTCTTTGTTTTTCTCAATGTTCAAGCAACTTTTTGGTTCAGGGTTGGCTTTAAGTGTGTACACTTTTTTGTTGTAGATGTACATCTTACAATGAAGAGTGGAAGGAACCCCATTCATTGCATGAATCCATGGTCTACCTAAGAGAAGATTATATGAGAGTTATGAGGCATAATTTGGATCTTTCTTACCAATGTGGCCATTCCAACTATTAGAGGTAAAGTGACCACACTGAGTAGTTGCTTAGTGACGTTTTCAAATCCCCTGATAGATAGAGAATCAGGTTGAATGTTTGATCGATCAATGCCAAGCCTATCCATAAGACTCACACTACACACATTAAGGGAAAAGCCTATATCTACAAGAGTTTTTTTGATCCCTTTAGTTTTTTATTGAGAGATTATTATGAAAGCTTCATTTTTTTTTGTACATTGAAAGGACAGAGCTCACTTTGGTGAAAAACAATATTAGCATTGAGTTTGTGAATAATAGTTGTTATGTCATTTGGTTTCACATTAGAAGGGATAGGAACTTGTTGTAAGGCATTATGCATCATGATGTGATAGTGAGGGGAGGCTTGAATAAGATCCCGTAATGATATTTTAGCGGGAGTACTTCTTAGTTGGTCAACAAGATCATACTCCCTAACGCGTGAATTTAAGCTAGGGGAAATAGGTAAGATGGGATTAGGTAAAGGTAAAGGTTTTGAGGTTGGCTGTTGTTGGTAGGGATTGTTTCTTGTGTAATGTGTGTGAGCAATGGTATTAGAACTCGATTTATGCGACACATTAGCCTTAGGTGGGTAGAGGATGAATTCAGGTTGGTTGGGAGTTTGTTGTTTGTTTGAAGGGGGGTAAAGGATACGTTGAGGTTGAATAATATTAACATCCTTGAGCAAGGGAGAGGCTAATTATGTCTCTTAATTTGCTTCTAAGGATGGAATATTATTATAGTTATTAAACATTTCCTTATTGTGTCTCATGATATCCTCCCTAGGAGGAAGGGTTTTAGGAGAACTAAAAACCAAATGCTCTTGACAATCAAAGGTTGGTTCTTCTTAAATGACTTAATCACTAGGAGGGGAATTATCAATGGTTGAATTGTCATGCATAGGAAGGGTTTCGCTAGGTGAAGTGGGACAACTAATATTCTCATGACCTTTTCTAATTTTATTTTCTAATAGCGAAGTATCTTCTTCAAAACAAGGAGAAGTAGTTAGGAGAAGAACAAATTTCATTATCATGATTAGCTATGTTTGTGTTGTCTTGATTAGGAATGTCTTGTCCACTAAGAGAAGTAATAGGAGAGAAACAACTCAGATTCTCAAAACTCTCATTGATTGGTTCTTCTAATACCAAAATATCTTCATCACTAAGAGGAGAGATATTAGGGGAAAAACAAATATGATCATTAGGAATGTCCAAAGTTGTATCTTTTATCACTAAAACACTCTCATAGGGAGAGGATAGGAAAATTTTCTTAGCATGTCTAGATATGTAAGCTAATAACATTGTTTGAACAAAAATGAAAAGTACATGTAACCATTTCATGCAATGTTTTAGCAATATAAACAATGTATATGCAAAGATACAAAACATTTTTATCCAATATATGCTAAGCTTTAAGAATGTACATGAAAGAATGAAAAGTAATTTTAACAAACTAATGCAAATTTTTATGAATAAAAACATTGTATATGAAAAAATGAAAATTACTTTTATCAATGTTAAGAAAAAATTGCAGAAATGTAAGCATTTTTAGATCTAATGATGAAATGATTTTAAGAATGACCATCCTAAAACGATGATGTTGAGCTAGAAGCCTAAAACCTATGCTCCTAAAACTTTCTAGACTTATAGTATATGATACTAGGATGCTAAGAAAGAACATAAATGAGGTTTTTGGCACTATATCAGATAGTGAAAATTTTGGACAGGGACTAAGTCACCCAGAATGGTGAATTAGTCCTAGTTATGGGGTTTTTTTCAAAAATTGCAACTAGTTTGAAGGGATGTGATGTTGGATGATCAAAAGAGGAAAGGTATGTGCATATTTTGGGTGATTGACAATGATTTGAGATGCAAGAATGAAAATTATATACACTTTCATGCATGCAAAAAAATGTGAAACCCTAGAATGCAATTAAACCAATACAAAATGCAATGCCAACTAAATATAGGGTGAGAAGGACTCTAAATCAGAAAATAAGGGTGTAGGCATGTGAGGTTCACAAAAATGAACCACCAGAAATTTTCAATAGTGAAAGAGGATTCCCCAATAGGCTCCTAGGGTTTATCACCTAGAAGCTTGGTTGGTACAATGCCTCTTTCACACTGTGTATTCTTAGTGTTTCATTCAAAGATTAGGGGTTTGGAACAGGTGTGATATGTGTGAAATTTGATGATGTAAATGAAACAAACTGAAAAGGAAATGATTTATTGATGCTAATCCTAAGAAATGCAAACTGCTGGAAAACACAATGGTGTATGCAAACATGTACAAAATGACCTAGAAATGTAAACTAAACTAAACAGAAAGATGTGAGACAGAATGTGTGCACTTGGAATCTGAAGAGGGATGAGATGGAGGTCTGGAATCCTGATGAAATTGTTGCAAAATCCAACTAGGACACTTGTGCCAATTTGGGCGACTTAGTCCTAGATCTGGAAAAACTGGTATGAAGCTCGTTTATACCAAATGGGTGTTTGAATATGCAAACATCACTAAAAGGAAGGTTCAGTGGGACTAGGTTGTCATTTTTGGTGACTTAGTCCACTTTTAAATTTCTAGAAACTTAGAAGTGGGAACAAAATCCCTTGGTTTGCACTTCAGTTCTTCACAGGTGTCCGCTTCTAAAACTCTGATTTCTAGGCCTAAAAGTGACTTTTAGTGGATTTTTGGACTTTTCAAGAAAGGATATGTCTTCAAAAAGTCTTCAACCTTATATTCAATGATCTGCAAGCCTTTAGAGTACCTAAATCTACAAATACACCAAGAGACAAAGAGAGAAATGTTGATTGTTAGGGCACGGGGGTTTACCTTGGTCAAATCCCTTTTAGGTAACTAAACCAAAATGAATAGAAAATTCAATGAAGTATGAAATAATGAATTAATGGAGTTAGTACCTCTCCCTGATTATTGATCTTGATTTGTTGCAGCAATCAGCCCTTGAATGCTTTAGAAAGATGTCTTGATGACTTAGAATTCTCAAACCCTAGCTTGCTTGAGAAGAAGGAGAAATGAGTGATTGAGAAGAATGAAGTGTGAGTTAGGAGAGAATAGAATAGAAATTAGGGTGAAAAAGATGAGAAAAACCCTTATTTATACATGTTGTGCCCTAATTTCCCTGAATATAACACAACACAAGTCAACCTTAGGGTTTAGGAGAACATTTATCACAAGAATTTTGTTTTAATTTTGAATTTTATGCCGAAAGGGACTAGGTCACCCAAGGTGGCGACCTAGTCCACTTGGACAAATTCAATTGTTGGTCGGGAATTAAAATGTGTTTAATGATGTTTGTCGGGATTGTCTCCTAAAACACACTAAAGTAAGACCTATAAGTGCATTAGGGGGTCATTTTAGCATAAGAAAGGGTTGATTTAGTGATGACAAGCCCAGGAAAATGTGAAAATGTTTTACAACACCTTACAACACGTTGGTACAAGGCTTGGAAAGGGGTAAAAAGAGGTCCAAAATCCATAGGCAAGGGCCCAAATGAGTGAAAAGTGTCAAGACTACACTTTTTGGTGACACAAGAAGCTTAATTGTCCAATTAATTGAAGGGGTGCAAACATAGTGTGAAATTGTAAAGGTGTACAATTTTCTACTCTACAAATATAATAGGTAAAATATGCCCCCTAGTTTGTGACAAAAATAAAAACATGTCAATTCCATAAACTCGCAAATAATAGAGATTAAATAAGAACTTTTACATTCAAATCTGAAACTATATTCAATCATGTGAAATGATTACAACTTTATGCAAGAAAACAATCAACAAAATCAGATTTATAAAACTTGGCTCTCATATCCATTCCCTCACAAATGTTTTTTGAGAAGTCTTCCAACTTTTTCTTCAACCCGACATTATTTTATTCCTTTGTTTCTGCTCAAAATGCATTAAAATATGTTTACAACAGCCCCAAAATGGGTTGCTCTCTACTCCACATCTCTACTCCTTCCTTCTCTTCACTTCTCACACATTGGTGCCTTGTATTTCCTTCATTAGCACTTCTCAAACCTAAAAAAAAACCTCCAATTAATACCTCTATAGAGGCATCTATTCTCCTTACCATACCTCCTAAACTTCTTCCCATGTTTTTCTTCAAAAACCCCCAAAAAGTGCATTGAAAACCATCAATTATTGCCCTGGAACGGCAACCCAACTCTCACCAAGAATAGATATTCATATTCTAAGTTTATACCACATTAAATGGGACATTTTAAGCCTCCATAACTCTTTCAGGTGTTGTATTTACTCCCAGGGGTTTTTTTCTCTAATCTATGCATTTAAAAAAAATTAAAATCTTGATTTTCTACCTCTTTTATGTTTCAAATTCCCTCCAGATTATTTATGCAATAGATAAATAGTCAATTAAGGAATAAAAATAAATATTTAGTTTTAATGACCTCCATAATACCTTTCCAAAATAAAATTTATCAAAATGGTCTTTCGAAATGTGGAATCGGGTGTTGGGAGGCAAAAAAATAAAGTTTTCTATTTCTCATGAAAATTGGTGTGGAAGTTTGGAATAGCACCCCATGGAACCTTGCAAAAAAAAATTACTCTAGCCATCCAAAATTATTAGATATTAAACTTTTTGTAAATTATCAACATTTTTTTAACAAACTTCCTGCATTAAAATATCTCAAACTAGAAAAGGCATGGATTTGATTCTTTTTACAAAGTCCATGTGCTACCTCCATGAATTCCCCTGCCAAATTATTTTACTCCAATCCTTATGAGTTTTTCATAAATAATTTTTGAAAACCATCTATGAAATCTTAAAACAATGATTTGACAATTATTGTCTTTATGCAAATTTGAACACACCAAGAGCTTTCCAAAGTTGAGAGATTCCAAATGAACCCCAAAAAACACCAAAATTGAAATTTAAACCTAAAACTTGTTTTTGGTTGATGTCGATTGCTAGTCTACTCGGATACTCTTGCATCAGACACACTAGGTAGGAAAAAAAAATTGTGAGTAGAACTCACAAAGTGGAGTTGGGTAATAGAACTACCCTTTTAGGTTGTAAACAACCTATAGCAAACTCTATCACTAATTTAGGCAGAGAGAGTTTCTTCCTTCACCTCTTCCAACACTTAGCTAGGACACTTGTTGTCCTCCTCCACCAAGTGTGCAATCTATTCATCATTTCTCTCATGGACTCACATCCACCATAAACCATCCTCCTTCGCCATATCTCTTCTTTTTTTTCCTTCTCTATGGGATCCAACCCACCACAAATTGACCACCTCTACAAATTTCCTCCTGCACCATCATCTACATCCTCTATGCACAAATATGCAACATTCACATACCAATATGCCATTACAACTTCATCTTCTACTACTACAATCTCTTTTTTAGAGGGTAAACAATCAGCATTTTTAAATTTAAAATCAAAAATTGCCTTCTCTCCTTCCCCAACATCAACTTATTCATCCTAAAAACCCTCCATGTACACATCTTCACAAGGTTGTTCGAATTTTTCCCATGTAGTAATGTCCTCCAAAGAACCATTGTTTGCTACATCTTATTTATTGTCTACATTGAAGATAACTTCATCCAACATTTTCCTCTCAAATAACCTATCTAGCATCCTCATCTCTTCTTTCAACAAGATATCAAGGTATTTGCAAGATCATCATGGAAAAAATAGGCCCTTAAGTGGTGAAAATTTCAGAAAAATCATAGTTATGCAACTTGATGTATAAATTTGAATAAGTTATCTATATTATTTCAAAAATATGTAAGAATAGAATCTGTAGCAAATTGAATGTAATTTTTAAACTACTAGGTTTTTTTTTTTTTTAAATCTATTTGGTGAAAATTTGAAATTTCAATGTAATAGCACTTAAATTTCAGGGAAAAAATAAGAAGTACGTGTCTGTCTGACCACCCTAACCTCAAAAAATTGATATTTTTTTATAATATTTTAGATATAAGTAGAAGACTCATGTCCCGATATGATGCATATTTTTTTATAATTTTTTCCAAGTAAATAATCAATTATGATTTTTTTATTACAACTTTTAAAAAATATAAAAAACGCTTATGTCTGACCACCTTAACTTGGTCAAAACTTCATGAAATTCATTTTTTTTAATCCTATAGTATGTGAAGCATACAATGTGATGCATATTTCGGATTCACAAAATGTGATACCATTTGAAAGCTATAGATGTTTTTCAATCAACCTATCAATCAGGAATTTAGTTGTAATTCAAATAGAAAATGAATAATAATTATTTATTAAATTCAAAGTAAAGAATAATTTACATTGGTGGAAAGCTGGGAATATCCTTTAAAAACCCTTTTTGTTTCATTAATTTTGGGTAAAAAAAGGTCGTCAGCCACATACCCTACACATACCCTTCATACTGCCACTTTTTGGCACATCATGATTTTGCACATACCCCTCATCCTCTTCCTTACCAACCTGCTTGTCAAATATAAGACTATCCATGTTCTCAATTTATGATTGCAAACCTTCTTCATCCACCTCACACAATGTACTCCATTTGTATATTACTGCTGTAACTTGGGCCTCCTTATCTTCTTCATTTGTGTGGGTTTCCCCCACATATTCTTACTTGCATTCAACCCTTTCCAAAGGGTTGCAACAATCTCTCTTTATAGAAGCCTTATCTTCACTTTCCTCTTTCATGAGAACATTCTTCTTCCCATGTCTCTCTTCCCACATTCTCATTTCTCTTTAATCTTCATTTCTAAAATATTCACTTCAACCTCCATCTTTTCAATCTCTTCATGGTGCTTCCTATTTTCCGCTTCTTCCCAATATTGTTCCCAGAACAAGATTCTTACGGGCCTCCTCATGACCCATCCCATTCTCTTAGGTATAGACTGCCTCATGCTCGGCGATTTGTCTACAGACTCTAACCCTCTAACTTCATTCTCCACCCACAAGTCCTAGCATAGAATGCCTCACATTCAATTCTTTGTCTATGCACTCAGACCCTCTAGCTCTAATACCACTAATGCAAAAAAAAAGCTCATTCCACAAACTCACAAATAATAGAGATTAAATAAGATCTTTTGCATTCAAATCTAAAACTATATTCAATCATGTGAAACAATTATAAGTTTATGCAAGAAAACAATCAGGAAAATCATATTTACAAAACTTGGCTCTCATATCCATTCCCTCATACCTATTGTTCTAGAAGTTTTCCAAATTTTTCCTCAACCCAACATTATTTCAGTCCTTTGTTGCTGCTCAAAATGTATTAAAATGTCTTTATAACAACCCCAAAATGGGTTGCTCTCTACTTCACACCTCTACTCCTTCCTTCTCTTCACTTCTCACACACTGGTGCATTGTATTTACCTCATTGGAACTGATCAAACCTACAAAAAAAACCTCCAATGAATACCTCTACAGAGGTAGCTCTTCTCCTTCCCATTCCTCCCAAACACCTTCCCACGTTTTTCTTCAAAAACCCTCAAAAAATGCATTAAAAATTATCAATTATTGCCCCAGAATGGGAACCCAACTCTCCCCAAGAATAGCTATGCATATTGTAAGTTTATACCGCGTTAAATGATACATTTTAAACCTCCATAACTCCTTCAGGTGTTGTCTTTACTCCTAAAGGCTTTTTTCTCTATTATGGGCATTTTAAAATCTCTAAATCCTTATTTTCTGCCTCTTTTATATTTCAAATTCCCTCCATATTATTTATGCAATAGAAAAATAGTTAATTAAGGAATAAAAAACAATATTTAATTTCCATGACCTCCATAATACCTTTCCAAAATAAAATTAATCAAATTGGTGCTTTGGAAGTGCGGAATCGGGTGTCGAGAGGCAAAAAAAATGAAAGTTCTTTGATTAGCATCAAAATTGGCATGAAAGTTTGGAATGGAACCCGATGGACCCTTTCAAACATATTTTACCCCTGCCCTCAGAAATAATGAGATATTTCACTTTTTTATAAATTGTCGACATTTTTTTAACAAACTCCCAACATTAAAATCTCTCAAACTGGAAAAGGTATGGTTATTTGATTATTTTTGCACATTCCACGTGCTACCTCCATGAATTCCCCTATCAAATTATTTTACTCCAATCCTTGTGATTTTTCCATAAATAATTTTTGAAAATTGTCTATGGAACCTTAAAACGATGATTTGATAAAAACTGACTTTATGCAAATTTGAACACATCAAGAGCTTTATAAAGGTGAGAGATGCCAAATGAACTCGAAAACACACCAGAATTGAAATTCAAACCTAAAACTTATTTTTGGTTGATGTTGATTGCTATTCTATCCAAATGCTCCTACATCATTTTGATATTTCATCATGTAATTATTTTGAGAAGAAGAAAAAAGTGTTGTGTAACGTTTAAATATAGTAATTTGACAAACCTATAGGTATAAGGGTAAAAGCACAAACATGTGTCACACTATTGGCCAAATAAATAGTTTTGAGTGAAATATTTTCGATCAGACAAGTTTCGGCTGAATAGGTTTTGATCAAAACCACATGGCCTATATGTGGCACATAGGGTTTCGGCTGAATAAGTTTCACCCAAATCTCAAAAGATTAAATTTTTCATTTTCCCGCTTTCAAATTGACTCTTTTAATGTGTGAGGTTTCTATAGAAAGGGTTTTGGGTGAAACCCTTTCTACCAAAATTGTCTATGTGGAATCCTAGCTGGTAGCCAACTTAGTTTTTTTTAGAATTTTCTAAAACTTTCAACTTCAACTAAGTATTTCTTCAATCAGAATGATTTTTTCTACAAAAAGAAAAAAAAAAACCCTTTTGTAGAGCTCGGAGTGGTGAATCCAAATATGCAATTTTTTAAATATTTTGATTAGTTTTAATATATTTTATTTTTAAAATAATGCAAGTAGGTTGTTAACGTTAAAAAATAAGTTGATTAGAAATTAAAAAAAAATAGTATTTAAAACATATTAATTTTTTTTAAAAATATATGGGGCACAAGAGGAGAGAGTCTTCTTCAAAAAGATATAATTTTTTTTTGAAAATGATTAAAAAAATAGACAATAGTTGACAACCTGTGAAAACTGTCGAATTCTGACAAGTTTGACTTTAAAACGTTATTATGAAAAAAATATATGTCAAAATTTGAATTTTTTTTTTCCATGCACAAGATATTGAAGTTACCTATTTGGAGAAAAAAATTAGGGAGAAATAAAAAAATTTCAATTTATTTCTTCACGGCCCATGAAGTCATTTTTTCTGAAATTTTCAGCATTCTAAAATTTGTTCTTAAATTGATAAAAAAGGTAATGAAAACAATTTTTAAAAAATATGAAAAATTACAGGAATAAACTTCATCAAAATTTCTACATTTCATTAGTTTACATTATTTTGAGATTCAAAACATAAAGACCACTTTTATGTGGTCGAAGTTTATAATTTTTTTTGTAGTTGGTCGTTTCATTTATAAAGTGACACATGATTGTGCTTTTACCCATGAGTCAAATTATCTAATTGTTATGGATTGTGTAAGAATAAACATTAGTGTGTCAAATATTGATCCTCGTGTTAGGAAACACATGAAGTTCATATATATTCTCATGTGGTAATTACCATATTATTATTTTAGATTATAGACACTACAAATTGACCTAGGCCTGCGACCCTTAACTTCGTCACAATTCTCTCATCTTCTTTTTTCATAATTAAATAATGTAAATTATTTAATTATTTTCTAAATTCGTATGTCCTCTATTAATTAAATAACTTTAATTATTTAATTAATTTATTCTTACCTTTATTCTTTCTTGATTAATTAAATAAATATTATTTATTTAATTACGTCGCTAATTAAATCTATATTCTATTAAATAATCATTTTAATTTTTTTAATAAATTCTTGTCACACTTTCAACTATAATTAAATAATCACTTTAATTATTTAATTATTCTTTAGCCTTTTGTCCTTTTAATTAAATAAATCTTTATTTAATTTAATCCCAAAATCTTGAATGTTGAATTAAATCATTATTTAATTCATAATAGGAAAGGATTTATCCATATCATATTCCTCTATAATTAGATAATCTATTTGTTATCTAATTATTCATTTATCACTTATGTCAATAGTTAATTTGATCATTCAATTATCTGGTGAGATAATATTTAATTGTCTCTAATGAATAGTCTTTTGTCTTGATCACTTCATCAATCTCATCTTCTACATGCAATATTTATTCTTTTGTATCTCAACTAGTTTCCACTAGTGATTAACTTTTATTTAATTTAATCCCCACCATTTATGCTTTATCACTTACACTAATTTAACCCTAATCCTATTGCATCTCACATCTTTTAATCATAATCATCGATTTATCTTTTAATCTCAACCTATCATTCGAAAATCATATTTTCTATAAATTAGCTTTACCCCTACCATTATTACTCTTCCAAAAATCTTATGAGTTTTGGAAGCAACTTTAGAATCTTCAATGTTTTGCTATTATCATTGTCATAAGGCCACACTTGCATGCTTAATTAAAATATGAGGGAAATTATCTTACTACAACAAAATGGAGAAGAGGAATGAGGTGATTCATGGAATTACATGGATGTTTGGTAATATCATTCATTTATGCATTGTTTCTATAGTTTTCCATTGTTCTCAATTATTAGCTTAGGTTTAATTTGAGTTATGCTTATATTGCTAATCCATGAATTTTCCTTGTGCTACAAAGATATCAACATGTAAGGATGATATAAATAATGCCATGTAAGGTATACTCATATTAGAATGGCATAAAAAAAATATTCTAAAACATAATCACATGAATAAATTGTATTAGCCATGGTTTATCATTTTGATTAAGATTAGAGATTAAGGAAAATCCTTAATGACCTTATAATATGGACTCATGTCTTATTTATTATAATGTTAAGGTTTGTATGAACCATCACTCACTTTTATTATGATGTAGCATCATAAATTTTCATCCTTGACAATTTCACACTAGGTTTAGTCCCACTCTATGTGCCTGGACCCAATTGTGCTCTTATTTTTCTTATTTTCTGATCATCTTTGAAAATTTCAGATTAAATTGGGAAATATGATTTAAGGATTATTTAACGATGCTGAAAGCCCAAAAATAGGTTTGGACTATGGTGCTAGGGCTCACCTATCCAACCTATTTAGCCCTAATTAAATATGGTAGTGTCATCATTTTAACATTTAAAATTTTGAATTCAATTATCGATTGTCGGTTATCAATTTGTAAGAAATCAAATAAACTCATATAAATATGTCTTTTTCACCATTTTAAATCCTAGGTGAATTAATGGAGCAATTGAGCATCTCAAAAAGCAATCAAGATCATAATTAGTAGGATTATTGTAGCATTATTTCAATAAAGCATCATATTAGAAATACATCAACCTTCAATGTGAGTTTATTCATGTTTCATGTCCATTTATTTTGCGAGCACTAACACTTTCAATACTTCAAATAAAGCATCCAACTCTCCTTGAAGGTAATGAATTTAATGACTTCAATCTATCAAGGAATGCAGATTTGAGTGTGAAGTTACAACAATTGTCAATTTATCATTCTTTTGTCTATTTTTCTCTACTTGACCAAAGGTAAGCATTGTTCTTATATCATCATAGTGATTGTGGAGGTAGAAATAAAAAAATGAGGTTTGAATTAGGAAAGCCCCTATACAACACAATCATATCCCCTCTTTATTGTGTGTAGGTTATAGATATAAATAAAATTAGGGAAAGGATTGAAGATCTAATTGCTCATTCAATAATTCAAGCCTCACATGTAAAAGAATTAGGGAAAGTGGAATTTTTAAGAAACAGATGAAGTTTCGACATTGAGGATAGAAAGGAAGTGCCTATAGGTAGGGACCAACTAAGATCTAAATTCTATTTCTGAAGGTCTACATTCTTAGGTCTAGGGCACCAGTGCCACTGTATAGCCATATCAAACTCAAATGTATATGGTTGGCTCCTCTATGTATATACTCTACTAATTTGTACTCTATTTCTAGTTTTATATTCTATGTTTTCCTAAAATCATAACAGTTCACTATAGTTGCATAACTAACCTAGATCTATATTTCCATCTTCAAATTGAGTCAAATAACAATAAATTGATCAATCCTCCAATAAAAGAATCAAAACCATGATTCACCATTCTAACTCTTTCATTGAGGTTAGTAGCCAAGTGGGTGTTTGTGATCATTTTTGGTTCCTTCCATTGGTATGTAGGAGAAGGTGTGATTTAGACCCTAGATCCCTTTTTCTCATATCACATATGATGTGTATTATTCATCAATATGAATGTTTAGTAAGGCCATATGCATATTAAAATAAATAATATGAAAAAGGTAATGTTTAAGAGAGAGGTTTTAGACAAAGTAATGAATTTAAAATCATTGGTTAAAAATAATAGTGACAAAAATAGTGTTTATTTGGTGAATGATTCATCTTGTTTTAGGATAATATTTTCTCAAATGAATGATCATATTTAGAATCATGACTTTGGATAAATTATTTGAGTATTTTTTTGAATGGATTAATGTTTATATGCAATTTAAGATTTAAGATTAATATTACTTTAGAATAACTATTCAAGAATTATTTTTCTATAATTATTGATCTCAATCCAAATATCCTAGACTAATGGGCATGTGCAAGAATATGGGTCCACAAAGAGGGGAAGTGTCAAGAAAAAAAGAGTTGACAAAAACGGGATCCTAAACCTAAAATTAGAATGGGCACCCATTATACTTCAAGTACTCGTTCTAGAATAAGTACCCATTTAGAAATCCATACCCATTTCTTAATGCTATTTAATATATTTTTTACAAACAACTATCAAGTAATTTTTTTCTACACTTCAATTGACTAAGAGTGACTAGGGAAAAATGGATAGCCATTTTGGAGCTATTTACACTTCGAAATAGTTCCTACCACCTCCTCCCACCAGGGATAACTTTATGAAACCCCCCCTTGACAAAGGTTTAAAATCCTGGCGAATCTTTCCTTTTATTTGAAAAAATAATTAATTTTTCTAGCGAATCTTATGTACAGTATTAAAAAAATTGTAAAATCCTGGCAAATCTTAATGAATAATTGGTAAAAATAATAATCACGGTGACGAATCCTAGTGAATAATCACTAAAAATATTAATTACAATGGTGAATCTCTCTTTAAAAAAAATTCATAGTTGGTCGACGTAGTTGCCCCATATAATTTTTATTTTTTTTAATATTGAAGTAGGGGCCCAAGGGTGGCAACCACCGGCGAGGTCAAGGGGAAGTGCCCCTTGTGAGGGTCAAGGGGGAATAGCACACATGGATGAATTTTTTATGCATTCACTATTGAAAATGCATTGGAGCACACACAGATGAAGTTTTTTTAAGAAATCTCACTTGAAAAGTAAGACTAAATGAAACTTGAAAATTTTACCATCGATTAGCTTTTAAATCAGACAGCTGCAAGTTCATTCCATGAGCGAATATCGACGTGAGTGAACATCATCAGTGGGACACTTAGGGATGTCATGCCAATACAATGATGATGACGTATGTCAAGAACTATTGACAACAATGAACGGTGGAGATCAAACAAAGCTTTGATCAGATGTCTTTCCGGGAGCTTCGCGTGAATATTGTAGATTCCCTTCATGATTCTTCAGAATTACACAAGTGGTGTACCTGTACCTTGGTGGACCCCAGGTGGAGTATGGAAGCCTTATCGACATGACTGAACATCATTGGTGGGACAATTAGGGATGTCTCGTCGATACAACGATGATGATGTATGTCATGAACGATTGGAAACAGTGAATGATGGAGATCAAACAGAGCTTTGATCGGACGTCTTTCCAGGAGCTTGGCGTGAATATAGTAGATTCCCTTCTTGATTCTTTGGAATTACACAATATTACTGGTGAATATTATTAATATTTTTAAATTTTACTGTATAAACTATTGGCGAATCAATGCCAATGATGCATCATTTACATGGTGAATTAATTGAGAGAAAAAACAAAATTGTAAAAACCTGGTGATTCAGTCTTCATTTTTGCTTGTACTATTCGCCATTTTTGGAGCTCCCAATTTCTATTATTTGCCAATTGGCGAAGATTCGCCACTAAATTTTTCCCTACCTCCCACCCATGTAGCGAGTTTTTGCGACCTCCAAGTTTAAAGGATTTTTGGGTTTTTTGCTCTATATTAATGTTTATTTGTAATTAGGTTTTATATTCTGGGTATATAATTTAACATTTATAGTTTAAAATTATAGTTTATATTTTAGGTTATTTTAATTTTCATAATTAGGATGAATTTCATAGCTCGTAAAACCTATTTTTAAATATATGGAAAAAAATAATGGATACAATAAACTTGTAAAGAATAATATCTCCTAAAAGATATAGAAACCAAAACCTAACTAGATATAGAAACTAAAACCCTAAAACCCTAAACCCTAAACTATAGACCCTAAACCATAAATGATAAACCATAAACCCTAAACCCTAAACCCTAAACTATAAACTATAAATCATAAACCATAAACCATAAACTATAAACCATAAACCATAAACCATAAAACCTGAATCATAAACTCTAAACCCTAAAACTAACTGCATATAATAAGATGAGATAAGGATGTGAGTTTACCTTATGCTCAAATTACACACCTATTAATAGGATTCATAGTTTGAAAGATGTGTATAGCTATCCCTCACACTAGGACATATATATGTACATGGATAATGAGATCTCATGTGTTCATGTTATAAATAAATTAGGCTCTCTTTGCCCATGCTATGATGTCATTATTTTGATCTAATTTATCACTTAAATTTAGAAAACTTTATTTTTACATTATTTTTTTATTATTGGAAAAGAAAGTTTTGAAGGGGCCCCAAAACCCTATACAACAAAAACAGGCTACTAAAATAGATAAGACAAGAAACACAAGAAGCCCCAGAGAAAAATTGTTGTCATAGAATAAGCATTACCATACCAACAGCACCAACAACAAAAAAATAACAAAAAAGAAGGCTAAAAACCATGATTACAACAAATTATTTAAGATCCTAGCCACTTCCAAATCCCTAGAGATGGTCTTCTCATGCATCTCAACAACTTCCTCTAGTTCTTGGGCAAGAATGACATCACTTTTCTTCTTTTTTATTCTATTTCTGATACAAGGACCCACATCCATAGACTTGACCAAGAGATCTTTTTTACCATCATCCTCCACATCATGCACTTCTTTCCCCTTAATAAGAGGTTTCCTAGTCCATTTATAGGCCTTCTCATTCAATACAGACAACCCCTCCACACTAATGTGAATAGATTCTTTTCTAAAATGCACGAGCATGCTCAGGTCCTCATGAATTTTAGTAACCTTCTCCTCAAGAGTAGCTAATCTAGATTCATGGTTCTTGCCCAATTTTGTAGCATCATCTGTAACCTTATCAAAAGCAACATTCATAATCTTGACCTTGTTGATAAAAATAATCTCTAATTTATTGTTGTTAACAATACCATCATTGATATTTTCCAACAAATTTAACTTGACATTGATCTATTTAACCTTAGATAAAGGTCATTTAATTTTTTTGAAGAGGTTCCCAATTTCATCCTTTTCCATCCTGATGACAAAAGTAGAGTCAAACTTCTCCCAATTGATAAGATCTTCCTATAAACTGGTTGATCCCTCGAGATGAACATCATGGAAAATACCTCCAAGAGAATCCAAATTTACTTTACCTTTAATCACAGACATTGCACTAGATGGAGACATTTCCAATTCCACCAAGTCTTTCACATCCCTCTTCTCTCAAGTAGCAATTTCAGGATCCTCCAACTTCTCAAACAAACCTTTCTCACCCACAGTAGAATCTTGGAATTTTCCCCTATCAACCATCACCTCAACCCTTGAGATAACCTCCATGTCCTTACCCAAAACCGTGTTGATGGATTTCTTCCCCTTAGTGCTCTTACCCTGAACCCCTTTGTCACCTTCCCCAGCCAAAATTCTTCTTTTCACACAAGGAGGAAGAGATGACCACATTTGTAGAGCTCTAGATCCCTTTCTTCACCTTAACTAAACCTTTACCCTTTACCATAATCGAAGGAGAATCCTCAATTTTCATATCCATCTACAAACCACCCGACCTAGAGGGCATATCCTCCTTATCCATTTTCTTTTTCAGTTTATCAAATTCATCCAAGGAAATAGAGTGCTCCTCAAAATATCACGTCTCCTCATCCAAATCATCTATTCCATCAAAAACCTTACCCATATCATATATAGAGGGGACTTCCTTAAGCTCTTGGGATTTGGTTAATTTGGAGACTTCAAGAACAAACTTAGCTTTAACATATTCCATAATCAAAAGAATTATGCCATCATGCAAAAAGGGATAACTGGGGTTTTTCCTAGATTCCATAATCTCGTTTTCCAGTGAATGGAGCAGATAAAACTGGAATGACACTAGTTTATTATGCCTAAAGTGGTTAAGAAACATTAAATAAATGCCATAGATGGTGGAGAATCTACCATCTAGAGATAAATACCACATAATCACCATAGTAACTTCACTCCAAATAGGCTTGATGAAATGACAATCATAGCCTCCACATGCCAATTTCTTAAGCTTCTTGCTTTCATTCCCTTTAAATAAATTGGCCAAAGCTAAATTAGTGGCTGACCTTTCCTTGTAAAATTTTCTACCCTTTGTAGATAATCCATTAATCTCTACAATAAAATCATCTATAATACTAATCTCCATTTCAAAGACTCTTAACACCCTATTGTTCCAGCCATTGAAAAATTCATGGGAAATTTTTGTGTCAAACCCATGAAGCTTCAACATGAAAGGAGTAACACCAGCCTTCTCCAGAATTTCCCAGACTAAACCATTCACTTTAAACTCTTCATAGGTAATCTAGGTTTTGATCTGCACATTTCATCCCCCATGATTATCAAACCAAAATTAAACACAACTTTCTCCCTAAGATGAAACATAGGCAAATGAAACAGAAAGTTCTACATACAAAGGATGAGGAAGACCCAAGCACCCAAAATTCATGTAAATCTGGCAACCCAAGGACTAAATATCATCATGTCCACAACAATCAGAATCTTTCCATAAGCTTTTCCATAATAATTGAGACATAGTTGAAGCTGCACATGTCTTTCCACATTAATCAAGAAATTATGAAGCGATAAACAATATTTTCTACATCCTAAAATGCCAACCATCAAGTGATGCTTGATCATACTTAATAAGATTTTGGATCTCACTAGGAATGATGTCATGAGAGTCCCAATGAATATGAAAGGACACCCCTAAATTGGAAAAGCAATTAGCTTCACAAAGAATATGTGACACATAAAATTCCTCACAAGAGTTCAATATGGAAATAGTGTCCTCAATAATATGCTCTATAGACCAAGAAGAATCATGAACCCTCTATACAATCAAGAATATTTAAAGAGTCGGCCTCCAACCATATTTTCCTAACTCCCTTCTCTTGAGTGAGCTTTAGGCCATGATAGACTGTGAAAGTTAAAATTATATGATATTAAGGGTATGAGCCTTTGGTTGTTGGCTCTACAGGAAAGAAGCCCCACCATTTCACCAAAGGGTCTCCCCTTAACACAAAGGTAAAATAGTCTCGGTTATTGACACAGTAGGGAAAGACCCCAAAAGGTTTGAACCTTGGTTATTGGCCCTATAGGCAAGAAGCCACACCACTTCACCAAAGGGTCACCTCCTTTTAAAATTGTATGATATTAAGGGTATGATCCTTTGGTTTTTGGTTCTATAGGAAAGAATCCTCAACATTTCACTAAAGGGTCTCCCCTTAACACCAAGGTCAAATAGTCTCAATTGTTGATGTGGTAGGGAAAGACCCTATGGGGTTTGAACCTTCGTTGTTGGCCCTACAAGAAAGAAGCCCCACTACTTCACCAAAGGGTCACCCCATTTTTTATATTGTTACATTAGATAATGAACTCATTTGAATTACATTTCCAATTATAATTTATTTCAAATTATAATTACATTCATATTTAAATTGGTTAATTTTTTATTCACTTGTTTAATTATGATCCATTGATCATATCCTCCCCCATTGTATATTTGATCCTCATTCTTATACTAATCCCTCTCCTCCTCAACCCTTACTCACTTCCTCCCATAATTTTTACCTCTTGATACCCCTCATAAATATTATCATACACCTCCTTGAACCCCTTCTCTATGATACATTGAACATGATGATTCTAAATAATATAAGAAAATAAAGGTTGTTGAGGCTTTCATATACAATGTGCACTAGATTCAAGAAGTTTATGATGATAATTTGAATAATCCTATTGATAATAATTTTTATATACATAATATGTCTTATTATTCTAATATACATATATATATATATATATATATATATATATATGATATTGTCTAAAAAATTCAATGCAAAGCATTCTAAAATTAATGTGCAATCTTCTATGTATACATTATATATTATAATGAACCTATGTCTTATCTTTCAAATCCTTCAAACAATAATACACTTAGTTAATTTCATTCATATATTAATCACTTAATCATTGTTTTGATGAGTTCTTAAATACATTTTACATTCATTTGCCAATACACATGGTGATTTTTATTTTGTTTATTTTTGTCATATTGCACAAGTTCTCAAGTATTTTTTTTAAAACCTAGTGCAACATATCCTAATATGTTTAATCCAACTTACTCTTCTCTCTTATAAAATTCCTTCCAACATCAATTCAAATATTTCTAACATTATGGGCCTTATCATACTATTAGGGTTTCTCCACTTATTAATCCAATAGTAGTATGTGGGGCTCCTCTCAAAAACATTATGATCGGTCCCTTTGTTTGGAAGATATACATAACTATATCCCTCACACTAAGACATGGATATGTGATATCAAATAATAATCAACTTTTATATCCAACCACCACAATTAAATATAGTAATTTTTACATCTAGTGTAGAGTGCAGCTTAATAAGTCTAGTTCATCCTCATAAAAATGAGATAGATGGATAGAGATGTGGGGCTACATCATCCCTATTACCTTAATTATTTATCTTGCACCAATTTATTGCCAAGTACATCCAATCTAACTAACATATAGATATTTAATCGTGAATTATATAATTTTACTTTCATTACCATATTGAACTTTAAAATTCATCTTAAATGTTAATATTATAATATATCACAATTTTATATTGTCCTAGTTATGATTACAAATATTATCGATTACGAGCTATGATTATTGTAGAAGTTGTGAAAGCCAAATTCACAGAACCCGAAGATCACCTGCATGCAAATAACCTATCACAGAAAGGAGAGATGGAGACAAAAAAGAAAAGGATGCTCTAAAGGCTAAGAATGCATTAATCAGAGAGAATGAAATAATACAAGGAGATTAATCCTTATGAAGGAGATCAAGAAACCCTAAAGTGTAACCTAAAAGGGATGCATTTAATAATTAGAATAATTATTAAATGCCTACAAAATGTAAATTGAGTTAATCTTAAGAGAAATATAAAAGGTAACTTAATTAAAATAATTAAGTAATAAACCGTTTACTCTAACACCCCCCCTTAAGATGAACTTAGGGAGTAGCTACAAACTAAATGCATGAAAGCAATACAACTACCAGCTAGAAAGAAAATAAGGGTCCCGACAACTAGGCCTGATTAGGTACCGAAATACAACCAAATCTCTGTAAAGCGGAGTAAAGGAGAAAATACAGTGGGAAAAACTCCTCTCCAAAAAGAGATGAAAAAGCATGCTGGAAAAAAAAACATGAAGGAAGGAAGGCCTCACAAAGACCCCCCAAGGATAAATTCCTTCACCCCAAGCATGGAGTGCAACTAAAGGTAGTGCGACGATGCCAAAGGTTTAGTGAAGATGTCAACAACCTACTCCTCTATAGGAATATACTCCAAGATGAGAGAACCATCCTAAATCAACTACCTGATGAAGTGAATTTGGATCTCAATGTGCTTAGTCTACTAATGCTCCACTAGGTTGCAGGAAATGTGAATGGCACTCTGATTGTCACACCAAAGAATAGTGGGACTATCAGGAGGAAACCCAAGCTCTATCATCAACTGTCAAATCCATAAAATCTCCCAACTAGCTAGAACTGTTGCTCGATACTCAACCTTTGTAGATGATAATGCAATAGAAAACTACTTCTTGCAAGACCATGTGATAGGACTAGAACCAAGGAAAAAAAAAAAGGTAGAAGTAGACTTCTGATCATTGAAATCACCAGCCCAATCTAAGTCAGTGAAGCCAATAATGTGAGGGAATCCTGAGTGAATTCCATAATGAGTAGTGCCCCAAATTTACCTCAAGATACGTTTGGTAACTTGCCAATGACTCATGTGGATCATGTGAGAATCGAGAGACAAGGCCAACTGCAAAGGAAAGATCGGGATGAGAATATGTCAGGTACAACAAACTGCCAACCAACTACCTGTATAAAGTGGGATCTATTGGAGGAGTAGAGCAAGTGGAAGACAAAATAACACCTGATTGAAATGGTGTGGGAGCAAGATTGCAATCAAGAATGCCAAAACGTTGGAGCATATCAAGAGAATACTTCTATTGAAATATGGAAATCCCATCCGAAGAGTGAATAACCTACAAGCCTAGAAAGAAATGCAAAAGACCAAGATCTGTCATCTCAAACTACTCCATCAAAGCTCTTTGAACACTCTGAATCATGGAGGATGAGCTACTTGTAATAATAAGATCATCAACATATAGCAAAAGAATCAAAATATCACCCTCCTAACATTGAATGTAAATTGTATGATTGAAATGATAGCATGTGAAGTGAGAGGAAAGCAAGAAAGAGTCCATCTTCTCATACCAAGCCCGAGGGGCTTGTTTGAGACCATACAATGAACACCGAAGTCTACAAACCAAAGAAGTGTCTTGCACAAATCCCTAAGGCTGCTCCATATAGATCTCCTCATGAAGGTCTCCATGCAAGAAGGCACTCTTCACATCCATCTGAAAAACTATCCATCCCTGTGAAGCTACAAGTGAAAGTACAAAGTGAATAGAATTCATCTTAGCAATAGGGGCAAAGGTCTCAGGGTATTCAATACCCTCCACCTAAGAAAACCCCTTCACAACAATACATGCCTTATACTTATCAATGGAACCATCTGCAACATACTTGGTATGGTATACCCACTTGCATCGAACCAATTTTCTTCCCTTAGGAAGAGGACAAAGATCCCAAGTATGATTCTTCATCGAAGAAGAATACTCCTCATCCATGGCCCTATCCCACTCAAGGTGACTTGTCACCTCTGAAAACTTCTGAGGATCATCCGAAATGGCATGACTCAAAATGCTAGTACCAGCTGTTTGAGCACAAGTGTGACGAGTATCTAAAGGATCACCTGCCAAAGATCTAGCTTCCTCAATAGTAACACGGGCCCACTTGGGAAAATGTTGAGTTCCTAGTGGTGGTGGAGATGGTGGATCATCATTTGCATCATCTTCAAGAGATAAGTAATCCTCGAGAGATGAAGAGTGAGGAGTAGGTAGTGAGAGAGAAGTTGGTGATGGAGAATCCATTAGAGTAAAGCGCTCATCAAACTGGACATCCCGTCGAAACAAGACCTCTTTGGAATCAAGATCAAACAACCTATACACCTTAACATCCTCATAGCAGCCAACAAATATGAGTGGTCGACTCTTCCTCTCCATGGCTTTCTACTAAGCATTGGGAATAAATACCCAAGCCTCACTACCAAAAACTTGGAATGTAGAAACATCAGGCTTGACATGAGTCCAAGCCTCCTAAAGAGTCATATGTTCCAATGCCTTATGAGGCATCTGATTCTGAATGTAATTGGCACAATTGACTGCCTCAGCCCAAAATGAAGAAGTCATAGCTCGAGACTGTATCATACAATTGACCATCTCCTGTAAGGTTTTGTTCTTTCTCTCAACACTATTCTACTGAGGGGTGTAAGGTATTGTAAACTGATGCTGAAAACCATGCTCAGTGCAAAATTCCTTGAAATCCTGATTAACATACTCCCCCCCATTATTTGTGCGTATCCGCCTGAAATAAAATCCAGACTGTTTCTCCAAAAATGTATTAAAGATCTTGAATGAATCAAAGACATCAAACTTGTACTTAAGAAAGTACACCCATGTGCATCTAGAGAAGTCATCAATAAAAGTGAGCACATATCGGGCCCCTGAAAAAGAAGGAGTGGAAAAAGACATAAGGTCACTGTGGACCAACTCCAAGGGTGCCTTAGCACGTGTGGCTCTACCCATAGGAAAATAATCTTGGTGATTTTTTCTAAGTGCACAACCACGGAAAACACCATCAGTACAGGAAATCTTAGGGAGCCCAATCACAAGTGCATGTGTGCTCATCTACTATAGATATCTGTAATTGACATGGCCCAAATGCTCATGCCAAAGCCTACTCACTGAGTCTGCATTTGCTATAAGAGAGGAACCTAAACTTTTTGAACTCTCAAAGCCATCAAATCTGTATAAGTGAGATGCAGAATCAACACTCCCAGTAGCCACAACCAAGTAAAGATCATGAAGGTCTTGAATAACCACATCATGTGGTGAGAACTCAACTATCTTACCAGAGATAGAATGGAAAATTTGATAAATGCAAAGAAGGTTTGTCGAAATGTTAGGAACAACAAGTACATTTGAAGACAACCACCATCCAATGAAACAATACCTGAACCCTTAATTGAAAGTTGGTTTGAGTCACCCACTACAATGTGTGTAGTACCAGTAGGGGCAAGTGCGATGACCAAATCTTGTGTGTGTGTCATATGGTGAGAAGCACCAGAATCTAGAATCCAAGTGGACCCTGAATATAATGCTTGTGTAGAAAGAGCATGACCTTTCCCCATGGGTGGAGAAGGAGCTTGAGGTGAGGTGATATGATTTTGCTACATGGCTTCCTCTAAATCCTCTAATCATTTTCAACACCTGGAAACTAGATGTCCTTCCTTGCCACATAAACTGCAAGGATCACCTGATTTCTTCTTAGTCTTGGAGGAAGACTCGCCAAACTTAGAAGATTTTCCCTATTTGGTATGGGAGTGTGGTTTTGAATTAGACTTTGGAGGGGGCTTGGAGGAATTCTCACTGCCAACTAAATTTGTCTTCAGCTTATGTTTCTATTTTTTCTTCCCCTTAGATGACTGAGCTACCAGTTCTTGGTTCTTAGATCCGATGAGAGCATCCAACTATGATATCTTGGCCCGCTCTCATGCAACCAATCATAGAACACTTCAAAAGTAGGCATGGTAAAGCGTGCACCCAAGGCATCCATAGTAGAATAGAATGTAGAAGAAAAAATCTAAAATGAACCATGAAGCTTAGAGAGAACCAGGTAAATGCACTCTTCATCTATTTTGTTCTTACCACAACCCTGTAACAATGATCGCAGTGATTTGAACTTCATCAAAAACTCCTTAATGGTAGGTTATGAATCAGGTACTAAGGAAGTCAATTCAGCCTCAATTTGAAGTGCTTGAAACTGATTAATGGTGCCTAATAGAGTTTGAAACTTCAACCACATAGCCCGAGGAGTTGTACAACCCTCTAGGTGGAATAGAAGTCTATCTGAAACATGCAAGGATAGAAAACCCATGGCCTCATCCATTTTGTTCCTGTGTTGAAAAACCTCAAATGGCCATGTCAACTGAGGTTGAACATCATCCAAACATGACCATAACCCTTTTGACATGAGAAGTCTAGTCATTTGTGCCTTCCAGGTGTGATAATTGTGTGGGGAAAGACACTCAATAGAAGAAGAGTCTGCCATAATGAATGAGTTTTAAAAAAAATTATGAAAAAGGTTTCTGGTTTTTTTATGTGAATTACAGAAAGCGAGAAAAAAACACCCCCTACAACACAAGAACCCAAGCCCTAGTACAATTTTGAAAGCTGAAAAGCGAGAAAAAGAAAAATATTCTTCAGACAATATTCTATGTACCTGGTAAATTTTTTGATGAAATAGATTGCATATCTGAAGAAATCACTCGAACACCTTTCCAATTCCTATTCATTTTCGAAAAATGGAGTCCAGACGCAAAAGTTATGCCCCCCGGAGTGCCAAAAACATGTTCTGACTTTGACTGAAAAAAAAAAGGCATTAAAAAATCAAAACCAGAAAATAAAACCTGCACCATTGGAAGCTTCTCGGAACCAGCTTTCTGATGATATTTTGTTTTCGAAAAACCGAGTTCGTATGCAAAAGTTATGGCCAAAATACCAAAACTACTCCAAAAGGGTTTGGGGGTTAAGTTGGGCGCTTTGGCTAACTGCTAGCATTAACCACTAGCGATTTACTAAAGGCAGTTCCCATTTAACACTCTTTTTTTAAAGAAAAATCCTAGATTGTGTGTCGTACCAAGCCGTATGACCCAGAAATGTAAAAAAAATTCCTCTCAGAGTCACTGTGTCCGATTTCGACGATTTGACAGTCGATTTAGGGGTTTTTGGGTGCTCTAAATGTGATGGTGAGGTCCTTTTAGGCTCAAAATGCTCCAAAATTGCAGGTACACTCTGGATCAAGAAACCCTCAAAAAACTTCAAACCCTCACAGATCTGATGTCGTGAAGCCAAATTTGAGGAAACAAAGGTCAATCTTGACTGAATAAAATGTTTCAGATGCAATTGTCAGGTCCAAATTGACTCAAAATGCACCAAATTAAAGAGGTATGCCCTGGATCAAAAAAGAAAACTCCAAACCCTTGAAGCTCAAAAAATCCTTCAAAACACGAATAGGAAGCAGTAGGTCTGGAGCTCTAATACCATGTAGAAGTTGTGAAAGCCAACTTCACATAACCCAAAGATCACCTGCATGCAAATAACCTGTCACAGAAAGGAGAGATGGAGACAAAAAATCAAAGGGAGCTCTGAAGGTTGAGAATGCATTAATCAAAGAGAATGAAATAATACAATGAGATCAATCCTTATGAAGGAGATCAACAAACCCTAAAGTGTAACCTAAAAGGGATACATTTAATAATTAGAATAATTATTAAATGCCTACAAAATGCAAACTAAGTTAATCTTAAGAGAAATATAAAAGGTAACTTAATTAAAATTTAATTAAGTAATAAACCTTTTACTCTAACAAGTATTATTAGTTCTAAAAGACTTTTCACAAATATTATTATTATATTTATTTCTTACTCATTCTCGATTTAAATTTATTCATGCAACTTAGTTTTAATTTATATTTTACTCTAGACTTGCTATACTTTTCCCTTGGTTAAAGTTTGGGAACCGCAACTCCAAGTTCTTTCACCTTATTGTCCTCAAGCATAAGTCATCTAATAGAATTTCCCCAGTTATGGCTGAAGGTTTGTTGTTGGAGGATGAGGAGGCTATTAGAAGAGCGACTGTTGATTTCTTTGAGAAAATGCTTAAGGATGATCTTGTGTGGGATCAAAATTATGTGGAGACTTCTTTGGAAGTTATCCCACATCTAGTTTTAGAGGACCTAAATAGAGAGCTCATTGTTATCCCTTCTGCTTTGGAAGTTAAGAATGCAGTATTTTCTTTTAAGGGGAATAAGGCCCCTGGGCCTGATGGTTTTCCTTTTTTGTTCTTTCAGTCATTTTGGGAGATTGTTGCAGAATATGTGATTAATGCCACAAAGTAATTATTTGGTTCTAGAAGATTACTCAGAGAGTTAAATTCTACATTCATTGTCTTGATTCCCAAATTTGCTTATGCTAATAGCTTTGGTGAGTATCGCCCGATTAGTCTTTGTAACTCCATTTTCAAAAAAAAATTGAAGGTGCTTGCCATCAGACTACAAAAGTGTCTCCTAGATCTAATATCTAAACAACAAAGTTTCTTTGTTAAGGGTCGTCAGATGCTAGACTCTATAGTAATTGTTCATGAACTTGCTCATTTTATTAATGCTTCTAAGAAGTCGAGCTTCTTCCTAAAACTGGACCTTCTCAAAGCTTATGATAGGGTTAGTGGAGATTTTTGTTGGAGGTGTTGGAACGCTTTGGTTTCTATCAAAAGTTTCTTCAGCTTGTTGATTAGCTCATCTCTACTTTGTCTTTTGTTATGCTGGTGAATGTTTCCCCTTCCCCTTTTTTCTAAAGTTCATGTGATCTGAGGCAGGGAGATCCTATCTCTGTGTTGCTTTCAATCTTGATGGTAGAGGCCCTTGGTAGAAATATCTAGAAGGCTTTGTCGACCAGACTACTGAAGGGCCTTTCACCTTCTTCTAGATGTGATCTAGGTTGATGGCACTATTCTAATGGGTGAATCCTCTATTCATGAAGTCAAAAATGTGAAGGGGTTTATTGAGGCTTATAAGAAGGCATGTGGTCAGTGTATTAATCTTCCTAAGACTCAATTTTTTTTCCTTAACACCCCTGAAGCTTTACAATTAAGCTTTCCAAGATTCTCTCATGTAATAGGGGGAGCTCACGTCTACTTACTTGGGGCTTCCTTTGTGTATTTATAAGATCCTGGAGTTCTTCTAGTTGGGTCTGTTGGATAAATTTAGTAGAAAGCTAGCAGGTTGGAAAGGGCTGCTTCTCAGTCAGGTGGGGAAGGTACAACTCATTTCCTCTACTCTTTAGAATCTTCCTCTGTATGTAATGATTCTTTTTAGAATTCCATTCAAATTTGAAGAGAAAATTGACCAAATAATGAGAAGATTTTTGTGGTTAGGTGTTGAAACCAAAGCTAGAATTCCTCTTGTGGCTTGGGATTTGGTCTATAAACCAAAGAAATGGGGTGGTCTTGGCATCAAAAGCTTCAAATATTTCAATAAGGCACTTTTTTCGAAGAATGTTTGGAGGCTCCTAAATGGGGAAGCAGGGTGGGCTACCCTGGCTAGTAACAAGTATTTACATGGCTTTGGGAGATCCTGGAATATGTTGACTTCTGATGATATTCCTTCTGGTTCTTTTTATTTGAGGAATATTGTTCCCTATAGGGATTTGATTGCTAATGGTGTTAGGTGGTTGTTGGGTGATGGTACTAGAATTATTTTTTGGGAGGATGCTTGTGTGACTTTAAACCTTTGATCAATTTCCCCTGGGCTCCTCCCATTGTTCCTATTTGCAAATGCCTCTTTGGCATTAGGGTGGCAGATTATTTCCAAAATGGGGAGTGGAAAAACTTCTAGGATTGGGACCCATCATTGAAGGTTCTAAAGGACTTCTTGTGCAAAATTGTATCCCCATATTTCCTAGCTCAGATAGGGTTGTTTGGGCTCCTTGTGCTAATGGCAATTTTTTGGTGGCTTCTACCCTTGTTAATTCATTGGAAAAGCCCAATTATTTTCCTTTCTGGGGGAATTTATGGAACAAGAAGTTGATCCCCAAGGTGAATGTCCTCTTCAGATGGCTGCTTATGCAAGGTAAAGTCTTAATGCAGGACAATCTCTATAAAAGGGGATTTGCATTTCCTAATAGATGTGTTATTTGTGAAGCTCATGTTGAAAGTGCTTTCCATATCTTCCTTGGGTGTGATTTTTCCTCTATCCTTTGGAGTAAATTTCTTCATCTTTGGAGACTATATTGCGTCTTCCCAGACTCACTTGATAAATTTTTTGACTACTGGAAGTGTCCCTCCACCTCCCCTATTCTCCATTGGCTTTGGGATTGATGGAACTTTTTAAAAAATTCAAAAAAAAAATATGGCTTTGGGATTGATGGAACTTTTTAAAAAATTCAAAAAAAATTATGGCTTTGGGCATGTCTGTTCATTTTTGGTGACTGGGGGGTCTAATGTTCAGGGTTTAGGGTTTTGTTATCCATGTTAAAATTGATTTTACTAATTAAACCCTTACATTATATTTTTGTATTGACCTATTATTGAGGGTTACCGGTCTCCTAAGTCATCCGACTGAGCCTTGTCTTTCGTGTTGTTACTGACCCCTTCACCCGACCTATCAGCCCTTTCTTTCCATTCGAGTGTTAATATTATTTTTTCCTAAAACGGGTGGATTTTCCCTATGTTTAGACTTGGGCCTAAAAATTTGTGCCTCTGAGGGTTTTCTTTTCTCGTTCTCCTAGTCGGCCCCACTATTATAAGTAAATTTTCCATATGCAGCTTGGCAGGCCATTGGATCATGGGGCTCAAATATGGACCATTCCTCACAAACCTCGCAAGGTTTCTTGCTAACGCCACTAAAGTGGTGCGAGGTATGTGAGATGTCACCATCTTTCGAGTACGGTGGGGTGGGGCTTGTCCCGATGTGCCAACAGTGACAAGTGGATGTCATTTCAAGGGAGGATGTTTAATGGAAGGGATTAATGATGATCGTCCCTCACAGGCCTCGCACGATCAGATTGATGTTCTCAAAAGTGTTGTGGGCTGTGCAAGTTGGTGACACATTGCCTGGCTCCACAATACAAGGTGGATGAATGGGGCCCACTGCTCATTCACAGGTTTCTAACTACGAGGGGTGTGATTGGCTGTCAAGATTCCCAAGTGGTGATGTGGATTCTTCAATGATCTTTGACTCAATCTGAATCATCTAACTTGCTAGGTATTTTCACATCGATGGTCTAAATTCAAAAATTACAATTCATCCATGTGAGGATTATTTGCGCTTTGCAAGTTATTTTCATTACTAGCACGGGTCTTTCAGTGGATCTCATCTTGATTTCCTTGCATGCGAGCAGTATTCACCTGATAATCATGATGGATTGTACATCATTTTCCATGAGCTCAAAATTATTCTGTGGTGGCAACGTTAGCTACTAATCACTCACTTGCTCATACTGCAATTGGAGAAATTAATGTTCCCTGCACCAGCTTGCTCGATAAATGCTCATTAATTTTCTCATTAGAATCATTGCATTTTGAGTTTGTTTGTTTTTAGGTGATTGATTTTCTTGCCGAGTTTGAGCTCATGAATTGGATGGATAAGTCAGTAGTTCCTGCTTCCCAGTACGGTGAAGCACTAGCATGGGTGCAGAGAATTTGTAGCGGAAGGAGAAACAAACTGTTCCTGGTACTTTTGGGACAATTGTTGAAAGGGTTGACAAGAGGTCTAGACGTTGCAAGTCACCTATTGAGCTCTCTTCGGGCTCTGGTGGTGAAGGGTCTGAAATCGATTCGGACTACCATAGTTACCTCATGGCCCTGACTGAGCTCATGGGAGTGGATGAGCAGGTCCTCGCAGTTTCTCCAATTGTTGTGGTGGCACCATGTGATGTTGTTGGGTTTGGTATTGGTGCAAGCAAGGGTAAGGTAATGGTCTCACTTCATACTGAAGCAAGGACCAGGAGCGGTGGCTTGTATCGGGGCCACGTGGTTACTCATGGTGTAGGGAAATGATGTGGTTGTTGGGGTGGTGCTTTTCTATTTTTGATGCTATTTCAGTGGTTTGGGTTTGATGTGGACGTGCGCGTGGGTGGTGTGGTGTTTTTTTTTCTGTTCGTTTGGCTACAGGGGTGTAACCATTTTGATTCCTTTGTTCATATTATAGTTATTTTTGATGATGAGGAATTTTTGAAATGAGTCTGAATTTCAATTGGTTAGGATGAAATTCATTTTGAAATGAACAATGGAGCCCGATGCTTGTTGCTTTCTTGATCTATAAAGGAGATTTCATAGCTCATTGTTGTGGTCAAATTTTTGATAACTAAAGTTTGGAGTATATTGCGGTATCTAGAAGGTTGTAGCTAGGAAATAATTCTAGGTTGGGTATTATATAAGATAAGCATGATATACTTTTTGTAATGATTGATATCGAAACAAATCTAAAAACAATTATTAAGACAATTTCTCTCCTGTGTACATATCATAGATTGTGAATGGGTTTATCAATGGTTTCTTCATTCATCGTCAATGGTATATTTGGATGTGTAATTCATTTTCCTGCTTTAACTTAATGAGTTAATCAAATGCTTGAAAAGGAGTTACAGGTCAGTGATAATGTGCTATGGATTTGCTAAGGAGTGATGTTTCAAATACTGGAAAATCTTATAATGTAAAGAATTATAATGATAGGTTCAATAATCTCAGGATTATGTTTTATGTGACTCCCGCCCGGTTGGATGAGGCACTGGCTAGTTCTTTCAAGATCCTTTTAAAAGTACATAAGGGTAGCCCTAAATATGAAGGTTCAAGTTCTGAACAAAAATCAATCAAATTATATCTCTCTTGAGATACAAATCTTACATTAAATCTTCTTTCCTAGCTTGGATAGTTGTTCTTATTCTTTGTTTTTCCAAAACCTGGGGAGATGCTATCTAGTTGCATTGATAGGAATGTATCTGTGTATAGAAGTGTTCTTGAAGCATTAAGCATTTTTTATGAACACATATAGGAATACCCTCCTTGGTTTCACAGAGCCAGAAGTGTAGGAGATCTCAATCTTCGACTAAATCTTGTCAATTGGCCATTAACTTTGTGAAATATTGATTATAGAGGTTGGCAACCTCTTAAAGAATTACAAAGCCTTAGTGGGAAAATTAAAACACCAACAAAATGGCGACTCTACTAGGGACAACTCAAAAGTTTTGGTTGCAGATGATGCTATTATAGATTCATTATAATCTTGGCATATTACTTGTAACCAGAGGTTGAACTTTATTGAATTATTTTTCTGCCTAAGTCACTAGCTAAATGGTGATTTCATTGGGGAGAACTTCTAAAAAAAAAAAAAGAGAGAGAAACCACAAAAGTAGGTGGTGGCCTCCCAGAGTCATTTGTTTGGTGGATATAAACTTTAAGTTTGGATGGTAAGAGGTTATGAATTTGGAAAATATTGGTAGTAGCATGATCTCAAAGTATTTGATTGTGACTTTGTTGTGGACGAAGACCCAGAACGTGATCAGGTTTTTGAAAATGAATTTCATATTCTTTGAAATTCAGTCCTTTGTTGAAGAGGTGGAGACTCTGTCTGAAGAACCAGTTGATATACAAGGAAAAGTCCCAGATTTGTAACATTTACAGTCAGGGAGAGAAGTTTAACAAGTGCTACTTAATTTCCATGTATTCTCATTAATCTAAACATATCAATATTTTGATTATGAGAAGCATTCATAACTAGGGATGATTAATGGTTCCTAATTAGATGTTCAAGCATTAAGAAAGGAGCAGTGGTTAGTCTTTCCATACTTATAATAGTGCAATATGTAATATGACCTGAGAAGTATGTTTATGTTGTATTATTCCTCTAAAATCTCAAGGCATAAGTATTTCAGTCAATTTTTAGAATCATGGTTGAATTAGTAAATGATGTATTTGATAACCATGTATAAAGTTGATAGTGATTGAATGGGTATAAGAAATTTTCCTTATGAGATGTCAAACACAAATATGCAAAGGGAACAAGTTTCACCAAGCCCTTCAGGGGATTTTGTAATTCAAATGTATATGCCATTTATTTTCAGTGGTATTAAGGGTTTTCCTAATCTAATTCCTAAGAAGATTAGGAAATATTTGCCTAAATACACAGGGCAAAGTTTATAATCTGCCTCTAGGCATCTGCAAAATTTCATAGATGTGATGGGGGATTATGAATTCAGCCATGAGGATGTTGTTATGAAGCTTTTTGTGCAATCCTTGAAGAATGATGCCAAGGATTGGTTCTCATATTTGCGTACATGTTCTATTAACTCATAGAATTAGTTGGTGATGGTTTTTATTGAACAATTTGGTGAAAGAGTAAACCCAAGCATAGTAAGAAAGGGTTTTATGGGAATCCACATAAGAAAAGATGAGCTAGTTCCATATTTTAACCTTAGGTTTTCAAAAGTTGTAAGAGAAATTCTTGAAGAAATAAGACCAAATGAGGTGGAATGCCTGATTGTATATCTTGGTGCTTTTGACAAAAATATGAGTTACTTATTAAGAGATAAGGAACCTACAACCTTATATCAGGCATATCTAATGGCTATGGACATTGAGAACAACATAAAATACTCAATGATGAAAGGGTATCTAGCTGCAAGTGTTGGTTACCCTAGCACACCTCATACTAGAAATTTTCTGGAGCTGGTTGCAAAGAACACTTGTTATGATAAGAATGCTTTGGCAATAGTAATATATCCATCATTACAGTATGAAGATAATGATGAAACCCAAGTTGAAAACCAGCTCGATTTGAGTAGTGATGATCAAAACTCTTTTGTGCAAGACTTGTATGAGATGAAGAGACAAGAGGGAGAATCACCATATAAGTTGTTTTTGAGGTTTTTGGATGCTTTGATAGAAGTTCCTAGAGATTTCAGACCTAATGATTTTGTATGCATTGATTTTTTTTGTGAAATTTATGAACCTGGGTTGAGTGCTTTGCCAGAAGAATTGAAACCTAGTAATCTTGCCTAAGTCCTTAAATGGATAGAGATTGCAGAATCAACAAAGTGTGTATATTCACAAAATGAAGATGACACTTGCCCTTTTGAAGAGTGTTGGACAACTATACTAAAGCTTGAGGAGCAAGGTGATGCAGGATTAAACGAGACACCAAGTTCTCTTCTATGTCATGATTACAATACACATGTTGTTGAGGTTTTGTTACAGGCTAGTGATTGTGAATTTAGAAGTGATGATTGCCTTTCCGAGGATGAAGTGGAAACATTCCCCTTACTAGATTTTTGTGGTAATACAGAGCCTCATGATGTCATTTTCTTACAAGTGAGGGGAAAATTTTCAAATGATGAATATTTAGAGTATACTCAAGATGTGCTAGCAATGGAACATGTTTTTTGTGTAAATATTGAGGAATTTGAAAATAATGAGGTGTGTGTTCAATACTGTGATCTAAAGAACAATACTAAAGGTAACGAACATATTGATGAATATATTGGTTTTATTGATGTTCTTGACTATTTGTATGAAATTGAGATTGACTTGTTGTCACCTTTTGAGATGAGCTTTTCTGAGGCCTATAATGAAAGTGTCATTGATATTGCTGGTGAAAAAATTTCAGCTTGTGCTGAAATTTTCACTTATAAATTAACACATACAGCAGGTGGTGTTGAACATAAGGAGGCCAGTGCACACAGCTATTTTTCTATTTCCCTTGTTGAAGTTGGTTTGCTAGAGCCTACTTTTGAGGTTTTTCCTTTGGAATTGGATGATGGGATGCAAGAGGAAATATATTGTGAGAGGCCTGAGATGAATGTATTCACACATTTCCTGGAGAAAGATGTAACTTATGTTTCCCAACTCTATAATATTAGGAATTGTTTTAGGATATCTGAACACAGATGTCGGAAATTAGGCTTATATTGTAACCATCAGGGTGAGGATTCCCCAAAATATGTATCTTCTATTTTATGCAACAATGGTTTGTACGACATGCACAAAGTTTTATGTGAGAGTTTTCAGTTTGATATGCAAACTGATTTTGATGCCATGTTTTTTGATGCCAAGTTGTGTGATGTCAAAGATTAGATAGATTATGAATGTTTATGTTTCTCAGTTCAAATGAATAAGCATTCAATGGAACATGACCATGAGCAGCCCAAGGTAAGGTGTCATTGTGGTCATAAGTTGCAGTTAGTGTTTGGATATAGCATGTTGACTGATCAAATGCACATGAATATTAGAAAGCATTATGATTCTTTGGAGCATGTTGATTACTTAAATAACATATGGGAACTAAGATGCAAAATTTGCAGATTTGGTCTACTCTAGGTAGTAGAGAATTTTGTTTTTGACAGGGGTAAATTCTTGTTTCCCTTGTTTGGAGGCCTGGGGCCACCAAGTTGGATGTAAACAAGCTTCTAATGGTAGCATGGTGGAGCATTTGTCAGGGTACCTATTTGATTCAATGTTGAGTCTGCTCCTTAGAGATCTAAGTTCTTGCTATGCCCACAAGGGGGCATACATCCCCAGTCGGAGCCACTGATGGAACTTTTAAAATTTGTCAAAATTTTGCCTGGCTTTGGGCATGTCTGTTCATTTTTGGTGACTGGGGGGTATAATGTTTAGGGTTTAGGGTTTTGTTATCCATGTCAAAATTGATTTTACTAATTAAACCCTTACATTATATTTTTGTATTGACCTGTTAGTGGGGGTTACTGGTCTCCTAAGTCATCTGACTGAGCCTTGTCTTTCGTTTTGTTACTGGCCCCTTCACCTGACCTATCAGCCCTTTCTTTCCATTCGGGTGTTAATATTATTTTTTCTTAAAACGAGTGGATTTTCCCTATGTTTAGACTTGGGCCTAAAAATTTGTGCCTCTGACGGTTTTCTTTTCCCTTTCTCCTATTTGGCCCCACTGTTATAAGTAACTTTTCCATATGCATCTTATCGGGCCGTCAGATCATGAGGTTTAGATCTGGAGCGTTCCTCGCAGACCTTGCAAGGTTTCTTGCTGATGCCACTAAAGTGGTGTGAGGTATGCGAGATTTCACCATATGTCGAGTACGGTGGGGTGGGGCCTATCTCGATGCACCAGCAGTGACAAGTGGATGTCATTTCAATGCTGGATGTTTAATGATGGGGATTAATGATGATTGTCCCTCGCAGGCCTCCCACAATCGGATTAATGTTCTCAAAAGTGTTGCGAGGTGTGCGAGCTAGTGACACATTACCTAGCTCCATGGTACAAGGTGGCTAGTTGGGGCCCACTGCTCGTTCGTGGGTTTCTAACTGCAATGGGTGTGATTAGTTGTCGGGTTTCCTAAGTGGTGATGTGGATTCTTCAACAATCTTTGACTCGATCTGAGTCGTTTGACTTGCTAGGTCTTTTCACATCGATGGTCTAAATTCAAAAATTATAATTCACCCATGTGAGGATTATTTGCGCTCTGCAAGTTATTTTCATTAATGGTGCAGGTCTTTCAGTGGATCTCATCTTGATTTCCTTGCATGTGAGCGGTATTCATCTGATAATCATGATGGTTTATACGTCGTTTTCCATGAGCTCGAAATTATTATGTGGTGGAAACGTCAGCCACTAATCGCTCGCTTGCTCGTACTGCAATTGGAGCAATTAATATTCCCTACACCAACTTGCTTGATAAATTCTCGCTAATTTTCTCATTAGCATCATTGCATTTTGAGTTGTTTGTTTGCAGGTGATTGATTTTCTTGTCGATTTTGAGCTCGCGAATTGGATCAATAATTCAGTAGTTCTTTCTTCCCCGGTATGACGAAGCGCTGGGATGGGTGTAGAGAATTTGTGACGGAAGGAGAAACAAATTGTTCCTAGTACTTTTGGGACAAATGTTGGAAGGGTTGGCAAGAGGTCTGGACATTGCAAGTCACCTGTTGAGTTCTCTTCGGGCTCTGGTGGTGAAGGGTTTGAAACCGATTTGAACTACCGTAGTTACCTCGTGGCCCTGACTAAGCTTGTGGGAGTGGACAAGGAGGTCCTCGTAGTTTCTCCAATTGTTGTGATGGCACTGTGTGATGTTATTGGGTCTGGTATCGGTGCAAGCAAGGGTAAGGTAATGGTCTCACTTCATATTGAAGCGAGGAATAGGAGCGGTCGCCTATATCGGGGCCGCATGGTTACTCGTGGTGTAGAGAAATGATGAGGTTGCTGGGGTGGTTCTTTTAGCTTTTTGATGTTGTTTCGGTGGTTTGGGTCTGATGTGGATGTGCACGTGGGTGGCATGGTGTTTTTTTTTCTATTCGGTCGGTTACAGGGGTGTAACCATTTTGATTCCTCTGTTCATATTATAGTTATTTCTGATGATGAGGAATTTTTGAAATGAGTTTTAATTTCATTTGGTTAGGATGAAATTCATTTTGAAATGAACAATGGAGCTCGATGCTTCTTGCTCTCCTAATCTATAAAGGAGATTCCACGGCTCATTGTTGTGGTTGAATTTTTGAGTCCTAAAGTTTGTACTATGTACAGTTAGGATTATATTGCGGTATCTAGAAGGTTGTAACTAGGAAATCATTCTAGGTTGGGTATTGTATAAGATAAGAATTCTATTCTTTTTGTAATGATTGATATCGAAACAAATATAAAAAAAATTATTAAGACAATTTCTCTCATGTGTACATATCATAAATTGTGAATGGGTTTATCAATGGTTTCTTCATTCATCTTCAATGGTATATTTGGATATGTAATTTGTTTTCCTTCTTTAACTTAATGAGTTAATCAAATGCTTGAAAATGAGTTATAGGTCTATGATAATTTGCTTAGGATTTGCTAAGGAGTGTTGTTTTAAATACTGGAAAATCTTATAATGTAAACCATTATAATGATAAGTTCAATAATCTCAGGATTATGTTTTATGTGACTCCCACCTGGTTGGATGAGGAACTGGCTATTTCTTTCAAGATCCTTTTAAAAGTACAGAAGGTTAGCCCTAAATTTGAAGGTTCAAGATTTGAACAAAAATCAATCAAATTATATCTCTCTTGAGATGCAAATCTTACATTAATTCTGCTTTCCTAGCTTAGATAGTTGTTCTTATTCTTTGGTTTGCCAAAACTCAAGAAGATGCTATCTAGTTGCATTGATAGGAATGTATTTGTGTATAAAAGTGTTCTTGAAGCATTAAGCATTTTTTATGAACACATATAGGAATACCCTCCTTGGTTTCACAGAGCTAGTGTAGGAGATCTTAGTCTTCAACTGAATCTTGTCAGTTGGCCATTAACTTTGTGAAATCTTGATTATAGAGGTTGGCAACCTCTTAGAGAATTACAAAGCCTTAGTGGGAAAATTGAAACACCAACAGGGATCTTATGGCCCCACATAATGTGTGGGGGATATGGAAAGAACTAAGCAATAAAATCTTTCATGATTCCAAGCTCAAAGTTGGCAGTCTTTTCATCAAGATTCGTCAGGTGATTCTGGAGAATTTTTATATCATTGGTTCTGAGACTCCTCGGCGTGCCCCTACTACTTTTTTGGTTGGGTATGACCTTTTGGTGACTTCTAACTAGAATTTCTACGATCTCTATGTCCAGCTCAAATGCTAGATTGAGTACTAAGTTGAAGCCACCTCCTTTAGGGTGGGTCGAAGTTAATTTTGATGGGGAAGTGAAGGGTAACCTTGGGCATGTAGGATGTGGGGGGGTGTTGAGGAATGAGGATGGAAGACTCTTAGGTGCAGTGGCACTCCCATTGGGAAATCAGACTAATCATTGTGCTGAGGCAGAGGGTGTGTTTATTAGCATAAAATATGTTGTGGATAGGGGTTACTCCAAAATATGGGTTGAAGGTGATTCCTTAAATATCAAAAATTATCTACGTGGCACCCAAAATTCTAGTTGGAATGTGGATCGATTAATAAAAGATACTATAATCATGTTAAGTTCTTGAGAAGAGACTCGTGTCTCTCCAATTTTCCAAGAAGGAAATTCACTGGCAGATTTTTTTTCCAATGAGGTTGTCAAGTAAAATGAGTATCATGCATGGGAGGAGGGATCTCTCCTTTCCAATAAAGCTAGGATCTTAATGAGAAATGATGACATTGGCTAAGTTGATGTGGTGGCATCATTTAATCTTTAGTACCAATTCCTGACTCACACGCTTTTTAAGTTTTGTTTGGCTTACTGGCTATGAGTTGAGCGATTGTTGCAAGGGTTTTCTTCTTTTGGTGTTTGAGGAGATGGGTGGTGATAGGAGTAGAATAGAGCCACACTCTTGTGTCAGCTTGAGGAAGAATAAGAAGCTATGGAAAATTCTCTACCATGAGAATTTATGCCATTTTTAGAAAGATTGCATGGGCATGACTTAAATGCCTTGACGGAATTTGTGTCTTGCTGGCATAGCTGCAAGCTCTAGATAAAGGACCTAGTATTGGATGTAAATGAGGAGTTGATTGATACTATGATGGGGTTGCTGTTTTTTTCTCGTAAGCTCTATAAGGACAAAAAGATAAATGAGGAAGCGATGGCTGAATTCTTCAAAGATGACAAACAAAAAAAACTGATTAAGATGGAAAGTTGAGGCTATGAGCGCAAGTCCCTCAAGAAGATATGGGATAATTTTTTGGAGGTGATAATACGCTATGTGACTGTGGAAGGAAGGTTCATTTCAATCCTTGGTCACCATTTCACTCTTTTAAACCATTTCAGGCATGGGTTGTTTATCTCCTTTCCATTTTTTTTGTTATCTTCCATGCAGGTTTTTGTTTATGCATTGTATTTAAAAAATAGGAGCGCTCTGATCCTCCATGAGGGTCTCATTCTTCTAATCATGGAGCATGTTAAATCTCTTCTCCCTGCCCTTGCTATTAAGGACAAGGAAAATATTCCGAACTTGAAGTTTTTGGCTCGTCTGGCTTAGATACCAGCATTGCTAAAGAAGAGGAGTGGAATGAAGAGGATGAGGAAGGATCCCTGTCCCCTATGACTATCTCCTCGAAAGAGAGGAAGAAGGGTAGCCTTAAAAGAAATCGGGTAGCTAAGCGCCTTGTTCTTTCTGACAATGAGGATACAGAGGTGGGCTCGATTGAGTCTTCTCCCAGAAATGCGAAGTTGGTTGTTGGCCAAGGAGAAGCCAAAGGTGGAGGTAATGAGGAGGGTTTTTAGGACAATGTGTTGACTATGGAGGCCAAGGATAAGCTAAGGAGGGCATCCAAATGCATTTCTAAATTGAAGATCTAGGCCTTGAAAGTTTTAGCAAAGAACACCAAGGTGATCTGTGAGGAGAAGGTTTCTGATGAAAAGTTAGTGGAAATTGATGACTCCCTGATTCATAGCATGCCTAATGTGGAGCTGGAGGATGAGAATAAAGATCAAGTTGAGGAGGATGCTGAGAAGAAGAATGCTTAGTTGGAGCCTCTAAAGGTAAATCCCCTTTCTAAGGACTTTTCCTATCTCAATGATGATTCTACCTCAATGTTTGAGTTTGTGTACATGGCTAGGGCTAGGGCCACTAGAACTTTTAAGTTAGCTAAGTGGACTCTTCAGGATTTTATTAAGGTTAACATCAAAATAAGGGGTTTGAATGAGAACTTGAAGAATATTTCGAAAAGCTTAGTGTCAGATATTCTGATTGATAGAATTGTGGACCTTGAGGGTTCCTTCCATGACTTCAAATCTCTGTGTGAAGTATAATTGGATGGTTTAGAATCCAAGATATTGGATACTAATGCGGACATAAAGAAACTTCTCCATGCATGTCACATTTCAGTGAAGAATAGTGCGGACTCTTTGGAAGTCTTGTTCCATAAAATTAGTGAGCTTAGAGAGGATCAATTGTATTTTTCTGAATTAATGGAGAAAGATCACTCAACCAAAGGTAAAGGAAAAAAAGGTGTGAAAGATGATGGTAAAGGCCTTGTTGTTAGAGGGTATGTTGAATGGAAGAAGTCCTTTAAAGCTGAGAAGAAAGAGTTGTTGTACATGATTGAAATGCATAGGAGCCAGGAGCTTGAGGTGGCCAACACCTTAAGCAGTATGAAATAGTGTTCTGCTCTCTCTTTTTTGACTATTGTTTGTTTCCTACTGGGTCTCGGTTTTTTTCCTGTTGATTTTTCAATTTATTGTTGTTGGGTGTTTTTGATAGTATGTTGTTTTTTCTCCTATGCAACACTCTTTTTTTTTTGTTATTTTGGGTTTTGGTATGTTGCTAATATCTTACTGCAGTATCTTTTTAATAGCATTTTGTATCTTAAGTTGTAAAGGGTTTCAGGTCCCTTCAAAACCTATTGTTCCTATATAATAAAAAATATACATTTCCCTTAATGAAATTTATATATATTTGCTTCAAATTACACATCAATGTCAATTTGTACTTTATTCTATATCATAAGATAATATCCTCATAATATATTTTCACCTATTTTTTCTTCATTGTGCCATAATCATGTGTAACACTACTTGCCTTATGTCACTACAACATTCATCATGTAAAAAGGATCTCAACCTAAGGAAATTTAAATTCACCTCTATACAAATATATTAGTTTGATGGTCCATTTAAATAACATCGATTAAATAAAATTGCCACTTTAAAAGATGTTTTGTGTTGGTCAAAATTAAACTAGAAAATTATATAAAGAAAAGGATTTGACATAGTATATCAAGATAATGTATAATACCACTTAGTCAATATTAAAGCATAAGAAAAATGCCAAATTTTTCTCGTACATTATTTAACCAAAGTTAAAGGGTTTTTCTAGGATTTTAGTGTGATTATAAATAATGAAGTCTTAGGGTTTACAAATAATATTGTCTTAGAATAGATGACAATACTTTTATTGGCATATATCATAGATAATCTAGTTCAACATGTATGAGACGAGCCTAGTAAATTGTAGGAGAGATATTGATATCAATTCTATCTTAGGTGGTTATTTAATATGATATGATAGTAAACTTAAAACATGATTTAAAATTTATGTCACATTGTCTAAATTAACAAAACCTTTTTTCACTTAGTTGTATTATTATTAGTAAATAAAAACTAGTCAAATTTTAGTTATTTTCAAGTTCAAAACTTTTCGGTTGTGACAAGTTTAAACCCTCTTGTTCTCTCTCTTTGACCTCTCTATTCTCTCATGATGACATATCCTATAATCATAGGTCAAAGTATCTAACTAATTCTAGACCCATCCACATTTTAGCATAGGTAACTGTAAGGGTAAATATGAACATAATGAAAATATCTTCGTTTTGCATTATATTTATGCATAAATTTAGTGTTTAATATTATCTTAGGTTTATTATGCACAAACAAAAATATTTATTAATTTTGATCTTAATAGGATATAAATGTATGAGATATATTAATAAATTATTTTCATATATAATATAAAATTAACAAAATCTTAATGCATGTATGAAAAAAGTAATAAAAATTTAAAAAATACACATTGACATATCTACATGCAAGAACCTAAACTTAATGTGAGGAAAAATGATAATAAAAACTTGAAAAAAATCATAATATATTATAATAAAAAAATGACCATAAGGATTAAACTCCCTTTCTACTATCTCGTATTTCCTTATCTTTTAGTGTTTAAATTTTACCTTATTTTTAGGGTTTGGATTTTATCATGTATATGTATATAGTTTCTAATTTTATACATTTAATCAAAATACACAAAATTATGAATTAGGAAATTCATGTTGTACATTTATCTTAATTAAATGTTTCTAAATGATGTACTTTAAATGTGTATTTGAAGTGATCTTTAACAAATTGTACATTATTTAATGATCTCTTCAACAAGTATCAATTAATTTTAAAGATTTTATTTAAAAATTTAGTGCATGATGCTTCATTATGTAACTAGTTTATTGATATTTTTCTTCTAATTATTGAAGATATAGTAGCCCAATGGAGCGAATACCTTCACCTAAAGAATTTTTGATAGATGATATTTTGCATAACCATCAACCTCAAAAATCCACACCTCCACATTCTTCACCTCAAAGTTCCCCACCTAAAAACCCCCACCTAATAACCTCCCACATCCTAATCCCCCACCCCCTCCACTTGATGAAGCTCAGTTGCAAGAAAAAATTAATGTAAATATAAACATAATTCAAGAAAAAAATAATTTGATAAAAAATGAGCCTCATATGCCTCTTCACCTAGTATGGTTTGCATCTTTTATGCAAAATATTGTTGATTTAGTTTGATCAATTGATACAAATTTAGATAGTTTACGTCTTTGGAGGGAGGAGAGGAGACAATTTTATAAAGATGGAATCTCATATAGAGAGATCCTTGATCTCCATATAACCAAAAAAACAATAGCCCCATATTTTATTGACCCTACAACCAATCAACCAATACCTCCAAACAAAAAATAATCAATTAGATGGTTTAGGCATCCTTAGATTGTCATACATTTTTAGGAGAGATGGTGGATGGTCTTTGATCATCAACCACATGCTAATTGTGAGGTTCCCCTATATTTTTGAGGAAGTTATAGGTAGAGATTGAGATAGGTTTAAAACCCAATTATTTTGATATGAGATCATTCCAAGGAGTTGGTTGTGGCATGCCAAAACATAGAGTAGGGGTGCGTGTTGATCTTAATCAACTTTCTCTGATTTCACCCATCATTGCTTTTCTAGCTCTTGGTATTTGTGCACCATTTCAGCACTAGGAAATGGTTTTGGTATTAGGAGCATTGAGTTTGCTCTTAGGAGATCTCACTGATTAGGCTACCCACATGGAAACTAAAGTCAGTGGTAGAGAGAATGGAGGAGATGGTTCAACTTTTCCTAGAAACTCCCATGTGTTGACTCCACATTTTTGTTAGAGTTGCAATCATCCATGTTATGGACATGTTCAAGCATCCACTTCAAATGTACCTAAATCAAAGGTGGGATAAAATATGGATTTACTATGTTTCGGTGATAATCCTACATAGGTACACATTGTCACATTTTAATTTGTTTTAACTGTGTAACATGCACATGTATTAAAATATATGTTTAATAACATAAAATTATATATATGTGAAGTGTTTCGTGTAGATGAGTGGCTTTAGGACATCATCTTGATTAGATCATATTTGTTTTACATTGATAGTTGTACAAGTTGGCACACCTTAAACTTAGGTAAACCAACAAATATATTGACCCTAAAACTACAAATGTATAGATAGTTTTAATTTAAAGTGGCATAATTTAATTTATTGTTTATATATTTTAATTTATGTCCAAATAATTTAATTCAATTGTACATGTGTGAAATAATATTGTACATGCGAGGAGTTCATGGGATATCTATGACCGACCAACTACATGGTGTGGTGAGTGCTTCTCTATCATCAACTATTATGCATGAGCCATTACTGGTGTGTGTTTTCAAAAAATATTTAAGTTAGAAATTTACATACTTTGAATTCAATAGATGTATAATTATTTTTAAAATTTAAAATCAAATCAAATTAAATTTATACATACATATATATATATATATTTGCGGGATGATAGCACTATAGTAATAGGTGCTAGTCAAGCTACTAATTAGGGTCATCTTCACAAGTCATCCATATTGTTTTAGGTCCTAAACCTTTATTAAATGCTCTATGAAATTTCTAAGTATTTTAAATATTATGGTTAAAATCATGTTTTGGTAAATATTTTTAACCTATTGTTTTCTTTATTTGAATATCTAGTAATTAGCATTGAGATGTTTGGTCCTAAATCAATAACTATAATAAATGTTGAACAAAATGTGGGAGTAGAATCACATGATCAGATCTTAATTTATGCATACTTTCTAGTTTAGATTTAAAACTTTAATTTCATGATTTTATTAATCAAGTTAAATTAAATCAAAATTTCTCTAACATTATCTAATTTCAAGTTTCTTGAACTCTTCTACAACATGATACAAGTCCATCTAGTTCATGTGGAACGAAGAGGACTTTTGATTTTATTAACGATCTTAACATCTAGGCTAGACTTATTTTATGAACTATATGTACACATTTGTATACATAATTTATTTATATGTGCCACTTGACTATATATAACTATACACATTCCACCTTGTATTTCATGTCCACTTAGACATATTTTATTACATTTCATGAGATCTATATGATCATTTGTATTTATTTATATATCGACTTTAATATGTTTGTAAATACATTTTCATATGTGTTTTATGGATTAGCTCTAGATACAACATTTCATGTGGACTAAGAGATGTAGACATGTTTTGATTATATTAAGACTGGAAAGGCCAATGTTTGTTTACAAAGTAGCTATAGAGGTAGAATAGTGGTCTCAGAGAAAATGAGGACACCTAAAAAATATGAGTAAGACTCACTAACAATGGGCCATAAACAAGAAACAAGCCATGTTTACAAAGTAGCTATAGAGGTAGAATAGTGGTTTCATAAAAAATGAGGACACCTAAAAAAAAAGAGCAAGACTGACCAACACTAAGCCATAAACAAGAAACAAGCCATGCTTTTGACTGAAGCACGAAACCAGAAATAGAAATTGCCTACAAGAAACTAAGATAGAAACACCAAAGAAAACCAACACAAAAACACTACCCTTACCAGCAAAAGCACACTCCCCCTCAAAAGAAGCAACAAAGGAGACAACCACCCAACATGCCCAAAGAGAAAATCTCCACCTCAATAGGAAAATCAGACAAGACAGACAGCCAGGGAGAAAAAACACCAGCATAAGGGAAATAAGAAACTCCCTTAAGCATCCCAACAACCCAGGAAAAGGTCAGGAGAACACCGACAAGAAGAAGAATATTAGAACCCCCTTATAAAGAGTTAACAAACTCCTCTGAAAAGAAACCCCAAACACAACCCCTATGGTGGAAAGAGACAAGGAGGTGCCAAAGACCACCCCAAAACTTCACAGCATCCAAAACCACCAAAATAGCAACACCCACTACATTATGCCAATAGCTCCAACCATAGCAAAGGAAGAACACCTCCTTAATAGACAAAAGATCCAGAACCTCCAAAGAAACAGGGCAGGAACCCTGCTTCACAGCTGAGCAGAAAACACAGAACCAACTACCTCCGAAGGAGAGAGCAGAGAACATGGTGAGCACATGCCTCCCAGAGGCAACAAGGACCTCCCAAGCGTAAACCAAGGCCTCCATAAACTACACAAGAGTTTGGCCAGAAAATGGAAAGCCACAAACTTCGAGCAAGAAGCTTGCAAAACCCTCTTTACCAACATCCAGCACCAAAAAGGCCCAGAACAGCTGGAGTAGCACCACAAGAGAGAAACACTCTCCAAATCAAGCTAGACTGCTGGCAACCACAAGATCTTCTGTAAGAACCTCCCAGCCAAACGAAGAAAGGAAAATACAGAGGGAGCTGAATCTCCCATGAAATCCAAAATCAAAGACAACTGAGAACAGGCAACCCCAGCCAAAATTAAAAACCCCAATAGATGGAGTTTCACAACCCAGGAGCGTACCAAACCCATGCAGTAGAGAAACAAAGCATTAGCCAAAAAACCTAGAAAGAGGGGCCATGGCAGCAACATAACCCAACTTAGAAACAGAGAGGATAAACCAATAATCCCCCCCAAAAGCTTCCAAAGGCAAGAAAAAAATCAAGCAGATCTCATCCCCACAACACTAGTGAGGGCAACAAAAAAATAGATCCCTACCAGAAAATGCAGATATGCCAGGACAAATGCCAA
>CM021108.1:116350369-116362537 GCA_007115665.2 Sequoiadendron giganteum
AAATTGAGATTGACTTGTTGTCACCTTTTGAGATGAGCTTTTCTGAGGCCTATAATGAAAGTGTCATTGATATTGCTGGTGAAAAAATTTCAGCTTGTGCTGAAATTTTCACTTATAAATTAACACATACAGCAGGTGGTGTTGAACATAAGGAGGCCAGTGCACACAGCTATTTTTCTATTTCCCTTGTTGAAGTTGGTTTGCTAGAGCCTACTTTTGAGGTTTTTCCTTTGGAATTGGATGATGGGATGCAAGAGGAAATATATTGTGAGAGGCCTGAGATGAATGTATTCACACATTTCCTGGAGAAAGATGTAACTTATGTTTCCCAACTCTATAATATTAGGAATTGTTTTAGGATATCTGAACACAGATGTCGGAAATTAGGCTTATATTGTAACCATCAGGGTGAGGATTCCCCAAAATATGTATCTTCTATTTTATGCAACAATGGTTTGTACGACATGCACAAAGTTTTATGTGAGAGTTTTCAGTTTGATATGCAAACTGATTTTGATGCCATGTTTTTTGATGCCAAGTTGTGTGATGTCAAAGATTAGATAGATTATGAATGTTTATGTTTCTCAGTTCAAATGAATAAGCATTCAATGGAACATGACCATGAGCAGCCCAAGGTAAGGTGTCATTGTGGTCATAAGTTGCAGTTAGTGTTTGGATATAGCATGTTGACTGATCAAATGCACATGAATATTAGAAAGCATTATGATTCTTTGGAGCATGTTGATTACTTAAATAACATATGGGAACTAAGATGCAAAATTTGCAGATTTGGTCTACTCTAGGTAGTAGAGAATTTTGTTTTTGACAGGGGTAAATTCTTGTTTCCCTTGTTTGGAGGCCTGGGGCCACCAAGTTGGATGTAAACAAGCTTCTAATGGTAGCATGGTGGAGCATTTGTCAGGGTACCTATTTGATTCAATGTTGAGTCTGCTCCTTAGAGATCTAAGTTCTTGCTATGCCCACAAGGGGGCATACATCCCCAGTCGGAGCCACTGATGGAACTTTTAAAATTTGTCAAAATTTTGCCTGGCTTTGGGCATGTCTGTTCATTTTTGGTGACTGGGGGGTATAATGTTTAGGGTTTAGGGTTTTGTTATCCATGTCAAAATTGATTTTACTAATTAAACCCTTACATTATATTTTTGTATTGACCTGTTAGTGGGGGTTACTGGTCTCCTAAGTCATCTGACTGAGCCTTGTCTTTCGTTTTGTTACTGGCCCCTTCACCTGACCTATCAGCCCTTTCTTTCCATTCGGGTGTTAATATTATTTTTTCTTAAAACGAGTGGATTTTCCCTATGTTTAGACTTGGGCCTAAAAATTTGTGCCTCTGACGGTTTTCTTTTCCCTTTCTCCTATTTGGCCCCACTGTTATAAGTAACTTTTCCATATGCATCTTATCGGGCCGTCAGATCATGAGGTTTAGATCTGGAGCGTTCCTCGCAGACCTTGCAAGGTTTCTTGCTGATGCCACTAAAGTGGTGTGAGGTATGCGAGATTTCACCATATGTCGAGTACGGTGGGGTGGGGCCTATCTCGATGCACCAGCAGTGACAAGTGGATGTCATTTCAATGCTGGATGTTTAATGATGGGGATTAATGATGATTGTCCCTCGCAGGCCTCCCACAATCGGATTAATGTTCTCAAAAGTGTTGCGAGGTGTGCGAGCTAGTGACACATTACCTAGCTCCATGGTACAAGGTGGCTAGTTGGGGCCCACTGCTCGTTCGTGGGTTTCTAACTGCAATGGGTGTGATTAGTTGTCGGGTTTCCTAAGTGGTGATGTGGATTCTTCAACAATCTTTGACTCGATCTGAGTCGTTTGACTTGCTAGGTCTTTTCACATCGATGGTCTAAATTCAAAAATTATAATTCACCCATGTGAGGATTATTTGCGCTCTGCAAGTTATTTTCATTAATGGTGCAGGTCTTTCAGTGGATCTCATCTTGATTTCCTTGCATGTGAGCGGTATTCATCTGATAATCATGATGGTTTATACGTCGTTTTCCATGAGCTCGAAATTATTATGTGGTGGAAACGTCAGCCACTAATCGCTCGCTTGCTCGTACTGCAATTGGAGCAATTAATATTCCCTACACCAACTTGCTTGATAAATTCTCGCTAATTTTCTCATTAGCATCATTGCATTTTGAGTTGTTTGTTTGCAGGTGATTGATTTTCTTGTCGATTTTGAGCTCGCGAATTGGATCAATAATTCAGTAGTTCTTTCTTCCCCGGTATGACGAAGCGCTGGGATGGGTGTAGAGAATTTGTGACGGAAGGAGAAACAAATTGTTCCTAGTACTTTTGGGACAAATGTTGGAAGGGTTGGCAAGAGGTCTGGACATTGCAAGTCACCTGTTGAGTTCTCTTCGGGCTCTGGTGGTGAAGGGTTTGAAACCGATTTGAACTACCGTAGTTACCTCGTGGCCCTGACTAAGCTTGTGGGAGTGGACAAGGAGGTCCTCGTAGTTTCTCCAATTGTTGTGATGGCACTGTGTGATGTTATTGGGTCTGGTATCGGTGCAAGCAAGGGTAAGGTAATGGTCTCACTTCATATTGAAGCGAGGAATAGGAGCGGTCGCCTATATCGGGGCCGCATGGTTACTCGTGGTGTAGAGAAATGATGAGGTTGCTGGGGTGGTTCTTTTAGCTTTTTGATGTTGTTTCGGTGGTTTGGGTCTGATGTGGATGTGCACGTGGGTGGCATGGTGTTTTTTTTTCTATTCGGTCGGTTACAGGGGTGTAACCATTTTGATTCCTCTGTTCATATTATAGTTATTTCTGATGATGAGGAATTTTTGAAATGAGTTTTAATTTCATTTGGTTAGGATGAAATTCATTTTGAAATGAACAATGGAGCTCGATGCTTCTTGCTCTCCTAATCTATAAAGGAGATTCCACGGCTCATTGTTGTGGTTGAATTTTTGAGTCCTAAAGTTTGTACTATGTACAGTTAGGATTATATTGCGGTATCTAGAAGGTTGTAACTAGGAAATCATTCTAGGTTGGGTATTGTATAAGATAAGAATTCTATTCTTTTTGTAATGATTGATATCGAAACAAATATAAAAAAAATTATTAAGACAATTTCTCTCATGTGTACATATCATAAATTGTGAATGGGTTTATCAATGGTTTCTTCATTCATCTTCAATGGTATATTTGGATATGTAATTTGTTTTCCTTCTTTAACTTAATGAGTTAATCAAATGCTTGAAAATGAGTTATAGGTCTATGATAATTTGCTTAGGATTTGCTAAGGAGTGTTGTTTTAAATACTGGAAAATCTTATAATGTAAACCATTATAATGATAAGTTCAATAATCTCAGGATTATGTTTTATGTGACTCCCACCTGGTTGGATGAGGAACTGGCTATTTCTTTCAAGATCCTTTTAAAAGTACAGAAGGTTAGCCCTAAATTTGAAGGTTCAAGATTTGAACAAAAATCAATCAAATTATATCTCTCTTGAGATGCAAATCTTACATTAATTCTGCTTTCCTAGCTTAGATAGTTGTTCTTATTCTTTGGTTTGCCAAAACTCAAGAAGATGCTATCTAGTTGCATTGATAGGAATGTATTTGTGTATAAAAGTGTTCTTGAAGCATTAAGCATTTTTTATGAACACATATAGGAATACCCTCCTTGGTTTCACAGAGCTAGTGTAGGAGATCTTAGTCTTCAACTGAATCTTGTCAGTTGGCCATTAACTTTGTGAAATCTTGATTATAGAGGTTGGCAACCTCTTAGAGAATTACAAAGCCTTAGTGGGAAAATTGAAACACCAACAGGGATCTTATGGCCCCACATAATGTGTGGGGGATATGGAAAGAACTAAGCAATAAAATCTTTCATGATTCCAAGCTCAAAGTTGGCAGTCTTTTCATCAAGATTCGTCAGGTGATTCTGGAGAATTTTTATATCATTGGTTCTGAGACTCCTCGGCGTGCCCCTACTACTTTTTTGGTTGGGTATGACCTTTTGGTGACTTCTAACTAGAATTTCTACGATCTCTATGTCCAGCTCAAATGCTAGATTGAGTACTAAGTTGAAGCCACCTCCTTTAGGGTGGGTCGAAGTTAATTTTGATGGGGAAGTGAAGGGTAACCTTGGGCATGTAGGATGTGGGGGGGTGTTGAGGAATGAGGATGGAAGACTCTTAGGTGCAGTGGCACTCCCATTGGGAAATCAGACTAATCATTGTGCTGAGGCAGAGGGTGTGTTTATTAGCATAAAATATGTTGTGGATAGGGGTTACTCCAAAATATGGGTTGAAGGTGATTCCTTAAATATCAAAAATTATCTACGTGGCACCCAAAATTCTAGTTGGAATGTGGATCGATTAATAAAAGATACTATAATCATGTTAAGTTCTTGAGAAGAGACTCGTGTCTCTCCAATTTTCCAAGAAGGAAATTCACTGGCAGATTTTTTTTCCAATGAGGTTGTCAAGTAAAATGAGTATCATGCATGGGAGGAGGGATCTCTCCTTTCCAATAAAGCTAGGATCTTAATGAGAAATGATGACATTGGCTAAGTTGATGTGGTGGCATCATTTAATCTTTAGTACCAATTCCTGACTCACACGCTTTTTAAGTTTTGTTTGGCTTACTGGCTATGAGTTGAGCGATTGTTGCAAGGGTTTTCTTCTTTTGGTGTTTGAGGAGATGGGTGGTGATAGGAGTAGAATAGAGCCACACTCTTGTGTCAGCTTGAGGAAGAATAAGAAGCTATGGAAAATTCTCTACCATGAGAATTTATGCCATTTTTAGAAAGATTGCATGGGCATGACTTAAATGCCTTGACGGAATTTGTGTCTTGCTGGCATAGCTGCAAGCTCTAGATAAAGGACCTAGTATTGGATGTAAATGAGGAGTTGATTGATACTATGATGGGGTTGCTGTTTTTTTCTCGTAAGCTCTATAAGGACAAAAAGATAAATGAGGAAGCGATGGCTGAATTCTTCAAAGATGACAAACAAAAAAAACTGATTAAGATGGAAAGTTGAGGCTATGAGCGCAAGTCCCTCAAGAAGATATGGGATAATTTTTTGGAGGTGATAATACGCTATGTGACTGTGGAAGGAAGGTTCATTTCAATCCTTGGTCACCATTTCACTCTTTTAAACCATTTCAGGCATGGGTTGTTTATCTCCTTTCCATTTTTTTTGTTATCTTCCATGCAGGTTTTTGTTTATGCATTGTATTTAAAAAATAGGAGCGCTCTGATCCTCCATGAGGGTCTCATTCTTCTAATCATGGAGCATGTTAAATCTCTTCTCCCTGCCCTTGCTATTAAGGACAAGGAAAATATTCCGAACTTGAAGTTTTTGGCTCGTCTGGCTTAGATACCAGCATTGCTAAAGAAGAGGAGTGGAATGAAGAGGATGAGGAAGGATCCCTGTCCCCTATGACTATCTCCTCGAAAGAGAGGAAGAAGGGTAGCCTTAAAAGAAATCGGGTAGCTAAGCGCCTTGTTCTTTCTGACAATGAGGATACAGAGGTGGGCTCGATTGAGTCTTCTCCCAGAAATGCGAAGTTGGTTGTTGGCCAAGGAGAAGCCAAAGGTGGAGGTAATGAGGAGGGTTTTTAGGACAATGTGTTGACTATGGAGGCCAAGGATAAGCTAAGGAGGGCATCCAAATGCATTTCTAAATTGAAGATCTAGGCCTTGAAAGTTTTAGCAAAGAACACCAAGGTGATCTGTGAGGAGAAGGTTTCTGATGAAAAGTTAGTGGAAATTGATGACTCCCTGATTCATAGCATGCCTAATGTGGAGCTGGAGGATGAGAATAAAGATCAAGTTGAGGAGGATGCTGAGAAGAAGAATGCTTAGTTGGAGCCTCTAAAGGTAAATCCCCTTTCTAAGGACTTTTCCTATCTCAATGATGATTCTACCTCAATGTTTGAGTTTGTGTACATGGCTAGGGCTAGGGCCACTAGAACTTTTAAGTTAGCTAAGTGGACTCTTCAGGATTTTATTAAGGTTAACATCAAAATAAGGGGTTTGAATGAGAACTTGAAGAATATTTCGAAAAGCTTAGTGTCAGATATTCTGATTGATAGAATTGTGGACCTTGAGGGTTCCTTCCATGACTTCAAATCTCTGTGTGAAGTATAATTGGATGGTTTAGAATCCAAGATATTGGATACTAATGCGGACATAAAGAAACTTCTCCATGCATGTCACATTTCAGTGAAGAATAGTGCGGACTCTTTGGAAGTCTTGTTCCATAAAATTAGTGAGCTTAGAGAGGATCAATTGTATTTTTCTGAATTAATGGAGAAAGATCACTCAACCAAAGGTAAAGGAAAAAAAGGTGTGAAAGATGATGGTAAAGGCCTTGTTGTTAGAGGGTATGTTGAATGGAAGAAGTCCTTTAAAGCTGAGAAGAAAGAGTTGTTGTACATGATTGAAATGCATAGGAGCCAGGAGCTTGAGGTGGCCAACACCTTAAGCAGTATGAAATAGTGTTCTGCTCTCTCTTTTTTGACTATTGTTTGTTTCCTACTGGGTCTCGGTTTTTTTCCTGTTGATTTTTCAATTTATTGTTGTTGGGTGTTTTTGATAGTATGTTGTTTTTTCTCCTATGCAACACTCTTTTTTTTTTGTTATTTTGGGTTTTGGTATGTTGCTAATATCTTACTGCAGTATCTTTTTAATAGCATTTTGTATCTTAAGTTGTAAAGGGTTTCAGGTCCCTTCAAAACCTATTGTTCCTATATAATAAAAAATATACATTTCCCTTAATGAAATTTATATATATTTGCTTCAAATTACACATCAATGTCAATTTGTACTTTATTCTATATCATAAGATAATATCCTCATAATATATTTTCACCTATTTTTTCTTCATTGTGCCATAATCATGTGTAACACTACTTGCCTTATGTCACTACAACATTCATCATGTAAAAAGGATCTCAACCTAAGGAAATTTAAATTCACCTCTATACAAATATATTAGTTTGATGGTCCATTTAAATAACATCGATTAAATAAAATTGCCACTTTAAAAGATGTTTTGTGTTGGTCAAAATTAAACTAGAAAATTATATAAAGAAAAGGATTTGACATAGTATATCAAGATAATGTATAATACCACTTAGTCAATATTAAAGCATAAGAAAAATGCCAAATTTTTCTCGTACATTATTTAACCAAAGTTAAAGGGTTTTTCTAGGATTTTAGTGTGATTATAAATAATGAAGTCTTAGGGTTTACAAATAATATTGTCTTAGAATAGATGACAATACTTTTATTGGCATATATCATAGATAATCTAGTTCAACATGTATGAGACGAGCCTAGTAAATTGTAGGAGAGATATTGATATCAATTCTATCTTAGGTGGTTATTTAATATGATATGATAGTAAACTTAAAACATGATTTAAAATTTATGTCACATTGTCTAAATTAACAAAACCTTTTTTCACTTAGTTGTATTATTATTAGTAAATAAAAACTAGTCAAATTTTAGTTATTTTCAAGTTCAAAACTTTTCGGTTGTGACAAGTTTAAACCCTCTTGTTCTCTCTCTTTGACCTCTCTATTCTCTCATGATGACATATCCTATAATCATAGGTCAAAGTATCTAACTAATTCTAGACCCATCCACATTTTAGCATAGGTAACTGTAAGGGTAAATATGAACATAATGAAAATATCTTCGTTTTGCATTATATTTATGCATAAATTTAGTGTTTAATATTATCTTAGGTTTATTATGCACAAACAAAAATATTTATTAATTTTGATCTTAATAGGATATAAATGTATGAGATATATTAATAAATTATTTTCATATATAATATAAAATTAACAAAATCTTAATGCATGTATGAAAAAAGTAATAAAAATTTAAAAAATACACATTGACATATCTACATGCAAGAACCTAAACTTAATGTGAGGAAAAATGATAATAAAAACTTGAAAAAAATCATAATATATTATAATAAAAAAATGACCATAAGGATTAAACTCCCTTTCTACTATCTCGTATTTCCTTATCTTTTAGTGTTTAAATTTTACCTTATTTTTAGGGTTTGGATTTTATCATGTATATGTATATAGTTTCTAATTTTATACATTTAATCAAAATACACAAAATTATGAATTAGGAAATTCATGTTGTACATTTATCTTAATTAAATGTTTCTAAATGATGTACTTTAAATGTGTATTTGAAGTGATCTTTAACAAATTGTACATTATTTAATGATCTCTTCAACAAGTATCAATTAATTTTAAAGATTTTATTTAAAAATTTAGTGCATGATGCTTCATTATGTAACTAGTTTATTGATATTTTTCTTCTAATTATTGAAGATATAGTAGCCCAATGGAGCGAATACCTTCACCTAAAGAATTTTTGATAGATGATATTTTGCATAACCATCAACCTCAAAAATCCACACCTCCACATTCTTCACCTCAAAGTTCCCCACCTAAAAACCCCCACCTAATAACCTCCCACATCCTAATCCCCCACCCCCTCCACTTGATGAAGCTCAGTTGCAAGAAAAAATTAATGTAAATATAAACATAATTCAAGAAAAAAATAATTTGATAAAAAATGAGCCTCATATGCCTCTTCACCTAGTATGGTTTGCATCTTTTATGCAAAATATTGTTGATTTAGTTTGATCAATTGATACAAATTTAGATAGTTTACGTCTTTGGAGGGAGGAGAGGAGACAATTTTATAAAGATGGAATCTCATATAGAGAGATCCTTGATCTCCATATAACCAAAAAAACAATAGCCCCATATTTTATTGACCCTACAACCAATCAACCAATACCTCCAAACAAAAAATAATCAATTAGATGGTTTAGGCATCCTTAGATTGTCATACATTTTTAGGAGAGATGGTGGATGGTCTTTGATCATCAACCACATGCTAATTGTGAGGTTCCCCTATATTTTTGAGGAAGTTATAGGTAGAGATTGAGATAGGTTTAAAACCCAATTATTTTGATATGAGATCATTCCAAGGAGTTGGTTGTGGCATGCCAAAACATAGAGTAGGGGTGCGTGTTGATCTTAATCAACTTTCTCTGATTTCACCCATCATTGCTTTTCTAGCTCTTGGTATTTGTGCACCATTTCAGCACTAGGAAATGGTTTTGGTATTAGGAGCATTGAGTTTGCTCTTAGGAGATCTCACTGATTAGGCTACCCACATGGAAACTAAAGTCAGTGGTAGAGAGAATGGAGGAGATGGTTCAACTTTTCCTAGAAACTCCCATGTGTTGACTCCACATTTTTGTTAGAGTTGCAATCATCCATGTTATGGACATGTTCAAGCATCCACTTCAAATGTACCTAAATCAAAGGTGGGATAAAATATGGATTTACTATGTTTCGGTGATAATCCTACATAGGTACACATTGTCACATTTTAATTTGTTTTAACTGTGTAACATGCACATGTATTAAAATATATGTTTAATAACATAAAATTATATATATGTGAAGTGTTTCGTGTAGATGAGTGGCTTTAGGACATCATCTTGATTAGATCATATTTGTTTTACATTGATAGTTGTACAAGTTGGCACACCTTAAACTTAGGTAAACCAACAAATATATTGACCCTAAAACTACAAATGTATAGATAGTTTTAATTTAAAGTGGCATAATTTAATTTATTGTTTATATATTTTAATTTATGTCCAAATAATTTAATTCAATTGTACATGTGTGAAATAATATTGTACATGCGAGGAGTTCATGGGATATCTATGACCGACCAACTACATGGTGTGGTGAGTGCTTCTCTATCATCAACTATTATGCATGAGCCATTACTGGTGTGTGTTTTCAAAAAATATTTAAGTTAGAAATTTACATACTTTGAATTCAATAGATGTATAATTATTTTTAAAATTTAAAATCAAATCAAATTAAATTTATACATACATATATATATATATATTTGCGGGATGATAGCACTATAGTAATAGGTGCTAGTCAAGCTACTAATTAGGGTCATCTTCACAAGTCATCCATATTGTTTTAGGTCCTAAACCTTTATTAAATGCTCTATGAAATTTCTAAGTATTTTAAATATTATGGTTAAAATCATGTTTTGGTAAATATTTTTAACCTATTGTTTTCTTTATTTGAATATCTAGTAATTAGCATTGAGATGTTTGGTCCTAAATCAATAACTATAATAAATGTTGAACAAAATGTGGGAGTAGAATCACATGATCAGATCTTAATTTATGCATACTTTCTAGTTTAGATTTAAAACTTTAATTTCATGATTTTATTAATCAAGTTAAATTAAATCAAAATTTCTCTAACATTATCTAATTTCAAGTTTCTTGAACTCTTCTACAACATGATACAAGTCCATCTAGTTCATGTGGAACGAAGAGGACTTTTGATTTTATTAACGATCTTAACATCTAGGCTAGACTTATTTTATGAACTATATGTACACATTTGTATACATAATTTATTTATATGTGCCACTTGACTATATATAACTATACACATTCCACCTTGTATTTCATGTCCACTTAGACATATTTTATTACATTTCATGAGATCTATATGATCATTTGTATTTATTTATATATCGACTTTAATATGTTTGTAAATACATTTTCATATGTGTTTTATGGATTAGCTCTAGATACAACATTTCATGTGGACTAAGAGATGTAGACATGTTTTGATTATATTAAGACTGGAAAGGCCAATGTTTGTTTACAAAGTAGCTATAGAGGTAGAATAGTGGTCTCAGAGAAAATGAGGACACCTAAAAAATATGAGTAAGACTCACTAACAATGGGCCATAAACAAGAAACAAGCCATGTTTACAAAGTAGCTATAGAGGTAGAATAGTGGTTTCATAAAAAATGAGGACACCTAAAAAAAAAGAGCAAGACTGACCAACACTAAGCCATAAACAAGAAACAAGCCATGCTTTTGACTGAAGCACGAAACCAGAAATAGAAATTGCCTACAAGAAACTAAGATAGAAACACCAAAGAAAACCAACACAAAAACACTACCCTTACCAGCAAAAGCACACTCCCCCTCAAAAGAAGCAACAAAGGAGACAACCACCCAACATGCCCAAAGAGAAAATCTCCACCTCAATAGGAAAATCAGACAAGACAGACAGCCAGGGAGAAAAAACACCAGCATAAGGGAAATAAGAAACTCCCTTAAGCATCCCAACAACCCAGGAAAAGGTCAGGAGAACACCGACAAGAAGAAGAATATTAGAACCCCCTTATAAAGAGTTAACAAACTCCTCTGAAAAGAAACCCCAAACACAACCCCTATGGTGGAAAGAGACAAGGAGGTGCCAAAGACCACCCCAAAACTTCACAGCATCCAAAACCACCAAAATAGCAACACCCACTACATTATGCCAATAGCTCCAACCATAGCAAAGGAAGAACACCTCCTTAATAGACAAAAGATCCAGAACCTCCAAAGAAACAGGGCAGGAACCCTGCTTCACAGCTGAGCAGAAAACACAGAACCAACTACCTCCGAAGGAGAGAGCAGAGAACATGGTGAGCACATGCCTCCCAGAGGCAACAAGGACCTCCCAAGCGTAAACCAAGGCCTCCATAAACTACACAAGAGTTTGGCCAGAAAATGGAAAGCCACAAACTTCGAGCAAGAAGCTTGCAAAACCCTCTTTACCAACATCCAGCACCAAAAAGGCCCAGAACAGCTGGAGTAGCACCACAAGAGAGAAACACTCTCCAAATCAAGCTAGACTGCTGGCAACCACAAGATCTTCTGTAAGAACCTCCCAGCCAAACGAAGAAAGGAAAATACAGAGGGAGCTGAATCTCCCATGAAATCCAAAATCAAAGACAACTGAGAACAGGCAACCCCAGCCAAAATTAAAAACCCCAATAGATGGAGTTTCACAACCCAGGAGCGTACCAAACCCATGCAGTAGAGAAACAAAGCATTAGCCAAAAAACCTAGAAAGAGGGGCCATGGCAGCAACATAACCCAACTTAGAAACAGAGAGGATAAACCAATAATCCCCCCCAAAAGCTTCCAAAGGCAAGAAAAAAATCAAGCAGATCTCATCCCCACAACACTAGTGAGGGCAACAAAAAAATAGATCCCTACCAGAAAATGCAGAT
>CM021108.1:116362557-116414243 GCA_007115665.2 Sequoiadendron giganteum
CCATTAGATAGTACACACCTCAAGTGCTCACGAACAATTCTAATCCACTTTTCAATAGGATCACATAGATAATTTATTATTTGGTTGCCTATTAAATTGTCTATTCACTCAAACATTTAAACGGTTCAAGTCCCCTATATGCCCCAATAATTTGACATGTTAAAAAGAAAGCACATCGAGCAAAAAAAAGCTTTGCATGAGTACACAAAATAGAATTTAAGTCAAATTCAATATTGCACCTTGCTTTTCTTTAGAAATATTATAACATCAAGAGCACTTAAAAATTAGAAGTATTTTTGAATTTTTAAAGAGTTTTTCATTACCTTCCAATGACCAATGATACACTAAACTCTATGTAACAATTCCCAACATATTTGGTGTGATCCACTTCCAAAACACAACCTATGAATTACATTTTTTTAATATATGAGATGTCATGAACTATCTTTGTGTTTTAATAAAACAACACTAGTAGATACAAACTAAGCTGAGAAATAATCCAAGTTTGAAAAATGTCTATACCTATTTAGGCATCTGATATGATTTTACTTTTTCCTTCATCTCAATGTTAAATATCTATAGATGATCCTGAGTGGTGTCGAGTATTTGTGCTGCCATTCATAACACATGAAATTTCAGATCCATAATTTCAACATTAAGCATGATTAAGCATTAGTAATTGGTAATTTGACTTTCCTGATTTTCTGTCTCCACTGCGCTCTATAATGTGGCAAAAAAAATTATTAGTTACAATTACAAGCATAGTGCCTTTTGGAAAAAGTTGCAATCCCAGGTTACTCTAATTTAAAATTTACAAAGATAAAGAGTAATGGAACTCAACTAAAGTCCACAAAAGGCTTTCCTGAATAATTAGTCTACTAACAATTTTACAATATCAACAATTAATCAGACTTAAAAACCAATAGATAAGGGAGAAATAGAGGGAACACTTAGCACTATCAATAGAGTGGAAGATGTAAAATGCTATATGATCTGTAAAAGCAACAAACTGAAGAGAATTCTCTTTTTAGAAAATAGATCCAAAAAATGTGCAAAAAGATGCATATGGAACTAAAATCATTGAAAATATTGTATCCATACCAGAGCATTACCTTAATTTCAGCTTCTTCAACTATTACATCAATTTTATACCCATGAAAAGTCTGTAATGCACCAATGAGATATAGTGATTCTTAGATGAGCATTGTAAACAAAATTAGGATTGAAACAAGAATAAACATATACTATTTGAGAGAACCATTCCTAGAAAGCACCATTCTATCCTCCTACCAAAAAACAAGATTATTAGAAAGTTTTAAGTAAGGCTTATATACATATATAGACTTGTGTAAATTTTCTACTTTTCACTGGATCACTAGACCAAAGTTTCATTTATGTTATATCCCTCTGCCTCGATAAATTTCCTCCTTAATATAGCTTAAGGTAAAGATAATTTATTAGGTTGTTGCCAATAGAGACATCAAATTCCACAAGGAGATTTTTTTATATTTACATTATTTATTGTTCGAGAGATTGTTTTTTCATTTACCTTATATACTATTCTAGATTCAAACATACAACCTATGACGTATGTATGCCTTCCAATATGTGCGCATTAACTCATGTCCTTAATACAAAGAAAATAATTGCAAAGGTTAATCCATGCCATGGATGATGTTGGAAAAGAATTTATTCGTAAAAGGATTTAAATAATTTCCCACTTCATGCAAGTTTCTAGCCTAACATCATGGATTATGGTATACCAATATCCATGTTGCATTGCCCTAGATCTATGATGCTACCTAAAGAATTCTCAAAAAGCCAGCTTTGATCCAGTAAGTGGTAAAAATTTAATTGCTTTGAAGTGCATTTTTTTGAATCCATAATTCAAAACAAAATGAGGAAAAATCAGTGTTAGATAGTGATGACTATGTAAAAAAACTATATGGATGCAAAATGACCAGAAATTTTAGATATGGGGTGATCCCACAATACTGGTTTAGAATTTTCTAGGAGATCCTAATTTTTTTTGAAATCACATATTTTTAGAAAATATAATGATTTAAGTCTTGAAAAGTTTCATTTATAGGATTCCAATTGAAGAGGGTTTGATTGAACCACCTTATATTGAAAACCTCCTTGGATAGAACCCCTCTAGTTTTAAACCATACCTATAACAAAGTCTCCTTTACACCTGTCAAAATGTTGATAAAAAACCAGTTTTGATTTACCTTTTGGGGGATCAAATTAATTCATTTAAAATATATTTTTTTGTAAGTATGAAGTCCTTATTATAAGCTTCCCAAAAAGTATAATTTTAAATAAATTTAATTTTATTATTATATTTATTTTTTATTTCTTGTGAATGCAGGTTTTCACCGAAAATCAAGCTCTCTATTATGCACATGTGGAAAAATAGAAAATTATCAAAAGAAAAAAAGAAAAATATTAGTGCACTAGATATTGAAGTCCTTGTTCCAAAAAAACCTAAAAATAATTTCGATACATACAAAAAAAGTTATGTTTTATACAGTCCGCCTATGTCTGAATTGTAATTGGTTTGACTTCAAAACTTGATTAAGGAAAAAATATTCAATAAAACACTATGAAACCAAATGAAAGCGCTAGATATTTTCATTACAAATCTAAATTCGAAAAAATTAGAATTGTATCCTTCATGGAAAAAAAGTTATGTTGTATATGATGAGCATCACTCCTTAAAAATGGTGTTTACTAAAAAAAACTAGTTTTCAGAGGAGATGGAAAAATAAGTGCAATTTGATTACAATTTTTTTGAAAAAAATATATTTAGAATCTACAGATAAAATGTCACAAGTCACTAGTTTGCATCATCTTCAAATTCCTCACAGTTTAGCCACTATAGGTGTCCAAAAGTGAAGATTTAGTTAGAAAAGATTAGTTCAGTGTCCAGTTTGGCCAAAAATTATAAACCAGTATTGTGGGATCACCCTATGGCATTGATTGTCTGAGCTTTGAAACTCACACTGCCATAAATCATTCTAGCAACATTGATAATTGTGAGCCTCAAAATTGTAATGGGGTGTGTTTTATGCAAATAGCATCCCAGCAATGGAAAATTTTGCTTCAAATTATTCTTCATTTACTTGCATATTATTTAAGTTGGTCATCCAGAACTTCACCCAAAGCAATAGAGTAAGATAGCAATTTTAAGGGGAAATCAATTGATGGAAGAAGCATAACTGATTTACAGCACTAAGAGAACATTTTAGTTGCTTTAGAGCTATTTTAGAAATATATACAGGTACATGAATTTACCATAGCATATGGAGAGAATCGGATTCATGTAAACATAAATAAATTTCCCATCTTGACAAACCTTTCATAAAAGTATAGGCATGCAAAAAAGTTGATAAGATTACTATGAATGATATCACTCCCACACAAAAGCCTATCAATAATCTACCCGCATACAACAATGTAGCATCATACATAAAAAAAGAAGCAATAAGACTAAATGAAATTCATGCTTGGAATTGGTGTTTAGAAGCTATCTGCTTCCAAAATCATTGTAAATTTTTCCTTCACAAACATATATTGCACAATATTTTTACAATTTTTCATTTTGAAAATGACCAATTCAAGTTCCATAAAAATGTATGATACATTTTATTCATCTAGGTTACACTACATTCATTTTCATCAATTTTTTTGTCAATTCACTAGTGAGCCACTACACCATTAGCAATTAATTAACATTTATGGCTTGATAGCTTCAAATCAACTATGATCCACTTATAGGGTTTAAAAAATGTGTGAAGCAAAACCTTTGAATCAAGAAGATAATTAGGTTCCATTATGAACATGCTCATGTTATGTTTGGAACATGCTCATGAGAGAGCCTAAAACCCTTTAATAAAATGTGTATTTTAAAAAAAAATCTATGACTTAATAATCATTCAATTACTCACAACTCTCAAAGTTTTTAACTATATCCTCAACCTTTCATTATGTTTAGGACTGAGGAAAGAGTGCTAGTAGGTTTAGGTGCAAGAATTGGCCCAACAAAAAATGATGGGTTTACCACAACCAAATCAAGGCCCTACCCCTCTGTAAACTTCCAATCCTCTTTCTCAACAAGAGGTTTTGCATATATGCATACCAAATTTGTATGAAAAAAATGTACCCTAAATTTAGAATTATGTATATGTGAATTGAACCTAAGAAGTAAAAGCTTTCGTGGATAATTTTATGGAGACATTTTGGGGCTTTTTTCTATTTATACCAAGATGATCAAGTTTACTCTTATACTCACAGCAAGCAATGCCTATTGATTACTCTTGTACAAGCAATTCAATGCTTCTAACCGGTGGAATATAATCTTCAAAGGAGGGTATTTATGCTTACATTATATTATTTGTAGTATTCTGGATTGCTCCAATGGGACTCATCTAAAAGAGAAATCTCTTAAGTATTGTAGTTATATTTGATAGTTGACCAGGAGGATGTAAGCACAACTTTCTTTATAGAGGGTTATCTTGAACAAGACTTGAGGACATTGAGAGTCCCATTCACACTAGAATCAATGAAGGCCTCCTTCTTGGCAATACATTTCATAGAGAACAAAACTAAACCAAATTATGTCTTTAGAACAAACAAAAATAAAAAAATAAAAATAAAAGAGCCAGTGGAGGAAAACCTACCATGATGTTGTGATCATTTGGTACTGCGATAGAGCAAGCAGTATGAAACACCCCATCCACTCCATTTATTGCTTCATCAAAGTTTCCTTCTTCTAACATGTCTTCTTTCACTATTTTAAGCCTCTGCTTTGCACCAGGAAAATCCCATAGATACCCTATCTTCTCCGCATTATCTAATCATAGGAAAATACATCATTTATTTATTAGTTTAAATGAAAATAAATCATTCTAAACCCTATATAGGATACATTGATACTTCAAAATCATTTGAAGGAACTTGAAATTATGCAAATATATATCAATTAAATACCTAGATTACAAACAGTAGCATGAACAATGTAACCCTTTTTGAGAAAAGAGGGAATGAGATAAGCAACAATGAATTCTATGCCTCTTGTCACACACATCTCCTTACCATTCTCTATCATTCTTTACTAAAAAGCTTGAACCCAACCAACATCAAATATTTACAGGGAGAACATAAACATGTGATTTCACTTCTCCATTTTAGCATGCTATGCCTAAAAATAAGGTTTCGACGAAGGTTTTAGAGTATGTTTATTAAAATGAAAATTATGTCATTTCAATTCTCTATTTTGGCAGGCTATGCTTGAAAAGTAAGGTTTTGACGAAATTTTTAGAGTATGTTTATTAAAATGAAAATTAGGAATAACACTATTGATTCTTGATTCCTTAAATGATCTATTCAAATGGATTGTGACTAAATAAATGACTAACTATTTAGTCATTTTTATTTGTGTGACTAAATAATTTTTTTGTCAATGACCAAATTAGTCATTTTTTTACTCATTTATAGCTGAGTTACAAGAAAATAGTAGAATTTAGTCATTTTTAGTTGTTGTGACTAAAATTTTTAGTCACATAGTCATTTATTTGCCAAATTCTAGTAGTGGTGGTCACCAATGCCATCTAATTGTGGGAGACCTAAAACAAAAAAGATTTAACTATAATTAGTAAATTACTTAATACTAAGATAAGAGGATGGATTAAGGGGAGATACACATGAGCCTTGACTCTGAGTCATATGGGAAATTTTTAACTATATATATACAAACTATCAATTAAATATATAAAATTATATACTTGCTTGTATTTATTTATTCCATTGTACTATCCACATCCTCTATTTTTTACAATGCATCTATAGTTGTCTCATGCTCTTCCATAGGAAGTTTCCATAACTCTTTATTTAGTAGGTCTACCTTAATATCTAACTAGTTTTATATTGGTTGCCACAACTAAATGTGATTAGTATTCATATATCTTTCATAGTCTTCAAATGGAGGCAAACCATTTTTCGTATTAGATATTTTTGTAGTCAAGTAATAACAACAACCACACAACTAGTTGGATACTCATAGTTATCATCATCCACTCTGGGATGCAACAACTTATATTTTATCTCAACACGTCGAGCCAACCAATACTGCGTTTCCTCTTTATTCTCCTTAGGTACAACAATAGCATACACATTTCCTATAATTTTTTTTTAATAATTTATGTCATATAGTTCAAATATAAACATGCATACATATAAAATTATATATAAATTACCAAATAATGTAAAAAAAAAGGTATTAAAATACCTTATTCTACAAGGTCTAAAATATTATCATAATCATATAATGCAAGCATTGATTATCTTCTTCAATTATTTTTTTATTTTGATCATGTGTTGGTGTAGGTGTCAAGGCTCTTTATTTCCTTTTTTCAACCTATTTTGTATTTTCACATTCTTCCCAATCACCTGCAATACAAAATTGACAAAAACATGCAATATCCCTCATCCATATTGTCCACATATTTATATTTGAACTATTAATTGAATGCCATTTTGTTGATCTACTATTTGTCTCACAATTTCATGTCAAGTAAGAATATTCTCTTCTTCAAATAACCAAAAGAATCTTTGAATTATTGAGTTCTCACTTGATCCTATAGATAATTTTGTATTACACCAATCTATAATTCCATGTGCATCTTTAAATTTGTCTGCATCCTCAAATTTTAGTTGTTCTCTAGAAAGAGATCATTTCACACATGCTCCAGCTCCATCACATTCTCCTTTACCATCTCTAGCTTCAAAAAACTCCACATGTGTTGGATATTATTTTCCTTTTGATCTCTACATAACAAATAAAATATTGTAGCATTCTTAAATTGTCCTATACAATTATCTGACCATATGAAATATTATCATATGAATTTATCTTTCTTTTAAATTTTTATAAAATATATTGAAACAATATTTGAAAAAATATAAAGAGTGTAATCAATTATCACTCAAATAGAAATGGTACTCCCTAAAAAAAAATCTATTATCTTTTGTAATATCATTTGTATGTCTATATACAATATGAAGAAATATGGTCACTTACACTAAATTATAAGATTGGATTTCATTTCCTCTTGTGGAGCAAGAGTATAATTTTCTACAAATTCAACCGTGATATAATTTTCTACAAAGTCAACCATGATAATATATTTCCATCTGAAAATTTATTTTTACATGTGTAAAATTGACCATCAAGGCATCAAACATATTGAGAGTTTCACATATTTGGGTACAATGTTATCTTTAAATTATTTAATAAGTGCATGCACACTAATTTTCTCTATTATTAGCTCATAACTTTTTCCAAATTTTCCATCCTTTAAAGAATATTCAACATTTTTCAATCTTTTAACATACACTAATTGTTATCCAAAATTATGTAAACTACTTTCATGAATAAATTCTCCTAATAATGAAAGGTTGCCACATCTATTACATTGTCTAGAAATACATGCATTTAAATAAAATAAGTTTCCATTAGATGGTTCACAAAATGAACCTGCTATAAACTCCTTGATTGTTTTAGGTGGTATATTAATACCACATTCCCACATAATTTATTAGTATGAAAAGTACACTGTATATATCAAAAAATATCATAATAATAATGAAATTCTACATGAGTTTTACAACAAGAGATTAATTGTTTATTAATTTTTTCATACCAAGGTTTACAATTTTCAAATGATCTTTAACTTATGCTAATATTTGGTAAGATTAAATTTTTAATTTTTTTTATAAAATTTAGTTTAAGTTATATCTAATAGATGTATTGGATGAGGGTCATAGATTTTTTACCCCTCATAATTTTAAAACATCTCTATCATTAGATGATACCGTTGTATTATCATGTCAATATTTTTCAATTAAATATTTGATTTCATTATTTCATTTCATGTCAAACCTTGAGAGTCTACCACTAAAACTTCAACATTGACTAATTGAATCATTTCCAATACTTTCTCTTCTCTTTTTCATTTTTATCAAAATTTTAGGATTTACATTTATAAATTCATAAATCTTACCCAATATTGTTTTATTTGAAGTTGATTTATTAAATAAAGTAGATGTTATAGCATGCCATGTTGTATTCTTATCTTTGAATTTCCAATATTTTTCCTATAGAATCAATAGGATTAGCTACACTAGATATAACTTGTTATATTGAATCATGTTTCTTTTTATGTTTTAAAAAATGCCTAATTGTTTCATCACTTTTTTACATTTTTCACATTTTCATCAATTGCATCATGAGTTGACATTGAAATCCTAGAGTTTTCTATAAAAAACATAAATTATATAATCTATTTCTGTGGGTTCTCATTTGTCTCCAAGAAATTTTACCAAGAAAGTTATCTAAGACATTTGTTTCAATTTTTTTAAAAGAAATTCATCTATACAAGGGATTTAATTGGGTAAAAGCACAAAATTGTGTCACACTTTCAACCAACTAAATAGTTCTGAGTGAAACTATTTTTCCTAAATAGATTCAGGTGAACCGGTTTCGCCCAAAACCACGTGGTCTATACATGACACATAGAGTTTTGGGTGAAACCCTTTTGACCGAAATCATAAAATTTGAATTTTTCCTTTTGTCACATCGAAATGTGGCTTATTTTATGTGTGGGGTTTCGATCGAAACCCTTTCTACTGAAATTGTCTATGTGGCATCCTAGTTGGTAGCCAACTCAATTTTTTTCAGAATGTTTTAAAACTTTCAACTTAAACCAAGTATTTCTTCAATCCGATTGTTTTTTAGAAAAAAAGAAGAAAAATACCTTTTTGTAGAGTTCGGAGTGGTGAATCCAAATATGCATTTTTTAAAATATTTTGATTAGTTTTAATATATTTTATTTTTAAAATGATGCAAGTAGGTTGTTAAAGTTAAAAAGGAGGTTGATTAGAAATTAAAAAAAGTAAAACATATTAAAAATATTAAAAAATATATGTTGCACTAGAGGAGAGAATCCTCTTCAAAAGGGTATAATTGTTTTTTTGAAAATGATTTAAAAAAATAGACAATAGTTGACATCAAATGAAAACTGTCAAATTCTGACAAGTTTGACTTTCAAATATTATTACGAGAAAAATATATATCAAATTTTTATTTTTATTTCCATGCACTAGATATTGAAGCTACCTATTTGGAGAAAAAAAATTAGGGGAAAATGAAGTTTTTTCTATTTGTTTCGTAACGTCAACTGAATGTCCATTTTTCTTGATTTTTTTAGCATTCCAAAATCTACTCTTAAATTGATTAAAAAAAATAATCAAAAAAATTTAAAAAAAAATCTAAAAATTTACAAGAATAAACTTCATCAGTATTTCTACATTTCATTAGTTTACATCATTTTGAAATTCGAAACATAAAGACCACTTTTATGTGGTTGAAATTCAGAAAATGTTTTGTTGTTGGTCAAATTCCTTTATAAAGTGTGTCGCAGTTTGTACTTTTACCCCATTCTCATTTTGTGTTTCCATTTCTTCACTGGTATAGTTGATATTATTATTGGTATATCCAACTTCATTTGAATAATTAATATCAATCATCAAAATGTGGGTTTGAAGACATACATATATTTGTTTGTATAGTTGAATTTTTCATATCATTGAAAGGTAGATTTGAAGACGTACTCAAAGTTGTTTGCATAGTCACTATTTCCATATCATTAAAAGGTGGATTTGAAGGCATAGTTGGATTTTTAACTATAATCACATTTTCTTTCATACTCACCATTCCAACATTTACATTATCTACATTCATCCCATCCTTCATGGTTTCCTGTTAGAGTGTCATGAGACTAGATTCTTCAATATTTTTCATTTTTTAAATCCTTGTTCTTCCATCTCTTTGTCCTTTTGCTTCCATCTCTCTTTTTGCTTCAATTTCTTTAGGTGTCATGAGTTTCCTAAGATTATTTTTGTTTTTTTTGTGTTTGCTTTGATCCCATGATAACCAAACCCTCTTGCTAAGAAAACAAATGATTTTTAATCTATTTTTAAATTTCTACCTCCTTGAAATTTTGAAATAAGACTATATGCTGATTCTTTATTCTATAAACTCTAAAGTACAAATAAATATGAATATTAAAACCCTCTTTTCTTTTCCCTATTGAGAAAAGGAACCTTGTACTTGATTCCACTTAAAAATAATAAATTTGTGATTGAATCCTTCAAAAAGTTGAATAGAATATGACATGTTAAGAGATTTCAAAAGACAAAATTGAATAAAAACTACAAAATGTTGTTGTTGATCCATACTATAGAAAGAGAATGCTGCAGAAAAAAGGTGGTAAGTTTTTTTTTTCAAATTTTGAAATAAAAGGTATAATAGAAGTAGGTAAAATGGTTACCCATTCTAAACTAAAACAAGTACCTGTTTCATTTTCCAAACAAGAAAATTAGGAACAAGCACCCATTCTTTAAAATTTAAATTTCCAAAGCACTTTTTTCTTTGGGTTTAGGCTTGGTAACCCAACCCTTAGCCTTATACTTGCAAGTATGAGGTCATGGCAATGTGAAGATGAATACTTGACTTTGGCAATATATCTGATGGGTTTATTTTTTCAATTTTTTTTAATGAAATTATAACCCATTATAAATCATGATGTCTAGTTTTCAAATATGTATTTTTTTTAAGATTGATTTTTTTCTATTTTTTAATTAATTTCTAAGGAAATTGGTCTATAAATATGAAATGTTAGGTTTTCATAGTTTAAATTTTTTGATTTGTTAGTTTTTTTTTTTGTAAAAAAATCTATATGGCATCAATCTACAAAAAAATCTTTTACACTAAAAAAAACTCAAAAAATGATTAGTTTAGGTCAAATTATGGTGTCCATACATGAGGGTTTTCAAAACTAGAAATGAGGACCAATAAAAATGTATTTAGAAAAAATTATAAAAATTATATCCTCATCAATATTCAATTTATTACATATCTTTCTGAAAATGAATTAGAAAATTACTTTTATTTAGGTTAAATTATGGTATTTGTACACATGCATGGTATGGTCCTAAAAAGGTGACTTTTAGAAAGTGTTTTTTATACATGCCTATTAAGAATTCATCTCTATCATCTAGGTATTAGAATCATATTTCAAAATTAAACTCGAAATACTAAATTTCATATTATTGAACTTTTTAGAGATTCAATGTGTAAGTGCTTCAAATTTTCAGTCCAACTACATGAAAAATTCTAAAAATTAGGAAAAAAACTTCCACTTTTTGAAAATTTTATGGACCCAAATTATTGCACTTACCCTAATTTTTATTTCAAGACTTACTTATTTTTTATTTGATTTCTTAAATTATTTGTGCAACATGTTATGTCAATGAATATTTTGAGTGCATAGTTGAATAGTGACAAATACAACTAAGCCAAGTAGAAGGGGGTAATTAGTTTCATTAGGATCTATTGTTGGTGTTCCTTGATGGTGTATGAGTGCTAGTAGGGGAAAAAAATCACCCAAGTTTCAACTAAGAATACATCATGATCTACATGACTACTTAAAATAATGACATAGGGAAAAGCCTCAAGATAATAGACCTTGAGTTAATGAGGTGAGATGGTAAATAATTTTTTTGTTCTTATTAAGGGCTAAATTTAACTTCCCAAATACACTACTAAGTTAATGGCTACTAAAACATAGTGAATATCATGGATGGAACAAGGAAGCCTAATTAATGAAGTAATTCATTAATATGGAAATTTTGAGGATTTAATATATTGCTTGAATCAACTGGTAGGATCTAAGAAGGAAGAGTCAATAGTTTAATATGTGCCAAGAGAAATCAATGAAGGAAGACTACTCAAAATTAAAAATGAGTCTTATAAATAGTTATGCATAATATAGTTATAAAATAAAAGAAGTGAAGTGTAGAATAACTATTGATATGGTACATCACAAGGTTGTAGTCTAATGTTGTTAAAAATATAGTATTAATATCTTACATTTGTAATCATGTGTGTATTTTGTACTATTAAGCTTGAGGATCTACTCTTTGCATGTGTGAACATTTTCAACAATACTTTTTATCATGATATGTGTGTAATGAGCATTAAGTCTTTATTTTTTATGTTTTTTTAATCTACTCTAGCATAATATATGTGCAAGCTATATTTCCTTGAACAATTCCATGAATTAGTATCTCAAGACATAGGAGATAACCTAAATTGAAATAGTTAATCATTCTTAAGTTGTTGATGAAATTGTATACCTCTCCTTGTGTGAAGAATGGATCTCCATGGTTGTACCTATTACAAAAAATGGTCATTAATATTGGGATTTATTCTTAGATGAGGTTTATCCTTACTAAGAGTAGGATTATGGCTATTCTAGTAATCAATTACATAGTGTTGTGGGTTTTACCATGGTGTTATCTTGTGCACTTATGCTTGGGTGAAATGGAGTGGTTAAAACCTTCCTCATTAACATAATTGAGTATTATAGATTAAGTATATATTTCAAGTCCTATAAGGATGTGTCTATCTATATTATAGGTGATTCCAACTCAATTAAAATGTCGAATCTTGTAGGAAGGTGTGTATGTGTGACATGCAAGTTTAGTCTTAATATAAATGTGGTGTCTAGTTTACATATGTGTGCAAATGATTGAAGTATAAAAGTGTTGGCCCTTAGATTGGTTGTGTCATGAGTACCATAACTTGATTGGGTAGGCCAAGAATTTACATTATTGGTATAGATGTAGAAATTAGCCATACAATTATTCATGTTAGATAAAAATTTATATTATTAGATAAGTTATAGAAATTTATGATTTCCACACACCTCACTAACATTAAATTTTGAAGCTAGATAACTCATTGTGAGTATGCCCAAGTGGGAAACATAGGCCTAATACTTAGATTTTCATTTAAGTAAAGCCATTTAACTCTCATAAAATTTATTAATACCTATCTTTACACTCTATGCATTATAAGAATTTGATTACAATAATTATGAATGGATATTATTATTAAATTCATGAGTTTAACTATGATAATTCCTAAATAATGAAATAAAAATTATAATCCTTATTTCCCTATTATGTTTGTGTTATCACCAAATAGTGCACCCTTACTAAGTTGCAAAACTCTATCTACTAGTGAAACATGGGATAACTCCCTTGATTGTAAGCTCAGGATGTGGGAGTTAACTTGGAAAGAGTGAGCTAGTTCTCTTGGCATTCACCTAAACTAAGCTACCTACTACTTCTTGCTAAGAAAAGAGAGAAAGTAACATGTAATGAAACCTAAACTCTAAGGTGATGCACCAAATTCTTATTTCAGATCCTATACTATTATTTGGACTTAAAATGATAAAAAATATACAAGCTTTTTATACACAACTGGGGTTTTACATACTTATACATCAATATTTCATAAGAAAGATTTTTTTCAATCCTAAAAGGAAAAAAACTATTTTCACAATTAGGAGTTGTTTAAACTAATTTTCATAACCTATGACCTACATAAGGCATGTATATCTCTACATATAGATGCCAAAAAAATAAGACATTCATTGAAGGATTCATATCAAATCACAAAAAAATACATCTATCATTTGTATTTGCACACAAAAAGTAGATTGGAGAAGGAAAAATGCTTATATTTCATTGATAAAAAGAAGAGTTACAACTGTACAAGTATGAAAATGGAGTCTCTTTTTCTACTCCATCTTGAAAGAATCTTCAAAAGAATTACAATACAAAGACAAAAGAAAAAATAACTAACTGAAATCTACTCCTAAAGATTGTCTTTATGTTGCACAACAACTTACAAGATAATAGGAACATGTGCTTGGGAAAGAAGATATGTGTTTGCATCAACTTGCTGGGTCAAAACTCCTTTGTTCATCCAAAACCTTTTCCCCTACTTTGAAGCCCCTTAAAATACTACAAAAAGGTGTTGGATTAATGAAAAAGTCATCACTTTCCCTCTTCTACCATCAAGGCTCATAAAACAGCTCCTAGATGCTTGGGAAAGCTTCAAACTTGGTTAAAACTACCTTCTACATTCCCTCCATTTGTTGCACAACTCAAAAAATATCCTACATACTTGCAGCTGCTCATAAACCATTGTAAATGCCTCTTACATGATGGTAAGACACACATTCTAAAGAGATTTGAAAAGGAAAAGGTTTTATTTATGGAGTGGAATAAGGATCTCAACTTCTTTGAAATCTTGTCACATAGTCATTGCACTAAACCATTCATAGATTATTTGTAGAATGCCATTGAATGAACATATTTTTTAAGACTATCTTTTAAATTTTGACTATGATTGTCCTTATTCTCTACCGTGTCCACTTGTTGGCATACATTATTTTGCATTATTTGGACTATCATCTCTTACTGCCTTGTATATTCCATGAAAACTCCATAGCACTATCCTTCATGATTGGTTGCATATAAGTTCCTTGCAACACTACTGCCCTTTCCTAGTGATGTGCCATTTTCAATGTTCATTGTTATCCCATGGATACCACAATCTAGAATGACTCCATTCCACATTCCACAATCCCTTGAATACATTGATCACTCACAAACATAGTCTTAAGTTAAAGTCTTGGAACACAATAATTATCCTGAGGCACATAGTCATAAATCTCACTGCACAATCCTCAAGATTTCCTTCAAAGAGATCACTATCACCTTTTCCATAACTAACTTCCATTTGTGCATGCTAATCTAGAGTCTCTATGGTGGCTATGAAAAATGGAACTAATAGTTTCAAGTGGAAATGAAACAACTCTTCCTTACAAATCCCTGTTGCATCCTTAGTAGTCTCAAACATTTCCACTAGGTGTGAAACAATGCCATATGCCAAGCATTGATCAAAACTGCCATTGTCCCATATACTGTAACCAAATTAGAGAACATGGAATTGTGAGTAGGATGAATATTAACAAGGGAAAATATGACTGGGGGAACCATTTATAGTGCAAAATATCCAAGAAGTAGGGTTCCAAGCTAGCCTAGAACTGTCATGGATATAGGCATTGAAGTGACTATAGTTGAAGCTCTACAAACATTTGATCTCATCACACCTTCTGAAACAAACCTTTCTTCATTCCTTGTTTTTGGATCATTCATTGATGTTTTTCCAATATTATACAAACATTATCCTTCTTGATTGGGCTTGAATGATTTGGTGGATAGATATAACCCTTCCCAACCAAGATCCTTCATAAGCTTTGTGGGGCATTTCTCAAATTGAGAGACATTGTCTCATTCTAACCATTCACCCTTATTAACCTTTGAGCTCTACATCAAACTATTACCATTTTATTCTCTATTCATATGTAGTGTCTTTGCATAGTAGATCCGTATTTGGAATGATTAAAAACTAATTGGCCTCTCTTTATCATTCATTTACTCATGCTTCCATGACATATCATCTACTCTTTACTGGGCAATAACTTGACAGTGGATGTTAGTCGTGGATTTATGACTGTCTCTCATAAGTATGGGCACTCTTTGACTACCACTGCCATGCCTTCTATTGATCCACCAACTTCAATAGCTCCACCCATGAATTGTTCTCTCCTTTTTACCGTCCTTTATATCACTAGAGCCACATTATTTCAATGACATGCTATGTGTGACTGTCAATATTTATGCAGGTTGTTGTCCTTACACCACAATAGTGACCTTCATTCTTTAATTATTTCCATAGTCCTTCCATTCAACAATAACATCAAAATTTGATCTCACAAGTACCCAAAATAACAACATGCTCTAATTTCTAGCATCTTTCTTTTCATTTTTCTTACAAGACTTGCTTTATATCTCTTTGGTTTTTTCTGTTAGGAATGGAATTTCTTTTACTCTTTGTTCAAAGTTGCATTTTCCTCCTTTCTTAACTTAAAGAGTCAATATGGAGCTTCTAGATCTTAGGTATCTTCATGCAATTCACTGCAGGGTCTTGGAAAATTCTCTTGCCTTAATGCATGAAAACTCACCTTGCTAGTACCTTTTACCATATGTTGTCTTTCTCACTTTTATAACATGGTCACAGTCATTTCCTTGAGACTAACCCTTGATGATTTGGGATTGCCACTTTCCTTAAATACCTCTTAGCTACCCTCATTTCAATCATGCTCATTATGCTTGGTTTCTTGCAAGTCACTATTATACTTGCTACTCATAGCTCTGTATGCATTTTAGTGACTATCCTCTTTGAATCCTCCTGTCACCTTTGGATAGTAACTATCACTATGAGCTCTTAGAATCAGTAAACTATTGCTTGTGATGAAGAAAAAATCACCATAATGTGTTTAGAACCATGCATTACCCATAATGCTGAGATATTATCATAATCCTTTTGTCTTATTTTTCTTTCACACAAGACTTAACATGCACTATCTGTTTTTCCTCCTACATGATGTCTCACAAATCAGGATCTGTTGTAGAAAGAGGCTAAAATAAGTGACAACAAAGAAATAAATTAACATGGAATTTCAACATTTTCTTCATTCTTTTCAGATATTTCTCATCCATCAAGTTGTTCACTATGCATGTGTGTTTACCATTGTGCATTCTTTGATCCACTTTATCCTCTAATGATTGCATTTACACTGTGCTTTGGCCATTTTATGAATGTACTCCATTGTCCATGTTGAATCATTATCATAAGGAAAAGGCCTTGTCCTCATCTTCAATATGGATTGATCTTCTATCCATCTTCCATTATGAATTCAACTATTCATATTCATCTCTAGCTTTACTCTCTGTCATCCTATAGTGCAACTACTGATTAAACCCCTTTTATATTCATGAACCATGTCAATATAAAATGTTATGCATGCATTTCTATTATTTTTCATGCTAATCTTATAACTGTGAGGCTATTTAAAAAGAGTAAATACAATAGTAGCATCAACTATTTACAAACATTTATGGCAGTCTCATGAGAATTTTCTAATTATTAAGGTAACACATAATTATCATAATCAATATATATGGAGCATATCCACCCTATTGACCATAGATAGACATTCACTATTAAGGTTTGAGCCTAGCAAAACATGTTGAGCAAGTGGTCTTTACTAACTTTGGAACCTCTAAACACAACCGTAAGATTTGGCTATGGAGATAGCTACCCAAGATTTAAAGGCCTATAGAAAGCACAAAATACTCAGAAGATCAATATGACAAGAATAAATTGTATTCCTATCAATGAATGCAAAAATAATCGATGGAGTTAGTTTACAATGTGTGAGAGACCCTTGGCTATATAGCCAAGTTGAAGCATAATATGTATAATATTATGACTTGTGCTTTAATCTTACGATATAAGACAACTTATCACAACTACTTAGGTCACATGTGTTACAAGTCAAAAGATAAGATAATAACTAATGACAACTAACACCTTCTAGAAATAATATTAGGATTTAAGTAAACTTAACATGTGAATATGTCCCCTAAGTCCCTAGTAAGTGAGATAACTAGGTACACGACATTTATTCACACCAACACCCCCCCCTTAAGTGCAACTTAGAGAGAAGATTATTATGCAAATAACACCTAGATGCAAAGATGGGTCCCGACTACTAGGCCATGTTAGGTACCCATATACAAATGGAATGAAATCCCTCACAAATGGGGAAAAGGAGAAAAAACAGTGGAACAAAACTCCTCCCCGAAAGAGATAAAAAACAAGAAAAATGCTCTCAAAAAAAGGACAAAACCTCAAGTGAGGAAAAATTCCCCCTAGAAGAGAGAATGAAAAATGTCAGGTGACTCCCCCTCAATGGTGAGTGACTGCTCAAGTGTCACATTTTCCAGAGTCTCCAATCTTATTTGAAGAACAAGACAATGTAGAACAATGTGAATACTAATGTAGAGCTGATCAAGGAAGATGATGAGTCCTCCAAATGTTGTTACAAAATAATGCCAAACTATGACAAGCACTAGTAGAAAGAATCAGGTATCACTGTATAAGATGTCATCATGAATGTTGACTAACTTGAAACTATCAAATCAAGAGTAACTGCAAAATTTGTCGATGAAGAACTATAGATGAATCCACACCGCAACAAGAATAAGGTTATAAATAGTAGACAATTGCACGTGTATCAACTGAACACTCTCTTGAAAAATTGGTATATCCCTATCACAACTTGGAGCTAGGTACCAAGTCTTTGGATGTAGAACCGAACTTCTCAATACAAGTAGATTTCTTTCATAATAAGAGTGTCTATATGGTATCTAGTCCATCATGTCGAAATGCATGGAAAAATAGCCGCCACATTCACTATGTATATAGGAACTAACACTAGATACATAGATCAATCCAAAGAAGCATAAAATAGGATAGAGTACACTAAAATAGTAAGATTATGGCACTTTATTTTAGTGTGATTGCAACACTAGAAGAGGAGAACTACAACAATTATGATGCAAATTTGGAAGTGCTAATGAAGAAGCCAACCAAATTTATGTGCATCAAAGTAGATGACCATGAAAAAATGCCTCCAATTGGATGTCAGTAGGAGCAATTGGTCCCATTTAACGGTCGATTAGAGGAGCGAACAACACAAGACAAGGCTCGATTGGTGGGCAATTTTCTTTTCTAGGTTTGCTTATTGATATGAAATTTGTTTTAAGAAAAAAATAGTTTAAAAACATTAGTAAAGAAAGAAAACTTTATTATTAAAATATTAATACAGGAAAAATGATTTGTTTTAATTTTTTAAAAAACTTTAATAATTAATTATTAAAGGAAAAATTTAAAAATGTTTTATTTATGAAAACTTTAATTTAAAAATGAAAGAAAAAATTATTATTATTTTTATTAAAACCATTATTAAAAATTAATAATGAAATAATTTATTAAAAAATTATTTAAAATGTTTATATTTAAAAAAACAAAAACAAAAAGTTTTATTTTTTAAAAACTTAAAAAAAATAAAGGCCATGGGGGCCAACAAGGGTCCCCGCCACTTGTCCGACGAAGGGCTATGGCCGGTGGCGGTATCGCCTCCACCCCTGGCAGTACAATGGACCCTGTAGGGCCTGACAGTGTCAGGTACCTATAGGATACCATAATTTAATTTTTTAACTTTTCATTTAAAATAAACAAAAAAAGTGAATTTTTATTTTAAAAAATGTGATTAAAGATTTTTAAAAAAACTGCGAATTATTTTGCAAAAAAATAAATTATTATTTTTTAAGTAAAATCCTACCATCTACATAGGTAGGGCCGTAATGCCCACCTGCTAATTTTTTTTGCCTATGAGAGCAAGTTTCTCCAAATTTGATGATTTAGCAATCAATCTTAAGATTTTTGAGCCTTCTAAGCATGATGGCAAGGTCAATTTTGACCCAAAATTCTCTAAAAACATGGTTACCTTTTGGATCTGATAACCAGCACCCAACTTCAAACCCTTGCAGATTTGGCCTCCAATGTCCAACTGGGATGAAACGAAAGGAAAATCTAATTTTCTCAGGCACTCTAGATATAATGGTAAGCTCAAATCTAATGCAACAAGCTCCCAAAATGCACCTATAATATAAAGCCAAAAAATGAAACCCCCTAGAATTTGGTATTTCTATCACACCTTTATAATTCTCCAGATCATCCAAAGATGCAACAGAAGAGGATACTCAATGCTTCAAGAAAATATAAGATTTTCACTCAAGATCTCCTAAAAGACTAACCAAAGACACTCAACTTGCTTTGATACCATGTAATATTTAGCTATGGAGATAGCCACACAAGATCTAAAGGCCTATGGAAAGCGCAAATACTCAAAAGATCAATATGACAAGAATAAATTGTATTACTATCAATGAATGCAAAAATAATTGATGGAGTTGGTTTACAATGTGTAAGAGACCCTTGGTTATATAGCTAAGGTGAATAATAAGATTTCATTATGACAAGTGTCTTAATCGTATGATATGAGACAATTTATCACAACTACCTAGGTCACATGTGCTACAAGTCAAAAGATAAGATAACAAGTAATGACAACTAACACCTTCTAGAAACAATCTTAAGACCTAAGTAAACTCAACATGTGAATATGTCCCTTGAGTCCCTAGTAAGTGAGATAACTAGGTACAAGACATTTATTCACACCAACACCCCCCTTAAGTGCAACTTAGGAAGAAGATTATTATGCAAATAACACCTAGATGAAAAGATGGGTTTCGACTACTAGGCCATGTTAGGTACACATGTACAAATGCAATGAAATCCCTCACAAATGGGGAAAAGGAGAAAACCTAGTGGGACAAAAATCCTCCCCAAAAGAGAAAAAATAAGAAAAATTCTCTCAAAAAGATAAGGACAAAATCTCGAGTGAGGAAAAGTTCCCCCCAAAAGTGAGAATTAAAAAGGTCAAGTGACCCCCCCTTAATGGTGAGTCCCTGCTCAAGTGTCACAATTTCAAGAGTTCCCAATCTTAATTGAAGAAGGAGAAAATGTGAAGATTGATGTAGATTAGACCAAGGATGATGAGTCCTCCAAATGTTGTTACAAAAGAATGCAAAACTGTGACAATCACCGATAGAAAGAATCATGTACCACTACAGAAGATGCCATTATGAATGGTGACTGAGCTGAAACTGCCAACTCAAGAGTAACTATAGAATCTATCGATGAAGAATTATATATGAATTGACACTGCAATAGGAATAAGGTTGTAATCAGGAGACACCTACACGAGTATCAACTGGACACTCTCTTGATAGATTGGTATATCTGTATCACAACTTGGAGATAGGTACCAAGTCTTTGGATGTTGAACCTAACTTTTGAATACATGTAGATTGCTTCCATAATAAGAGTGTCTATATGGTATCTAGTTCACTACACTAAAATGCATGGGTAACCATCCGGTGAATTTTCTATGTATATAGGAACTAACACTAGACACATAGATCAATCCAAAGACACATAAAATGTGATAGAGAATATTAAAATAAAGGAGGGGTTAAAATTTATTCAAGCAAGAAGAAATACAAAGAAGGGGCATCAAGTGGCCCTATCAAGATCCACTAAGTGATCCAACTGTTGAGACAAACCTATAGGTAATTGGTCTATCTCACAAATATTCCAATTTTGCATCTGGTTAGAAGCCCATTTGGCTAGACAATCTGCCACACCATTCCACTCCCTAGGGATGTGAGTAAAAGTAACAAACTCTAAAGAGTCACACAAATGAAGAATCTAGTTAACCACCAACACCAGCCTCCAATTAACATCCTGAGAGTATTGATGGGTTAGCAAATGCACCACCACCTATGAGTCTGATTCATAGATGAGACGTCTCTAGCCAAGAGCACAAGCACGCTCGACAACATACAAAATAGCTAAAGCCTCCATCAAATTATTGGTATGATGACCTTTGCACACCGAAAAAAGGAAATAAACAATCCCCATGCTATCTCTACCCACACCACCAATGCTAGTAGGACTAGGGTTCCCATGTGAAGACCCGTCTGTATTGATTTTCAGACTGCCTAGCGAAGGAGGACTCCACCTCCCCACCCTATTGATCTTCCGAAGAGGGTGTCTGCATCTCTTCCTCATGAGCTTGCTGCATGGAGGTAGGAGATGGAGCCTGGTAAAACAATTAGCATTAATAGGAACCATAGCCTCCGAAAGGTCACACTTTGTCGAAGCTATTTCCCCCAAAGAGTGAAGAATCTTCCACCACATATGTTGGGACTCCAAAAAAATGTCTTGAAAGATCTAACGATTCCTCTCCAACCAGATATGCCAAAGAATAAAGGAAGGACCAAGCACCCAAGCAACTTGAAGAAAGGAGGTTTTGATAGGGGGCTTGCTCCACCTATCAAAGAACTCAGCCAAAGAGGTAGCATTCCAACAAGGTTGATTCCACACCTCCCACCACAAATGCCAAATATGTCTAGAAAAGGAACATTGGAAGAAGAGATGAGAGACACTCTCTTCACTCGCATGACATAACACACAAAATGAGGGGCCCTAAAAACCTCACTTGCATAAATTATCCCAAGTAAGACACCTACTGTGTGCCACCAACCATAAGAAAAAATTGCATTTCAGCCAAGAGAATTTGTACCAGACATGCTTCAGAAGAGTCAAGCGAGTAGCAAAAGATAACCAACAGTGAGTCCAATGATTCACCTTCTGGCATAACTTGTCATCCAGAATCTACCAAGAGGACTGGGGATGTCTACCAATAGTGAGAGGGATGCCCAAATAAACAAAGGGAATAGTCCCAATTGGAAACTGCAAAATGTCAGCAATACACCGTTGAATGGCTAGAGGAGTGTTGAAGAAGAAAATAGAAGATTTATGCTCATTAACTTTCTGACCAGAAGCAGCGAGGTAAATATCCAAGGCATTTCGAAAGGACTCAGCTTCCCTAAGATGAGCCAAACCCATAAGCGTAGTGTCATCCATGAATTGGAGATGTGAGAGTTGTGGTAAACCATTACCCCGTTGCCACCCATGAATCAGTCCCTGAGAGGCACAAAGCTTAAGAAACTGGCCCAAACCTTCAGCCATAATAATAAACAGATAAGGGGAAAGAGGATCCCCTTGGCAAAGGCCCCTAGATGCAGAAAAAGGATCAGAAGGTTCACCATTCATAATAACAGAAAATGAGGCAAAAGTAACACAACTCATGGTCCAACTCACCCACTCAGGACTAAAACCAAAAGCAAGGAGATTTTCCTGAAGAAAAATCCATTTGACTCTGTCGTAAGCCTTGGCCATGTCTAACTTGATGAACATAGATCTGGCTTTAGAAGTTTCCATAGAATGAATAACCTCAGAGGCCACCACCACCCCATCAAGAATTTTTTTACCAGCCACAAAACCACCTTGTTCCTCAGAGATCACCATAGGAAGACAAGTTTTGAGCCTCTCAGCAATCAACTTAGTGATAATCTTATAAACCACATTACAAAGAGCACTAGGTTGAAAAAATTCAAGCTTATCTGCATCTTCCTTCTTGGGTATGAGAATCAAGAAAGTAGAATTCATAGCCCTAAGCATCTACTTACTATGAGGGGAATCTTGAACAACTTCCAATAGATCAAGATTGATGATATCCCAGAACTCCTGAAAAAACTCCACCGGGAAACCATCCAGACCAGGAGCTTTACCTTTATTCATCCCAAACACAACCTCTTCCAGTTCCGACAACGAAATTGGATGAGTGAGAGAATCATTCATCGCATTGGTGATCAGAGAAGGAATGCAAGAGAGGACCACAGTCTCCTCAGCAGCAGGGAGGAATTTTCAGCAAAAAGATTAGAGTAAAACTTACGAGCCTCCCGAGACATAGCCACCTGAGAGGAAATTTGTTGACCATTGGAAGTAACCAGAGAAGAGATAAACCCCATGTGACGTCGAGCCTGCACTGAATGATGAAAAAAAGAAGTATTCCTATACCCCTCCTGGAGCCAATCATTCTGAGCCTTCTGCTTCCAAAATATTTCTTCACGAAGCTCCCACTCCTCCACATTTTGCATTGCTTGGGACTCAGCTCTGCCAAGAGTATATGTGAAACCCCTATCATGGATTTGGTAGGTAACCACAACAAGATGGTCTAGAGCTTCCCTCTTCTTGGCCTAAAGGTGCCCAAAAAAAATCTTGTTCCATCTCTTAAGGTGATATTTAACATATTGGAGCTTCTTAACAAAGAAGTACATAGTTGTCCCGAAAGTCGGGCCACCCTCTCTCCATCACTTGGCCACTAAATCATACAACAAGGAATCCTGAAGCCACATGAACTGAAATTTGAAGGGAGGATTCTTAGGAACATCCAAATAAGAAGCAAAAAATTTAATGGGCCAATGATCAGAATCTCTCCAGTCCAAGATCTCTGAACCAGAAATCAAGCCCCCACAAACCCAAAAACAGGAAACCAAAAACCTATCCAACCATTTAGAGATTGTTTCCTAACCACTCCTTCTATTGTTCCAAGTGAAAATCCCATTAGAGGGCTTTACATCAACTAAAGTGAGAGAATTCACCTGAGCACAAAAGAGATCTGAAGCAGGTCCTAACCTTGGAAAACCCCCTCTTTTCTCCTCCAAACTCAAAACAGAATTAAAATCACCACCTAAAATCCAAGGCAAATAAGGGGAGCAAGAGCAGACATACCTTGCATGCGCTCAAAGTTGGATTTTACCACGAACGTCAATTGGAGCATAAAAATTAGAGATGAGAACAATCTCACCTGAAACTAAATCAGACGCAACCATGGAGATAGAATATTGACTAGAAATCCACCAAAGAGGAGAAATCTTTTGAGGATTCCAAAAAAGGGCTAAACCTCCAGAATTTCCTTGAGATCCAATGCACTGACACTAACCAAACCTCCAGATACGAGAAGCCAACTGAAGCATAACATCAGTAGAAACCTTAGTCTCCTAAACATAGAAGATGTCTGGTGAATGAACTGCAACCAAATCATGAATAGCTTGTTGACGAGAGGTGCTATTCAACCCCCACACATTCCAAGAGATAACAATCATGGAGGAGATTGAGAAAAGTGAGCATCAATGGGTTTGACCAACCCTGATTCCACTAATAAATCCCTAGTGACCTTAATCTTTTTTGAATCTGACTTGCACCCTCTTGAAGAATTGTCTGAAGGACCTTTCTTAAGGAGGCGTTGGTGCAGACCCAAGCCTAGAGAAGACCCCTTACCTGGATTAGAAGCTAACACCTCCCTAGCTAGGTCAGCCAACACAATATCATCTTGCCTTTGATCATTTAAAGCATTTTGTGGAGCCAGAATCAGGAACTGACATAACCGCCATATCCATATCAACAACCATAGGAGTGATAGAAGGTGGAATTCCCTCTGCAGCGGTATCCAATACTTCAAAGTGGTTAAAACCCTCATCAACTTGGCGATCCTTGAAAGATCGCTTCAGGCCCTGACCCTTAGCCTTCGATTATACTAGTATAAAACCATCCTTATCCTTGCTCGCAACACCTTCCTTCATTAGAGCTTTCCCCTTGTCCGCAACACCCACCGACCGATCCGAAGGAGAAGGGGAATTAGTGGGTCGAGAATCTTTATGAACCTTATGGCAATATCACTGAAGATAGCCATGCTCATTGCAAAGACGACATCAGAAAGGGAGAGATTCATAATCTAAGTGTTGAATCTAGGATGAAGAGCCTAGACAAATCTCCAATGAATCTGGGAGAGGGTTATTTAGATCCACCTCCACACAAATGCATGCAAAAGTAATCACCTTTCTGTGAAGGGTTTGTTGGGAAACTGCAGCAGGCTTACCCAAGAGAGCAACAATTCGTTGCAAAATATCTTCCCTCCAAAACTCCAAAGGAAGTCGTGGTAGCCAAACCCAAACAGGAACCCGAGAAGGCAACTCTTCAGCCGAATTGAAACCCATGTGCCAGGGTTTAATAAAAAGTCCAACATGATTATAGAAATACAGCCCCCCTTCAAACACCCGATTCTGATCAGCCATATTGGAGAATACCACCATAAAATAACTGTTAGCAACAAGCATAATCTCCATATCTCCTTCGATCTGCCATGAACGCCTAATCCAAGCTTCCAAAGCAGACAAGGGAATCTGTATCCCAAGAAACTTGCAAATGAGGGCATGGCAGCTCCAATACGAGACATCTTCAACAATTGATTCAGGAGAATGAACCAGAACCGGGCGATCTTGACTCCAAGGCCAACATCCATTGATTTTCTTCAACTTTGAACCCTCACTGGCATAGTACATATCTGACCGCTACGCATGCAAGCCTGAAGAAGAGCCGTTAGAGGCCTTAGCTTCACCATCAACTACCAAATTGGAGGCCATCAAAAATCCTTCCATGCAAAACTTCCACCCAAACCAACAAAAAACCCAGACTCCCACAAAAACCACCAACCCCCAAACCCGACACCCAAAACCCCAAACCGTCTGCAGCCCAGCAAACACCCCCTATACCCCCACCCACAACACCCACCCTGACAACCCAAGCGAAGAAGGCATCGACAGCCCACACACGAAAGGACGTAGCCCCTAGCCCATGCAGGGAGCTGCGACAGAGTCCATGCTCACCGTCTTCATCCGTTTCTTCGTGACAAAGAATATTGAAATAATAAGATTGTGGCACTTTATTTTATTGTGATTACAACATTATAAGAGGAAAACTACAACAATCATGATGCAAATCTAGAAATTTTGATGAAGAATCCAACCAAAGATGTGCCTCGAAGTAGATGACCTTGAAAAAACCCGTCCAGCTGGATGTCAGTAGGAGCAATTGGCCCTATTTAATGACTGGTTAGAGGAGCAAATTACACAATACAAGGCTCGATTGGTAGTTTTTTTTTTCTAGGTTTGTATATTGATATGAAATTTGTTTTTGAAAAAATTTAATTAAAAGTTTAATTTAAAAGCATTAGTAAAGAAAAACACTTTATTATTAAAATAATAAAGAAAGGTGTCAAGTAGTAGAACAACATAAGCAACTTCATGCAATTCATTGAGGCCAATCCGAGATTGGTGGTGGAAAATGTTATTGCTAGGTTGGTTGATGTGGTCGATGGTGTTGGCTACCTTTTCAAATGATGTCGAATGGTGTATGTAATGTTTTTTGGAATGCAATGAAGGGAGCTATCCCCTTAGGCAACACTTACCTATAAAAACAAAGAAAATTATTTAATTTTTAAAAAAAACTTTATTAAAATATTAAAAAAGAAAAAAATATATATTTTTAATTATTAAAGGAAAACTTTAAAAAATGTTTTATTTATGAAAAACTTTCATTTAAAAATGAAAGAATAACTTTTTAAAAACTTTTATTTTGTTTTTTGGTTATTTCTAGGCGCTGCCCATGTGACTTTCGGGGTGTGCCTTTTTACCTCCCACCATTTTTTTGTGAATATGTGCTCTTATCTTTAAATTAATATAGATAGCTGCCTATTCATAAAAAAAAAACATTATTAAAAAATTAATAATGAAAAAAAATTATTAAAAAACTTTTTAAAAAATTAAAAAAACTTAATTTAAAATGTTTATATTTTGAAAAAAAAATAATTAAAAGTTTTAATTTTTTAAAAACTTAAAAAAAAATAAAGGCCATGGGGGCTGAGAGGGGGTCCCACCGCCTATTCGACCAAGGGCCGCGACAGGTGGCGGTACCCCCTACACACTTGGCAGTACTGCGGACCTTGTAGGGCTCAACAGTATCGGGTACTTGCAAGGTACCATAATTTAATTTTTATTTTTTTAAAACTTTTCATTTAAAATAAACAAAAAAAATGTGATTAAAGATTTAAAAAAACTATGAGTTATTTTGTAAAAAAATAAATTATTATTTTTAAAATAAAATTGTACCGTAGATACTCAAGTAGGGTCCTACGACCCACCTACTATTTTTTTTTTGCCTCTGAGAGCAACTTTGTCCAAATTCGATGGTTTAGCAGTCGGTCTTAGGGTTTTTGGGCCTTCTGAGTGCAATGGAAGGGTCAATTTTGACCCAAATTTCTCCAAAAATATGGCTACCTTCTTGATCTGGCAATCAACACCCAACTTCAAACCCTTGTAGATTTGGCCTCCAATGTCCAACTAGGACGAAACAAAAGAAAAATCTAACTTTCTCAAATGCTCCAAACGTAATGGTGAGCTCAAATCTGATACAAAAGCTCCCAAAATACATGTATAATATAAATCCAAAAAAAGAATCCCCCCTAAAATTTGGTATTTCTATCACACCTTTTTGATTCTCTAGATCATCCAAAGATGCAAGAGAAGAGTATACTCAATACTTCAAGAAAATACAAGATTTACACTCAAGATATCCTAAAAGACTAACCAAAGGCACTCAAATTTATTTGATACCATGTAATATTTGGCTATGGAGATAGCTACCCAAGATCTAAAGGTTTATGGAAAGCAAAAAATACTCAAAAGATCAATATGACAAGAATAAATTGTATTCCTATCAATGAATGCAAAAAAAATCAATGGAGTTGGTTTAAAATGTGTGAGAGACCCTTGGTTATATAGCCAAGGTGAAGCATAAGATGTCATGAGATTTTGAAAAGTGTCTTAATCTTATGATATGAGACAACTTATCACAACTACCTAGGTCACATGTGTTACAAGTCAAAAGATAAGATAACAACTAATGACAACTAACACCTTCTGAAAAGAATCTTATGACCTAAGTAAAATTAACATGTGAATATATCTCCTAAGTCCCTAGTAAGTGAGATAACTAGGTACACGACATTTATTCACACCAACAACAACCAACACCTCACAAAGCTTGGCCATTTGGATAAGTAGTTGCACCAAAATGTGTAGAATACATAGCAGCAGGAAACAACTATGTAATTCTTGGCTACCTTGGACATATCAGAGGTAAGACTATCCTAAGCAAGACACTTCTTAGATTCACCAATGTTTAGTGAGGCAAAAATTTCTATCTATGATGGTAATCTACCTTTACTTTGGACTACTCTTTTATCCTTGTGACTTTTTGAAACTATTGTCTGCTCATTCAGAGGTCACGAAGTTTTAAAACTTCTTACAACGTCAGCAATTTCTTGTTGATTGTCAACACTATCACCAGTTGTGAGACTATCCTTCTAATCACTATACATTGAATCTTGTATTCATGAACCTTTTCAACTTCCCTTGGCATCTCCTTCTCTGCCATGTAACACACTTTTAAACAATGCATCTTCTCATTAGCTACAAACACAACTCTTTGAAGAAAATCCCACTGTCATATAACTCAATGTACCACAAATTCTACAAGAAAACTGGTTTCTAGTTGTTCATGTTATTCTTCTCTCCTTGGGTAGTTTGAAGAAAAGGAATGTATTGCAGTCTTATCTCTCATTTTCTATGAACCTTTATTATCTTTTTTCAATCACTTCTATGAACCTTTACTTTTTATTCATTGTGATTTGCTTGAAGCTAAACTTCAAAACATTTAAGTCATATTACTTCCAAAGTCCACATGAGTAAATAAAAGACCTATCATTTGAACTATCAACAAACTATGGGATTCACTGCAATGACATTCCATCCTTTTCAATATTTACTTCAAAATAGCAACAACAAATATTCTAGAGGCAATCTAAAAATGGAGTATGAAACTGTAACATTAATGATACCAAGGCATACCTGGTAGACTGTACAAGTAAACAAGTAAGTTTTGCAATGTGGGTTAAAATCGTGAATGTTTGGGACTCTTCCAACCTCTCAATAGCATGACACGTCTTCTCCATAATGCTTTGCAATGTGCCCTATCTTTCAGTTCTATTTTCTGCAACGTGGTGGCATCTTTTCCTTTGCATCCTTATCTTCATGTATTCCTTCAAAGCCATTCTCATGGAACCCTAGATCTTCTCTTGCTAACAGAGTTAAACTCAACTCCTTCCAAAAGGAAACAAAATACTTTAGTTTTTTTCCTCCTCCCATCATTTTTGATGCCCTATTTCATTTACATTTTTTATTTAGGCCTATTAACATTTTTTTCTTTTTTAGTTTGACTATTTTGGTTAAAATAGGCTAACAATTTGTAAATGAAGGGGCTGGATGTTTCTTAATTAATTTAAAGTTTCATTAGAGTTGTACAATAAAAAGCATCAATGAATCTTATGTTGCAAATGATGATCTTTAGATTCTTATCAAATTAAAGGAGGTGTTTACATTAGGCTTCTAGAGAATTCATATTAATAAATTTAATAATTTGATTATTCTAGTTTTTTTATATATAAATCTTTGAGTAATTTGAAAATTATTATATAATTTAATGAATGAAAGAAGTTATCTATTACATGTCTCTAATATTGTGTGTGGACTAATAGATATGGATCCCATGTAATTAATTATAAAACTTAAACACTTCTTCTCTTTAAAGTAGACTAAAACACCTTTCATTGAGACTTCATTCACCCAGTATTAGTACACTAAGATAACCAAGTAGCTCATAGAAAGGGAATAGGTTTAGAGTGAATGGGGAGGGATAAGAAACCAGAGTTATTCAACTAAAAGGGGAACCATCCAAATGGAAGAAACTTATAGTATTAGATAAAACTAGGCATTTATTTGAAGAAGAGAATTGACAAGTCATAAAAGAGTATTGAAATACAATAGACCATAATACACACCTAGAGAAATGCAATCATTAATTAGCTTTCATGAGGGAGTATGATGAAAGACCACATATAATTGTTTTGTTGGATATTATCTCCAATTGCAAAAACATGATACATTGAGAAAAGAATTCAAATTAGAAATCAGACCATGGTACAAGAAGATAAATAAAAAACTATTTTATTCAAATAGACAATTGAATAATGTTATATATAAAATAAAGGAAGTAATAATATTACCTACGAAAGAAGTTAGAACAAAAATTGAGAGCAGAATAGTACTTCCATAGAAGTAGGGTATTTACAAACGAATTGAATAGATTGAATACTCTAAAATATTTATTACGAAGATAAGAAGAGGGAAGGAATTAATTATGATGAAGAACATCCAGAAAACAAAGAGGTACGCCATTGAAATACCTTGCAACATCCAGAAATAATCCCCATTAAGGCAGCATGGTAACCTTAAAGGACGTCGTCAGGCTTTCTCCTCTACGCATGCCTCCCTCTAGGACCAGTCAGCATTACAGCAACCTGCACGAATCAGCCTCCAAGTCCAAGCAAGTCAAGATTACCACGACCTTCATATTGTTTTGTTACCTCCACATTCGAGGCTCAATCAACTGCATAGGCACATCAAAGTTTATCCATTACAGACATTTTGAAGGCTTTCGGCCTTTACTTGGTCCTATACTCCTGCATGCGGCCACCACACCATTACCAGGAAGCTCGGGCTCCCACCACTTAATCAACGCCACTTTGGTGATCTTTGCAGCGAGATCTTCAACGGTATCATTTTGGCAAAGTCCCTTCTCACACCTACATACCCCTCTCTATGCCGAATCTGTCAAAGTCGACTGCATTTACTCAATGAGATGTTAACTCTTGTTTTAACTATTAGTTGTTTGCAAACTGAAGACTAAATCATTGTAACCATATTAAATCTGACTACCAAACAAATGGTCATCAACATTATTTTGCTAACTATCAAATTTAATCTCTTGGGTTATATAAACTCTTAAAAGATTACAAAGGAAGGGATGTTTTTCGTTTTTTCACAATTTGAAAGAGTCGGTTTTTCAAGTGTGAATAGTTGATGAAAACCTCTTTTCGTAACAGAAGATTTAGTATCGATAAATTTTAGATTTGATATTTTTTTAATCTATTTTTAAGCCTCCAAAGTCATTTTTGTAAAAGAATTTCCATGGGGCATAATTTTCACCCTACTTATTGATTTTTTTTTATTTTTTATTTTATTTCTATCAAAATTTTGTAATCTAAAATTCAAATTTTCTTATAATTTGAAGATTTGGATTGCCCATTTTTTAGAAATTATAAGAATTGTCATGCAATATAAATAGTCGATTTGGTATCCAATCTTTCAACAAGTTTTAATTATCTTGCACATTGTTTTGGGGAGGGCCTATGTTTCAACACTAGTCATTTTGGGGGGAGGTGGGCAGCAGTGGAGGGCAAGTTATACTTGCATTTCACATTCATATTTTTCTTAATTATACCATGTCTAGAAAATGCGAAATGAAATGCGTATATTGGAAAAATCAACATGAGGATGAGTTTTCCCCTCATTTCTTATACAATTTATATTCTAGCATCTATTCAAAAATGCAAAACATGAATCAATTATTGGTACATTTGAATCCATTATTAACTCAATCATTAGTTATAGTGACTCTTTGTATTAGGACATTGCTATTGTTGTTCCAAATCCACCACATTGAAATGTATATTTACCAAACATCACATCTTTGTTTGTAGAATCTTATCTTACAAATTTTGATACTCTATCGAGGACATTCATCTCCACTAGATGATGTTATCTTTGATGATGTTGCATCACCATTTCCATATTTATATCTTGGTCTTTCCTTGCCTACATAAGTTATATCATGAAAAATTGTTCAAATATTCATGAGTCAACCTATCCAACTCAGTCATAATCTATGTTGACATTGTAGACACGTAAAATAATCAACATCATGCATCTAAATCCTGCTCTAATCAACATCCAATTCTTCTATTAATCAATTAAAACAATTTATTGATTAATTCCCTAGCTTCACCATACTTAATTAAATAAATCGTATTATTTTATTAAGTCCTTAAGTTCTTCTCATTTGATTCAATAAATCAAAACGATTTAAATCAAATATCAAAACCCCTAAAATCCCTCAAGTTAATTAATTAACCTCTAATCATAATCACTCATTATCTAGCTTTTAACTCAACTTGAGTGAAATCTAAACTCTTAACTAACCCACCAACTTGCACCAATAAATCATTTCTTTGATTTATTATTTCTTCTAATTTCCTCCAACTTGGCATCTTTGAGGGAATATTCTCCCAAATTGAATTTCCCCTCCCACATGACTTGTCCATCCAATAAAGCATTAAATGCTCTTACACATCTCTTACATGTCTCTTACACAAGTCAACTTGGCATTAACTCTCTTCTTTCATCCCCCCTAAACATGTCACTTCATCAAGTTCAAATTTCAAATTGGCACATTGACCAAAATGTGCACAACCCTCATCCTCTCACATCTTGACAAGTGGCATCTTGTCATTGGCTCATGAATGATCCCACATTCATCCAAATCCCTCAATCTTCCAACCTTGAATCTATAAATGCAAAACAGTTTCTACAACACAACTACAACACAACGTGATGCACAATCTCAGTATTGGCATTATCATCTTGACATTCTTGCTTATCAGGGGGTGGGAAAGGGATTTCTTTCCACATCATGAGGAGCACCACTCCCGCTATGGAATAGAGTTTTATCATGTTTTTCATGCGTTTTCATTTAGTTGTTTTTGTTCTACTTATCTTGTTTTCATATTTCAACACATATGGTCAAGTATTTCATAAGAATCTTGGGTTTGCTTATGTTGATTTGACTAACTAAACTAATGGTGGTCACTGATTTGAGGTAATGCAGATTTAAGGTTCTACATTCTAGTGCTAGAAGGAGGGCCTGTTGAGACTATGTGAAACCCTGTTTTCATGTTATCTCATTTGGGTTACTATTTTATATCAACTTGATTTTATGCTTTAAATAAGCATCGGTTATCTATTATTTGGGAGATATCGAATAGCATTGATGCAATACATGTTTTTCTACCATCTATTTCAGCATGATCTGCTTCAGCATGACTTGTTTCATTTTCATAGCATACATTTAATGATAGATCAAAATCATTCGATATTTTATGATCCTAAAAGAAAAAAAAATCACCTTTTTGAGATCATCTATGTATCAGAAAGTTTCTTTTATATTTCTTCATCCGCCTTTGCTTTTGCAGCAGCTGGACTTTTTGTTCTATGAATGTATTCTATTTTACAATATTTGTTCCAAAAATCTATTTCACTCATTTTTTCTTGGGAACATTCATTAGAAAAGCACGATGCACAGTTGGTTTTTCAGCAAAGATCTGATGAATTATCTTTCGCGAGAGGTTGAAAGTCCCTCTGTTAGTACAACCATCCGTCATTGGTTAGACATCTACAAGCATTGCATTGTTTTAATCCAGTCTACTACTTTGCTTTCCCATTGAAGATATGACTTTTATCTTGCCCTTCCAGTTGCTAAGAACTGCATCGTAGAACCCAAAGCATATAGAGTTAGCAAGTGATACACTCTCCATAGGGGGATTTGGATTCCATCCATAATAGCTACCATTGCATTGTTTTCTGCACGAGCTATTTGGATGGGAACAAGAAAAAAAATGCTTTTGAACCCACATTCCCATTTCCATCTGTGTTTGTTGATCTGTTGTAGCTAAAATTGTGCAATTGTTTGGTGTAATTGAAAGCCTCTTCACGAAGTCCATTTTCTACAAATTGCATAATCATTGCACTCCATGAGACTGCACTTCTTTGAGGAAACTTGTCAGATAACAACGTGCCTTTTTGAGGCGTCAGGGCAAACAAAGTTCAATCACTTGCTGCTTAAGCTCCAAACTGACCTGTTGTCCTACAGATGTACACGATCTTCATGATTAATTCACTAAATATTTATTTATTGGGTGGAGGCTTGGCTAGCTCCAAGAATAATCCCAGCTTACAACTGGAATAGATTAAAAGTCCATGGGCGCCTTAATCTAGGTAGTGAAGGAAAATAGAAACATGCAAGCTTTCACTTTCTTTCAGTCACATTCATTGCAAGTTGCACACCATTTAGTATACTTGAAAACAAAGCTGAGAGATATTTTTAGTCTTATTTTTTACAATGAATCTGTACAGATTTATATACATCTCTAGATCCTACAATCATGCTGTGTGCGTTATGCATACAGCTACACTATCTATAGGAAAGGAAAGTATCCGAAAACAGTTAAGGAAAAATCAGAAGACAGTTTAGGAAAGAATCAGAGAAATAAGAATATCGCAACACTCCCCCTCAAGTTGGTGCATAGATGTCACACATGCCCAACTTGCCCAAAAATGTCGAGAACACTCGACTTGAAACTGCTTTGGTGAGAATATCGGCCAACTGATCCTCTGATCGAATCGTAGGCAGCTCCACAATCTTCTCATCTAACTTCTCTTTAATGAAGAATCTGTCTACCTCCACATGCTTTGTACGATCATGTTGAACCGGATTATGAGCAATATCACAAGCTGCTTTATTGTCACAATATAGTTGAATTGGCCGCCTAGGCGGATAGCCCAAATCTATTAGGAGAAGTCTTAGCCACAACGCTTCACATACTCCAAGTGCCATACCTCTAAATTCTGCCTCTGCACTTGATCGTGCAACAACATTCTGTTTTTTGCTTCTCCATGTAACGAGATTACCTCCTACAAAGGTGAAATAACCTGAGGTAGAACGCCTGTCATCTACTGCTCCAGCCCAGTCAGCATCAGTATATGCATCCACATTTTGATAATCCTCCCTTTTAGTGAATAAAATTCCTTTTCCAGGAGCAGACTTCAAATACCTCAAAATGCGCATAACTGCATTCATATGTTGCTCTCCAGGATTATGCATAAACTGGCTAACAATACTCAATGCATAGGCAAGGTCCGGCCTTGTGTGTGCTAAGTACATCAATCTTCCTACAAGTCTCTGGTATCTTCCTTTATCAACTGGTACCCGATTAGACTCAATACATAACTTCAATCTTTCTTCCACTGGTGTATCAGCTGGTTGACATGCTGACATACCAGTTTCCCGTAACAAGTCTAAGGCATACTTTCTTTGAGACAGAAAGATCCCTTTATCAGATCGAGACACTTCGATCCCAAGGAAATATTTTAAGGGACCGAGGTCTTTCATTTCAAATTCTCTGGACAAGTAAACCTGTAGAGCCTTCCTTTCTTCAGGATCATTTCCTGTAACCACCATGTCATCCACATACACAATAAGTGCAGTGATCTTACCCTGTTGTTTCTTTAGGAATAAAGTGTGGTCTGAATTGCTTTGACGGTAACCAAAGGCTTTCATAGACTTTGTGAATCTTCCGAACCACGCCCTCGGAGATTGTTTCAATCCATATAGTGACTTTTGTAATCTGCACACCTTCTGACTATGTATTTCTGGTATCATGCATCCGGGTGGGAGTTCCATGTAGACTTCTTCAGACAACTCTCCATGTAGAAAGGCGTTCTTCACATCAAACTATTGTAATGGCCAGCCCAAGTTCACAGCTAGAGACAACAAGACACGTACTGTATTGATTTTAGCTACAGGTGCAAATGTCTCTGTATAATCAATCCCATAGGTTTGGGTGTACCCTTTTGCCACCAGTCTCGCCTTAAAGCGTTCAATTGTACCATCTGCTTTGTACTTCACAGTATAAACCCAACGACATCCAACTGGTTTCTTTCCTGGTGGACGGTCAACAAGTTCCCAGGTTTTATTTTCCTGCAATGATTTCATCTCCTCATTCATAGCGGCTTTCCATCTTGGGTCAGCTAAGGCTTCCTGCACATTGTTAGGAATAGATACAGTAGATAACTGATTTACAAATGACTGATTTGATTCTGACAAACGATGGTTAGACACATAATGACTCATGGGATATCTAACTTTACTAGAAAGTTCGGGTTCATATGTGGGTTTAGGGATACCTCTGGTGAGACGCTGTGGTAGCTGTTTTCTAGATGGTTCAGGAACATCCTCAGTAAGCGATTGGTGTGGTGTATTGGCTGCCTGTGGGGTGAGGGACTCGGACGAAGGTGGAGCCACAACTTCTGTTTCTAGGTGTTCATGACTATTTTGATCCAAGGTTATATCATACACCTCCAATTCACCCACTTCTTGATTAATAGGTTCAGAGAGTTCCACTTCTTTAGAGATGTCTAAGTTACCCACATCTTCAGAGATGTGATCATCATAGTGTAGAGTCTGAATTTCCTTCTGGCACTCCCCCTGAAGTTCAAGCTCAGAGGAAAAATACATCGAGTCTTCATGAAAAACTACATCCAATGTAATAAACATTCGTTGGGTTGGAGGATGATAGCATCGGTACCCCTTTTGATAAGCAGCATATCCTAGAAAGACACATCGCAGTGCTCGAGGAGATAACTTGTTGCGCTGATGCTTATGGAGGTGTACAAATGCTACACAACCAAAGACGTGAGGAGGTAAATTTGGGACAGCTGGAGCAACAACCGCCTCAGCGAGAACCTGGGATGGTGTCTGGAAATCAATAGTGCTGGAGGGTACCCGGTTAATCAAATATGCTGCAGAGATAAGTGCTTCGCCCCAATAAGACAACAGCATATGGGCTTCTATCAACGAAGCACGGACAACCTCCAACAAGTGATGATTTTTTCTCTCAGCCACCCCGTTCTGCTGAGGTGTATTGGAACAAGTAGTTTGATGTATAATTCCGTGTGCTTCCAGATATTGCTGAAGTTCAAAACTCAAATATTCACCTCCATTGTCACTACGGAGAACCTGAACTTGTGCATTGTACTGAGTACGAACCATGTTATAAAATTTTTGAAATAACAAGTTCACTTCACTTTTAGACTTCACTAAGCACACCCAAGTCATTCTGGTACAATAGTCAATAAAAGTAACAAACCAACGTGATCCACCCAATGTAGTGACTTTGGACGGACCCCAAACATCAGAATGTATGACCATAAAAGGAACTAGACTTTTATTCAAAGTTAATGGAAAAGAAGCACGATGGCTTTTTGCAAGTTCACAAACTTCACACCGGAAGCTAGAAACAACAAATTTTGCAAATAAACTAGGAAATAATTTCTTCAGGTAACCAAAGGAAGCATGCCCCAGACGTCGATGCCATAACCAGATTTCAGATTTATGCTTCTCCCCCTCAGAGCTATCCACCATTAGAGCTTGACGCAGCTTGTCCGAACTCTTTGACACCAAGTCCAAGTAATACAACTTCCCTCGCCTAACACCACAACCAATCGTTTGCCTCGTTCGGATGACCTTAAACACACAAAAATCAGGCCAGAAAATTACAACACAAAGTAAAGCAGCGGTGATTTGGGAAACTGACAACAAATTGTAATCCAAAGATGGAACAACTAAAACAGAATCTAGATTCAAAGTATCAGTGAGAGGTAAGGGTCCTTCTCCAATAACTGGGGCTGAAGAGCCATTGGCAGTGGAAACAAATTTTTGTGAGGACGGTTTAAGAGATGAGACCTGTCTAGAATCAAACATCATATGATCCATAGCACCGGAATCAATTATCCATGCACTATTAGAAACAAGTGCAGACATATTTAAAAACTTACCACCATTACCTGCCACTGTTGCTAATGCTGAGATCTGTTCAGCAACATCATCCTCTGTCTTTGTTTCAACAAACGCAGCACTGGAGGTCTTTTTGGAATTCTTCTTCCATGAATCGCGGCTACGATCCCACCATTCTGGATACCCTACAAGTTCAAAGCAGTGACTTTTGGTATGACCAGTTTGATTGCAATGGGTGCATTTGTAGGTGGATTTATCGGCACCATTAGTGATCTTAGGCGTGCTTTGAGAAGGCCGGTTCTGATTAGATCGGTTTTGGGTCACCATGGCTGAAGCTTCAGCCTTTTCTGGTTCTCCAATCATCGTTGTGCGTCGAACAGATTCACGGCGGACCAATGCATAACATGCTTCTAATTCAGGAATAGGATCCTTTCTCAAAATTTCACCGCGGACTTGTTCGAAGTCACCATCTAATCCAGCAAGAAAAATATGCACCCTTTGTCGCTGAACTGATTTTCGGTAAGATTCAACATCGTTCTCACTTTCCATGATCACCTTATCACGATGATCCAACTCACCAAAAATCTCGGTTAATTCTCCATAATACACAGAGAGTGTTCTGCCATTCTGTTTGGCAGAGAAAGCCCTCTGATTCAAGACAAATACCTACAGTTCATCTGCTCCATCATAAAAAGCCTTAGAAAGGGCTTTCCAAATATCTCGAGTAGTGGGTAAGCGAATGTATCGCTTCATAATTTCTGGGGACATAGACATCAACAGCCATCTCTTGACCTTTTGATTGTCTGCATACCACTTCTCATATCCATCATCCTTCTCGGTAGGTGGCTGTGAATTACCACGAATCAAAGAGAGTTTCTCCTTCTCAGCAATATGCATCTCCATGATTTGAGACCACAAATCATAGTTTGTTTCATCGAGTACAATCCCTGCATTGAAGGATGAACCTTCGGATTGAATAATAATGGGAGCAGATTTGGGCTGAAATACTTCCGAATTTGAATCGCCCATGGTTCAATGAAGGGGAAACAAATGATTCAAATTTCGTAGCTCTGATACCAACTTGAAAACAGAAACGGAGAAGAATATTTTTCATTCTTGTTTTTTACAATGAATCTGTACAGATTTATATACATCTCTAGATCCTACAATCATGCTGTGTGCGTTATGCATACAGCTACACTATCTATAGGAAAGGAAAGTATCCGAAAACAGTTAAGGAAAAATCAGAAGACAGTTTAGGAAAGAATCAGAGAAATAAGAATATCATAATCAAGTATTAGGTAGCTGACTATAACTAATAAAAGTTGTGCAATTTTCTCTGTACATAGGTTTTTCTTCTGAGGCCATACATTCACAGAGACTAAATCAATCGAATCAGAGAAAAAGCAGAATGACACAATGCTCACTCAAATGCTAAACTATGCATCCGCTTATGAAAAATGAAGCAAACTTGGTGATGTTATGCGTAGTAATTATTAGTTTTGACATGATTTGCTTTATGTTCATTCTAATATAAAGAGCGACACTCATCTTTTAATTTTTTATTCAGTGTAAGGCTCACATCGAAGCCCAAGAAAAAGTTTCCATTTACTCATGTTGCCTATCATAAATTCATACTGTTGATGTGGTCACTTTAGTCGTTGCTTTCTTTTAGGATTGCTTTCCATTCTAAAGATCTTTCTTTAGAGCACATTAAATGGAGAAAATAATGTGTTTGTTGTATCTGGTCGCTTCTCCTCAATGAACCATTCGAGGCTGATTCTGTGATCTTTGCTGACTGCAAATCTAACTTGAGGTGCTCTATTTTGAATCAATGCATAAAGGAAACATTTGAAGTCCAAAAGAGATAGACACACTATCTTTTGGGTAAGCTCATATTGGGGGAAGAGTTGCTTGGACTGCTCGAGGCGGTACATGACGAATGAGGACAGAGATCATACTTGGTTGTACGATGCTGACCTACTACCGCTACTGCAGACTCTTCTCCAAATCGACAACCAGTTATCATGCTGGATCAGGCGGAAAACTCTCAGAAATTGGTGTCAATGACGACTCTTTTCTCGATATCTTTTATTGCAGCTCACAAGTGCAGTATCTTAGATCAAAGCATTGTTGCATCAAATAGCTCACATGCCTTATCTATACTCTACATTTTGCATACATGATTATAGAATTCAACTTTACACTTGCCAATTGCATTAGCTCAAAAATTGTGAAGCATTTATTCGCTTTTCTCTCACACCTGCCAATCGCATTAGGATGAAGCCAATAAAAGAGTTGAATAATTTTGATAGTGCTTTCCCTGTCCACTTGAAGTGTAGAGTCAAAAATTCTTTCACTATTAATAACATAGTCTAAATTGATTCTATGTTTAAAATCAATCTTTGTATATCTCATATTTTCTACCATATGATCTTTCTCTATCATACCCGCCACTTGAAAATCACCTCATAAACATAACTTTAGAACGATACCTTGTATATCCACACTTTTGAGTGCAGAATGACGTGACTTCACTTGTATGGGGGTCATCCACGGCACTAGCTATGGAGGCGACAATTTTCCATCGCCATCGATGGGTCTATGCCGATCCTCCACCATCATAACGGTATCTGTCAAGTACCGTTGTCAGTCTCGCCTGTCCTCGCCTGTCTTGCATCAACTCGCAGGACCCCAAGACATTGCCAACCAGCACCGCCATCACCTAACTTGCTACAACTTATTAATGAGACGTAAATGCTTTCATTTACCAAGCCCGATGCAGCTGCCTACCACCTTTAATGTTATTTTCGCGTTCCAGTTAAGTTTTGGTATTTCCATTTCCAGTCGTAGGGCACAGCCGAGAGAGGGCATTCACACAGTCATTCAGGCAATAGCTGAGGAGCGACCAGCGTGATCTGCACCAAATGAACTTCGCAGCACCAGGTTATTTTTTAAATTTTCTTTTGTGTCCTCTCTTTTCCCGACTGTTCCAGCAAATAGATTTTGTGATTAATTAATCAACAATGTCATGGCTTTTCATGGCTTTCTTTCCGCTTATGGGCGTTTTAGAATCCTGTCATTTGTTTGTTTTTCTTAGAAATATGGTTAGCGGGCTGTTGAAGATATTTTGAATGCTTCTTCACTCAACCCCTCCAACATAATTTCCCTCACCTCTGTTATTTATTTGCTGCCACACAGAATGTTTTTTTTGGCTGTGTGAATGTCCTCTCTCGGCTGTGCCCTTATGATAATTTCATAAGATTTTGATTGTTTTTTTTGCTTTTCTTGATACCAAACCATTTTTCCAAGTTCAATCCTCAAATAAAGGCACTAACTAGTATTTTAGAGAAGGCAACTTCAAATTTATGAAAAAATAAAAAATCATTAGTCACCAAAAACTGTTGGCAAATATTTTTATCAATACACTTTCTTTATCAATTTTATCAATTTGGCCAATGGACAATGACAAAATCTTGCAACATTGGATAGATCAAAACTAGAAATATGATGTTACTCTACATTTGAAAGGATCGTCTAAATTTTAAGATGAGGTATTTGAATAAATTTATGTATTTTTTTAGTAGAAAGAATAAAAGGCATAAAAATAGAAAAATCACTTAAAAGAGAAAGATGATTGCTTAGTCAAAGTAGATGCAAAGGGCTATTTGAGATTCTTTAAAAATAACAATATAGATATTTACATCCCCTCTTTTTACAAGTGAAATAAATGTTTAAGGAATAAAAACTAAACTTATATATCAATACCTACAAAGTCTATCAATACTTTATTCATGCATGTGGCACAAAGTCCTCTCAAATTCTAGGAAAAAAATGCACACAACAATTTATTTTTATGCTAGGAGTCTTTTTAAGAGTGGTAGACTCACTTTGTAATCATTTTTTTATTATTTTAGTACATGTTTTACTTTTATACTAAAAAATATTAGCTCAAATGACCCGCTTAATATGCTTATGATATAATATTTCAATGGGTATGTGTGATTTTTCCTATTATGATATAATTAGTTCATAAATTAATTAACTTAAATCATTTTATGATATTATTTAAATGATTATTAATTCATAAAGAATTAATAATGACTCTATAAGATTTTTTCCTACACATTTACCTTTTTCCATTGAGTTATGGAGTTTGCTTTGTTCTTTCTTCATAGAGTTATTTTTATAATTAATCCATTTATTGTAGCTCATGTCTAACATAGGATAGTTAAAATTTAGAACAACAAATTCACTTTTTAAAATGAAATCTTGAGTTGTCACAATGATATGGTGTAACATACACACACACATGGCATCACTACATACAAACCACATGAAACCAACATTCGTGGAAGGTATATGTTAACAATGTGTAAAAAATAAGAGAAAAAAATACATGAATAATTTCTATAATCAAACAATTAGCCAAAGAAAATTCAACAACTCAATTAAGGTTGAGTCTCAAAATAAAGATTCAAATGCATCCCTTGGATAGGTAACATAAGATAATTTATCTAATAGATTGAACACTAACCATAAGTAGAATATTATTAATTACTTTAAAGTGAATCATTCAAATATAATTAATGGTCAGTTCTCTTGACCTAGTATAAGAAGTACTAAAAATAAAATATATTATCTAGTTGATGTTAAAATTAATAGTTCACAACATTAGTATATTAAATTTTTTATGCTTACAATTATAAATTAGTAGTATTTAATAGTGCATTAATAAAATATAATAATTTCCTTCATTTATTGTCTCACAATGTATATATATAGAATCTTAAATCAATTATTGCTCTGAATAGTAAACTATAAGTCATACTATTATGAAAAAAATGAATTATAATAATGTTTTAAAAATAAGATTTAAACTCACTTGATAATATTTATTTAAATTTAAATTACTTAATTGTAATTTTAGTTATGGGTCCTAAGAAACATGACCATGCACCATACCTTAACACTTGATTTAGATTTAATTAGCTAAAAATCACTTTTAAACTAATTGATTAAAGTTTTTGGAATGAGTGAAGGAAAATATTATTTTTCACTCAATCCAAAAATACTTTGAGCTTTACATTTGAGTCTTTTCCACCTTTTGGCCATAAAGAGAGGGTCTTGCTATGAAACACATCCCGCGCTAGAGAATTCATAGTCAAGTCCTCGAAACAACATGTTCACTGGCGGGCTATATAAGTGTTGCGAAAATCATGAGATAAGTAGCTTCAATGACTCGCCAATAACATAATGCACCTAATCCCATGCCTTAAGTGGAATGAGAACAGTTAAAGAGCCTTAAGCGGCCAATGGGTGGGTATTGGATGCCTCTATTCTCAGTTTGTTGTCACTAGAACCCAAGTTGTTCTTAGATACTATCCAATCTGACCAATCGAGTTATTTTTAGTGGTGCATCGAAGTCAAGCTTCTCTATTGTAAGTGGACTCCGAGAAGTTACTTGCCAAGTTCAGTTTTGATAAAAGCAAAGAGATTAAGAGTTTCATTCTTAACAATCTCGACACTTTGATCTAAAACTGCATGTAAAATTGCCTCCTCTACTTATGAGGAGCGTGAGGCAAGCCCACTAGGAGGAAAAACATACCCACTTGAGCTAGGATTGTACTTGGTTGTGAGTCATTTAAAACAAATTGCTTGATTTGAAACACTTGAAGGATAATGAACATGATAGCTAAAATGTCAAACCCTTGTGGTCTAAGTGGAATGTGAGAGTAGCCATATGTTTTACACTCCTTGAGGTTTTACCTTGAAGGTTTTCGAGCATTTAGGCTACAATCATAGGTCACTTTATTGAAGGTCAACATAGGGAATTGTAGCTTTCATATGTTCATCTCTACAAAATTGAGCTTTGATCTTGAGAGGGATTTATTGAATTTGTAAACGCTTCGACACAAAAATGATTGTTCAAGCCAATTTTAAGTCAAGCTAGTACTTTTGTATCACATTTCCATATCTGGAAGACCACAAATTTGAGAGAGAAATCCAAAAAACTTGCACATAAACCCTAGGTGTTGGAAACACAATTTGCAAAACTCTCACATTTAACTTTCTCTGCCATCACTTGCCTATCATCTCGGGAAAGTACAAAATCCTTAAACAAGAATCCATATTTCAACTATCCAAAAGAAAACATTGTAACTCTAGACATAGCAAGAAACATGCTTGGAGAAACTACCACAACCAATCTATCATTGTAAGGAAATTTTATGACCATTTATCACCACCTCTTGACTGTGTTGACCCTAGGCCTAGACTATTGTTAGAAATTGGTTTATGACTACAACCAGATTACATTCTCGAAGGAAAATGGATACCAACACAAATAATTCCTACAAGCAGTATTGTAGATGAGGGAACACCATGGGTATCCATAGGGAGAACCATGAATAACGAACATAAACTTATAAACAAAGAAATAACATGGGCCTCACAAAAAAACAACACAGGTGAAGAAATTGGGCCATGGGGATATGATCCTAACACTACCTCAGAGGGAGTCACAAATATGATGCCCACCAGACAACCCCCTACTATATATTAACTCTTTCTATCACATCAAAACACTATTTCCAAATCTAGTCAAGACCCAAAAGATGTTATCATTCATGATCACGATAGTGAAGAGGAATTGATAGAGGAAGAATACGAACAATATGCAAACCGCCCTAAAACATTGAAACTAATGGATAAAATGCTTATAAAGGATCCAAACTCATACTTCATGCACTTGGCCCAAAGGGGTGCAAAGCTACCCGTAGATTTCAATCTAGATGCACTAAAATATTCTACCTTAGTTCCATTAGGAGAGACAACAGTGGTTAGAAAAAATACCTAAACCAAACGAACTCCTAAACATGACACCAATATTCTTGGGGAAACAAAATGATGGTCTAAACCAAAGTGTGGATAACCCATTATATAAAAAACCAACTAAAGTTGAACAAGCTATGGTAAAAGTGTTTTTATTTGAATTCATGTTTATTACATTGGTTTAATAATTATCTTTGAATTCTTTTATTTTACAGTTGCATATCGTGAGTGAGGGATTAGATTTTGATCTTTACTTAGGAATTAGATTAGTTTATTTTTTCCTATGAGTTGGCCATTGTTTTTCATCATGATTTTTTCCTCTCACACAATATGTTCATATCCAACAATTTTATGTCCATTTGGAAAATATAATAAATCTCCTATGTGTTAATTTTTTATTAATGTTGTCATTTCTTCATCCATAGCTTCTTTCCAAGAATCTACATCATTTATACCAATATCTTCCTTTACAATCCTAGACTTATGAGTGTTAGTGTATGTTTGGTTTGGATAATTGATTCCACTATTAAGGGTACAAGTAGTTTTATTATTAAGACACCATGCTAATGTAAAAATTATGTTGTGGGAACAAATTGTGTAGTTTAAATCATGCCAACATATAATGCAAAATCTAAACATCATCCCAAATCAGAACATTGTCCCATATGATCTTATTTGTAAATTGACTTTGTGCTAAAAGTTTTTTTTAGAGAAATGATCTTATTTGTAAATTCATTGGGGTTCGATTGAATTTTAGGATGATAATATTCTCATGTTTGTTTCTATTTTTGACTTTATGGTAGAGGATTTAATTTTTTAAATACATATTTGAACAAGATAGAGGTCCACTAACCATCTTAATATTATTCAGAATGGGTAGGCAGAATAAATGGGAATCACTCATTTCTCTAGATGTGCAAGACATTCCCAACCAGGGAAATCATTTCTCAAGTGTTGACCTTGAATGGACACATATTGGAGGTGACAATAGTGAGATGGACATATGTGTTGCAATCCCTCTTGAAAGACTCCCTCACTTTGTCAAAAGAGAAGCTTTATTGGATAGTACAGAGACAACATTTATACGCAAATTGAATAGAAAGAATGACTTGATACAACCTACCAACCAGACAATGAAGATGTACTCAAGGTTTTCTTAGATTTAATATAATAATGAAGCATGTCATAACTTATATTTTCTATTTGTTATATCAATTAATATATATATATTGTTCATGTGAAAACAGTTATTGGTGTGCTTTTGGCCTCGATGACAACAAAAATACCTCTAAAAACAACTTTGAAAAAAAGAAAAGGAAACAAAGGTTTATCCAAAAAAGGGGTTGTCGAACCCACTTTCTTGTTAGGGTTATGTATGGTAGACCAGATGTTGCAATTATTACATATAATGATTTCAGTCATTGTGATGCTAAAAGTGAATTTTGTCATGAAGAAGATGAGCCTTATAGTGATCCAAGGAGTAGTGTTGCACCAAGGTTGTCAAATGAATGCAAATTGTATATTGAATCCTTATTGCTAATGGGGTGGGAATTGATACAATATGTGAACAACACTATTTAGACCCTAGTTTGACTTGGTTGATGAATAAGAGGGACACATATTTGTTGAGGAAATATATTTTGAATGCATGGAATAGAGTACGCTCATTTCGATCCCAAAAGAATGAAGATGATGCAAAAAGTGTAAGCATGTGGCATGTAGAGGAGAAAGATAACTTCTTCTATTATAAAAAACCAAACAATGTAGAAAACTTTCCATTTATCATAGGCATCCAAACACCATGGATGCAAGAAATGATGGTGAAACATTCACATAATGCAATTATTGCTATGGATTCCACATTCTCAATGAATAAATATGGTGTAAGTAAAATAATGTTAATTATATTTATGGATTTTAATGAAATCAATAATTTATTCTACTAAACATATAATAATTTATAGTTTATTCATGTGTAGTATGAGTTATATACCTTGCTTGTATTCGATGAACAAGAGGCTGGTATACCTATTGCATGGGCCATATCCTCAAGAAATAAAGTTGAGGATATAAATGAATGGCTGGCAAAAGTTTATAAAAGAGGGAAACAATGTAAAAAAGATTGGAATGTCAATGCATTTATGACAGACGATGCTAGTGTTGAGATTGAAGCAATCAGGTTTGTATTGGCCTTAATATTTTATTTAAACTAAAGTTAACTCATTGTAATTGCTTAATATTTAGTCTATAAAAAATTGAACATTACACTTATCCTCGTAACTTGTAGATAATCCTTTCATTGCCGGGTAATTTTATGTATTTGGCATGTACGTAGGGCATGGTTGAAGAATGTATACAGGTAAGTCAATCTTTTATTAAAATAAATTGAATAGTTGAACATTACATGTTTGAATTTTATAGCTTGATATTATGTTTTATAATTCAGGTATGTCAGTAATAAGGATGTTGGGACTAATATGTTTGATAGATTGGGTGAGATAATGTATGCAATGGGTGATAATGAAGATATCACTACTCATCTGATAACAAATTTCATTGAGGAATTAAAAGAGGAGAATAAATTTATCGATTACTTTCAAAAAACTTGGTGTCATGATGAAACTCGTATTGGTAAGCTCATTGAATTATTCATTATGGTTTTGTATTCATTTACATTGTTTAACTTGTTTTTTTATTTATACTAAGACATCATTTTGTGGGTTTGTATAGCAATGTGGGCAAAAAACTATAGAAGTTTTCCTCATGCAAATCAAGAAACCAATGCTTCCATAGAGTCGTACCACTGCCACATCAAGAGTCACTATTTAAGTGATCATTCTAAGAGGTGCACGAGGAGAATGGATTGGCTTATCCATACACTTCTTCATAGGGTAGAGCCATTCTATAAAAATAAAAGATATTTGCAATTATCTAGGTTTTTGACTAACTTCAAAAAAGAGTGATATTACACAACTACATTAGAGAGGTAAAAAAAAATACCAGATACAGATTGTTATCCATATGATCTCTTCCCTAACACATACCAGATAAGAAGCCAAACAACTCCAACAAAATGGTATCTTGTTAGAAAATTTGGACCAGATTTGCATGTGTGTGACTGTCAGTGGGCAAGGAAGGGAAACACATGCAAACATGTGTTAAAGATTTTAGATCTTCTAAAGAGAAACAAAATAAATGAGCAAGATCAAGTTGTTGGTAAGGGCCATTTGAGATTTAGCTTTAATATTTATATGTTAAATGATTATTATATTTTATTCAAAAATAACTAAATTGATCTTATTAAATTATAGATGGTCTTACTCCACTGCTTGATGATGATGAGAATGTTAGAGGGAGTTTCAGTCACGAAAAAAATACCATTGGTAATATTGATATGGTATTTACAATTAAATATTAGTTTTTTTTATGGTTCACAAAATTAATTAAATCTCAATCCAATTATAGATGGTTGTAATCAAATAAAAGATCAAGATGTGCTTGGGGTTGTCATTGGTGAAGACCAAAGAACAGGTAAATCTCAATGTCACCATTTTATAATGAAATATTAAGATATTTTTAATTTTTTTTAGATTTAATCATTTTTATTTGTATTATAGATGGCTTGAAATCTTTTGATGCTTCAAATGATGACTTTCAAAATTCTATTGATTATTTAAATCGTTTGCTAAAAAATTTACCAACTAGCGAAGATGAAAAAGAATTTTTTTGTCAGTGTATAAAGAGATTGAAAAAAGATATTCATACATCTCTTCCTTCCTCTTCCACATTTACACCAATCCCTGGTCTAGATAACATGTCTTTGAGATGAATATCACCATGGTTCAGTCCAAGCAAAGTGCACAAACGTCGTTCAATTCATCAAAGAGAGAATGCCATTTCTGAAGACTTGAATGAAACAATTGAGGACTGTGAAAATTTTTAATTCCCCTCTATAGGATGTAGAAAAAAAAAGAAAAAAAGGGTCATTAAACTCTCAGGCATCGCAATAGAACGAGAAAGAGTTAGTATCATGAAACAACACAGTGAGTATATTTTTCAAAAGAATTTTAGTAATTTGCATTACAATACTTCTTATTTTATTTCATATGTTAAATATATGTCATGTTGTAAGTTTGGATGATCAAGAAAGTACTGAACGACATCAATTACCTTTCTCTATTGATCTAAACCAAACAACAACAAATGAAATACAACTTATAGATGGTAATTTTTTAACTATTAAGTGTGTTTATTAACTTTATAGACAATTACTCAATTCTTATCTCTAATCAAATTTATAATCTTTATAAGTTTACTATTGTTTATATTAATTACATAATGTAATTTTACACTTGAAAACTTTTTCTATGTTGATGTGTTAAATATGTGTGTCATTACAGCTTCAAAGGATCAACAAAATAGTAGAGAATATATGTTACCTTTTTCTATTGATCTTAACCAAGAAATGACAATAGAGACAATGCAAAGTGGAGATGGTATAAAAATTATAGAACACACTTCAATCAATTTTATGTTTTTAATTTATAAATTACTTTTTCTAATTTGATGTCTTAAATGTGCATGTTATTGTGGTTTTAGATTATCAACAAAACATACAACAACATATGTTACCATTTTCTATTGGTCTTAACCAAGAAGCAACAACAATGGATGTAATGCAAAGTAGAGATGGTAACAATATGGTAATTTGAAATTTCTAAATTATAGATAAGTTTTTATTTGGTGCCCCTAATTTATTTACTATTTAGCTAATTAATCGAATTTATGGTTTGACTTTTTATTGTGCAACCAACTTTTCATCCATCAAGTGGCACGAGGAGGCTAGATTTTGATGATCTACCACAAGTGTAAGATTTGTCTGAGACATAAGATCAATTGGACTATTAGGATTTAATGTGTAGTTATTCTACATGCACTTTGTATTTAGATCTTGAGACGAAATATGTAACATTTTGTAAAAAACATTTTGAGTTGGTATAAATGCCAATTTTTACATATGCAGAGAATTATTCTACACTTTTATATATGTAAGTCTATATACAATATAATTTTTCCTTATGTGCATGTTTTTCAACTTTAAAAATTCATACTTAAATGCATATTCATTTTAGAATGGTTGAATTATAAATAATAACATGTTATAGATTTATTTCTTACAATCAGGTGGCTTTCCATGATGGTAGTCATAGTTAGATATATAATTTTTTAAAATTAAAGAAATCTCAATTATGAATTACCCTTAGCCATGTTGAAGGGTCCCAATTATTTTATTGTTATGTTTCCTATGCAAGTAACCACATCTCTTTCATTATGAGAAATTTTAACTTTTGACTCAATAAAAGATAACAACTAATGTACCAGCCATATTTGATAATGTGAATAATAAGATTAGTAAAATAAAGACAATGCCTTTTTATTTAACACTCATTATTGAAAAAAATGTTCATATTGATATGATATATTCCAATTCTAGTATTATTTTAATGCCTAAGAAAATTGTTGATGCATTAGAACTCGCATATGAGCCTATAGAAAGAGGAATCATATTGTTAGATGGGAAAATGATACAAATAATTTGGGTATCACAAAATATTTTCTCCTTAATTTATATCCTTATTCAAATATAATAGTCCTGCAAGATTTAGTGGTATTTGATATTCCATCAAAATTTATTCCATGCATAGCTAAATAGTTCACCACAAAAGTAGGTGGTTAAATAATATGATATAATTTATTAATTTTTTTTACTACTTTTGTGGTGAACATTATAAATTATTTTATACTATTTCAAATCTGATGAAAATAATTTAGAACTAATTTTAAATGGCACTGGCAAAGAATTAAAATATTCATTTTAAAAAATTGGATTAAACATTTAGCGTCTTATTATTTCTTTTAAATATTTAAAATTTAATAACAATTAAAGATTTCGTTAGAGAAAAGTAAAAGCAATAAGTAATTTTATGTTATTGTATTTATGTGTTATGATTTTAATATTGGTTAATAAAATTAAATCAAATTTAAAAAATATGAGATATTAAAAGATAAATAATTGTTATACTAGCACTTGCACTAGGGGGGTGCAAGGTTTAGCCGATAGAAAAATATATAACCTCGTCTTTAATTCATTTTTTTAATAAATGAGCTAGCACGTGGTCACAAAATATTGGACAAATCTAACTAGCCATACTCAAAAATTCAAATATATATACATATATATATATATACATGTGTGTATATATCTATGTGTATGTGTGTGTGTGTATATGTGTGTATATTTATATATGTATGTGTATGTATGCATATGTATGTGTGTGTGTATGTGAATGTATTTATGTATACATATTAAAAACATTCTAAATTAATTTAGAAAAATCAAAATTATAAAACATATTTTTATATTTTTAACATATTATATAAATATATATTTAAAATTACTTGAATTATATGTATAACACTTATAGTTGAAAAAACTTTCTAAATTAATTTAGAAAAATCAAAATTATAAAAACATATTTCTATATTTTAATCTTAATTATAATTTACAATAATATTTTTAAAAAATATAAATTTAATATTTAAAAAAATCATTTTTTTTTAAAGAATTTATAAAATAATTTATATTATAATTTTTTAATAATGTATTATATATTTCATTAAAATATAATTAAATAATTTTATATTATTGACAACAAAAATTAAAACCATTTAAAAATATTTTTATGAAATAAATAAATTATTTTTAAAAACAATTTAATTGTTAAATAATTTTATAAATACATATTAATTTTATGAAAAAAATCAGCACTTTAAATTTTTTATGAAATGTCATTTGCATGTGTTGCCTTATACTACTACGCCATTCCTCCTTTTTCTGTGATATTAGGTAAGTGAAAATTAAATATAAGTAATTTTTTTTTAAATATAATATATAATGTAAATATAATATTATAATATAATATAACAAAAATAATATAAGATATTA
>CM021108.1:116414343-116580426 GCA_007115665.2 Sequoiadendron giganteum
TATATTTTGAAAAAAAAATAATTAAAAGTTTTAATTTTTTAAAAACTTAAAAAAAAATAAAGGCCATGGGGGCTGAGAGGGGGTCCCACCGCCTATTCGACCAAGGGCCGCGACAGGTGGCGGTACCCCCTACACACTTGGCAGTACTGCGGACCTTGTAGGGCTCAACAGTATCGGGTACTTGCAAGGTACCATAATTTAATTTTTATTTTTTTAAAACTTTTCATTTAAAATAAACAAAAAAAATGTGATTAAAGATTTAAAAAAACTATGAGTTATTTTGTAAAAAAATAAATTATTATTTTTAAAATAAAATTGTACCGTAGATACTCAAGTAGGGTCCTACGACCCACCTACTATTTTTTTTTTGCCTCTGAGAGCAACTTTGTCCAAATTCGATGGTTTAGCAGTCGGTCTTAGGGTTTTTGGGCCTTCTGAGTGCAATGGAAGGGTCAATTTTGACCCAAATTTCTCCAAAAATATGGCTACCTTCTTGATCTGGCAATCAACACCCAACTTCAAACCCTTGTAGATTTGGCCTCCAATGTCCAACTAGGACGAAACAAAAGAAAAATCTAACTTTCTCAAATGCTCCAAACGTAATGGTGAGCTCAAATCTGATACAAAAGCTCCCAAAATACATGTATAATATAAATCCAAAAAAAGAATCCCCCCTAAAATTTGGTATTTCTATCACACCTTTTTGATTCTCTAGATCATCCAAAGATGCAAGAGAAGAGTATACTCAATACTTCAAGAAAATACAAGATTTACACTCAAGATATCCTAAAAGACTAACCAAAGGCACTCAAATTTATTTGATACCATGTAATATTTGGCTATGGAGATAGCTACCCAAGATCTAAAGGTTTATGGAAAGCAAAAAATACTCAAAAGATCAATATGACAAGAATAAATTGTATTCCTATCAATGAATGCAAAAAAAATCAATGGAGTTGGTTTAAAATGTGTGAGAGACCCTTGGTTATATAGCCAAGGTGAAGCATAAGATGTCATGAGATTTTGAAAAGTGTCTTAATCTTATGATATGAGACAACTTATCACAACTACCTAGGTCACATGTGTTACAAGTCAAAAGATAAGATAACAACTAATGACAACTAACACCTTCTGAAAAGAATCTTATGACCTAAGTAAAATTAACATGTGAATATATCTCCTAAGTCCCTAGTAAGTGAGATAACTAGGTACACGACATTTATTCACACCAACAACAACCAACACCTCACAAAGCTTGGCCATTTGGATAAGTAGTTGCACCAAAATGTGTAGAATACATAGCAGCAGGAAACAACTATGTAATTCTTGGCTACCTTGGACATATCAGAGGTAAGACTATCCTAAGCAAGACACTTCTTAGATTCACCAATGTTTAGTGAGGCAAAAATTTCTATCTATGATGGTAATCTACCTTTACTTTGGACTACTCTTTTATCCTTGTGACTTTTTGAAACTATTGTCTGCTCATTCAGAGGTCACGAAGTTTTAAAACTTCTTACAACGTCAGCAATTTCTTGTTGATTGTCAACACTATCACCAGTTGTGAGACTATCCTTCTAATCACTATACATTGAATCTTGTATTCATGAACCTTTTCAACTTCCCTTGGCATCTCCTTCTCTGCCATGTAACACACTTTTAAACAATGCATCTTCTCATTAGCTACAAACACAACTCTTTGAAGAAAATCCCACTGTCATATAACTCAATGTACCACAAATTCTACAAGAAAACTGGTTTCTAGTTGTTCATGTTATTCTTCTCTCCTTGGGTAGTTTGAAGAAAAGGAATGTATTGCAGTCTTATCTCTCATTTTCTATGAACCTTTATTATCTTTTTTCAATCACTTCTATGAACCTTTACTTTTTATTCATTGTGATTTGCTTGAAGCTAAACTTCAAAACATTTAAGTCATATTACTTCCAAAGTCCACATGAGTAAATAAAAGACCTATCATTTGAACTATCAACAAACTATGGGATTCACTGCAATGACATTCCATCCTTTTCAATATTTACTTCAAAATAGCAACAACAAATATTCTAGAGGCAATCTAAAAATGGAGTATGAAACTGTAACATTAATGATACCAAGGCATACCTGGTAGACTGTACAAGTAAACAAGTAAGTTTTGCAATGTGGGTTAAAATCGTGAATGTTTGGGACTCTTCCAACCTCTCAATAGCATGACACGTCTTCTCCATAATGCTTTGCAATGTGCCCTATCTTTCAGTTCTATTTTCTGCAACGTGGTGGCATCTTTTCCTTTGCATCCTTATCTTCATGTATTCCTTCAAAGCCATTCTCATGGAACCCTAGATCTTCTCTTGCTAACAGAGTTAAACTCAACTCCTTCCAAAAGGAAACAAAATACTTTAGTTTTTTTCCTCCTCCCATCATTTTTGATGCCCTATTTCATTTACATTTTTTATTTAGGCCTATTAACATTTTTTTCTTTTTTAGTTTGACTATTTTGGTTAAAATAGGCTAACAATTTGTAAATGAAGGGGCTGGATGTTTCTTAATTAATTTAAAGTTTCATTAGAGTTGTACAATAAAAAGCATCAATGAATCTTATGTTGCAAATGATGATCTTTAGATTCTTATCAAATTAAAGGAGGTGTTTACATTAGGCTTCTAGAGAATTCATATTAATAAATTTAATAATTTGATTATTCTAGTTTTTTTATATATAAATCTTTGAGTAATTTGAAAATTATTATATAATTTAATGAATGAAAGAAGTTATCTATTACATGTCTCTAATATTGTGTGTGGACTAATAGATATGGATCCCATGTAATTAATTATAAAACTTAAACACTTCTTCTCTTTAAAGTAGACTAAAACACCTTTCATTGAGACTTCATTCACCCAGTATTAGTACACTAAGATAACCAAGTAGCTCATAGAAAGGGAATAGGTTTAGAGTGAATGGGGAGGGATAAGAAACCAGAGTTATTCAACTAAAAGGGGAACCATCCAAATGGAAGAAACTTATAGTATTAGATAAAACTAGGCATTTATTTGAAGAAGAGAATTGACAAGTCATAAAAGAGTATTGAAATACAATAGACCATAATACACACCTAGAGAAATGCAATCATTAATTAGCTTTCATGAGGGAGTATGATGAAAGACCACATATAATTGTTTTGTTGGATATTATCTCCAATTGCAAAAACATGATACATTGAGAAAAGAATTCAAATTAGAAATCAGACCATGGTACAAGAAGATAAATAAAAAACTATTTTATTCAAATAGACAATTGAATAATGTTATATATAAAATAAAGGAAGTAATAATATTACCTACGAAAGAAGTTAGAACAAAAATTGAGAGCAGAATAGTACTTCCATAGAAGTAGGGTATTTACAAACGAATTGAATAGATTGAATACTCTAAAATATTTATTACGAAGATAAGAAGAGGGAAGGAATTAATTATGATGAAGAACATCCAGAAAACAAAGAGGTACGCCATTGAAATACCTTGCAACATCCAGAAATAATCCCCATTAAGGCAGCATGGTAACCTTAAAGGACGTCGTCAGGCTTTCTCCTCTACGCATGCCTCCCTCTAGGACCAGTCAGCATTACAGCAACCTGCACGAATCAGCCTCCAAGTCCAAGCAAGTCAAGATTACCACGACCTTCATATTGTTTTGTTACCTCCACATTCGAGGCTCAATCAACTGCATAGGCACATCAAAGTTTATCCATTACAGACATTTTGAAGGCTTTCGGCCTTTACTTGGTCCTATACTCCTGCATGCGGCCACCACACCATTACCAGGAAGCTCGGGCTCCCACCACTTAATCAACGCCACTTTGGTGATCTTTGCAGCGAGATCTTCAACGGTATCATTTTGGCAAAGTCCCTTCTCACACCTACATACCCCTCTCTATGCCGAATCTGTCAAAGTCGACTGCATTTACTCAATGAGATGTTAACTCTTGTTTTAACTATTAGTTGTTTGCAAACTGAAGACTAAATCATTGTAACCATATTAAATCTGACTACCAAACAAATGGTCATCAACATTATTTTGCTAACTATCAAATTTAATCTCTTGGGTTATATAAACTCTTAAAAGATTACAAAGGAAGGGATGTTTTTCGTTTTTTCACAATTTGAAAGAGTCGGTTTTTCAAGTGTGAATAGTTGATGAAAACCTCTTTTCGTAACAGAAGATTTAGTATCGATAAATTTTAGATTTGATATTTTTTTAATCTATTTTTAAGCCTCCAAAGTCATTTTTGTAAAAGAATTTCCATGGGGCATAATTTTCACCCTACTTATTGATTTTTTTTTATTTTTTATTTTATTTCTATCAAAATTTTGTAATCTAAAATTCAAATTTTCTTATAATTTGAAGATTTGGATTGCCCATTTTTTAGAAATTATAAGAATTGTCATGCAATATAAATAGTCGATTTGGTATCCAATCTTTCAACAAGTTTTAATTATCTTGCACATTGTTTTGGGGAGGGCCTATGTTTCAACACTAGTCATTTTGGGGGGAGGTGGGCAGCAGTGGAGGGCAAGTTATACTTGCATTTCACATTCATATTTTTCTTAATTATACCATGTCTAGAAAATGCGAAATGAAATGCGTATATTGGAAAAATCAACATGAGGATGAGTTTTCCCCTCATTTCTTATACAATTTATATTCTAGCATCTATTCAAAAATGCAAAACATGAATCAATTATTGGTACATTTGAATCCATTATTAACTCAATCATTAGTTATAGTGACTCTTTGTATTAGGACATTGCTATTGTTGTTCCAAATCCACCACATTGAAATGTATATTTACCAAACATCACATCTTTGTTTGTAGAATCTTATCTTACAAATTTTGATACTCTATCGAGGACATTCATCTCCACTAGATGATGTTATCTTTGATGATGTTGCATCACCATTTCCATATTTATATCTTGGTCTTTCCTTGCCTACATAAGTTATATCATGAAAAATTGTTCAAATATTCATGAGTCAACCTATCCAACTCAGTCATAATCTATGTTGACATTGTAGACACGTAAAATAATCAACATCATGCATCTAAATCCTGCTCTAATCAACATCCAATTCTTCTATTAATCAATTAAAACAATTTATTGATTAATTCCCTAGCTTCACCATACTTAATTAAATAAATCGTATTATTTTATTAAGTCCTTAAGTTCTTCTCATTTGATTCAATAAATCAAAACGATTTAAATCAAATATCAAAACCCCTAAAATCCCTCAAGTTAATTAATTAACCTCTAATCATAATCACTCATTATCTAGCTTTTAACTCAACTTGAGTGAAATCTAAACTCTTAACTAACCCACCAACTTGCACCAATAAATCATTTCTTTGATTTATTATTTCTTCTAATTTCCTCCAACTTGGCATCTTTGAGGGAATATTCTCCCAAATTGAATTTCCCCTCCCACATGACTTGTCCATCCAATAAAGCATTAAATGCTCTTACACATCTCTTACATGTCTCTTACACAAGTCAACTTGGCATTAACTCTCTTCTTTCATCCCCCCTAAACATGTCACTTCATCAAGTTCAAATTTCAAATTGGCACATTGACCAAAATGTGCACAACCCTCATCCTCTCACATCTTGACAAGTGGCATCTTGTCATTGGCTCATGAATGATCCCACATTCATCCAAATCCCTCAATCTTCCAACCTTGAATCTATAAATGCAAAACAGTTTCTACAACACAACTACAACACAACGTGATGCACAATCTCAGTATTGGCATTATCATCTTGACATTCTTGCTTATCAGGGGGTGGGAAAGGGATTTCTTTCCACATCATGAGGAGCACCACTCCCGCTATGGAATAGAGTTTTATCATGTTTTTCATGCGTTTTCATTTAGTTGTTTTTGTTCTACTTATCTTGTTTTCATATTTCAACACATATGGTCAAGTATTTCATAAGAATCTTGGGTTTGCTTATGTTGATTTGACTAACTAAACTAATGGTGGTCACTGATTTGAGGTAATGCAGATTTAAGGTTCTACATTCTAGTGCTAGAAGGAGGGCCTGTTGAGACTATGTGAAACCCTGTTTTCATGTTATCTCATTTGGGTTACTATTTTATATCAACTTGATTTTATGCTTTAAATAAGCATCGGTTATCTATTATTTGGGAGATATCGAATAGCATTGATGCAATACATGTTTTTCTACCATCTATTTCAGCATGATCTGCTTCAGCATGACTTGTTTCATTTTCATAGCATACATTTAATGATAGATCAAAATCATTCGATATTTTATGATCCTAAAAGAAAAAAAAATCACCTTTTTGAGATCATCTATGTATCAGAAAGTTTCTTTTATATTTCTTCATCCGCCTTTGCTTTTGCAGCAGCTGGACTTTTTGTTCTATGAATGTATTCTATTTTACAATATTTGTTCCAAAAATCTATTTCACTCATTTTTTCTTGGGAACATTCATTAGAAAAGCACGATGCACAGTTGGTTTTTCAGCAAAGATCTGATGAATTATCTTTCGCGAGAGGTTGAAAGTCCCTCTGTTAGTACAACCATCCGTCATTGGTTAGACATCTACAAGCATTGCATTGTTTTAATCCAGTCTACTACTTTGCTTTCCCATTGAAGATATGACTTTTATCTTGCCCTTCCAGTTGCTAAGAACTGCATCGTAGAACCCAAAGCATATAGAGTTAGCAAGTGATACACTCTCCATAGGGGGATTTGGATTCCATCCATAATAGCTACCATTGCATTGTTTTCTGCACGAGCTATTTGGATGGGAACAAGAAAAAAAATGCTTTTGAACCCACATTCCCATTTCCATCTGTGTTTGTTGATCTGTTGTAGCTAAAATTGTGCAATTGTTTGGTGTAATTGAAAGCCTCTTCACGAAGTCCATTTTCTACAAATTGCATAATCATTGCACTCCATGAGACTGCACTTCTTTGAGGAAACTTGTCAGATAACAACGTGCCTTTTTGAGGCGTCAGGGCAAACAAAGTTCAATCACTTGCTGCTTAAGCTCCAAACTGACCTGTTGTCCTACAGATGTACACGATCTTCATGATTAATTCACTAAATATTTATTTATTGGGTGGAGGCTTGGCTAGCTCCAAGAATAATCCCAGCTTACAACTGGAATAGATTAAAAGTCCATGGGCGCCTTAATCTAGGTAGTGAAGGAAAATAGAAACATGCAAGCTTTCACTTTCTTTCAGTCACATTCATTGCAAGTTGCACACCATTGAAAGTATTAGGTAGCTGACTATAACTAATAAAAGTTGTGCAATTTTCTCTGTACATAGGTTTTTCTTCTGAGGCCATACATTCACAGAGACTAAATCAATCGAATCAGAGAAAAAGCAGAATGACACAATGCTCACTCAAATGCTAAACTATGCATCCGCTTATGAAAAATGAAGCAAACTTGGTGATGTTATGCGTAGTAATTATTAGTTTTGACATGATTTGCTTTATGTTCATTCTAATATAAAGAGCGACACTCATCTTTTAATTTTTTATTCAGTGTAAGGCTCACATCGAAGCCCAAGAAAAAGTTTCCATTTACTCATGTTGCCTATCATAAATTCATACTGTTGATGTGGTCACTTTAGTCGTTGCTTTCTTTTAGGATTGCTTTCCATTCTAAAGATCTTTCTTTAGAGCACATTAAATGGAGAAAATAATGTGTTTGTTGTATCTGGTCGCTTCTCCTCAATGAACCATTCGAGGCTGATTCTGTGATCTTTGCTGACTGCAAATCTAACTTGAGGTGCTCTATTTTGAATCAATGCATAAAGGAAACATTTGAAGTCCAAAAGAGATAGACACACTATCTTTTGGGTAAGCTCATATTGGGGGAAGAGTTGCTTGGACTGCTCGAGGCGGTACATGACGAATGAGGACAGAGATCATACTTGGTTGTACGATGCTGACCTACTACCGCTACTGCAGACTCTTCTCCAAATCGACAACCAGTTATCATGCTGGATCAGGCGGAAAACTCTCAGAAATTGGTGTCAATGACGACTCTTTTCTCGATATCTTTTATTGCAGCTCACAAGTGCAGTATCTTAGATCAAAGCATTGTTGCATCAAATAGCTCACATGCCTTATCTATACTCTACATTTTGCATACATGATTATAGAATTCAACTTTACACTTGCCAATTGCATTAGCTCAAAAATTGTGAAGCATTTATTCGCTTTTCTCTCACACCTGCCAATCGCATTAGGATGAAGCCAATAAAAGAGTTGAATAATTTTGATAGTGCTTTCCCTGTCCACTTGAAGTGTAGAGTCAAAAATTCTTTCACTATTAATAACATAGTCTAAATTGATTCTATGTTTAAAATCAATCTTTGTATATCTCATATTTTCTACCATATGATCTTTCTCTATCATACCCGCCACTTGAAAATCACCTCATAAACATAACTTTAGAACGATACCTTGTATATCCACACTTTTGAGTGCAGAATGACGTGACTTCACTTGTATGGGGGTCATCCACGGCACTAGCTATGGAGGCGACAATTTTCCATCGCCATCGATGGGTCTATGCCGATCCTCCACCATCATAACGGTATCTGTCAAGTACCGTTGTCAGTCTCGCCTGTCCTCGCCTGTCTTGCATCAACTCGCAGGACCCCAAGACATTGCCAACCAGCACCGCCATCACCTAACTTGCTACAACTTATTAATGAGACGTAAATGCTTTCATTTACCAAGCCCGATGCAGCTGCCTACCACCTTTAATGTTATTTTCGCGTTCCAGTTAAGTTTTGGTATTTCCATTTCCAGTCGTAGGGCACAGCCGAGAGAGGGCATTCACACAGTCATTCAGGCAATAGCTGAGGAGCGACCAGCGTGATCTGCACCAAATGAACTTCGCAGCACCAGGTTATTTTTTAAATTTTCTTTTGTGTCCTCTCTTTTCCCGACTGTTCCAGCAAATAGATTTTGTGATTAATTAATCAACAATGTCATGGCTTTTCATGGCTTTCTTTCCGCTTATGGGCGTTTTAGAATCCTGTCATTTGTTTGTTTTTCTTAGAAATATGGTTAGCGGGCTGTTGAAGATATTTTGAATGCTTCTTCACTCAACCCCTCCAACATAATTTCCCTCACCTCTGTTATTTATTTGCTGCCACACAGAATGTTTTTTTTGGCTGTGTGAATGTCCTCTCTCGGCTGTGCCCTTATGATAATTTCATAAGATTTTGATTGTTTTTTTTGCTTTTCTTGATACCAAACCATTTTTCCAAGTTCAATCCTCAAATAAAGGCACTAACTAGTATTTTAGAGAAGGCAACTTCAAATTTATGAAAAAATAAAAAATCATTAGTCACCAAAAACTGTTGGCAAATATTTTTATCAATACACTTTCTTTATCAATTTTATCAATTTGGCCAATGGACAATGACAAAATCTTGCAACATTGGATAGATCAAAACTAGAAATATGATGTTACTCTACATTTGAAAGGATCGTCTAAATTTTAAGATGAGGTATTTGAATAAATTTATGTATTTTTTTAGTAGAAAGAATAAAAGGCATAAAAATAGAAAAATCACTTAAAAGAGAAAGATGATTGCTTAGTCAAAGTAGATGCAAAGGGCTATTTGAGATTCTTTAAAAATAACAATATAGATATTTACATCCCCTCTTTTTACAAGTGAAATAAATGTTTAAGGAATAAAAACTAAACTTATATATCAATACCTACAAAGTCTATCAATACTTTATTCATGCATGTGGCACAAAGTCCTCTCAAATTCTAGGAAAAAAATGCACACAACAATTTATTTTTATGCTAGGAGTCTTTTTAAGAGTGGTAGACTCACTTTGTAATCATTTTTTTATTATTTTAGTACATGTTTTACTTTTATACTAAAAAATATTAGCTCAAATGACCCGCTTAATATGCTTATGATATAATATTTCAATGGGTATGTGTGATTTTTCCTATTATGATATAATTAGTTCATAAATTAATTAACTTAAATCATTTTATGATATTATTTAAATGATTATTAATTCATAAAGAATTAATAATGACTCTATAAGATTTTTTCCTACACATTTACCTTTTTCCATTGAGTTATGGAGTTTGCTTTGTTCTTTCTTCATAGAGTTATTTTTATAATTAATCCATTTATTGTAGCTCATGTCTAACATAGGATAGTTAAAATTTAGAACAACAAATTCACTTTTTAAAATGAAATCTTGAGTTGTCACAATGATATGGTGTAACATACACACACACATGGCATCACTACATACAAACCACATGAAACCAACATTCGTGGAAGGTATATGTTAACAATGTGTAAAAAATAAGAGAAAAAAATACATGAATAATTTCTATAATCAAACAATTAGCCAAAGAAAATTCAACAACTCAATTAAGGTTGAGTCTCAAAATAAAGATTCAAATGCATCCCTTGGATAGGTAACATAAGATAATTTATCTAATAGATTGAACACTAACCATAAGTAGAATATTATTAATTACTTTAAAGTGAATCATTCAAATATAATTAATGGTCAGTTCTCTTGACCTAGTATAAGAAGTACTAAAAATAAAATATATTATCTAGTTGATGTTAAAATTAATAGTTCACAACATTAGTAAATTAAATTTTTTACACTTACAATTACAAATTAGTAATATTTAATAGTGCATTAATAAAATATAATAATTTCCTTCATTTATTGTCTCACAATGTATATATATAGAATCTTAAATCAATTATTGCTTTGAATAGTAAACTTTAAGTCATACTATTATGAAAAAAATGAATTATAATAAAGTTTTAAAAATAAGACTTAAACTCACTTGATAATATTTATTTAAATTCAAATTACTTAATTGTAATTTTAATTATGGGTTCTAAGAAACATGACCATGCATCATACCTTAACACTTGATTTAGATTTTATTAGCTAAAAATCACTTTTAAACTAACTGATTAGAGTTTTTGGAATGAGTGAGAATTCAATCTCATTTATTGAATAAATTTCATGCTCATCCTTAGATCTAGAGAAATCTTTGAGATTGTCATTATCCAAAAAAATAATCATCAAAAATATTTTCTTACATTTTTTGCATCATGTTATAAAAGTGTATGAAAGGAAAGAAACAAAAGAAGATTAAATGGCTCAGTTTTATAAAAAAACATGGAAACAAACTTCCTTTGTAAATTTCTTCCTTTTTATTTCAATTTATCTATCTATTTTTAATTTACTACAAATATCTTTTTTTTATAGATACATATATCTATTATATATACATATACTTAAACCTTAGATATGTTAAAAAAATATTTTTAATATGTATATATGCATCCAAATAATAATTTAAACATTATTTAATTTATTTATTATTATTTTATCTTGGAGCTTATATAAAAATTTAATGTTATTTCTTATTTTTTATTTGTTTAATATTACTTTTGGAGGCCCATTACCTTGCTTAATGTCTCTTATAAGATCATTGTCAAATTCTTGGCTTTGAAGTGCACCATCTCCTTCCTCAAATTGTGAGGTCTAAGAAAATTGGTTTCATCAAGTTCAAATATATATTAGATAATATATTTTTGTCTATTTTAATTAAATAATTGTTTAATTAAAATTCATTTAACACTTTCCTCTAAAATTAATTAAATGATTATTTATTAATTGTTTAATTAATTCATCAAAACCTCTTTTGAAAACTTAAACAATTATTCTTAATTATTTAATTAAATCACCATTTTCCCTCTCTTTTGAAGTTACAGGTCCATTTTATGATTGGTTTATGAAGGCAATATTTGAGCAAACTTCTAATCTTTTTTTTTTGCACGGAAGTCCAACTATCTAAGAAAAACACAAGTTCCTTAGTTTAATAACATTTCTATTTGGTGTTTTAAAACTGAACAAACATTTAACAAGATAAGACTTAAGTTTGGTGCTTTAAAATATACAATGAATTATGACCAATCGAGCTTTATTTTGTTGACCAAGCGCATGTTTCAATATGTTGACCATTAATGACCAGGAGTAGGAAGATTTCAATTGGTGCTTAAAATTGAACAAATATTTTTTCTATATTGCACTATTGCTATGAATTGTGTTTGATGTCTCAAAGACTTAAATTTGATGCACCTAAAAAGAATATTGCTATCTTCATAACACTTCAATTTGGTTAAATAACTTCACTCGAGGGGTTTCATGAACAATTGCAATGAATTGTCTTTGAAGTGTTTGTTGTGATTGGTAAAGCTAGGTATCTATCCTCTCACCTTGCATCCTTGTGACGATCTTGGTTGAAGGAAAAATACTTTGAGCTTTACATTTGAGTCTTTTTCACCTTTTAGCCATAAAGAGAGGGTCTTGCTATGAAACACATCCCGCGCTAGAGAATTCATAGTCAAGTCCTCGAAACAACACGTTCACTGGCGGGCTATATAAGTGTTGCGAAAAACATGAGGTAAGTAGCTTCAATGATGCGCCGATAACATACTACACCTAATCCCATGCCTTAAGTGGAACAGGAACGGTTAAAGTGCCTTAAGTGGCCAGCAGGTGGGTATTGGATGCCTTTGTTCTCAGTTTGTTGTCACTAGAACCCTTTATTCTTAGATACTATCCAGTCCTACCAATCGAGTTATTTTTAGTGGTGCATCGGAGTCAAGCTTCTCTATTGTAAGTGGACTCTGAGAAGTTACTTGCCAAGTCTGGTTTTGATCAAAGCAAAGAGATTAAGAGTTTCATTCTTAACAATCTCGACACTTTGATCTAAAACTACATGTAAAATTGCCTCCTCTACTTACGAGGAGCGTGAGGCAAGCCCACTAGGAAAAACGTACCCACTTGAGCTAGGATTGTACTTGGTTGTAAGTCAGTTAAAACACATTTCTTGATTTGAAACACTTGAAGGATAATGAACATGATAGCTAAAATGTCAAACCCTTGTGGTCTAAGTGGAATGTGAGAGTAGCCATATGTTTTACACTCCTTGAGGTTTTACCTTGAAGGTTTTCGAGCATTTAGGCTACAATCATAGGTCACTTTATCCAAGGCCAACATAGGGAATTGTAGCTTTCATATGTTCATCTCTACAACATTGAGCTTTGAAGAGAGGGATTTATTGAAGTTGCAAATGCTTCAACACAAAAACGATTGTTCAAGCCAATTTTCAGTCAAGCTAGTACTTTTGTATCACATTTCCATATCTGGAAGACCACAAATCTGAGAGAGAAATCTAAAACACTTGCACATAAACCCTAGGTGTTGGAAACACAATTTTCAAAACTCTCGCATTTAACCTTCTCTGCCATCACTTGCCTATGATCTCAAGAAAGTACAAAATCCTTAAACGAGAACCCATATTTTGACTCTCCAAAAGAAAACATTGTAACTCTAAACATAGCAAGAAACGTGCTTGGAGAAACTACCACAACCAATCTATCATTGTAAGGAACTTTTACGACTGTTTATCACCACCTCCTGATTGGGTTGACCCTAGGCCTAGACTATTGTTAGAAAGTGGTTTGTGACTACAACCAGATTACATTCTCGAAAGAAAATGGATACCAACACAAACAATTCGACAATTCCCACAAGCAGTATTGTAGATGAGGGAACAACATGGGTATCTGTAGGGAGAACCATGAATAACAAACATAAACTTATAAACAAAGAAACAACATGGGACTCACAAAAAAATAACACAGGTGAAGAAATTGGGCCATGGAGATATGGTCCCAACACTACCTCAGATGGAGTCACAAATATGATGCCCACCAAACAACCCCCTACTACATATTAACTCTTGATATCACATCAAAACACTATTTCCAAATCTAGTCAAGACCCAAAAAATGTTATCATTCACGATCACGATAGTGAAGACGATTTGACAGAGGAAGAATACGAACAATATGCAAACCACCCTAAAACATTGAAACTAATGGATAAAATGCTTAGAAAGGATCCAAAATCATACTTCATGCACTTGGCCCAAGGGGGTGCAAAGCTACTCGTAGATTTCAATCTAGATGCACTAAAATATTCTACCTTAGTTCCATTAGGAGAGACAACAGTGGTTAGAAAAAATACCTAAACCAAACGAACTCCTAAACATGACACCAATATTCTCAAGGAAACAAAATGATGGTCTAAACCAAAGTGTGGATACATTATATAGAAAACCAACTAAAGTTGAACAAGCCATGGTAAAACTATTTTTATTTGAATTCATGTTTATTACATTGGTTTAATAATTATCTTTGAATTCTTTTATTTTACAGTTGCATTTCGTGAGTGAGGGATTAGATTTTGATCTTTACTTAGGAATTAGATTAATTTATTTTTTCCTATGTTTTGGCCATTGTTTTTCATCATGATTTTTTCCTCACACAATATGTTCATATCCAACAATTTTATGTCCATTTGGAAAATATAATAAATCTCCCATGTGTTGCTTTTTTATTAATGTTGTCATTTCTTCATCCATAGCTTCTTTCCAAGAATCTACATCATTTATACTAATAGCTTCCTTTATAATCTTCAACTTATGAGTGTTAGTGTATAAAGAAATATCACAAATTTTTCCAAGTAATAATGTGTTGTGTCAATGGAATTGAAGTCATCGCATAAAATAATTGTATGTTTGGTTTGGATAATTGATGCCATTGTTAAGGGTACAAGTAGGTCTATTACTAAGACACCATGCTAATGTAAAACTTATGTTGTGGGAACAAATCGTGTAGTTTAAATCATGCCAACATATAATGCAAAATCTAAATATCATCCCAAATCAGAACATTGTCCCATATGATCTTATTTGTAAATTGACTTTGTGCTACAAGTTTTTTTTAGAGAAATGATCTTATTTGTAAATTCATTCGGGTTCGGTTGAATCTTATTTCAGAATGGGTAGGCGGAATAAATGGGAATCACTCATTTCTCTAGATGTGCAAGACATTCCCAAAAAGGGAAATCATTTCTCAAGTGTTGACCTTGAATGGACACCTATTGGAGGTGACAATAGTGAGATGGACATATGTGCTACAATCCCTCTTGAAAGACTCCCTCACTTTGTCAAAGGAGAAGGTTTATTGGATAGTACAGAGATGAAATTTATACGCAAATTGAATAGAAAGAATGACTTGATACAACCTACCGACCAAACAATGAAGATGTACTCAAGGTTTGCTTAGATTTAATATAATAATGAAGCATGTCATAACTTATATTTTCTATTTGTTATATCAATTAATATATATACTTTGTGCATGTGAAAACAGTTATTGGTGCGCTTTTGGCCCCGATGACAATAGAAATACCTCTGAAAACAAGAAAAGGAAACAAAGGTTTATCCAAAAAAGGGGTTGTCGAACCCACTTTCTTGTTAGGGTTATGTATGGTAGACCAGATGTTGCAGTTATTACATATAATGATTTCAGTCATTGTGATGCTAAAGGTGAATTTTGTCATGGAGAAGATGACCCTTCTAGTGATCCAAGGAGTAGTGTTGCACCAAGGTTGTCAAATGAATGCAAATCGTATATTGAATCCTTATTGCTAATGGGGGTGGAAATTGATACAATATGTGAACAACACTATTTAGACCATGGTTTGACTCAGTTGATGAATAAGAGGGACACATATTTGTTGAGGAAAGATGTTTTGAATGCATGGAATAGAGTACGCTCACTTCGATCCCAAAAGAATGAAGATGATGCAAAAAGTGTAAGCATGTGGCATGTAGAGGAGAAAGATAACTTCTTCTATTATAAAAAACCAAACAATGTAGAAAACATTCCATTTATCATAGGCATCCAAACACCATGGATGCGAGAAATGATGGTGAAACATTCGCATAATGCAATTATTGCTATGGATTCCACATTCTCAATGAATAAATATGGTGTAAGTAAAACAATGTTAATTATATTTATGGATCTTAATGAAATCAATAATTTATTCTACTAAACATATAATAATTTATGGTTTATTCATGTGTAGTATCAGTTATATAGCTTGCTTGTATTCGATGAACAAGAGGCCAATATACCTGTTGCATGGGCCATATCCTCAAGAAATAAAGTTGTGGATATAAATGAATGGCTGACAGAAGTTTATAAAAGAGGGAAACAATGTAAAAAAGACTAGAATGTCAATGCATTTATGATAGATGATGCTAGTGCTAAGATTGAAGCAATCAGGTTTGTATTGGCCTTAATCTTTGATTTAAACTAAAGTTAACTCATTGTAATTGTTTAATATTTAGTCTATAAAAAACTGAACATTACACTTATCCTCGTAACTTGTAGATTATCCTTTCATTATCGAGTACTTTTATGTATTTGGCATGTACGTAGGGCATGGTTGAAGAATGCATACAGGTAAGTCAATCTTTTATTAAAATAAATGGAATAGTTGAACATTACATGTTTGAATTTTATAGCTTGATATCATGTTTTATAATTCAGGTATGTCAGTAATAAGGATGTTGGGACTAATATGTTCGATAGATTGGGTGAGATAATGTATGCAATGGGTGATGATGAAGATATCACTACTCATCTGATAACAAATTTCATTGAGGAATTCAAAGAGGAGAAGAAATTTATTGATTACTTTCAAAAAACTTGGTGTCATGATGAAACTCGTATTGGTAAGCTCATTGAATTATTCATTATGGTTTTGTATGCATTTACATTGTTTAACTTGTTTTTTTATTTATACTAAGACATCATTTTGTGGGTTTGTATAGCAATGTGGGCAAAAAACTATAGAAGTTTCCCTCATGCAAATCAAGAAACCAATGCTTCCATAGAGTCATACCACAACCACATCAAGAGTCACTATTTAAGTGATCATTCTAAGAGATGCACGAGGAGAATGGATTGGCTTATCCATACACTTCTTCATAGGGTAGAGCCATTCTATAAGAATAAAAGATATTTGCAATTATCTAGGTTTTTGACTAACTTCAAAAAAGAGCGATATTACACAACTACATTAGAGAGGTAAAAAAAAATAACTAGATACAGATTGTTATCCATATGATCTCCTCCCTAACACATACCAGATAAGAAGCCAAACAACTCCAACAAAATGGTATCTTGTTAGAAAATTTGGACCAGATTTGCATGTGTGTGACTGTCAGTGGGCAAAGAAGGGAAACACATGCAAACATGTGTTAAAGATTTTAGATCTTCTAAAGAGAAACAAAATAAATGAGCAAGATCAAGTTGTTGGTAAGGGCCATTTGAGATTTAATTTTAATATTTATATGTTAAATGATTATTATATTTTATTCAAAAATAACTAAATTGATCTTATTAAATTATAGATGGTGTTACTCCACTGCTTGATGATGATGACAATGTTAGAGGGAGTTTCAGTCACGAAAAAAATACCATTGGTAATATTGACATGGTATTTACAATTAAATATTAGTTTTTTATATGGTTCAACAAATTAATTAAATTTTAATCCAATTATAGATGGTTGTAATCAAATAGAAGATCAAGATGTGCTTGGGGTTGTCATTGGTGAAAACCAAAGAACAAGTAAATCTCAATGTCACCATTTTATAATGAAATATTAAGATATTTTTAAATATTTTTAGATTTAATCATTTTTATTTGTATTACAGATGGCTTGAAATCATTTGATGCTTCAAATGATGACTTTCAAAATTCTATTGATTATTTAAATCATCTGCTCAAAAATTTACCAACTACTGAAGATAAAAAAAGAAATATTTTGTCAATGTATAAAGAGATTGAAAAAAGATATTCATACATCTCTTCCTTCCTCTTCCACATTTACACCATCTTATAGTCTAGATAATATGTCTATGAGATGAATATCACCATGGTTCAGTCCAAGCAAAATGCACAAACGTCGTTCAATTCATCAAAGAGAGAATGCCATTTCTAAAGACTTGAATGAAACAATTGAGGACTATGAAAAATTTCAATTCCCCTATACAGGATGTAGAAATAAAAATAAAAAAAGGTCATTAAACGCTCATGCATCGCAATAGAAGGAGAAAGAGTTAGTATCATGCAACAACACAATGAGTATATTATTCAAAAGAATTTTAGTAATTTGCATTACAATACTTCTTATTTTTATTTCATATGTTAAATATATGTCATGTTGTAGGTTTGGATGATCAAGAAAGTACTCAACGACATCAATTACCTTTCTCTATTGATCTAAACCAAACAACAACAAATGAAATACAACTTATAGATGGTAATTTTTTAACTATGTGTTTATTAACTTTATAGACAATTACTCAATTCCTATCTCTAATCAAATTTATAATCTTTATAAGTTTACTATTGTTTATATTAATTACATAATGTAATTTTACACTTGAAAACTTTATCTATGTTGATGTGTTAAATATGTGTGTCATTACAGCTTCAAAGGATCAACAAAATAGTAGTGAATATATGTTACCTTTTTCTATTGATCTTAACCAAGAAATGACAATAGACACAATGCAAAGTGGAGATGGTATAAAAATTATTGAACACACTTCAATCAATTTTATGTCTTTAATTTGTAAATTATTTGTTCTAAGTTGATGTCTTAAATGTGCATGTTATTGTGGTTTTAGATGATCAACAAAACATACAACAACATATGTTACCATTTTCTATTGATCTTAACCAAGAAGCAACAACAATGGATGTAATGCAAAGCAGAGATGGTAACAATATGGTAATTTGAAATTTCTAAATTACAGATAAGTTTTTATTTGGTGCCCCTAATTTATTTACTATTTAGCTAATTAATCAAATTTATGGTTTGACTTGTTATTGTGCAGCCAACTTTTCATCCATCAAGTGGCATGAGGAGGCTAGATTTTGATGATCTACCACAAGTGTAAGATTTGTTTGAGACATAAGATCAATTGGACTATTAGGATTTAATGTGTAGCTATTCTACATGCACTTTGTATGTAGATCTTGAGACGACATATGTAACATTTTGTAAAAAACATTTTGAATTGGTATAAATGCCAATTTCTACATGTGTGGAGAATTATTCTACACTTTTATATATATAAGTCTACATACAATATAATTTTTCCTTATGTGCATGTTTTTCAACTTTAAACATTTATACTTAAATGCATATTCATTATAGAATGGTTTAATTATAAATAATAACATGTTATAGATTTATTTCTTACAATCAGGTGGCTTTCCATGATGGTAGTCATAGTTAGATATATAATTTTTTAAAATTAAAGAAATCTCAATTATGTATTACCCTTAGCCATCTTGAAGGGTCCCAATTATTTTATTGTTATTTTTCCTATGTAAGTAACCACATCTCTTTCATTATGAGAAATTTTAACTTTTGACTCAACAAGAATCACATTTGGTAATGATGTTTTGGTTTGTTTGATTTTTGTTTCTAATTTGTCACTCAATCACATGTTGCATTTGGTATAGATTGGGGTTTTAATAATTTATTTTAAATATTTCATTTTGATAGAGCAACACATTTTTAAATCTATATGTAATGGTGACACTACTTAGCTAAGTTATTAGTAGGTAGGTATCAATTGTACACATCCAAACTAGATCCACTTATCCATTCCCAAATGCTCCATTTCATATTTTTTGACCCATGTTAACAACAAATCAAAGAGTTGTTTAGATCAAATTAAAACAAATTTATAAAAACACCTCAATGGATGCAATTGAAAAAAAACACACTAAAGAGGGGTAGGAAGACGAGAAGATTGGATTTGAAAGCAAAAATATACTCAAGAAAGGAAAACGCGTACTAAATGATAAAAAGAAAGAGACAAGTACACATGGGCATATGTATGTACTTGGATTGACTAGAAACGAGACATGAAAATAATAGGAACCTCTTGTGCTTATACATTCATGTTTAAATTTTAGATTATGGAACTTATGACCATTAAAAAAGTAATTTGGACATGAGTGCCCTAGATTATACTTTCTTATATTGAGGTAAGATTTAATAAGGGTGTTCATCTAGGCTTCTTGGTTTCATTTCTAAAATTAATTCCTTAATCCACATGTTTCTCACACCTTATTATTAGTTTATTATATAGTCTTGTGTATGTCCCATCTTTGTCTATTTATGTATTTACATTAGATCAGAGTAAATTTGTTTTGAATATTTGTTAGAGATAGATAGCTATTTAGCATACAATACATAAAAATAAAGTATTATATTCTATTGATAAATCATTAGGAACCACTTTATTAAAAAAATAAATTAATATGTAGATAAACTTTTTGTTCACTTTGAATTATTTAGTTTCTTCATTCCAAATGATATAATCTCATCAATTTATTAATACTCAAATTATCACATTATATATTCAATTTAATTGGCATGAAAATCATTTTTTTATTTTAGGGTAGTGGTTTATTTCCTCACAATCTATAATAATATTTTTGAACATGTATTTCACATGCAAATTTGAAACACTAAAATTTAAATCCTCATCATTTTTATTTGATATTGTTTTGTTATGTTTATAAGGAGATAAAACATTCTTGTATAAATATTTAAGGTTAAAAAAAAAAAAAGGTAAAATGCATAATAATAGTGGTTAGTGGGAAGGGAATTAGATTGATACCATTATGAAATTTTAAATTTCAAGTGGATCTTTTGGAGGTACAAAACTAACTTGAGATAATTTTTAACATGTAGATTTAAACACAAAAGAAAATTTTGTAGACAAATTTTTTTTTAGACCAATTAAAAAAAATAAATTAAAAATACATAATAATTTTAATACACTAATTTTTAAAACATATAATAAAAAAATAAAACACTAATTTTTAAAACATATAATAAAAAAATAAAACAAAATTAATACACTTTTTAAATATGTTTTAAAAAATAAAAAATAAAAAAATATAAAGTTAATGCATTTAGATTTGGAGCTGCCGAGATCTATGGCTGCATTGATTGCAGAGGGTAGGTCGATGGCAAGGGCTGAGGTACGAGATACAATGGCGGTGTAATGCCCCGCCTTGCAACCCTAAAGGAAGTTGTAATTAACAACTTAAGCGAACCAATTTTTTTTTTTTAATAAAGTGTAGTTAACATACACATTCACTTACTAATTAACAACAACCTCTAAGGCTACAAGGTTAGGATTACTTAAACCCACACATACATATTACATATAACCATAGCAATAAATACTTTATGAAATAAACCTCATACATCCTAAGAATACAACATAACATAACAAGATGAACATCCAAGATACAATCTCATAAACATTAACTTAATCCAATAGTTACAACACTCATTCCCAGAATGAGATAATAGTACATAAGATTACAATTACAGAATTTCACCTCATAAACATAAGAGGGATAAAATAACTTATACAAATTGAAATATTACAATGCAAGAAACTACAATAAGAACCACGAGCTGTCCATCTGGATGTCTCGCCACCAAGAATTGAAGATCAAGGGGGACCCAACGGTTTTGGTGCATGTTCCACCCAACCAATGTGGTACCCGAAGGCCCACCCCCCATTCTAGGAGATAGTAACAAAGTAACATGGACAAAGATCTACAACCACTAACCAAAGGCAAACTCATACTGACTCAAACTGACATAACCAAATGAATGTCATAATAAGTACAAATCTAGTTCAAATCAAATACAACACAAGTACAAATCAAGTACAACTCAAACATCACTGACATAGGTCACATTGCTTCCAGACATCATAATAAATCAAGTATGTTCAGAGAACCATACACATAAAACAATTAAAAATAGTTGTCATAGATAGAGTGTCATCGCAAGGTTTGTCATGAGATCTCCTCTGGGCATTCTTCATAGGCTCCGGCATAAGTAATCTTGATGGCCTCAACCGAATCCCGGCACTCATACTCACTCATGCAGAATCAACTATCTCTCGTACGGATAAGATAGTTGATCTTGCCATTCCAGGCCTTCTCACTCATCCCAAGTCTAAACAAGCCCTTGTGTCTATGAGTGAGGATTAAATTATCTTGATTAGTGTGAACTGCATCCTAATCATCTAAGTACATTAATTTAATTATCACTTGATTAACTCACTTCTGAAGGTTATCTAGTTTACCTCTTTGGGCTCTGGCGCCTAACAGAAGCCACTCTTCTATTCGACAACACACACCCAAACAATCCACGAAGGGAAACACAAGTGCATACGAACTAGGCATCATAATCCACTCCAACACAAGGAGGATACAAATAATAGAACTCACTCCAAACATCTTAGAGGCAACAAACACATAGTCCACTCCTTTCATAGGAGGCAACAAAATGAAACCACATAACAAGGTCACTCCATACAAGGAGACACGGATCCCATAATCCGCTCCTAAGCCAAGGAGGTGCAACCATCCCCGTTCGTGAAAATCGGGTAAAAGTGAAAAGACGCCATGCACTACCCAAGGGAAAACAACTAGATGGCATAAAGATTCAACAACCCTTATCCTCTAAGTTCTTCTAGAAGACTTATAATTTAGGACTAACACTAAATCCCAAAACCAACAATGCAACTTGACGACATCGCAACAAAAGCATTCAAGTCATTAATCAAATCTAATATTTGGATTTCCTAAATCCATACTCATTCAATAGGTAGTGTTGACAAAGTCAAAGACACGATAACTAGATCATCTAAAATAATCATAACCCCTATTTCCCTTTTCAATATTGGAAATCTAAAACAATTAAACTTACTTCCCTTTACTGATTACAGAGAATTAAATCCTTTAAGATAATCATGAGGAAGATAGTACTTTTGGATATACTAAATCCATATCTCAATTCATTACATAATTCATTATATCGATAAAACTGAATTAAGAATTCATCTTTTCAGATAGGGGAGAAATTACGCTATTATTTAATTATCTAATTGCTTTTAACAAAATAAGTATTTTCAACTATAACTCAAAACATTTCGCTTTAAATTAAATAACCAATTGCCCTTGCAAATTAAATCATTAATAAAATTAATCAAATTAACATTTGGTCTCTTCCATAACTTATTGTGTTAAAATAAGATCAAAATTTGGACTATAACCCAATATCATATATATATTTTTCCAATTAAATCAAACTAGTAATTGGACCTTTTACACATGAATTTAAATTCCACAATTAAATTTTAAAGTATGCATTCTTTAAATCAAATATTTCACTCCTTCAATTAAACTTTAACATGCCATTTTAAAATAAACAATAATTTCCCCATATGTTTATAATTTTAATTCCACTAATCTAATATACAAATTTTATTTGAAATAATATAAATAAATATAATACTTTAATATTATAAATTATAATATAAAATATTATTAAATAATATTTTAATATTATAATAACAATACATAAAATATTAATATTTATAAATATCAATTTATTATTATTTCATTATCAAAGCAGCCATGGGAAAATAACTTCACAGCACTCTCATGTTTCAAGCATAACTCAAAAATTATGATTTGGGTATTTGCGATTTTTTGACAGGGATAAGAAAATTTCAAAATGCAAAAACCCTTTAAATTTCCTGACAACTCAGTTTGTGTAAGTGGAGTTATAGGTGACGCAACCAGACCATTTTACCATGAAAAATATAACTATCCTGCAGATTTTAAAATCCGATTTTTAATAATAAATAGAGGGTTTCATTTTCTAAAAACATTCTAAATGCATTGTTCAATCTCTATATTTGATTTCAATAACAACATAATCGATTTTCCCAAATAATTTAAATTCAACTAAGGTTTTTACAATTTTCACTCAAGAATTTTCACAAGTAAAGGCTGTAAACTTATTTAATTCTTTTTTTCTAATATCAAATTTATTTTCTAAAACAGATTTAACAAACAAATTTTTAATCACTACTATTTAAAAAAGAACAATCAAGAATAATAAAACACAAAGAGGAAAACCTAGTACAAGAAGCTACAGGAAGAGATGAATTTCTGATGCAAGCCTCCTCCAAAGATTTCCTGAATTTTCTTCAATCCTCCAATGAATCCAACCAAAAATCCAACAAATGCAAGCAATCTTTCCTTCAATCAATTCTATAATCAAAACCTTCTTCAAACCTTTCTTGTGCAATTTTCTAAAATTTCTTCTCTGTTGTAAAAATGTATTTTTTTTTAAAAGACTTTTCTGCCCTAAAATTAAAACATGTATTCTTATAAATCAAAAATACCTAATTCAACCCTAATTCACATTACATGCAAATTAGATATTTCAATTTCAATTTCAATTTTTAATTTCAATTTCACTTTTCGAAAACCCACTTTCAATTTAAAATGCAATTTCAAATAATAAATTAACTTTCAAAGTTGCAACTAATTTCCCAAATAAACATTTAATTACAATTTCTAATTTAATTCCAACACGTTGAAATTAAATTCCAAAATTAATTTTAATTCTTTTATTTCCTTTCATTCTCTTACATCACGTTTAATTAATTAATTTAATTATTTAATAACTAAATTCAACCCGCATGGATTAAATTTAATTAATTAAATAAATTAAATATAATTAATTTATTTAAATATAAAATTTTATCCACATTGCATTATTTAAATTAAATAACCATCAACATGATTTAAATGCAATTATTCTAAATATCTATTTCCAAATCAATAATCCTTCAGAATTAAATAGCATTAAAACAAGACAAACAATGGCTCGACACACACGACTGACGACACACTAAGGCTAAGGTGTAAATTTGACACATGTTACCTAGCTATTATCTCTCGTTCAACTTAACCGTTGGATCGACATGCTCGAACCTGTGAAATCAGGTGGAGTCGATGTCATGTACCTGCAATCTTGCAACCAAGTAAACAACATCATACAATATATCCTGCATATAATATACACCGTGAAGAAAGAATTATGGATTCACAGGGCACTCACAAGCGGGTGATGCGAACCCGTCTTCTTCACCAATACACTCATCGAAACTGATACTTCCATCATAATTCCAATAATCTCATAATAACATCTCATGTTAACTCTACAGCATCATTAATCTATAATGCATGTGAAACAATAATCAGATAACTACATCCCACAATAATAGTTGTCGCTCAATAGTAGCGATCAAAACATCATAACAAAATGTATCCATTATCAAAGTAACTGCAACCAAATATAGCATAAAGCAAACCAAACAAGAAGTAAAACAGAGGGGTATTACAACTAATCTAATATACAAATTTTATTTAAAATAATATAAATAAATATAATACTTTAATATTATAAATTATAATATAAAATATTATTAAATAATATTTTAATATTATAATAACAATACATAAAATATTAATATTTATAAATATCAATTTATTATTATTTTATTATCAGACCAGCCATGAGAAAATAACTTAATAGTAGTCTCGTGTTTCAAGCATAACTCAAAATCTACGATCTGGGTATTTGCGATTTTTTTTGGGAATAAGAAAATTCTAAGGTGCAGAAACCCTTTAAATTTCCTGACAACCCAGTTTGTGAAAGTGGAGTTATATGCGACGCAACCAGACCATTTTACTTTGAAAAATATAACTACCTGCGGATTTTAAAATCCGATTTTTAATAATAAACAGAGGGTTTCATTTTTTAAAAACATTCTAAATGCATTGTTCAATCTCTATGTTTGATTTCAATAACAACATAATTGATTTTCCCAAATAATTTAAATTCAACTGAGGTTTTCACAATTTTCACTCAAGAATTTTCACAAGCAAAGGCTGTAAATTTATTTAATTCTTTTCTTCTAATATCAAATTTATTTTCTAAAACAGATTTAACAAACAAATCTTTAATCACTACTATTTCAAAAAAAAAAACAATCAAGAACAATAAAACACAAAGAGGAAAACCTGGTACAAGAAGCTACAGAAAGAGATGAATTTCTGATGCAAGCCTCCTCCAAAGATTTCTTGAATTTTCTTCAATCCTCCAATGAATCCAATTCAAAAGCTAACAAATGCAAACAATCTTTCCTCCAATCAATTCTACAATCAAAACTTTCTTCAAACCCTTCTTGTGCAAATTTTCCAAAATTTCTTCTCTGCTGTAAAAATGTATTTTTTTCTAAAACTCTTTTGTCTCCCCTAAAATTAAAACATGTATTCTTTATAAATCAAAAATACCTAATACAACCCTAATTCACATTACATGCAAATTAGATATTAATTCCAATTCCAATTCCAATTTCAATTTTTACAACCCTAATTCATATTGCATGCAAATTAGATATTAATTTCAATTTCAATTTTTGAAAGCCCACTTTCAATTTAAAATGCAATTTCAAATAATAAATTAATTTTCAAAGTTGAAACTCATTTCCCAAATAAACATTTATTTACAATTTCTAATTTAATTCCCACATGTTGAAATTAAATTCCAAAATTAATTTTAATTCTTTTATTTCCTTTCATTTTCTTGCATCACGTTTAATTAATTAATTAAATTATTTAATCACTAAATTCAACCCCCTTGGATTAAATTTAATTGATTAAATAAATTAAATATAATTAATTAATTTTAAATATAAAATTTTATCCACATTGCATTATTTAAATTAAACAATCATCAACATGATTTAAATGTAATTATTCTAAATATTGATTAAATAAATACGCACCTTTCATAATCAAATAATATTAAAATAAGGTAAACTATGACTCAACAATCAAGGCTGACGACACACTAAGGCTAGGGCGTAGAATTGACACATGTTACCTAGCTACTATCTCCCGTTCAACTCAACCGTTGGATCGACATGCTCAAACCTGTGAAACCAAGTGGAGTCGATGTCATACACCTGCAATCCTGCAACCAAGTAAACAACATCATACCATATATAATAACATATAATACACACCGTGAAGAAGGAATTACGGATTCGTAGGGCACTCGCAAGTGAGTGATGCGAACTCGTCTTCTTCACCAATACACTCATCGAAACTGACACTTCCATCATAATCCAATAATCTCATAATAACATCTCATGCTAACTGCACAACATCATTAAACCATTAAAACATGTGAAACAATACTCAGATAACCACATCATACAATAATAGTTGTCGCTCAATAGTAGCGAACAAAGCATCATAATAAAATGTATCTAGTGTCAAAGTAACTGCAACCACACATAGCATAAAGCAAACCGAACAAGAGGCAAAATGGAGGGGTATTATAGGCGGGCAGACAGGTACAGATCAGGCAGGTTGGTACAAATTGGCGTACAAACTGTCAGCAAAGACTTGCAGGGGTTTTGCACGGGTGCAACCATGGCATAGGATGGCCATCCGGTGCAAATTGTCACCGTTATAAATAGTGTCGTCATTCACAAAGTCGAAGGGAGTTAATGGCGAACTTATAAGTGGGCACTTGGCTTGAGTCTTATCCTTATAATTCTAATCTGACAAGGAAGCTAGAAACAACTTTCATAGCAGGTAATATGTTGAAAGTTGGCATTTCATTGTTTTTTGTGTGCTTATGCATTTCATAATGTGGAAATAATCAAACGTGCTAAGTGTTTGATGCTCTGACATTGCGTATCATGTTAGAATTACACTTATTGGAAGAATCACGCTGATTGAAAGTTTCAGAGATTGTGTTATTATTATTTTTGACATGATAGAAATTATCCAGAAGTAACTAATACCTATTTGCTTTCAGTCCCATCAATCAATGTTATATGGTCATGTCTTTCTTTTTTTTTCTCTACCGCTAAGTATGCTTATATACTAGTTAGAGGGGTCACAGCCAGCAAAAATACATTCCCTCTATGGAGGGAAAAGAGATAGAAAAAATGGCATTAATATTGGTATGATTTTGTGGCTGGTGAAATCTATGATCACATATTCGGTGTAAGGTTCACAGTGTGAGTCTATTCAGCATTAGTAAGTTGCATCATTGTCTCCAAGAAAAAGATAGTGTGTGAGATATATGGCGTGTTCTCAGACCCCCTACCATCACGTCCCTTCAAGAGGGAACTAAAAACCTCATGTCCCAACATCAAAATTTGAGCCTCAAAATTCATTTAATTCACCTTGGGATAAGACGCCATCAAGATGAAATTTCTGCTAGAACAAAGCGGTGAATTTAATTTTCCACTCTTAGCGTGCTTAGCATCGTACCTCTGCACTTCAGAGTTGCCAACTACTGTTCTTCCTGAAAATCCATACTCAATGTGGTTATCCCTTTGGGAACATTGCATGTCTCAAGCCATAGTTCTAGATCACAACTCCACTATGGCAGGCATGGATATTGATTCCTCATAGCTCTAACTGCCTAGCCAAGGAAAGTACAACCCTTTTCTCTATTGCTTAAGGACTTCTTTCATAGAGAAACTCGCATTGCCTAGTACCGTGCATTCGTAAAAGAAGGCGATTGGTGTCTTAATTAATTTTGACCTACAATTTTTCATTTGGAATCCTCATTATGTAATGTTTGTTTGGCATCTCATGTTGATTTTCTTTTAATGCTCTAACCATTATTTTCTTTTGCAGATACTTGACATGACAGGCATAAATTTTCTTGGTGTAATAAAGTTGGATTCTTTATTGTTCCCTCACATATAATATTTCATTTGAGATAGCTTTGAAACTGTTTGAAGGGAGGGTTTGCATAAAGAACTGGTGGCATTGGAATCGAGGATCCACAAGCGGATTTAAGTTGGTGAATTGGACGGGTATGTGTAAGATCATGATGGGCCAAAAAATGGCGATATGTAAGTGATATGATGGCCCATGTAGCTGACGACTTTTTTTTTACCCAAAATTGATGAAATGAAAAGAGTTTTTAAAGGATATTCTTAGCTTTTGACTAATATAAATTATTCTTTACTTTGAATTTAATAAATAATTATTATTCATTTTCTATTTGAATTACGACTAAAGTCCTCATTGATAGGCTGATTGAAAAACATCTATAGCTTTCAAACGGTATCACATTTTTTGAATAAGAAATATGCATCACATTCTATGCTTCACATACTATAGGATTAAAAAAAAAAAAATTGAATTTCATGAAGTTTTGACCAAGTTAAGGTGGTTAGACATACAAGTTTTTTATATTTTTGAAAAGTTATAATAAAAAAATCATAATTAATTATTTACTTGGAAAAAAATTACAAAAAAATATGCATCACATTGGGACATCAGTTTTCTACTTATATCTAAAATATTATCATTTTATTGTGGTTAGGGTGGTCAGACAGACACCTACTTCTTATTTTTTCCTTGAAATTTAAGTTCTACTGAGTTTAAAATTTCAAATTTTCACCAAATAAATTTTATTTATTTTTAAATAAACCTCGTAGTTTAGAAACTACATTCAATTTTCTAGAGATTCTATTCTTACATATTTTTGAAATAATATAGATAACTTATTCAAATTTTTATGTCAAGTTTCCTAACTTTGATTTTCTGAATTTTTATTTCCACTTAAGGGCCTATTTTTTCCATGATGATCCTACACATACCTAGACATTGGAATTGGAAAAACATTTTTAAATGCTTATTGTAATAACTTGAAGTGTCAATTTCCTGCTTTCATTTTCTGTTTTAAACCAACTCACTTTTTAATTTGGGTTTAAAATCAATCACTGATTTGATTTTTTTCAAAGTTGGATTAAAATTGAACTGAGAAACTCACTAGATTTCATTTGGATTTAACAATTGAACAAGGCAACTTTCACATCTCATTTTGGTGCTTTAAAACAAATCAAAATCATTGTTTTGTGGACTTAAAATGAACAAATGTTTCTTTTTCTTGTAATTGCTTACTCAAATTAATACCATCGAAAGGAGGTATGCGCTTCTCTTGCACCTCATGACAATCTTGAGAATAAAAATGTCTTTTGGTGATCTTAAGTTGGGTAAATTAATTACCTCCACATTTCATTTTGGATTAAAATTGAACAAAACATCTTGTGAGTGTGAGTAAACCTATTGTGTGTGTTCTCCCTTTGTTTCTAAACAAAGGTTGATCAAACTACGAATATGTTTTTTCGACTTTGTTTATCTTAGAGGGCCTACCTTGTGGGAAAAAGTACTCACCCAAGGGAACAACCCAAACTGGTAACAAGCTAAATGCCAAGCTATTCCCAACCGGTATACAAATTTGAATGGTGAGGAAAGTTCATCATTACAGGAGCTCCTACAGACAAGTAGGTGATACTCTTTATATGGGTTTATCTTACGTCTTGTGTGGCCTTTCTGAATGGATACCCTGATTACGAACCAATCCTATCTACTTGTTGGTGGAAAAGGTCATGTCCTTTGAAGCTGCCCCACATATACATGCGATTGTGTTGTAGAGATGAAAAATATGTCATGGGAGATTCATGGGTATTGATGCTTGGATGACCCGAGAAATGAGTGCACTGTAAGGGGGAGCCCGTGTGGTCAAGCATCTAATCATCTACACTGAATATGCGCAACTGTATTTATCCAAGTGGGAACCTAACAAATATAGTCTTTTCAGCCTAGGGTTGTGCATGTCATTAGAAGCAAAACACATTGCTTTGATCGAAAATATTTGAAAAAAAACATTCACAAGATCTTCAAAATTTCAAACCCTTTAGGGGAGAAAATACCTTTGACGAATTCAAGTGCTCATGCTTGCCCTAGGTATTTCATCCTTAGAGGCTTCTAAGCATTTGGATCTCATCTCAATTTTCTTACTAAAGTCAACAAAAGGTATCCTTGGCCTTGATTTCCTTGATTTCCACATAATGCACTTTGTGGGATGAAAGGAAATTAGCACATTGGACATTTAGTTTGAAAAACTAAGCAAGATGTATTTGTTGTAAAAATCAAGTCATTAATCAAGATTAACCCCAATTGAACCCCACATGTGCTTGCAATCTTTTCTCTTATGGTTTTCCATGCGAACATTGATCTTTTGGTTTGAATTACTCTTAGGGAAAGAATGTTCTTCAAAACCTTGGTCTTGTAAACAAGTCCTCTTAGGTTCATCTAGGATCAAGTCAAACACTTCACCCATCCCAAAAAATCAATCAAATCCCATTTCACCAACAAAATTATGGAACCTTGAAAACACCATTTATGCTAGACTTTTAGGAAAAATCAACATCAGCTTGTTTGACTTAACACACTTAGTCAAATTATCAATCCTCTTGAGCGAATTTACCTCTAGGATAACACAACTTCCTAAGGTTTACAAGTTCAAAATCACCTTGTTTGGCTTAACACACCTAGCCAAATTATCCTTTTTTGTACGAGTTTACTCTAGGATAACACAACTTCCTAAGGTTTACAAGTTCATTATCATCTTGTTTGACTTAACACACTTAGTGAAATTATCCAATTCATAATCACGTCATTTGACTTAACACACTTAGTCAAACTACCCACTTTTGTACGAGTTTACTCTAGGATAACACAACTTTCTAGAGTTTACAAGTGCATTATCATCTTGTTTGACTTAACACACTTAGTCAAACTATCCTCAATCCGAATCAAATCAAATCAAGTCCTAAATTCTAGCATTGATCCAAAGTTCCTAAAATTTTACACACCCATATCATTCACCCATTTCACCCTTCATCTCATCATTAGTCCTAAACCCCTCAGAGGTCAACAAGGTCAAAACACAAGAGAAACATGGAGTTTAAACTTGGCTCATACATCATGAGTAATCCAAGTCAACCAAACTATCCAAGTCTCGCAATGCCACTTGATTATCAAAACTCACATTTATGCAACCCATACATGGCATCATTATCTCCTCCAAACTTCAATGATACAAATGTGAGTATGCCCAATCTAAAGTTTGGAACACCTTTCCCAATGATAGATTTAAATCAAAGTCCAAACCTACAAATCTATCAACCAAATAGTCAATGCATGAGTTTTATTCCAAACAACATTATCCCACCAAATCCATACATGTTGAATACAAGTTTTTCAAACATGAACATATCAAATCCACACTTGGTAAACTTTGGGATAGATATGCTTGCAAATCAAACCAATGTTGTTCAAAATCCCAACAGTATATTGGCAACTCCATGTAATGATCCAAGTCAAGGTAACTCCATGCAAATTCAAAGTTACCTAAATCAAGGCAATATGATTCCCAACCACAATAATGCTCAATTTCAATCTATCATGCCGAATATAAACATCACACTGGATCAAAGCATTATCCAGAATCAACTAGTCCATGATCCTAGGCAAACAACACAAGGATGCATTCTAAATATGCTTGCTCTACCACCAATTCAACCATATCAAAGGTGTCAAGATTAAAATCAAGATCAAATTTTATGGGATCAAATTGCTTCACTTGCCGAAGTAGTTTATCGATTGTGCCAAGAGACATCTCCACCCCAAAATCAATACACTCTTCCATTGGTTGAACCATGTCATCAAAGCATTGAGCTATCTCCACAACCACATCAAGAACAATATCTCCAATGTCAAGAAATTGGGTATTTGGATCAATGAAATCAACAACAAACTCAATCACCACATCCCAAAAATCAATCTCCACATCTCCAAAATCAATCACCACAAGCTTAATTTAAAATGAAAATCTCACAAGGTAACAAAAGAAAGTAAACACCGCTTGGGGAACCAATTGAATCAGTCATGCAATAGTTGATACAAGAAAATCTCATTAAAATCCCCATTTATGTGAATTATCAAGAACCCATGGTGAAACCACAAGGGTATGACGAGAAACACTTTTGTGATTTTTACAAAACAAAAGGACACACGACATCAAATTGTATTTGACTCAAAAATCTCATCCAAGACATGATTGATCGAAAGCTAATAGCTATTGGGGACAATAATCAAAATTCAACCACTAGCGATAGCATTAACAATCTCTCCTCCACACTTGTTGAAAATAGTGATCAAGATCAATCCATCAATGAACACCTTGAAGATGTTTCCACCTCATCCAATGATGAAATCAACATACACCAAGAGCCACTTTTCAATCATGATCAAAATCCACCAACAATACCCAACAAAGATCCAATTCAAGAAATGTCAACATCACTTGATCATATGGTTGAAGACATTGAAAATCTCTCCACCATAACGGCTGAAGACAATGATCAAAATCAATCTATCAATGAGCACTATGAAGATATGTTTACCCCATCTAGTGATCAAATCAACATTCATCAAGAGCCACTTTTGAGTGATCTATTTCAATATTTCTTAACGTTATTTGATCCTATTGACATAATCCAAGATCCATCCACCAATGATCGTGTTGACAATATCTCTACATCACCTAATGAGTTAGAGGACATATCTCAAGAATTTATTCCAAAGCATGATCAACATCTACCACCAAGGTCTAGCAATGGTTCTTCCCAAGACATACTGACATCCCTAGACCTCATGATTGTGGATAGTGAAGGAATCCTCAAAGATCAACAGAATATTGATCCACTTCCCATTCCAAATAACGATGTCCAAGAACCCTTTGTGAGAAATCCATCCTTTGAAATTGACCCATGCTAAGAACTTGATCCAAATCATGTTGAAAGCAATTCAAGAATTAGTCAAGATCAAGAATTTGTATCTCCAAGATACTACAATGATCTAATGGGCACTCTTCTATCTATACAAGATGTCACAAATAATTATCATATCCATATAGCACATACCCCCCCGTCTACCCATGAGATGATTTATTTGGATGGACACATAGATAATCTTCATTCAAAACAAGAGTGTCATACTCTTGACATCATTACCAAGGAACAAGAGTCTCCTACTCTAACATTTGTGCACAAGATCAAGATGTAGAAAAATATGGAGACATAGCTGAAACAAATCATGAAGAAGGCTTCTACAGAATTTGTGAATCAGAAACATCCTATGGACACCTAGCAAAAAAAAATCATGAAGAAGGCTTCTACAAAAGTTATGAATTAGAGACATCATGTGGAGAAATATCAGAAAAAGAACATGAAGGATTCTACAAAAGTTGTGAATCAAAAACATCCAGTGAAAGGAATCAAGAGGAAGACTTGTATGTGGACAGTAAATCACCAACACCTCTTGAAGAAGCATTACAATTTGATATCTCATAAGATCAAGCCAAAGATATCAATCAGGAATTCATCCCACATATGGAGGATCCTATCACTTATAAACTTGGATCACTTACCTTTCTTAGGGCAAGCTATCTCATCAGTAAAGAAGCTATCACTTTTGAAGATCCACCACAAAGCAGAGAAGGATTAACACCTTGTTTCTAAGGTAAATCATATCCTATTGCAAATAATTTTTTTGAGTGGATAAATTATCAAGGCAAAGGATTAGGTTTGCATGAACAAGGTATCCTAGAACCAGTGCAGATTATTGGTAATCCTAAGTATCAAGGCCTTGGCTATTCGACAATCAAGGGATATGAACATATCAGTGATAATTCCATAAAACTGGGGGCAACTTCATCTCAAGCAAACGTCAACATAGGGAGCATGAAGAATCCATATGATGAAACCAATGCCAATGCTACAACCAGCCACGTCATGAATCTTCATCAACCCATCACCCCATCCACAAATTGGGACCAACATCAAAAGAAAGATTTGAATCAAAGCATGAAGAACGTTATCAAAGCGAAAGAAGATGAGAAGCATAATGGACAAATCAAATACAAGTGGATACCAAAGAATACAAAGAATGATTATCCCTGTCAAACTCCATTAGTCCAAGAAACTATGGGGCACAATCAAAAATGGAAAAGTATCCATCAAAGATGTCCACAAAGGCAAACGCAGGCTTCTCAAGCAACATACAAAGTATATCAAGTAGTTGGTCCTAATTCGATGAACACTTCTATATCCATCCGCAATTGCTCATCTTCCCAAGTTTGGAGAGTCAAAGGTTCCAAACTATCAACCAATCCATATTTTATTCCTAAACACACTCCATCCACACCTCCACACATGATATCCAATTCTCACATTGACCATGTGTTGGCAACAACCCTTCATCATAAGGATTCAGAAGGAACTCTATCACGATGTCTGCACAAAGATAGAGTTAACTTTGACATCAACAAAGTAGAACATATCTCTAAAATTTTGTTTTCAAGTGCACGTATCTTGGAAAAATAGCTTCTTCAAGTAGGATATCGATGGCACATTATGATAGAAGCATCAATGTCAATAGTACCAGGTGATTCAACATCAGCTTAAAATCTCTCAGAAAATACAAAAAAATCAAAAAATATAAAAATCAGAAAAAGGATTGAAAATAGTAAAGAAAAAAATTATCGTCTAGCAAAAACTATTTCGGTGGCACTTTGGACATGTACCGTGATGAAAACCTGGTAAAAATGCATCATGTGTAGAATAAAACATATACGTGCACCATTTCAAGAGTAAACATCTCATCACATCCATAATAAAGCTAACATTCCAACCATATCATTTATTCATCCATGAACCGTTTATCCAACCCACTGCCATCTATCCACCTTATCTTGATTTTGATAAAAAATTGATGCACACTTTGCATTTGTTTATGGTAAACATCTTGACATGGGTCATTTTCATTGATCCTATCTGACCCAACGTTATCTGAGCCATGAAGCATTATCCAAATGAGCATCCTCTGTTTGAACACCCTTATCTTATCACAAGATAATTCATATCAATTCGTCCAAGAATCCACCCATGTCTATTCAAACAGTGCTAGACACTTGGGGCAGATATTTGCATCTTGCTTTTGGAATAAATCTTTATATATATCCTCTAACTTATGTGGTGATCCGAACATCGGTAAATGAAAAATCAAATTGGTAAAAGGATTTGTGAGCAGAGAAATCCACATCACTAGCCCACGACATATTTTGACAAGACAATTGTTTATCAAGCTTTATCTTTAATCAAACATCAATCAAAGAAATCAATATCAGTTGCATCTAATTTATACTTCAAGGTCACATCAAATCATTCAAACAACTTTTGTTCGTGGCCAAGCTTTGTCAATCCTAATCAATCAAAATCTAATCAATCCATCATCATCTCGAGATATCCTTCCCAGTCCTTGTGTTGCTTAACACTATCCTTGCATTTTTGTGTATCCTCAACAATGTTATCATAAAAAATCCATCAATCTGATCAATCAACCTTAGCTTGGTTTTTAACAAAATCCCAAAACAAAGCACTAATATCATATCCATATCCAAATCATCAAAATTACACAAAATCCAAAAACATTCACAAATCTTGAAAATACCAAAAACATTGGGAAATCCAAAAATCAAAACAACCTCAAAACATTCAAAAAACACCAAAAACATCCAAATATTAAAAAAAAATCAAAAATAGTGCACCCATCTCATCTCACTTTCACCCACGATAATCATTATTCATAATAAGTCATCGTCGCTTTCATCTTTTGGTAAGTCAGTCAGAAGCAAGTCTAGCAGGTCCAAAAGTGAACATCTAATTGTCAAAGTCTCAAGTCTAGATCAGTGATTCAGCAAGTTGATCAACTTAGAGTATCCATAGCTTATCATCCAATCAATCTCATCAAAACCCTGATCACAACATGTCCTAGGAATGTGACCTTCTGGCAATTGACATCAGCATCAGGTATCACCTTAGTTTAGCCTTGGCTAGCGGTATGAAGAACATTAGCTTGTTTGCTTACTTTATCTGGTCTTTTTGACTTATCTTATTTTGCACTCATTCCAAGGACCTCTCGATGATGCCTAAACAAAACAAGTTTAGAGAGAAAGGAATGGGGCAATGATCATTATCTTTTTTTCTGTTGTGTTTGTTGGACATTCTTGTAATATAACTTGGTGAATACTTTCTTTGTTAGGCCTATCCTAGCAAGGTTTTTGTATGTCAAGTGTGAAAAAGAGTACTCCTATCTGATTGTTGAGTCAAAGTCCATCACACTAGGTGCAACACCATCCTTGTTCTTTATACCTTGATGCATCATACCTATGTGTGTTATCAAACATAAGGAAATTTAAGCTCCTTATCTCTCCCATCCCTAGATAAGCAATACGGCATCATCATTCATCATCATATCAAATAAAGTCTCAATGAATCATGGACTTGTTGAACTTCTACATCTTCTATCCCTCTCATTCTTCTATCCTCTTTCACACTAACAATGCATCTAGCCTGCATCTGTGCTCTCATCCTACATAATCATGTCATATCATTTGCATAATCATTTAATATGTTTAAAATAATATAGATTTGTTATTCTAAGCATCTTAAAAACGCCTCATTCATATAATCATTTAAGATGTTTAAAATAATATAGATTTGTTATTCTAAGCATCTACCAAACATCTTATCATCATTATCATATAGATCAGTTAGTCATAACCTTCCATACATCTATTTTGAACCTCTTTGTCATGAGATCAACCTCAAATTGAATCTTTTCGCTCAATCTCTCGAGGGGGAAATTTACTAATGTACTTATTTCCGCTGGGGCATCTAGGAAAAAATCAGAATTTTTTTAAATTTCAATGTCGGTGACATCATTCTTTGAACCAATGCAACAAGTACATTGCTTCAAAGAGGGGAAAAATGTAGACACGTAAAATAATCAACATCATGTATCTAAATCTCGCTCTAGTTAACATCCAATTCTTCCATTATTCAATTAAAACAATTTATCGATTAATTCCCTAGCTTCATCATACTTAATTAAATAAATCATATTATTTCATTAAGTCCTTAAGCTCTTCTCATTTGATTCAATAAATCAAAATGATTTAAATCAAATATCAAAACCCCTAAAATACCTCAAGTTAATTAATCTTAATTAATTAACCTCTAATCATAATCACCCATTCTCAAGCTTTTAACTCAACTTGAGTCAAATCTAAACTCTTAACTAACCCACCCACTTGCACCAATAAATCATTTTGTTGATTTATTATTTCTTCTAATTTCCTCCAACTTGGCATCTTTGAGGGAATATTCTCCCAAATTGAATGTTCCCTCCCACATGACTTGTCCATCCAACAAAGCATTAAATGCTCTTACACGTCTCTTACATGTCTCTTACACAAGTCAACTTGGCATTAACTCTCTTCTTTCATCCCCCTAAACATGTCGCTTCATCAAGTTCAAATTTCAAATTGGCACATTGACCAAAATGTGCACAACCCTTATCCTCTCACATCTTGACAAGTGGCATCTTGTCATTGGCTCATGAATGATCCCACATTCATCCAAATCCCTCAATCTTCTAACCTTGAATCTATAAATGCAAATAACTTACTACAACACAACTACAACACAACTTGATGCACAATCTCAGTATTGGCATTATCATCTTGGCATTCTTGCTTATCAGGGGGTGGGAAAGGGATTTCTTTCCACATCATGAGGAGAACCACTCCTGCTATGGAATAGAGTTTTATCATGTTTTTTATGTGTTTTCATTTAGTTGTTTTTGTTCTACTTATCTTGTTTTCATATTTTAACACATGTGGTCAAGTATTTCATAAGAATCTTGGGTTTGCTTATGTTGATTTGACTAACTAAACTAATGGTGGTCATTGATTCGAGGTAATGCAGATTTAAGGTTCTACAAACATCATCTGTAGTAGTACTAGATTTTCATCGGTCTAGTTATTAGCATGCATCTATGGTTCCTATTCCTGAATCTTATATGGCACTTAATCCATCTTATCGATATTTGTCACACATTGTTATTGGCCTAGAAATCATTGTAAATAATTTAACGACATCATTAGCATCATTTCAATATTTGGATTATCTACAAAATTCAGAGAAATTCATATTACTTCTTGCATATTCCTATCCAGAATGGGGAGTCATATTGCACGCATTTGTGGTGCTATTTCTTCCCAAGGGGAGAAATATTGTTTAGTCATTATGGGTCATCTTCAACATGTCTAGTGTCAAGAACCTACTAGCACTACATGCATCATTTTGAGGGGATACTACATGGCTTCTCTTCTCTTACCAATTCTAGAAGGAAGCATTTCCTCACATGGAGTTATTTACTTCACATTTTCTGGAGGGTCACATAGACCTTCTCTCTTTTCTCTCTTATGGAGGAACATTTATTGTATATTGTGCTAGAAGTAGTCCCTGAGGGGTCATGATGCATCCTCCATCTATCACATATATCTTGTTTGAACTTATATATTTTCATTGCATTTGCACCATTTCTCTTTTGTAGAGGAGTTTTATTTCTCTCCAGGTTTTCTCCTTTAGTCCACTTTGTGAGAAATTTGTATATGAGTACCTTACATGGATGAATAGTCAAGACTCATCATCATGCATGCATTACTCCCTAGGTTTCCCTTAAGAGGAGATGTTGGTGAAAATAGCGACATTATCTATTTAGTTAGATTTTAACCTACCTAGGAGAGTCATTTTCACACTATTTAAGTCTTCACTTAGTCACTTTTACCTTTTCGTCTCATGTCATATGGTTGAGACATGTGACCTCATTACTTGAGACACCTATTGGATGTGTACTTGCCATATTTTTCTCATACTTGTCAAGTGAGATCAAAAGCGTTACACCTTTGGAGGGCTATTCAATTGTTCAGTCCTACCTTCCTACCTCATTATCATTGCCTATATATGAATTTTTTCATCATTGTATATTTTCTCTTCATTTACATGATAGACATACTATTATATGAGCATTGTTTTACTTGTGGAAGGTTATTAATGTACGCTTTCAAATTTTATCATTCTCCAACATAAAATTCCTACCCATAAACTACATGTATTTTCCTTAAATCATTTAAATTCTCATTGAAATATAATATTATTCTTTCATCTTGGCACAAAAATTTTCCAATTGTATTCTCACTTGTGTCATAGTCAACCTAAACTACCTTGTCAAAATTTGGCAGTTCCAATACTAGTTGTTTCATCTCTTTCTTCTTCAACATTTATAAAAACTCATATCTACTATTGATCTTCACTTAAACTCCTTTTTATCTCTCCTCATTGTTTTAATTATTTATGCTTAAGTACTACTATTTTTTTTTTATGAAATTTCTATACAAACTTGGTAAGAAAAAAATATCTTACCTTTCCAAAATTTATTGATGCAAGACACTAAATGATTGATCTCATATTTTTTGAGTCTATTTATAATCCTTCAATTGAAATTAAAATTTTGAATTATACCAACTCTTTGTTCATAAAACTACATTTCTTTGAATTGATTAACAACTTATCCTCTCATACACTCTAAAATATTAATCGAACGAGCTTTAGATTCTCTTCCTTAGTCTTACTAAAAATTAAAATATCAATATAAAAAATCATAAAATTAGCTAAAAAAGTATTCAATACCTCATTCATCAATCTCATAAATGTACTCAGTGTATCAGTTAACTCAAAGAGCACAACCAACCACTCATACAACCCTTCATTAGTCTTAAATGTTTTCTACCACTCATATCCTAAACTTTGATTATAATTTGACGATAATCACTCTTCAAATTAATATTTTTAAATTACTTCAAGATCCATTCATTTATAGTCCATTATGCCATTTGTTCCTTAGCAATGCGATCTATACTTGATTGTAATATCATTCATTTCTCTAGAATTAGTAGAAATATTCCATTCACCATCTTTCTTAGGTTCTAGTTCCATGGATACTATAGATGAGCTAAAATTAGTCCTTTTCTTGACAACTCTTGTACTTGTTAGTTCATTTTTCATTTTCTATTGGTTGCATTCTATGTGATTCCTTATTTGATGCACTTTCTCTTAGAAATAGTGGTAATCTATCTAGAATACTATTTTTTGTGAATTCGGTGTTACATATATGTGGTATCAATGCAAAAAATAAATTTTGGTGCACATCAAACCATCTAAGAAATTTCTATCATCTACAAAAAAAACTCTTGATTTAATACAAAATACATCTTCTTTATGTTGTGTCTTCTACCACTCTCATTATAGTGTAGGTATTTTCTCTCCCATCATGTCTAGTAATCTTATCAAAGTTTTAGGGTCTTTCCAATAATACATGGTATATATCCATCAAAATTACATGACATAAGAACTCATCATGATGTGTTCCTATATTGAATCACATCAAACCTTTTTATTTATAAACACATTATGTTACCTTTTTAACCAAGAAATATTAAATATGGGTTTTGATGTATTAACCTCTTAAACTTTACCTTATCAACCATTTAGTTTTACACTAGGTTATCTTTTTTACCACTATCAATAATAAATTTACAATATTCACCTCCTAATTTGAATCTATTCTTGAATAAGCTCTTCCTCTCTATTAGATCTTCTTCACCATTGCATATCAACTAAGCTCTTCTCATTATAAGAAATTCTCCATTTTTTGGTTCATCTTCTAAATTAGGTATCTCTTCAGCTCTTCATCTACATATGTAGTTGGCGTGCTACCTTTCGATCTCTTTCTAGTGTTCCCTTGACTTTGGTAACATACAAATTTTTTGTGGCCTTCTCCTCCATATTTATAATAACTACCTCTAAAATTTATTCCATCATTTTTACCTCTCTAATATATAGAAATTTTATCATTACATTAGGAATTACTCAATTCTTTATTATTATGATAATAATTACCATCATCACTTTACCTATACTATGTATAATCACTTCCCCCTCCATTGTGGTATGTAATAATACCATTTCAATATGTATTATCATTCCTTCATAATTCTACATATGGTTTTCTATCACCAAATTATGATCTTTCTCTCTAAAATATTTGTAGGTCATATGTCTACTCACCCATATAACAAATATCTTAGAGAGAAAGATCACTCACCCATATAACAAATATTTTAGAGAGAAAGATCGTAATTTTCTATATCTTTCTAGTTTTCCCTTGACTACAAATTGATACACTTCTGAGCTATGGTTTTCAATTAACCAAACTCAATATCTTGAATACTTCCTCTCAATCTATTGATATACCTTGCAACACTTTATTTTCTTTCTTCGTCATATCTACTCCTAATGATCATTTTATAAAAATAAATATTATTCCTATATAGTTCTATCCCTTTTCCTCAAATTTTGCAATCTCTTCAACAATTCCAATTCATAAAATTAAGAGGTATAAATTATTTATTTAGTTTCACAATCATCCTATCCCATTTTTTTATATTTTATTTTCCTATCCTATTTATTTCTAATTACTCTTCCTTCCACTAAATAATACCATATCCTTTAAATTTAGTTATTTTCAAATGTAACCCTTTTTATAACATGTCCAATGTTCTACCCATTTATTTTTACTATGTTTAACCCACAAGAGAATAGTTTATGATACCAACATTTAGCAATAAAATTTTCCTTTTCTAATTCAATAAAAAAATCCACATTTGAAATAGTCTTATCCCAAAAAATTTCATTGCATTTACAAAGAAACATTACAAAATCTCAAGTAAATATTCCATATTACATAATCCTATGTAATGATAACATTTTCCATTTACATTACATAGCTTCCAAGAGCTTAATGAAATAGAGATAAAAATGGTCTAGATGTCCCCATTGTTGGTGCATACATCTTTGGTGTCCCCATTGATGGTGCATACATTTTAGATGTCCCCAACACTGATGCATACATCCTCAAGTCCCGACCACCAATTATATGAGGGAGTGTATCACTCAAACTCTTTTGTGCCAACCATGGACTTACAATAGTCCCCCACAAATCTACCTCACTGGTAACATGGCCCTACCCTTCATCAAAGACATTGGTTTTGTAACCTCATAATACTAGCCTTCCTAAGCATGGTGTTGTGTCCTACATAAACTTAGAGCTACCATACATTGGCTACAACCTACATGTATGAAATTCCCTACCTAGTATGCAAACCTGGATCATAGTGAACTGATAGTGTAAACAATGGCTACTTACACTACATTGGCCAAAGAATTCGACACCCAATACTTTGAGTGTAGGTCATATCTCCACTCACCCCTTTGCTCAACTTGTTAGTGACCCATACACACACATGACTCCATTCCAAAAGTATAAACATGGATTCTTACCAAAAATTAAGCTCCATACAAATCAAGCATGACCACTCTAATCCACACACAACATTAAATGACTTTAATTCAAAAACATAAAATGACTCCACTTCAAAGGTATTACCCATGATCAATAGTAAATGAATTTATTTCAAAGGTACAAATCCGTACTCAATAGTAAATGACTTTACTTCAAAGGTATACAACATTCAAGTAATCAATCTGGTCACATAGGTTAATCCCAAGCCAACATGACTTCAATCAAAAAGTAAAGCATCAATCAAATGTGTCAACTGACCATATAGGTTACTCTCATCCCTAGATTATCCTAACAATCTAAAAGGTTACTCCCATCCATGGATTAGATCAATTTGGTATTTGACCATTCATACTCTTTTCAGTCATAACATACATTCAATCTAAAAAGTGATGACATAATAAACTGATCAACTAGGTTACTCCCTTTTCCATGGATTATTATAATCCCAAGAATAACCAAGTTAACCATACATGCACACATACTAAGTGACCAACTAGGTTACTCCATTTCCATGGATTATTCTAGCCTCGGGAATAACCAAGTTAACCACCCATGTTCAAATTGGAATTTCATTAAAGTACTTCAAGACAATAACATATCTCATATTTCACAATTCATGCAACATACATATGGTCTAGAAAAACTAATCGTAGTTCTAATAGCAACATAACCACACAATTCCAACATATAGTATATATGTATATAATGATCAAAATGGTTTCACCAGAACAAGACTCTACCAAGAACAATGCAAGCTTATCCAAAATAATAAATAACCTAAGTTCATTCAAGCAAGCTCAACATGTATATAAATCACCCTTCTAATAAACAATGACATTCATATATAAATAATATTTCAAAATAAAAATAATAGAGTAATAAAAATAAACATGCCTGGGATTGTAGTGCCAAATGAAAATACTTCTTCCCAAGCCAAACTTTCACAATTATGCTTGTTGCACTCCTTCTATGCTTAGCCTATCTCCAATTCTTGCCTCTCACAAAACTCTCAACAAATGAAAATTCAAAAAATACTCTCTTTCTCACAAAAGAACTCAATAACTCACTTGCACATAAAACTACAATATAATCATGAATGAATAAGAAGAAATTTGAATGAATGAGTGAACCAAAAGATAGAGAAGTTGTCTCTATTTATACTAAAAAATGAGAAACTCAATGCTACAAACAAGCTCACAACTCTACCACCTTTTCTCTTCTTACTGTCACCACTTCAATAGGAAACTGATTCCCCTCTAAAATGCATTGAATCAGCCATGAAATGTAGTCGTTTTAAAATCTTAATTTGTAACACATAAACAATCCATACATTCTTAGCTTTTGAAATGAGGATGAGTTTCCTCTTTCAAGTGACAATAATGACTCTCTTTACTGAGTCAAATACAAAAATTCACACCTACAAGTTTCCTAATTTTTAAGCAAATTGACTACCTTCTTAAGCTTCAACCAGCTCTAGCTTGACAAAGTCTTCACATTGCTTATATTTAGCCGTGTGTTGGTTCTTAGACTTCTATGTGCTTTATTCCACCTATTATGGTGTTGCATACTTTTCACATCAGCATGTTGTGCATGTTTTATATTAATAGTAACTTTAATATATTACAATGCTTTGCTATAGTACTGCTCAAGTGATTTGCCAATTTCAGAAAATATTATTCATTTGGAATATAACAATAAAATATCAACTTATGTGCTTTGCATTGTATTCCTTTTCATGTTCCGACTTAACTCTTCTTAATATTATTTACTTTCATTCAAATCCTGCTTCATACTATACTATGCACTTTTATTTACATTAGTGCAGATCAAGCACTTACAAACTGTAGTCAATATCATTTACCTTGCATACAATACACTCCCTGACAAACTATGCACCATGCATTATACTAACTCTCTTAAGCACTTTATATACGTAGCATATTATTACTTTGTTGTTTTTTATACAAGTCTTCGACCTATATATGGTCTACATTATATATGCACCATAGTTACTTTATAAAATTTTAAATGTATTTAAACATTATATGTATATATATATATTAAAATGTATATATTATAATGTCAACATTATAATTTATAATATATATATATATTAGTATATTTTCATATTAAATTCATTGATGGATACTTAAATATATATAAAAATTATATATATTTATATATTAATATGTATATATATATTTATATATTAATATGTATGTATATACGTATACATTAATACACATATACATACATATTAGTATATATATTCTATACATATATCACTAGTTTTTAATCCAAAATATGCACATACATTTACATATCCATCAATTGGTATATATAAAATGTATATATATATATGTCATTTATGTCAACTTGATATTCTCATGCATACAACATATCCACACATGAATATGTGTAAGCACTTCTACCTACATATATGCACGTATGCACATACTCACATGTGTGATTAATCACATACATATATACATTCTATGTATATACTCATTGACTAATACATAAATATTAAATACATGAAGAAGAAATTATACTTAATACAAATATTTAGTCGCATAATCCAAACTAAGAACAATCACGAAATCAAAGACTAAAACCAAAACTATTATAAATCATTCTGAAACTATGAGCGAAGGTTTACTTACTAATTCCTGAACTAGCTTGACTCAACTTGACCAAACTAGGATGTGAGTGTGTGATAGCTCAAATAGGCATATTAGGGTTACCAAACCAAGCTCCTCTCCTGAGTCATACTCCCCCTCTCTTACCTAAGCGCTTGATTCCTTTATGCATGCAACTTAGTGCATCACAAAGGTAGTTAGCCGATCACATGGAATTCATTTGCATTATAAATCATTTTCATCATCAAAGCATTAAAGTATCCATATTGTATTGTATATTCATTCATCATATTTTCCATTATCATGTATTAAACATTTAGTAATCCCACAATGAAGTGTAGAATATCAAACTCATCATTTAACATCATTTTTACTCATAATGGTAAAAGTAGCCTGGTAATTGAGAAATAGGGTGTAACATGCTTCCTCCCTTGTGAGTCATCACCCCCAATGATTTAAAGTACCAAAACATGTAGATAAAGTTGAATAAAAGTTTTACTTTCAATTTTCTAAACTTTATCAGAATAGGTAAATTTTATTAATAACAAAATAATCTTTCCTCATACCACTACCATCTACAATCTCATCCTTCCTGTACCTTGCACTAAGTGACTCTACTAAAGTTTTGGAAGAATTGGAATGCTTCAATTAAAATTTCTCTCCAATGAACCATACATCTCTATTACATTAACTCACATGTACATCATATTTGTACAATAGTGACTTAATCCATCATGAAACCTATACCACAGTGTCTGGAAAAACACATTCTCCTTAGCTAACACACAATTATCCTTAGTGTAACCCAAATAGAAAAGGAATTTCAATGCATTGTGCACTATACTGTGGGTCCCATCCTTCCCTCTAGTCTTTACACCATCGAACAACTCAAAATTCGAGACCATCCATCACTTACGCTAATATTCACTTTAAGCATAATAGTGATGCCCTTGACTACTATCCATCTTGAGTACAATACTATCCTTAGACACCTATAAATTTTGAGCATAATAATAATGCTTCTTGACTCATGCTTTATGTCTTAACAAAGCTTTCCTTGATCATTTAGATTTGTTCTTCCATTTAAGGTAACATTTTTGATCTAAGGCTAATCCTATTTCCTAGCTTTTCCTAGCTTATAGGAATTTGGCCCTTCTTCTAGTATAATGTTTCAAATGGGTCAAATTTCAATGATAGAAGTTTATTGTAATAAAAGTATTCCAAAACTCCTCTAAGATTTGATTTATCCCTTTTCCTTACTCGCTAACTCAAAACTTAATAAGTTGAGCATACATTTAATTGAATTTTTCAACAAGGTGATCATGGTTTACACAAATCCTTAATGTTACTCATATGTCCCAATCTGAGATAGCCTTCTCGAGAACATCAAGCAATTGCTTTACACAAATTTTTTGTTTAGGACTTGTACCCTAAAAATCAAATTTTCCAATCAGAATTGGTTACCTTGGTGTGTAATGCCCCGCCAAGTAACCTTAAAGGAAGTTGTAATTAACGTCTTAAGTGAATCAATTTTTTTTTTATAAAGTGCATTTAACATACACATTCACTTACTAATTAACAACAACCTCTAAGGCTACAAGGTTAAGATTACTTAAACCCACAGATACATATTACATATAACCATAGCCTTATGAACTTTATGAAATAATCATCATACATCATAAGAATACCACATAACATAATAAGATAATCAACCAAGATACAATCTCATAATCATTATCTTTATATAATAGTTACATCACTCATTCCTAGAATGAGGCAATAGTACATAAGGTTACAATTACAAAATTCCACCTCATAAACATAAGAGGGATAAAATAACTTATACAAGTTAAAATATTACAAAGCAAGAATAACACAAGAACTCGAGCCGTCCATCTGGATATCTCGCCACCAAGTACTGAAGATAGATAGGGATCCAACGATTTTGGTGTATATTCCACCCTACCAATGTGGTACCTGAAGGCCCACCCCCCATGCTAGGAGATAGCAACAAAGTAACATGGACAAAGATCTACAACCACTAACCAAAGGCAGACTCATACTGACTCATACTGATATAACCAAACAAATGAACTAACAAGTACAACTCAAATACAATAAAAGTACAAATCAAGTACAACTCCAACATCACTAATATAGGTCACATTGCTTCCAACCATAATATTAATCAAGTATGTTCATAAAACCATACACATAAAACAATTAACAACAGTTGTCCTAGATAGAGTGTCATCGCAAGGTTTCTCATGAGATCTCCTTTGGGCATTCTTCATAGGCTCCAGCACTCATACTCACTCATGCGGAATCAACTATCTCTTGTACGGACAAGATAGTTGATCTTGCCATTCCAAGCCTTCCCACTCATCCCAAGTCTAAACAAGCCCTTGTGTCTATGAGTGAGGTAAAATTATCTTGATTAGTGAGAAGTTAGTCATAATCTTCTAAGTACATTACTTTAATTATCACTTGTTTAAATCATTCCTGAAGGTTATCCAGTTTACCTCTTTGGGCTCTGGCGCCTAACAGAAGCAACTCTTCTATTCGACAACACACACCCAAACAATCCACCAAGGGAACCACAAGTGCATACCGACTAGGCATCATAATCCACTCCAACACAATGAAGAAACAAAAGATAGAACTCACTCCAAACATCTTGGAGGCAACAAACACATAGTCTACTCCTTACAAGGAGACACGGATCCCATAATCTGCTCCTAAACCAAGGAGGTGCAAACATCCTCGTTCATAGTAACTGGGTAAAACTGAAAATACGCCATGCACTACCCAAGGGAAAACAACTAGATGGCATAAAGATTCAACAACCCTTATCCTCTAAGTTCTTTTGGAAGACATATAATTTAGGACTAACACTAAATCCCAAAACCCATAATGCAACTTGACGACATAGAAACAAAAGCATTCAAATCATTAATCAAATCTAATATTTGGATTTCCTAAATCCATATTCATTCAATAGGTAGTGTTGACAAAGTCAAAGACACGATAACTAGATCATCTAAAATAATCATAATCCCTATTTCCCCTTTCATTATTGGAAATCTAAATCAATTAAACTTACTTCCCTTTACTGAATATAGGGAATTAAATCCTTTAAGATAATCATGAGGAAGATACTACTTTTGGATATACTAAATCCATATCTCTTTCATAATCCAATCACAATGATTCAATTAATCTAAATAGAAATTAATAAATAACATAATTGATTGTCTCATCAATAAAACAACTTCTTAATTTACTTTTAAATCGACACAAATCCATGCAAGTAAACTCTTTCCATTTCCTAACCAAATCTTACATCTCATTCAATTTTCTATTTAAAACATTCAATCACTTTAATATAATAACATATTGTTTCTCTATCAATTTTCCATATACACTAATCATTTCTTTTAGAACACTAATAATACCCAATTTGCAAACAACAGAATAAAATAAGATAAAATATTATTTATTCTCTCAAATGGATATATACCTTCAATGTATATATACTAAATATAAATTAATATATTTAAATACATTTAATCATTAACATATCTTCTATTCTTTACAAAATATAAAATTGTTTAATTCAAAATAAAATATCCCTTATCATCAATTTTTCAAAATATATATATATTTTTCCAATTAAATCAAATTAATAATTGGACCTTTTACACATGAATTTAAATTCCATAATTAAATTTTAAATTATGCATTCTTTAAATCAAATATTTAACTCCTTCAATTAAACTTTAACATGCCATTTTAAAATAAACAATAATTTCTCAATATAATTATAATTTTAATTCCACTAATCTAATATACAAATTTTATTTCAAATAATATAAATAAATATAATATTTTAATATTATAAATTATAATATAAAATATTATTAAATAATATTTTAATATTATAAATTATAATATAAAATATTATTAAATAATATTTTAATATTATAATAACAATACATAAAATATTAATATTTATAAATATCAATTTATTATTATTTTATTATCAGAGCAGCCATGGGAAAATAACTTAATAGCAGTCTCATGTTTCAAGCATAACTCAAAAACTACGATCTGGGTATTTGCGATTTTTTGACAAGAATAAGAAAATTTGAAAATGTAAAAACCCTTTAAATTTATTGGCAACCCAGTTTGTGTAAGTGGAGTTATAAGCGACACAACCAGACCATTTTACCATGAAAAACATAACTATCTTGCAGATTTTAAAATCCGATTTTTAATAATAAACAGAGGGTTTCATTTTCTAAAAACATTCTAAATGCATTGTTCAATCTCTATGTTTGATTTCAATAACAACATAATCGATTTCCCTAAATAATTTAAATTCAACTGAGGTTTTCACAATTTTCACTCAAAAATTTTCACAAGCAAAGGCTGTAAATTTATTTAATTCTTTTCTCCTAATATCAAATTTGTTTTCTAAAACAGATTTAACAAAAAAATCTTTAATCGATACTATTTAAAAAAAAACAATCAAGAACAATAAAACACAAAGAGGAAAACCTGGTACAAGAAGCTACAGGAATAGATGAATTTCTGATGCAAGCCTCCTCCAAAGATTTCCTTAATTTTCTTCAATCCTCCAATGAATCCAATCCAAAACTCAACAAATGCAAACAATCTTTCCTTCAATCAATTCTACAATCAAAACCTTCTTCAAACCCTTGTGCCAATTTTCCAAAATTTCTTCCCTGCTGTAAAAATGTATTTTTCCTAAAGACTTTTCTGCCCTAATATTAAAACACGTATTCCTTATAAATCAAAAATACCTAATTCAACCCTAATTCACATTACATGCAAATTAGATATTTCAATTTCAATTTCAATTTTTACAACCCTAATTCACATTACATGCAAATTAGATATTTCAATTTCAATTTCAATTTTTACAACCCTAATTCACATTACATGCAAATTAGATATTTCAATTTCAATTTCAATTTTAATTTTAATTTCAATTTCAATTTCACTTTTTGAAAACCCACTTTCAATTTAAAATGCAATTTCAAATAATAAATTAATTTCCAAAGTTACAACTAATTTCCCAAATAGACATTTAATTATAATTTCTAATTTAATTCTCACACGTTGAAATTAAATTCTAAAATTAATTTTATTTCTTTTATTTCCTTTCATTCTCTTACATCACGTTTAATTAATTGATTTAATTATTTAATAACTAAATTCAACCCCCATAGATTAAATTTAATTAATTAAATAAATTAAATATAATTAATTAATTTAAATATAAACTTTTATCCACATTGCATTATTTAAATTAAATAACCATCAACATGATTTAAATGCAATTATTCTAAGTATCTATTTCCAAATCAATAATCCTTTAGAATTAAATAACATTAAAACAAGACAAACAATGGCTCAACACACACGACTGACGACACACTAAGGCTAGAGTGTAAACTTGACACATGTTACCTAGCTACTATCTCTCGTTCAACTTAACCATTGGATCGACACGCTCAAACCTGTGAAACCAGGTGGAGTCGATGTCATGTACCTGCAATTCTGCAACCAAATAAACAACATCATACAATATATCCAACATATTATACACACCGTGAAGAAGGAATTACGGATTCACAGGGCTCTAGCAAGCGAGTGATGCGAACTCGTCCTCTTCACCCATACACTCATCAAAACTGACACTTCCATCATAATCTAGTAATCTTATAATAACATCTCATGCTAACTCTACAACATCATTAATCCATAATGCATGTGAAACAAAATTAGATAACTACATCCCACAATAATAGTTGTCGCTCAATAGTAGCGATCAAAACATCATAACAAAATGTATCCAGTATCAAAGTAACTGCAACCAAACATAGCATAAAACAATTTGAACAAGAAGCAAAACGGAGGGGTATTACACAAGTGTTCATTGTGTGAATGTATGATTTTTTGAATGCTTAATTAACAATAGCTATTTTGATTCATGTTTGGAGATACATGCTGAATTAAATATTTTTAAATAGATTTGATATACCGATTAACACCCCTCTCAATATATTGAGTGCCCTTCACCAACATGTTAGGTCTCAATTATTTTATTTTAATATGATAACTATATAATTTAAATAATATTGTAGTACCATCCACATATCATGCTCCAAAACAACATTATCTATCAACATTTTTATTCTATGTTTCCTTCTTTTAATAATGGATAACCATTCTTATATAATTTTCCTAAGCCTTATTAAAAAAATTGTTAGTCAAATGTGTAAATACAATATCTTATATTAAAATTTCTGATGATGGACAAGTAAAACTTGATATTATGCACATAATAAGTACTCTTAGGTCTAGTTTATCATATAATATGTTCATTTTATACTATAATATATCAAAAACCATCACCAAACATGAATAGTGAAACTAAGTGTAACCCTATCAAGCTTGATAAGGTTAGCAAACTAAGTTGTTCCATTGTGGTGATTGAAAACTTCTAGAAAGTGATTGTGATGTTTGTAATGCCCAAAAATTTATATTATATACCAAAAAAAAAGTTAAGGACAAGACACAATTTTTATATTTCAACCACAAACACTTGCATAATTCACAAAAGAATTTCTTCCTTTAAAAAGATAGTTTATTCATAAACCATGCACATCACACAAACACAAAAATTGAATGCCTAGACTTAATATCTTTTTTATTGTCAAATATATCATATATGTTATTTTGGTGCACATAAATGTATCATACAATGAAGTTAAGTTGCACATAGATTACTCAACCATTGGAAAAATAGATGTCAAGTTTTGTATCCTCATAATTCACTATTGCTTTAAAGGTGTAACTTTAAACAAGTTCACACACACACACACACATATTCCCTCTACTTCTAAATTCGTTCAAGATAAATAATTACAAAAAATGAATTCCTTGATCTCATAACATATAGTTACATGATACCTATACATATATTATACTCATAAAACAATTTGGTTATCCTTACTAATATCAGAATAAAGGTAGACAATTTTATCTCAATAGAGAATCATCTTCAGAGATAAACATCACTATTATGTTGATAGATAATATTTTTCAATCTTATCGGACCTAATTTATTTCAAAATTGCATAATGAAACATAACAAAACTAATAATTTATGTAAGACCCCTTTGCTTTGCTCTTTTGACCGAACAGTGTTGTGTTTGGTTAGGCCTTATTTTCTGTTAGTGCTTTGACCTTGGTACTTGGTATTTTATCTTGATGTTATTATTATGTCATGCTTTGGATTAGCATAGTGGATAATTGAATTAATGATGTTTATGATTTTGATTATATTAATGATGTTAGATTCATCAGTTAGTAATATTGTATTAGTGAAGGGGACGGATCGCATCACTCGCTTGCGAGCACCCTACGATTCCGACATTACCTCTTCACGGTGTGTGTTTTATGTTGTTTATACTATATGTTGTTGTTACTTGATTTGCAGGTTGACAGGTACAGGACATCGACTCCACCTGGTTTCACAGGTTGGAGCGTGTTCAATGCCCAACGACATTCGATTGGGAGATAGTAGCTAGGTTTTCCGTGCCAAGTCATCACCCTAGTCCTAGTATGTCATCAGATGTTGGTCGGGTTGTGTCGTTGTGAATATTGCTCTCTCTTTGTTTATTTAATTGCAAGTTAAAATGGGTAATTAAATGGTTGTATGCATTTAATTTGTGGAATTGAAATTGTATTGGTATTATGTTAATAACATATTTTATTTTATTAATTAATTGAATTTAATTAATAAATAATTTAATCGTGGATTAGATTTATTTATTAATTAATTAAATTGATTTTGTTGAAATTGGATAAGTTCATTTTGAAATTATGAATTTTATTATGTGAAATTGAATATTATGGAAAATGAGATTAAAAGTCAAATTAGAATTTGAAATTCAAAAAATTCAAAAACTTCAAAAGAAAGACTTTTGCTATTTTGTTTTCAGAAATTTATGAGGGTGGTTGTTGAATTTTAGGGTTTTATCCTTATGTTTGGATTTTGCATCAAAATGGGGGATTATGAAGTTTTGGGGGAAATTTTAAAAATGGAGGAGAGGAAGAGTTGTTATTTTGTGGGTTTTGGATTGAAGTGGTAAAAATGGCTGATCTAAAGAGGGAATCCAAGCAAGGAACTGGGCACCATCTGGATCTTCTCCAATTTTTTGCAAAACCAGGTTCATTTTATTTAATTGTATATTGAATTTGAAAGGCTTTATGTGTGTTTTGGAATTGTAGTTGCAAAACTCATTGCTTGGAAACTCAAATGAATTATGTTAAAAAAAAACAGAAAACCCATGATAAATCTTGCTTTTAATTTGAAAATCCCTTCCTTGGAAATAAATTTTCTTCAAGAAATTTAAATTGTGTTCTTGGCTGGAAGTTGTTTGTTTTGTTTCAATTTTGTCTTTCTTTTAAAATTTCAAATTCTTTTTTTTTTTAAAATAAAATATATATATGTATAAGAATTATATATTCTATTATTTTACCCCTTGGGCTGGGGTTTTGTTGTTGAAATCAATTTTTTATTTAAAAATAAAAGGGTGCAGATTTCTAAAATCCGCAGGTGTTTGAAAAAAATAAAATAAAATGCATTGTGGGAGGGCTAGGGGCTCACCCCCACCGCGCCTCCCATGGGAGGTGTGTGGGGAGGAGCTGCGCCCAGCGCGACCTCCCACCTCGTCTGTCCGCCGCCACTCCCACCGTGGCTGCTGTTCACACAACCGCCACCACCGGGCACAGCCGCGCCACCAACGGTGGTGGCGGACTATGTGTAGCACCGCCACCACCACTGGTTCAAGCGGCTAGGAACTGCCCAAATCAAAAACCCCGTCGACCCCTGCAAGAGGAAACCACGGCTGCCAAGGACTTAGTCCAAGGCACGCGGCCCGAGGTCATATTGGGGGTATGCAAATCAAAATTTAAAATAAAATATTTTTATTTAAATATTCAATATTAATGATATATAATGTTAACATATTATTGTATATATATTAATCATTAATATATATATATATATATTAATCATTAATATATATATATATATTTAATATTTAATATCATATGTATATAATATTAGAATATTAATTTAAATATTTGTATAGATGGGATTATGATTTATTTTTTTATAGGGTCATATATATATATATATATAAGATATACATATATTATATGGATGAGAAAATTAATAGCATAACTTAAGTTTAATTGGAAAGGTTTTACAGTAATATGTTATAGTTGAGATTATAAATTTTAAATGTTGAATTGATTACTTTTATGATTTGATCATAATGGAGGGATTTAAATTATTGGGTTCTTAAGCAAAATTATTATTCTTTGTCTGGAAATAATACATTTGAAAAGGAAAATTAATGGAGATGAAAGTAATATGTTTTAAATGGTGGAATTGATGGATTTTAAAAAAGGATTACGTTGAAAAGAGAAAACTGTATTTATTAAAAACAATGTATTTTGATTGTGGGAACAAATGGTGATTTTACTATTATTTAGAATCAAGTAGGGATTTAAATAATGAGTTTTAATTTCTCCTATTGTCTGGAAAAGGCGTATGTTTAAATAAGTTTTAAATGAGCAATAGATTACTGATGTTGATAAGGGAAATGGATTTAGTAAATCCAAAATTAGTTTAATTCCTCGCAACTTGCCTTCATGATTGTTTCCTCTGAGTTCATGTTTTGGAGAAAGGGGTTAAGTGTATTTAATCCGTAAGTCTTCCAGAAGACCCTAGAGGTTGGGGGTTGTCGTCTTGTGATGTCGACTGTTTGTTAATTCCCTTGGGTAGTGCATGGTGTATGGTCAATGTTTACCCAGTTTCCACGAACGGGAATGTTTTGTGCACCTCCTGAGAAAGGAGTGGATTTTGTAATGTGTGCCTCCTTGTCAGGAGCGGTCAGGAGCGGTTTTGTTATTGTTGTTACCTCCAGTGTTGGAGATGGATTTATCTTTGTCACCTCCTGAGAAAGGAGTGGACATGTTATCTTGTTTGTTGCACCTTGGTACCATTGATGTTTGGTTGGTGTGTGTGTTGTCGAGTAGAAGAGTGGCTTGTAACGGGGGCTGACACACGAAGTGGTGCTAGGATAACTCATTGTAAGTTAGTTAATCAAGTGATAACTAAAACAATAGTTATAAGTTTAGGACTAACTTCTCACTAATCAAGATTTCAATGCCTCACTCATGGACCCAAGCGCTCGGTTAGGCTTGGGATGGGTGGGAAGGCCTGAAATGGCAAGGTCATCTATCTTGTCTGTACGAAAGGTATTTGGCTCTGCATGAGTGAGTATGGGGGCCGAGATTCGATTAAGGTCACCAGGATAACCTTTTCTTGTGGGGGCCGGAGCCTAGGAAGAATCCCAAGGATAACCCACGACGAGCTGTGTGATGACACTCTGTCTAGGACAACAGTTGGTTTTTGTTTATTGTGGGTATGGTTTCCTTGACATACCTGATGTGACCATAGTTGGTATTCAATCTTGTGGGTATGGTTTCCTTGACATACCTGATGTGACCATAGTTGGTATTCGATTATTATGTGTATGGTTCTCTTAACATACTTGTTCTACTTTATTTCTGGAAGCAATGTGACCATGTAGAGTTGTCCTTGTGTGTTACTCGTGATGCTCTTGATTTGTACTTTTGGTGTACTTATGTTGTACGTATGTCGTACTTGGGTTGTACTTGTGATGTGCTTGTGTGGTACATGTGATTGGATGTGTCAGTTTGGTTCAGTGGTGATTTAACCTATGTCTAGAGGTAGATGGTCTTGGCTAGGATTCCTTGTTACTATCTCCTAGCATGGGGGGTGGGCCTTTGGGTTCCGCTTGGTTGGGTGGCGTGCACCTTAATTCGTTGATCTTTCTTCATGTTCATGTGGATGAGACTTCCAGTTGGAGAGTTCATTGGATTCAGTTTCAGTTCTTTCTTTATTGCATTTCAGTTGATCTTGTATTATTTTACCCCTTAGTTGTTATCGAGGTGGAAGTTGTAATTGTAATTATATTTATTGGACTTGCCTCATTCGGGGAATGAGAGTTGTAATTGTAATATTTAATTATGGATAAATGGATTAGACAGTTATCTATTATGGCGGATGTAATTTACCTTGTATGGAATGTATGCGTTCTTAATTTGTTAAGTAGATAAATGTTATGGTTCCATTTATGTTGTTGTTGTGGGTTGTTAAGTTGATTCAGTCTCGTAACCTTAGGGGATGGTTGCATTCGGAATTGAACTTGTTTATTAATTGAACTTAAACAAAAAAAATAAAATTAGCCTGTTTAAGTAGTTGTTTGCAACATCCTCTAGGGTTGCATGGCAGGGCGTTATAGTTTATAATCTTCAATAGGTCAAACTAGAGATTGAAATAATTTTCACATGAATATACAATTTTATATGCACATATTACGATATCCTTTATTGTCTTCAATTCAAATAATATAAGATGATATTTCATTACGAAAATTTATCTAAATAACTATCAAAAAGTGCCATGAGTGTGATACTCAAATTCTACCGAATAGAGCATTCCAACACCCATTATTCTTATAGATTATTATGTATCAAACACTTATATATAAATGATTGTTACTGGTGTTTGAAGACCAAAATGGACATTGAAGACCAAGCTCTATTCACTTAGAGATAACATTAAAATCACCATATAATGGCTTATGAACAAGGGTTTAGTTGGATACCAATGGAATGGTCAAGGGAAGCCAAAATTCCAATCTTAGTCCAAAAAAAAAGATTACAGGCATAGGTTTTTGACCTTCCTAAAAAATTTCTTATCTCAAACTTAAGCTTAAATGTCTAATGGTAACTACTACTAAGTAGTGAAATTTGTTGGCTAAGCCACATATTTTAGCAACAACTAGAATTACCCATTTGAATTCAATATTCCCCATATAGCATATGTATAGTTTACCTATAAGGAAAACATCCACCTACAACCCTGAAACACTCAAAGATACGATTTGGGTATAAAAAAAAACTCCCATATATTGCCCCCACTATAATTAATGCACATAATACACAACCAACACTCTCAATACACACAATATGGTCCAACATGAAAATGCAGCCACTCATACACAAATACTAGGTGGGTATGCTTAAAATCAGCTAAAGATAGACCTCAATACCTGCATAAATATTCTCCAAGGTCCTAAGGTGGGTTCTTGAGACCTTTCTTCTACTCCACAAATACTTTGTCCTCCATGAAACCCCAATAAGGGGCTTCATTCATACAATATTAAATCTAAAATGGCAGTGTGATTCTCTACATTCCAACCTCCGCCTCTTGAAGAAAGTGACATGCCTAGCCACTTTTTTCTCTATTTCCTTCCACTTACTACTCTCTCCTTTCTTATCCTCCTTCATGTCCCACATTTCCCACATAGCTTCATCAACAAGCTATCTCCCCCCGAGCCAAGCACCACCAACCTCATTTGTTGCCTTGGCTATTTTCTAGTGTTTTCCAATTAGCTAGGTTTGTATTGCATTTAATCCCATATTTGTTTGATTTATCAATCCCAACTTTCATAGCCAACCTTTGCATTAATGGTGGCATCCACTTCCTGTATTCCTTTTGAAGAATGCACTTGGAGCTAACATATAATTTTCCCCACCATAATTCGATTTGGCTACCTTCTAACACAATTCAATTTTTAAATGCAAGCCATCAATCTTGAAATTTGTGCCATGATCTAGTGTATCTCATTTACCTGCCTTGCTTTAAATCGCAACCATCTAGTCTAACTTGATTTAAATGTGGCTATAGATTTTAAGTGATTCACAAATATGATGTGAATCAATTGAAACAATCAATTTTTTACACGTGTATTATTCCAATAAAACCTCACTAGTCAACTTTAATCAACATAAGCATCCTATGGAGTTACACCTTTATTTTTGGTGATCTTATTATTTATTTCCATTGGTAGTCAAAATTTGATAATCTCCCTTATCTCATACTTGAGGTGCATAGAAAAGCTTAACAAGAAAGCCCGAACACCAATGTCTGAAGCTTCTTCATACATGTTAGGGTTCGAACATCAACCTTACCCTTTACCATTTACCTTCTTCACATCTTTTTCCAACCAACACACAAACCTTCAAACCACTGAAGTTGTCAGATTTCAGGGTTCACTCTTTCATTTTACCACTTACCAGCATTTCGGTAAGGCATAATCCTTCCTATCAAACAATGCTTCCCAAACATATCCTTCATAAGACTTAACCCTTTTGGGTGTTGGCCTTCGACATTTTTGTTTACTGCTTACCTGCCTTTTGGTAAGGATTAAGCCAACCTTCTAACCTTTGATGCCTGAAACCATCCTTTGCAAACTTAAAAAAATTAACCCTTTCTTCATTCTTAACAAATCATTAAGACATAAGCCTTACTGCCAAACCACAAACATTGAAGCCATTTTGGGTGTCGGGATTCAGGGTTCCTTCATACCAACGTATCAACTCCAACCTTAATCCCAATGTACACCCACAACATCCAAATACTTATCAAAAATACATTAATCCCCCTAACTACATATGTTTACAACACAACATCCCAACACAATTTACCAAAATCATTCACAACAATATGCTAATCCTAACACATTTGGTCATGCTTACAATCTCCAAAAACCTCAATATGGTCATCAAACTACTCCCAAGGTCAAAATTCATCACATCTCGCATACTCTTACAATGCCATTAATGTACTATCTACAACAAATCCCAAGAATCTAGCTCTTCAAATCTAAAATTTACAAAAAATTATCAATATCTACATGGGATCATAGAAAAAGAGCTATGCATTAGAAGACATATTCCTAGGGTATAACTCATTCTATGGGACTTTATTTGTGCCATCCTTTCCACATCACTTTGAAATTCCAAAATTCTATAAGTATAAAGGAAAGGGAGACCCTCGTGGTCATTTGAGATAGTTCTATATAGCTAGTTTAGAGGTTATGCATAACAATACTTATCTAATGTAACTATTCCCAAGAAGCTTAGGAGGGCAACCTATGGAGTGGCTATCTTGACTCCCTGTTGGCATAAGGACCTTTAATGAACTAGCTGACAAATTTATCTCATATTTCTCATATAATATGGAGCATGAAATGACAATGACTAACTTATGCACCACTTAAAAAAATGCTAGAGAAACATTCACCTCCTTCTTAGAAAGGTGGAAAAACCTAGCTAATAAGTTTCCATCTCACATCCTTGAGAAGCAACTAGTTGAAATGCTCGTTCAAAACATGAACAATGAAATAGGGTTCCACTTGAAAATTTTATGCTCGCATTCTTTTGATGAGTTTATAAAAAGGGGATTACTATCAAGAAAGCCCCAGTTTCCAAAGGACTTTTCAATATTTTCAAGGAAAACAAAAGGTTATTTAAATTCTTCAAATGAAAAATCCCCATATTGGAATAATTAAAAAAAAAGGATGGCATGGTTGACACCAAGATGGCTCAACATGCTCAACCCATCTTACACATACAAGTGTCAAAAAATGCTCAGACCTCGGAAAATGTTCAAGATAACACCTAGAGAGTGCCTCCTAAACAAAATAATGCTCCTCAATAGAAATTCACACCATTAGGAGAACCCATTGAATTAGCACTTTAAAAATTAGTTCAAGAAAACATGATCAAACTCCCAAATATTAGATAGTATGAAGGTCATAGGTTAAACATGTATGGTGGAGAGACAATTTTTTGTGCCTATCATAGAGCACAAGGACATACGACAAAAGGTTATTATAAATTGAATAATATTATTAAAGATCTCATTCAAAAAGGAGACATCACTATTAAAGATCATCCCAAACATTTATTACAAAATAATCACCTTAATAATATCCATGGATCACATAGCAAAACATTAGGCATATATGAAGATAATCTTCCCAAGCATGATCAAAACTATTTACTTATGTCTAGAAATGGCCATAACATATCCACCTCATTTGACTTCATAATAGATCATCAAGTGAATAAATATCCCTATAAGAATCCCCTATCTCTCGTCTGATTCCTTTATCCTTGGAACCTTTGCAGCGTCAATCCACATCATCCCCATCAATTGACCCACCAACTAATAACACCTATCATTATTTTACCCAAGGGCTATCCAAGATAGATAATCCACTATTTGATATAAATCCAATCTATAATTAAGAAATCTTAGACCAAGCACCATAATCCATCCCATCACCCATCATACCCATTCTAGTGATTCCTACTCAAATTTCATTATGATCATGCCCACATAGTGAGGATACCCAAGAGTCATTTATTCCTACCATATTATCATAACCCGATCCATGCCAAGAACACTATCTAAATCATCAAGTACAAGTCCTTGAAATGAATCAAGAACAAGTTATTCAAATCCTATTATCTCATCATATCCTTGATCAAGATCTCATTATCCATTTCCATGTCATCTATTCTACAATCAAAGTTAATCCCATCAATATTCCAACAACCTACACTTTCATGTATATGATAAAATTGCTTCCACTGGACACATAGACGATCTATCCCTTGTTCATTCAAAACTAGAGTACTTCTCTCCATATGTATTTGAGAATAATGAATCAACAAGGATGAAAGCATAGAAAACACCAGTATCCTATCAACTTGGATCACTCACTTTTTTCAAAGCCAACTTTCTTACTAATGAGAATATAAACACCATTGATGATTCCTAGTAGCACAAAGAAGAGTTAGCATCTTGTTATTATAATAACACATATATCTTGTTGCAAACAAGATTTATCATAGAATGTCATATAAATGAAAAGGATTAGGCCTACATAAATAGGGTATTTTGGAACTAGTATAGTTTTTTGATAATCCTAAATATCAAGGACTTGGCTATTCATCAATCAAGAAATCTAAGGATATTAGTGGTACCTCCATGATACCAGAGACAAACTCATCTGATGCAAACATCAAATAGGTGCCATGAATAGTCATTACCATAAGTTTATTGTTAGTACCCCTCCAATTCACATGCTAGACCATCACTCTCAAATCCTTCCATCCAATAATCAAGACAAGAAAAAGAAAAGTCATTACAAAGAAAAATATCAAATTCAAGCCATTAAAGATAATAAATAAAAAAATTAGAGTGGACACATACAATCGAAATGGATCCCAAGGAAAACTAGATCATGCAAAGAATAAAATACAAATTTAAATCCAAAAGTTAGTGAAATTATGGATCCATCTCAAATAAGGCCTTACATCAGGGTATGTGCAGGATCATCATGGAAAAATTAGGCCCTTAAGTGGCAATAAAATTCAGAAAATCAGAGTTAGGAAACTTGACGTAAAAATTTGAATAATTTATCTATATTATTTCAAAAATATGTAAGAGTAGAATCTGTATCAAATTGAATTTAGTTTCTAAACTACTAGATTTATTTTAAAAAAATAAAAATCTATTTGGTCAAAATTTGAAATTTCAATGGAGTAGTACTTAAATTTCAGGGAAAAATAAAGCAGGTGTCTGTCTGACCACCCTAACCACAATAAAAATGATAATATTTCTTTATAATATTTTAGATATAATTAGGGGACTCATGTCCCGATGTGATGCATATTTTTTTGTAATTTTTTTCCAAGTAAATAATTAATTATGAATTTTTTATTACAAATTTTAGAAAATATAAAAAACTTGTATGTCTAACCACCTTAACTTAGCCAAAACTTCATGAAATTCATTTTTTTTTAATCCTATAGTATGTGAAGCATAGAATGTGACGCATGTTCTGGATTAAAAAAATGTTATACCATTTGAAAGCTATAGACATTTTTTAATCAACCTATCAATCATGACTTTAGTCGTAATTCAAATAGAAAATGAATAATAATTATTTATTAAATTCAAAGTAAAAAATAATTTATATTGGTGGAAAGCTGGGAATCTCCTTTAAAAACACTTTTCATTTCATCAATTTTGGGTTTAAAAAAAGTCGTCAACCATATGGGCCATCATATCACTTAGATATCGCCACTTTTTGGCCCATCATGATCCTGCACATACCCATCACTAAAACATTTCCACCTCCTTCAAAAAAAACTTAAATACAAACACACTATTGAAAATATGGGAAAAGACAACAACAAGAATAATTACACACAAATATTATGTGCTTTCCCCGTTGATTTCCTTTCAATACATATTACATATATATAGGAGGATGTCTCCTATATTCTATGATATTAGCTCAATTGAAATATCCTCCAAGTCTATTATAATAACAATACGTTAATCATATTGTTATGCTAACTATATGCTAATTCTAATATATGAGTTGTTTATAACAACTCATTTACATCCTCACACTAATGTAATATTATAAATATTACATTTACACATAATAATTACTACCACAATGTGAAGCACTAAAGATATTTTCTAACATTCCCCCCCCTAGTGTGAACATGGTAGAAAAAAATTCACACAATCCTCTGCAATATCCTCATCCCTATGGCATGTCCAACTGACTCATGAACTTGATCTAAAGAAAGGCTCTCTCCTCCCATGGTTTTAAACAGGCATACCACAAACCTTGATGTGAACAGGAACCTCCACCATCTATCCACCTCATGTAGTTTTCTAGATCCTCCCACAAACCCTTTCAAGATCCATGAACTACATTACATTGGTACTTTTGTTTGCCACTATGCTTGTACATTAGGGAAATTATATGGAAATCGACACAAATCTAAAAAACCCATATTGAAAAAAATTTCACATTACATTCCATAAGAACACAATGTTATTAATTGTAGTCACTGTTTTCAATTGTTGCCACTCAATCTCAAACAACATAGACAACTGCCATTGCCATTGGAATTTTCCCTTGACTTTAGTCATTTTGGCGCAAAATGGGAATGGAACATTGGTTATTATTCCCCCCCACAATGTGAAATTTTTACTTATACACACAACCAAGTACACTAGAAATTGAATCATACTATACTGCATACTAATGTCTAGATCTTGTTGTTTGGATCTTGTTGCACATGGCCATTATTGCTAGTGAGCATATTCACCAGTTGACCATCTTCCAATGAAGTACGACACTCAGAGGATCACGACAGACAAAGGACCTTTGCAGTCATATGCTTTCCAATACACACCACACTACACACAAAAAGAAAAATGCCACCATATCTCTATGCAGCCCCGTTGTTGGTGACTAACGAGAGGTTGCTTATTGACCTCCTTCCTCTATTGCCTCCAACCTCTAATAAGTTTTCTACTTAATTAGAGAATTTGGATTTGACACTCATTTCATCAATTATGAGGAAAATATATATCCCCCACCCCATTATGTGAACTTTTATAAGGAGTGATGGGTACCACCGATCATACACTCCAATTTTTTTATTATGATGTACTACAATTGACAATTAATAAAATGGACCTTAGTTTAAAGAAAATATTACAACTTGACTCACCTAACACTTTGAGTATCAAACCAATAATATTTTTACTTCAATATAAATATTATCGAGACAATCTATGGACGTAGACTATAAAAACCAAACTAAATAATATAAAATTACTATTTGAAATGACTCCACTCACATAATGAACCATCACAACCTTTATGCTCAAACAATTCTCAAACTAGGCACTAATCTCCGGTGATGGATAGAGCTAAACAAGTAGAATACAATTTTGAGCTTGCAAGCATCACTTATGCATTGAGGAGCGAAGCAAACACTCGAAATATTCACCAAAAAGGTGTTAAGCAACAATAGTCAAAGCATTGGATAAGCAACTCTGATTAAAAAAAAAGGATTAAAATAGTCTCCAATTCACCCGAGCTAAGAAAGCATTCACCATAATACTCTGATTTAAAAACCTTCACTGCAACAGCATATGAGACCTATCCAAAAGAAATCAGAAAACTGAAATACCAAAACAAAATAAACACCAATAGCACAACCGATCAGACATAACTGTGTTGCCACGAAACTGAATACACAACCACCAAATGCATAGACGTGCCAGTCAAATGGCACTAATCAATAAAAATCTATGATCATAATTCCCAATAACAATAGACTTGTGATAAATACTCTATATTCACAATTTGGAAGTAATTCCCACAGATTCACGAAATAACTTTTCCTCGCAATAAATGGAAATCCAGTGATCTGGAGTGATCTACTTTATCTCTGATGGCTGTGCTACATGAAGATTGCTACTCGTTGAAGAAATATAACTCTTCCTCAATGGGATTTATTTCCCATGTTTTAGGTGATGATATTCGTGCCTTATCTACCTCTCACAGCTTGAATGCGCGATGACAATAAATTTTCAAGATGTTACAATCCCTTCAATATTGCCTGCTCTATACCATATTGAAAGTATGGATAGAGACAACAACAAGAATAATTACACACAAATATTACGTGCTTTCCCCCTTGATTTCCTTTCAATACATATTACATATATATAGGAGGATTTCTCCTATATTCTAGGATATTAGCTCAGCTAAAATATCCTCCAAGTCTATTATAATAACAATATGTTAATCATATTGTTATGCTAACTATATGCTAATTCTAATATATGAGTTGTTTATAACAATTCATTTACATTCCAAACTAATGCAATATTATAAATATTACATTTACACATAATAATTACTACCACAATGTGAAGCAATAAAGATATTTCCTAACACACAAAAATGTATGAAATCGTTGGTCCCAAACATACTCAAAATTTCATATCCACACTCAATCATCCACCATCCCAATTTTGAAAAATACAAAATCCAACATCCAAACTACCAAGTATTCATCTAGATCTCACATCCCCCATCAAAATCCAATATCTCACCTAAAATCTAAAAATCCAAAATCCCACATTTGCTATGTTTTGGTAGCATCACTTTATCATAAGGAATCTAATGGTACTCTATCACGATATGCACATTTAGATAAATCTAACACTAGTATCAACAAGTATCACAATAAAATTCATTGTCTATATACAAGTTCCTTTATATTGGTAAAGCAACTCCTCAAGGCAAGACATTATTGGCACAGGATGATAGTAGCATCTTCATCAACACCACCGGGTGGTCCCATATAGTTGATGGTTGTTTAAAAACAAAACAAAGAAAAATAATCCTTCCAATAGTGAAAATCATTCTTATGAAACTTTGGGAAAGTACCCTAATGAAAACTTGGAATACAAGCATCATGTATAATAATTGATTATCAATGTGTACCATTCTAGTTGGGAGCATCTTATCTCATACATCATGCCATTTTATCCTAGCACCACTATCTAGCCAATCCATTCCACTTTCATCCATCTTCCCTATCCATCTCGATCTTGATAAAGAATAGGGGCTTGTAGTTTAAAAGATGCTTTTGGCTAAATCTTGACATGGTCAATTTCCTTTGATCATATACTATCCCATGTCATACTATCAGCTACATACCATTATCCAAACAATTCACTTGGATCAAACATACCATATTATGAGATAGTCCTTGGATGTAAAATCCCTTATCCTAGGTATTTGTATAATTCCTATCCTCCCCATCCTTTACATATCCTTTTCTATTGCACTAGTCCATTTTTCCACTCATAGTGTCCCCTACATTGCTAGACACTAGGGGCAAGTGATTACATCCCACTTTGGAATAAATCTTGATATATGCCTTCTACCTCACTTAGTGATCTAGACACCTTTTAAAAATCTGAAAATATTCAAATATCCATATATATATATATATATATATATATATATATATATATATCTTCAAAAGACAAAAACACTTTCAATTGTTTTTCACCATTCCATGAACACATTTTTCTCCGTCAAAATTTCCACCATCAATATCTATCTAAACAATCCCCATCAATCGCATCTCATTTACACTCTAGCATGATATCAAACTATCTAATAGTTTTTGTTCCTATCTTGGCTACAAATCTTGATTCATCTTATCCAATCAATCATCATCGGGATGTATCCTTCCCAATCATTGTGTTGTTCCTATCCTATCGAAAAGTGTATCCCTTTTTTGTTCCTATCTAACAATGTTTTCAATATAATCAATCAATCATTTAGATCAATCAATTATAGCTTGCCTAGTGACAATATCTCTAAAGATCTTCAATATATCTACACATCCATATCTCTTCATCAGTCATACTTATCGAGGCTGATACAAGAAGTTGGGTCCACAAAAAGCTCAAAAAGTGCAAATATTTTTTCTTTTTTTTTTAGAATTTATTACACTTGGATTGAAAATTTGAAGCACTTACGCATCAAATCTTAGAAAAAGTCAAGAATATGAAATTTAGTATTCTGAATCTAGTTTACAAATATGTAATTTATTCTAATACCCAGATGATACAAATTAAATTTTAATAGGCATGTATAAACACCAATTTTTAAAAGTAATTTTTTTTCACCATACTATGCATGTGTACAGACAACACTTTTTGACCTAAATAAAAGTATTTTTCTAATTCATTTCGGGGAAAGATATTTAACAACTTGAAGATTGATGAGGATATTTTTTTGTAATTTTTTTCTAAATATTTCTTTATTGAATTTTTATTTGCCCTAATTGTTGTTTTTACAAATCAATGTGTATAGACAACATAATTGGACCTAAACTAAACATTTTTTATATTTTATATTGTGTATAGTTTTTGAAGATTAATGCCATAATTTTTTTTGCAAAAAAAATTAATAAATAAAAAGTTATTAAAAACCAAAAAATCATGATATCTCAAGTTTATGGACCAGTTTTCTTATAAATTAATTAAAAAATAGAAAATATCATCAAATATTTTAAAAAATTATATATTTGAAAACTAGACATCATGATCTATAATGGGTTTTAATTTCATAGATCAATTCTGAAAAAAAGTCCAGCTATATTGCCAAAGTTGGACATTTCTCTTGATTTTGCCTTAGTTTTTTAGTTGTAGGTGAAAGGTAAAGGGTCAGGTTTCCAAACCTTTCCCAATCATAAAACCCAAAGAAAAAGTGGCTTGGGGATTCTATCTTTAAGGAACCAGTACCCATTCTAAATTTTCCCGCTTGAATGAATCGATAGTCAATTTTTTTTAAAAATAAATACCTTTTCAAAATGGATATCTATTTCATAATAGGTGTCTATTTCTAAATGGGTGCCCATTTATAGTGAGTACCCTAAACAAAATGAGTGCCCATTTGAATTTAGACTTAGTAATTCGTTGGAGGTAAATATGTACCTATTCTTTTAAAAAAAAATTAGGTCGAAACTTCCCCTCTTCATGGACCCAGCTTGTTGCTTTTACCCATTATCATCATTATAATCTAAAAAATATATAAAAACATCAAAAAATCCAAAAAAAGTCCAAAAAATTTGAAATTTTTGAAAACACCAAAAAAATCACATCCTCTCACAATATTCATTATAAATTATCATTGTCTAGATACGAAATTCAAGCAATAAAAAACTATGCAATACCCAAAGAAATTGAGCATTCATGAAGCAGTCACAATTAAAGACATGCCTACAACCTATTGATCTATTGTCAAATCAGCTTTACATATTTTATCCAACAAATCATGCCTTAACGAATGTATCCTTCCAACAATAGGCATTATCCACTTTGATCAAATATCTTCTTGCACTTAGATAATATGATAGCTATTGATATGTTTGGTCTTTGAGTCTTTTTATTGCTTGATTGATCTTATTGTCTTATACCAATGTTCCTCAAGGATATCTCAACATGATTAAATGAGAAAAAATGGGGTAAATTCATTTATTTTGAACATCTGTTTGTTGTTCATGTTCTTATGCATTATTAGGGCATGTACGTTCCTTGTGTGTTGAAATGGATTTCAGCATTGAAAAAATTCCTTTGCATACAAGGTCAATTAATACCTTTTTGCACTAGGGATATTATGCTTTGAGATCATTTCCCTCACATATTCTAACAAGGTTCTACTATGTCTAGTATGAATAGGACAACCCTTCTTGTTTGAAGTATCATTGACCATTCAAAGGATATGATAGTCACTAGGATTTGTCTCAACTTGGTGTACATATATCCATTTGCCACAATAAGCTCTATAATGATAAAAATAACATAAAATAGAAATAATATTCTCCATAATTTCTCATATCCAACCATACATTTCAATTTTGGATATCGATCAATGAACAATCATTTCCTCATCCAACCATACAATTGTGCCATCTATAAAGAAATTATACTCCATTTTTTGATACAACACTCTATTTCTCATACATTCCAATTTTTGATATCAATCAATGAATAATCATTTCCTCATCCAACCATACAATTGTGCCATCTATAAAGAAATTTCCCCCGTATATCATGTAATTACACCCACCTAACGTACAATTGTGCCCATCTATCAGGAAATTACACTGAATCTATCAAGCAATTACACCCATCTATCAAACAATTGCACCCACTTAGGCCACAATTTCACCCACCTACCTTTAAATGCACCATTTACTTCCTTATTTGCATCCATTACCTTGTCATTTTCACCCTACTTCTTCATCCTCATCTTGCATTTTATTCTACCATACTAACCCATCTCCTTTCCCACATTCCTCTACAAATCTATCATTTCATCCACCTCACTTATCTCCATTTTATTTCATTCATTATATATCCAATTATATGATATCAATCAATAATAACCATCTCATCACTATCTTCCACCATCTTAAACCATAATCGCTTGCCTCCTCTCACCCCACCTTCCTCCTCATCTAAATCTTCCTTGTCCTACTCTTTCCATTTTTCTTCATCCCTATCACATCTCTCCAACCCTTTTTGAGAGTTTGACCTAAAAAAATTATTCTTCTATCAACCTCTACAGGGGGAATCCTACCTTCATCTCTTTATTTCTTCATTAAAATAGAGAAAATATCACAAATATTTCATACTTCCTTGAAACAACACTATTAAAATGCAGTCTTAAAGAGGGTAAAAATGTAGACACCTAGATTTGATAACATATTCCTACCAAAGTTGTGGCAACCTATCATGGTTTAAAATTGGCTAGGGAGAAGGGGGTTTCCAAAATTTGGGTAGAAGGGGATTCTTTGAATATTATCAATTTCCTTATGAATCTCTCCCCTCCTTGGTTTATTGAAATATTTATTGTTGATGCTCTCTCTTTATTGAGTGACTTTGAAGAATTTTATATTTCCCATGCCTTTCATGAGGCTAAAGGGGTTGCAGTTTTTATGGCTAGTCTCGGTGTTTCTTCAACTTGGTCATAGGAGATTAATGATAACTTGTCAGTGGAGCTTATATCCTTGCTTAACAATGATAAGATCTAATTTTTTGAAGGGGGTTGTTTCTTCTGGTGAATTCAAGGGATGACAAGTTAATAATTACCATCTGATGTTGATTACACACTTGATGGTTGTGGTGCCCATTGGAAATTGTGGGAGGATGATTTGTATCTTCAAGAGATATTTGGCCATTATCCTTTTTTGTACCTCGAAAGGCAAGTTTGCATGCTTTCTGGGTTCAATTTTATGCTTAGCCTTTATTATTATATGCATTTGTGATCTGTGGGGTTTCATTCCTGTGAAGTTCTTGGCATCGTTGAAGATGGGGTTGATAGATGCAGGATGGAGCCCTTCTCATGTGATGAGATCAAAGACGATGGTGATGTGTGGAATATTTTATAGAAAGGATGGGTTACTTTGTTCATGGAGAAATTACACGAGTTTGAGTTGAATGTCTTGCAGGAGTTTGTGGAACCCTGGCATGATAGGGTGCTTAATTTGTTTGGTATGGACATAACTGTAAATGAGGAGTTTATTGTGGAAGTTACAGGGCTTTCAACCTAGGGGAGGAAATTCTTCAAAGAAAAATCCATGTCAAGGGTGGCGAGAATGAACTTCTTGAGGGATAAAGAGAAGGAAAAAATGGTTAGACTCCAATGTGGTGGTTTTGACTATGCCAAAATTAAGCCTATTTGGGGTGAGGTGGCCATGGTTTTGATGTGGTACTTTACCTTGGATGGGAGGTACATGACTCTTTATGGGCACCACTTCATGCTGCTAAATTATTTTTGCCATGGTAAGCTAGTCAAGTGTTCCATTTCTATCTTTTTTCATCTTTAGAGAATGGGATTTCGGGTTTTAGAAAGAATCCCAAAAATCCCTTTTTACATGAGGGTCTGATGTTGTTGATTGTAGAGCATATAAAAGCTAGATATGTGATTGTGTCCCCTATTTCTAGTAAGCTCAACAAGTCTAAGAAGAAGGCTAAGGTTAGTGGGAAATGTCAATCAGAGGAGGAGGAAGATGATGTAGAAATAGAAATGGAGGATGAATCTTCAACATGGTCAGATGGTTGCCATACAAACCTGGATTACACCCCATTTGTTAGGGTTAAGAAAAGCTCTGTGAAAAAGGCTAAGCCCTCTTCCTTGTGTGTGAAATGTAAAACTCAGGTTTCTTGTGAAGAGGTGGTTTTGGAGGAAAAAGGAAATAGAAGGAAGACTTTGAAGCAGTGACCAGTGAGTTCCTATGAATTGGTGGAAAATTTGTAAGAGGGAATTAGGGTTAATAAGGTTTGTGAGGTGGTGGAAAATGTTAATGAGGAGAATATTTAGGACTATGGTTGGGATGAGGGGGTTCCAACTATTGGGAAGGTGAATAATTTTGTTGATTTGGAGGAATCCCCTACAACATAAGCTTCTAAAGACAAATGCAAAGAACAAGTCGTTATGCCTGATGATTTCTAGGAAGAAGACCCTCTGATGAGTTCCCATCAGGGAGGGGTTTGTATTGGGGTGCAATGGACTTTACTCAAGCCTCGAGGTTGGTAAAGGAAGGGGTAGATGTCTTTTTTAATCTGCTCATGTGGCTTGTTCAAGAGGTCCAAGACCTCCATGGTAAGTATGATATGATAGCTCACTGCAACATCTCTACCTTGAGAAGTTTAATGGAGAAGGACTTTATTTTTAGTATGGTTAAGACGTTGAACTCTAATCTCAGCCTAATGGTGTAGGATGTTGCTAATTTGAAAAGATACCATGGTCCAAGGCTTTCTACTTTGGAAACAAATTCCTTGCAGATGTGTAAAGATCTCAATGCTTTGATTACTCTCAGCAAGGAGTCACTTGAGACCGCTACTGAAGGTTTAGTGTTTCTAAACAGAAAATCAAGATAATGGACTGGTAAATCCTTGTTCAATGATCCAATGAAGCAGGTTGGTGGTGAGGACATTGAGATGGGTAAGTAGGTAGTTGATTTGGGGATTGGGTTTAGGGTCAGTACTTGGAACAAAACAAAAAAGAACAATGTGGTGTCGATGCAAGATGTCAAAGAAATCATGCAAATGCATGATAAGGTGATAAAAAAGGATATGGAAGTAGCAAGGATGTTAAAAGAACTTATTTAGTCACTGCTTAGTTTGTCCTTTTTTCTTTTCTTGTGGCTTTTCCATGTGCCTTCTACTGATGGTTGGTTGATTGTTGTTTAATTAGCCTGGTGTTTTTTGTGGGGCATCTTATTTGCTTTATCTTCATGCTACCTTTTCTTTTGTATATGGTTTTAGGGCCCCTTCAAAACCTGTTTTAAGCTAATAAAAACATATTACTACCAAAACATCATCATTTTCCATCATTAGGTACCATCAATCCATCTTTTGCATTTTATTATATAATTTCATTATTTAATTAAATTCTCTATTTCACCATTATTCATCTATATTGATTAAATAATTAACATTATTTAATTAATTCATTAATTATTCTTCTATTCCAAAGTTCAATAAAATAATGTATTATTATTGAATGAATGCATTATCCAATTCCCACTTCTTAAATAAAATAATTAATTTTAATTATTTAATTTATCTAATTATTTGTCGATATTATCCAAAATAAATAAAATCATTTATTTTATTTATTAATTTTAACCTTGCACATGTAAATAATAATTAATTTCTTTAAATTATTAAATACTCATACAAATTGCACCTCACCTATTGACCAAGACTTACTCTTAGCCCACTCATCAATCAAATCCACTTCAAGTCCACTGAGCAATCAATTTAGTCCACTAACTATCAATTTCAAATAACACTCCAATCAATCTCTTAATTAACTAATATGATCAGTTACTTGGAATCATGCATTCACTTAACTGACCATCAATTCCTTTCATCATTCCTGAATTGTTGATCTTCTCAATCTCTCTTTTAATCTCGATTGTCGATCGATGTCACCAAATATTTATAAATCAAACCATCTTATTATTCATTTTTCATCCCAAATCGTGCAAAGAAACTATACTCATATTTTGAAGTATTTTTATGCTATTGTGCTTATTAAAAATATGAGAGAAAAGGACTACTTACACCATTCTCCAAGGTGAATAGAGGAGAGCAATGGATCTATGCTAGGGTAAATAGTGTGTTTCAATGTTTTCATGTTTGGATTTCCTTATTCGCTTTATTGTTGTGATCTTTGATTGTGATTCTCATTTATTAGTGCTAAATATTTTAGTTTTATAATCATATTTTCAAGTAATACAACAACTATTAATCATCTATGTATTACAAAAAACCTCATTCTAAAATCAATTTACTTTAGAACACTAGAAGAAACATACTAAAAATCTATTTGTATAAACCTTATTTTTGTTTTAAATTATTGAAAAAAGTATAGAAAAGTTAAAAAAATTATTTTATTTTTAAAGTGTAAACATTTCACCCTATCAAATTGTATATATATATATATTTTTAAAAATTAGATACTTTTTGCAATAACATTATAATTTTATAAAACTAAATATACATTTTTTATAGCATTTCTTCTCTTCTTTACAAACTAAATATATAAAGTTGTTTATCTGCAATGACATTAAAAATAGAATACATTATTGTTTGCCTATAATTATCTAGGCATGTGGAATAACCAACCAAAGTCTTTCTATAAAGGTGGTTGTGATGTGAGAGATTTTTTGGCAAGTTGGAAAGAAGATTAAGTTGGTCAATTTCTTTGGCCAGCTTAATCTAGCTGATTTCTTAGTGTGTCATAAAAGTCAAATATCTCACTTGCAAGTTTTGTTTTCCCTAACTATTTAGATGTAGCAAGTGATGATGGTGAAGAAGAGTCAAAAACTGAAGAATGCAATTGAATGTTGTGCTCTTGAAGAAGGTGTTTCAAATCATCAATCTTCTTTTCATAATACTTATTCTTACTATATCCCAATTTTTTTGCAATATGCACATTTTTTTCCTCTCCTTCTTAGATGATTCCCCTTTGAAAGAGGAATAAAACTTAGGGTTATTTTGTGATGGTTATTTCTTGGCTTGCTCATTTTTTTGAGTCCTCATTTTATTTATTTCCTTTGATATTTGAAGCCTTTGGATCTTTTACAATAAGATTCTATGATTTAGAAGACTTCAATGTGTCCATGTATACCAAATTTTCTTATTTTCTTGTGATTGAAGCTTCAAATACATAAAGAGTGGGAATTTTGTGTGCAATACTTAAAGCATTCAAAGTAGCATAAAATATAGAAACAAAAAATGAATAATCAGGACCAAGTTTAGCAAGGATATAAAGAATCAATTTATCATCCTATTTTTCAACTTTACATTGTTTCAACTATAATATATGAGAATTGAGCTCAGTGAATAAGTCTTTAATATTGTCAAAATTTGATGGATTAAGTCCAATGAGTTCATTCTCCAACTTGAACAACCTCATATTATCTTGCTTGTCAAAGAGATTCTTCAATGTAGTCCAAATCTCATTTTATTTTGTTTAAGATTCAACATGAAATATTATATCTAGAGAAATGGATGAATATAAAGTACCATATAATTTATCTCTCTTATCAAGCCGTGTTTTCCTTTCTATATCACATATGGGTTCTAGATTTGTGCCATTATGATCCTATATAGCTTCAATTTGAATAATAACAACTCTATTTATGACTTCTTTCATGATAGTTATATGGAGTAAGAGGAACATTCTTTTGAAAATTCTATGATGAAAATAGAGAATGCAGTAGATGAACATAAATTTACCCTCACAACACAAGATTTTTAAACCCATTGTTCAAGAAAAAATTCCACTTTCTTGCAAATTTTCAAAGGGATTAACCAAGTACCAAATCTAATTTTGAACTAATTTATTATATGTACTTGATAAAAAAATTGTAGAAAGTGCATGCATTGTAGAGCTCTTGAATACCTTTTATATGTGACAAGAATCATGAAAATTAGAGATCTAAAAAAAATATTATAGGTTCGAAGGCTGAAAAAAAAGATCTGACTTCAACAAAGAATAATAAGCATTAAATAGTAGAATCTCGAAACATAACCTTCACTACTACAAAACATAATGCACTAAACCACCTTTCTAATTATATCTTGTTTTCAAAAAATTCCCTCCTAGATTAAAAGTTATGCAAATTTGAAAAAATACCCTATGAACATATGAAAATTCATTTAAACAATTATTGATCATCTATGTATTACAAGAAACCTTATTCTAAAGGCAATTTACGTTGGAACAATAAAAATGTCCTAAAAACCTATTATATAAAATTATATAAACATTATTTTTTATTTCAATTATTAAAAAATTAAAGGAAAGTTAAATATTTTTATTTTATTTTTTTAAAGTGTGTAATATTTTTATCTCATTAAATTGTATTCATAAAATGTTAAAAAAAATATTTTTCACAATAAAATTTTAATTTAAAAAAATATATATATATACATTTTTTAATAAAATCTCTTATCTTCTTTACACACTAAGTATGTAATTTTTTTCTATCTTGAATGACATCAAAAATGAGAATACATTATTCTTTGTCTATAAATCTTTCCATATGTGGAATAAACAATCTAAGGATGTCTATTATTCAAAATCTTTCCCTAAATTTCTCTAGAAACGTGAAATAAGCAATCTAAGGATACTTATTATTCAAAGTCTTTATACAAAGATTATAATTCTTTAGAGATGTGGAATAAGCAATCTAAGAATATCTATTATTCAAAGTCTTTTTTATAAAAATTAGAATTCTTTAAAGATGTGAAATAAGCAATCTAAGAATATCTATTATTCAAAGTCTTTATTATTCAAAGTCTTTTTATAAAGACAAGAATTTTACATAGATGGAATAAACAATCTAAGAACACCTATTATTCAAAGTAGATTATTTTGACCCGCTAGAAGAAAGAGAGCGGATTTTTAGCCCAACTTAATTTTGTGCGATTTCTTAGCGTGCTATCATCACAAATACAGCACTTGGAAGGTAGAAAAATCAAATAAGAGATGAAAGAAGCAACACCATGTTACTTGTCTAGCTATTTATAGACAACCGAGGAAGAATTATAAAATGCTCACAGCTCTTTCCAATAAAGAAAAACTCTTTTAACTGCTGTTGGAAGAAGAAAGCAATGTATCCACTTTCGCTTAAGATGTATGTGGTCTGTGGATTTTTGTTGATATGGATAACAATCCATTTCCCATTTTCATCAGCATGTTTACAAGATGAGAGAAGTTACTTGCTGGATTTCAAGGCTGGCCTTAATCTTTCCTCACCTCGCTCTTTGTCCTCTTGGCGGGGATTCAACTGTTGCCAGTGGGAGGGTGTTGCCTGTAATTATCATTCATCCCATGTCATTCGCCTTGATGTAAGTGCTGAACTTTTTGTGGACTGGAGTGGGGAGCTTCGTCCATCGCTGTTTAATCTGCAGCATCTACAGCACTTGGATCTCAGTTCGAATGACTTTAAAGGTATTCCTATTCCTGCCCAATTGTCAAAATTGCAGAAACTTACATTTCTGAGCTTATCATATGGTGGATTTAGTGGTGAAGTCCCTCTGGAGCTGGGAAATATGTCAAGTTTGCGTCATTTGGATATTTCCCATAATTGCTGGCAAACTAATTGTTTGAAGAGCAGTAAGTTTGATGTGTGGGTCAAAAATCTAAGAAGCCTGGAATTCTTAGGAATGAATTATGTGAACCTGACAATGGCGTCTGTGCAGTGGGGTGAGGCCCTTAGCGGTCTTCCCAATCTTACCCAGATTCACCTTTTTGGTTGTGGGCTCTCAGGTAATATTCCAGATCTCTTAAAGCTCACCCATTTATCACATCTGCATATAGGTGGCAATTCATTTCCGTTTGAACTACCCTCTTGGTTTGAGAACGTGTCCTCATTGGTGTCACTTGATCTCAGCAACTGTGATCTAAAGGGTTCCATTCCTTCCAATTTTATGCCCCGCTCAAGATTGAGCAATCTTGTGCTTAGCTATAATCCTGACATGATAGGAAACCTTTCATTCATTCTAAACCATTCGTCCCTTGCATCTCTGGACCTGTCACATAACACTTTGGAAGGCACCATACCGTCCTCTTTTGATAGCCTGTCGTCCCTTGCAATTCTGAAGCTTAGTTACAACAACCTAACTGGTCAGATTCCTCCATCTTTGGGTGAGCTTCCGGCATTAGGCGAACTCTATCTAGGCCATAACCATCATCTATCAAGAACAATTCCAGATTCCATTTTAAAGCTGACTAGATTAAAAGTATTATCACTTGCTTCCAACGGATTAACAGGCAACTTTTCACTGCAGCATTTTGACAATCTAACTCGCCTTCGGGTACTGGTTCTGTCTAGCAATCAGTTTGTCATTAACATCTCTACAAGCTGGGTTTCTCAGTTTGACAACCTGGAGAATCTTGGACTGCGGTCTTGTAATATAGAAGGCTACTTCCCTGCATTTTTGTCCCAGCAAATTCAATTGACAAAGCTAGATCTTTCAGATAACAAGATTGTGGGAAATCTTCCTTCGTGGCTGTGGGATCTTCCTTATCTTAAATGGCTTAATCTTTCAAACAACCAACTGGAAGGTTCCTTACCCCGCAAGATATCTCATACTTTTAATTCAGTGAGCTTGCATAGGAATAGATTACATGGCTCTATTCCTGCTTTTGATTTTGTTTCAGAAATATTAGATTTGTCGGATAATGAGTTCAATGGCTCTATTCCTGCAACAATCGGCTCTAAGAATTTTCTATCATTGTCGGGTAATAATCTGACTGGAGAAATTCCAAGTTTTGCATGTAATGTAACCTATTCACTTGGAACGGAGATTTTGAACTTGTCAAAGAACAAGCTGACAGGTATGATTCCTCCAAGCATTGGGAGGTGTTCTGATTTATTAGTTTTAAATCTGGCTCAAAATGCTTTGCAAGGGGAGATTCCAGAGGAGTTGGGAAATCTGCAGATTCTTCGCACACTAAATCTTAACAGCAACAGGTTGCAAGGTACTATTCCATCATCCATTGCAAATTGCACGGGTCTGCAAGTATTTGATTTGGGAAATAACAAATTTGAAGGGATAATTCCTGCTTGGATTGAAAATGTGAGAGAATTAAAAATCCTAAGCTTAGCTTTTAATAAGTTTGAAGGCAACATTCCACCCCAGCTCATCAAGCTGCAGAATCTTCAAATTCTTGATTTATCTGGTAACAATTTATCAGGAAATATTCCTCGAGATGTGGGCAAATTATATGCTATGCTCAATCAATCACAAAGTAATGATATACAAGTTACCATTGGTACTATGCTTACTCGGCTGGACGGCTATGATCTATTTTCTCAATATGTGGATGGTGTAACGGTTTGGATAAAAGGAAGGACTTTAACATACCAGAAGATAATCAATGCAGACAAGTTCATGGATCTGTCACGTAATAAGCTGTCAGGTAATATTCCTTCAGAATTGGGACTTTTAAAGGGTTTAATTGCTCTAAACATATCAAATAATAATTTGAAGGGCTCAATTCCAGAATCTTTAGGAGCCATGGCTCACCTAGAATCTCTGGATCTTTCAACAAACAAGCTGTCAGGAAAGATTCCTTTCCAACTCTTAAATCTAACATTCCTTGCTGTGTTGAATCTTTCCCACAATATGCTTTCTGGGTTAATACCACAAGGGAAGCAATTTTCAACGTTTGAGGCTGCTTCTTTTCTAGGAAATCCCAATCTTCATGGACCTCCCCTTGAAAACAGGACAAAGATTCCTGGTTTGGGTGGCAGAGAGAATCACAATAATACAGTTATTGCAGATGCAGACGCAGATGTAATGGATCCATGGTGGGCAGTGGGAGTGGGATTAAGTTACGGAGTGGGATTTGCCACTGTGATTGCAGTGTTGTGCTTCCACATAAAGTGGAGATACAAATGCTTTGCTTTGATGGATAATTTAATCTATCATCTGTTTGAAGGTTGAATAGCTGAAGCAACATGACAAAAGATGCTCACAGCCTTTGCTTCTAATATCCTCCTGTCATAGATAAGTTCTACAGTTTTTTTTTTAATTGGGAAAAGTTTAGAAATTACATCAGAGTACAGCTAATGAACTGCAACATGGCTGTCAAAACCATAGAAACAGAGCTGTCAAGGGGCAGCAGTAAGACCGTTTACTAAAGTTTGTGTTGTTCATATTTATGGTTTATTTGCATTGTTATAATGTACGCCTAAAGATAAATTGGTTTTTAATCTAGTTTGAAGGGGAGTTGCAAAAGGAAGTTAATATGCAGTATGAAGATCGCACCTTTCATTAAGAGCAGTTATGACTAAAGAATGATTTATATGATAATGTAATAGTGTTTTGTTTTGTACTGTCTTCTACCACCCTGAATACTCTTTATGCATGAGTTCATAACTTACCACATTGATTATTTTACCCTTGAGAAAACTATGCGAATCTTAATAAGGCTGCAGGTCACTCGAATTTACTTAGCAAATTAAATGTAATAATTGTATAGAATTTGGATCTAAAAATATACATAATATTATTTTTAAAATTTTAGTTAAATGTTTTTCACTATCATAATTTATTGTATTATTATTTTTAATTTTTTTAATGTATGTAATTTTTTTATTTTTTTTTAAATTATATGTTTTTTTAATTCTTACAACACAAAATCTAAATGCATAAAAATAGACTTAAACAAATTTATAATAACAATCACTTTCCATATAATCTTATATTACTTAATATGAAGTATATGTATATTTTTTATTTATTTTTAATGTCTATGCAACATCTAAGCTTTACAGTACATATAAAATTTGATCTATTGTTCCTTTTCAACTCCTTTTCTCTTCTCATATTTGTGGAGGAAAATAATGACTTGAACTTTTTCTACCACAATAAAATTTTATAGATCTAATCTAATCATCAAATTATGAATACAATCACTATCTATATTAAAAATAGTTGAGATTGAAAAAGTAGAAATGATAAAATTGCTTAGTTTTTTGGAAGGATGTAACAATTTTGATCTTTTAATTTTATTTTGTTGATATATTGCAACTAGTGATTGGGATCTAAAATTTGAATTGTGTTATGTGGCTTTCTCATTCTTTTATTCTAGTTCGAATTGGGAATAATTTGGACTATCAAATTTGGTTCATCTATGTCTTCTACCATTTACTCTAAAACAGGCTAAACATAAAAGTACAATGGGGCTTACTTATGAGGCAAGAAATTAATAACTTGAAAATTTCTCAAAACAATTCAAGCCCTTAAGCATTTGATGTATAAATTCCACATACACATATCAACCAACACAATGTGTGAGATGCCTAAGGATGTCGAAATGATATTTATAAGTGTTATGTAGTTGATTATTATTTCAATTGATCTTGTTATTTCTAGATTGTTCTCCAATGTTTTTCTAATGACCTAAGGCTATTTATAAGTTCACGTTCACATTCATTCAACTCAAGGTATTTGGCACATGACGTGATAAGTTAATGACTATTCTACACTAAATTGGTTTAGGAGATAAATTTTAAAATTGACTTAGACAAACTAGGTCATGCCATGTAGGCTAGTCCACAATTAGGGTTGCACTATTAGCATAGGCTAGTGGGAGAGCTAACATAATATATTCATCTTTGCTAAGGTAGTAGATAAGGATATTTACCTTGCGGATTTAGCAATGGGGTCCATTATACTCCACAAATAATAAGTCAAGCATTAAGTCATTATCTTTACAATAGTCCTTCAAAGTTGTGTAAAACGAAGGTGTAAAAGTATAGAGTATGCACTTTTATACCTTATAATATTCCCTAACTTTGGTGTACCCATGAATCTACATGACACATGCATGCCAATCCAAAATTGGTAGTAGAAATAGAAAAAAATAGTATATGGGGTTGATATCAAACAACACCTTCATGTAACCTTGTATATGTGCAAAACCATGCCAAAATTTTTGAAAACAAAATCCTTAGCATGTAGCTATTAAAATTAACATTAATACACAAGATATTTAGGCATTAGTCACTATGTTATTGTAGACACCTAAAAATGTCTCGAGTACATCACACAATGATATCACTTACTAGCACTATTTCTCTCATATTTTTCCCTAATTCATCTCCTTAATTAAATAATATCAAATTATTTAATTAAATGTCATTAACCCTCTTTGATTAAATGATTCTTAATTATTTAATTAGAGATCCTAATTCCTCAACTTGCACAATTAAATGATTTTTTAAATTGTTTAATTAGCTAATTATATCTCCAATCCTCCAACTTGAACAAAGAATATTCTCATGAAATGTTACCTTTTCAAATTCAAATTCTTCTCTCCACATGAAATATCTCCAACATACTTCCTAAAATGTAGGGATTTGTTAATCTCTCATAGATTATGAACCCTTAATTAAAATCTTTGATAGACACGCCTTCATGAATTATGGACCATTGATCCATTTCTTGATCCATATTCATCTCTACAATTCAATTTCCTCCATTAATTATCATTTTGAATCATCACTATTTATCCATTCCAAAAATCTATAAATACCTTTCATTTTTCATGAAATGATATTCACATTCATCCAAAGTACCCTTACTCTCTTAAATTGATTACTCATTTGTGATTAATCTGAGAGCATCTTGTGAATCATCCACACCAATTATAAATATTTTTCACCAACTTAACATGGATTAGGAAAATTGTGTAATCCACATCCTGTACCACTCCATTTGTACTTAGTCCACAATGGGATTGTGGGTTTTCATCATTATATAGGTTCATTGGTTTTGAATTATGTTAATTCTTTTAAAATTGAATCTTTCTTAATGTTGTAGGATAAATTTCATTGAGCATGAAATTTAGTTGATCGTGTATCTTGTTTAATTGTTATATTTCATTATAATTGATCAACTTAATTCACCATATGACATTTTGGCCTTACTCTCTTAAATTGATTACTCATTTGTGAGCAATTTGAGAGCATCTTGTGAATCATCCACACCAATTATAAATATTTTGCATCAACTCAACATGGATTCTAAAGAAAATTGAGCAATCCACATCCCATACCACTCCATTTGCACTCAATCCACAATGGGATTGTAGGTGCGCATCATTAGTTAGGTTCATTAATTTTTAGTTATTTTAATGCTTTTGAAACTGAATCTTTCTTAATGTTCTAGGCTAAATTTCATTGGTTATGGAATTTAGTTGATCATGTATCTTGTTTAATTGCTTTATTTCATTATAATTGATCAACTTAATTCACCATATGACATTTATTATAAACATAAATTTAAAAAGTGAAAATTGATGTGGTGTTTACCAATGTCTAGCACAATATAGATATAGAACCACTATGGTCCCAAAAATGTACACATGGGGTGAGGTGTAAATGAGATCATGATACATAACAAAATTATTGAGTTCAAAATAACTTGGCCCATATAATGTATGCAACCATCAACACCTTATGAAAGATAGTGTTGATGAAATCATGATGTATAAGGTAATCATGGATTTGGAACTAGTTTGGTACCTATAAATTATGTAATAATCAGACCATATAAAATATGGTGCAAATAGATTAATGATGCACAAGACAATTGTGGAGAATTTTTTCTCTAATTGTTTATTTCTCTTTGTTTTTCTCTTTTGACCTTGAGGCCTTCACTCTTTCAGCTTGCATTTTCATCTTCCCACTTGTCACTTTGACACATCCTTCTGAAAATTGTAAGAGGTTTTTGGCGAAAAGATGCACAATTGTGCCACGTAGTGGCTACACTACCTTTTCAAGCTTTACCTTCCCTTCAGGAACAAAGTTGTACATGTGGTTGCACAACAAGTGTTTTCCTCCAAACTACTCTCCCATTTTTTGAAGAATTCCCACCCACCTACCATGTCACATGTTTATTATCAAGTAAGTCTCTTCAACATTGAGATAATTCTTTCACTATTTTCGGGTGGCATTTCCTTTTTGTTCCTTCATCGCTCATGGAGTTGGCCTCTTTTTTTATCATCATTATCACCTACAGCAAATTGTATAAGATTTTGGAAAGAATTTACAATCGTATCTTCCTTCTAACAAGAATACCTGATTGAAGTTCTGGAAGAGACCTAGGTTATCAAGCTATCACATCGATTGTCATTATTGAAGCAACTCAACTTTTATTATCATATTAGATTTGTTTTTTTATCATGTTTTGAAGACATCTAGTTATGAAACCTATTAATGTTTTAGCTTTGGGGATGGAGAAGTGTTTGGTGCTTGTTTACTTCCCTTTTCTTATAAAAGAAAAATTTTCCATGAGCAAGGGGATTGATCAATCGATAGATAGATTATCAATAGTAGTAGAATCGGATATAAAAAATTTCTTGTAGAGATTCGATCACTCTTTTGTAATTGATGTCAAGACAATTATTCAGTTCTTTTATTTGACCTTAGCATTTTTATTATTCAACAATATCAAGAACGAAGTTATATCAAATTGTGCTCAGGTGGCTTATCTTACACTTTATTCTCGATCTCATATATATCAAATGCTATGTTTTTTCGTTATTTTTGTACACAAGTCTTGATTGTCAATTTCAAAATTTTAAGCTTTTATGATCTATGAACCTCAACTTTCAAGAGTAGAATCATGTTTTAATACTCTTTCAATTTCCTATTAATTTTTTTGGTGGTTTCATACTATGTTGTTAAGTGGAATAGCTCTATAAGAATTTAAAGTATCTTGTTTGAATTTTGGTTTTCCTTTTTTTGTTTGAACCTTAATGGGTGCTTCTCACGGGAGGATTTGAACGTCTACTATGTGCCTACATTGACCTTAGTTGTTCGTTCTCTTTCCAACAATGAACATTTTGTGGAAATTTTTGTTCACTTTTATCAGAAACTAGAGTTATTAGGGGTCTTTGAAATTTTGTAAAAACTTTGGTGCATTGCCGCATTTAGTTTACTTTCTACATTTTCTTCTCCCTTTTCCCATACCCAAAGAATATTTAGCTTCTTTAAAAATCTTGGAGGTTATTGAGTGAGGCGCAATTAGGTCCCCCACTCACTAAATTTCCCATAAAGTTGTTTGGGAGAAGCGTAAGCTTCTAATATCAACCAAGATCTTTCACAGTGTCTAATACTTAGCCTTAAAGAGACATTTTAAATCAAACTAATAGGAGAGATTGGTTAGCTCATGCCCGAGGTCCAAACAAGGGCATCTTCTAGAGGAAATTTCTTCTATTATCAACTACCCTCTTCAACCCCTAGGAAGAGGTGAGCCTTGGATTCTATATCACCTATCTGAAGCAATAGAGCTAGGAATGCTAGCCCAGAGTCTAGATCCTTATCTACCCCTCCAGATGGTCGAACCTTTCAAATTAGAATACCTGTCTACCCGGTACATAGGGGTTTATTTTTTATGGCCCTTCAAGGAGCTCCTAGAAATTTTGTAATCTGAGATAGTGGCAGTCTGCTATTTCCACCCACTCCTCCATATCAATGGCTCACCATCCTCATCACTACCCTCAAAGTGATCTTGAAGTTCACTGGGAAGGATTTCACAATACCTTTTGAACACCTCTAGGACATAGTAGAGGTTTATAGGGTTCATAACATCACAGAGAAAAATATCACCCTCAAGTTATTAGTTGTGTCTTTTAAAGGGAAGGCTCAAGATTGGTATAGATCCCTAGCTCTCAATTTCATCCGCTTTTGGGATAACCTCAAAGATAAGCTTTTTGATCATTTTTCGGAGAAGGGAGACTGTGTTGGTGATTTTTCCTACTGAGCCCCAAACTTTTCTAAAGGGATGACATCCCTTATGCTTGAGAAATTCCTAGGCTAGAAGGCCAACATAATGAGTAAAGGTTCTAAGGACTTTACTCCTACTCTTTAGGCTTTGTGAGACCAAGGAGGGTGTCCCTTATTGTTTTCATATGATATTCAAACCTCAAGAACACTTCCACACATAGAATTGTCCCTATTGAATGCAATTTAGACATTATTGATCAAATTTTTGGCTGACCTTCAAACAAATGACCTCTAAATTGCTAGGAACATTTGGTATTTATGAGACTTACATCTCAACATGGGTATGATTTGAATTAAGTAGTGTTCCAGTCTTCAATCCATAGATAGGTGTTTGTTAATTTTTATTAAACTATAAGAATTCTAAATAAAAAATTGAGTGCCTCATCAAATTGGGTAGGAATCGAGCATGAAATATTCAGTCATACACAATATTTAACCCTAATATAAGTGAATGGTTTTCAGAATGCATTAGATCATAAAACTTCATAGTACTTAAACTATCACTTTTTATCAAATCCTTAGTACATTCTCACAGACCTATGATTCTTTCCCAATCATTTGATTAACTCATTGAGTTGAAGCAAGAAATAGAATCATGCATTCAAATGAACCATTGAAGATAAACAAAACTACCCTTGATACTTTCATTCATAATCTATCACAACAACACACAAGAGAGCACATACTTTAAATTTTTTCAGATTTGTTTCAATATCATTAATTGCATAAAACCATTTAATAGTATTTTATACATAAACCCTACTCAAGAAAATTTGTGGCAGATTCATCCAAAATTATACATTTTGTGCATTCACTATACCCTACCTAGACCTTACTAGATTCAAAAATATGACCTCTGTAATGAGCCTTGAAATCTCTTTTATAACACAAGAGAAAAAAAAGCATCAAGCTCATTACAGTCACATTTCAACATAATTTCATTTGTATCTCAAAATCCCAAACGGTTAGATGCAATCATGTACCGCATAGGGGAATTAAAACTTGTAACAACTAGTCGGTGTTACCCCACCTTTTTTAAAAAAAATTTAAGGCCCGTCATCCATATCCATGTTGAACCAAGAAGAGACCCATCACACATCATGACCATAAACTAGCAAACCATCACCATAATCAAACCGAACCAACACCAAGGCTACGGTACTTGTGCATTGGGTGATCCCACAATAGTGGTTTACAATTTTTGGCCAAACTGGACACTGAAATTATTATTTTTAACAAAATCTTCACATTCGGGCACCTATAGCGACTAAACCGTGAGGAATTTGAAGATGATTTAAACTAGAGTATCATCACATTTTGTCTAGAGATTATAAAAATATTTTTTTCAAAATTTTTGGAATAAGATTGCACTTCTTTTTCCATCTCCCACGAAAACTAGTTTTTTTCAAAAAACAACATTTTTAAAAAGTGACGCTCACCGTATACAGCATAACGTTTTTTGTATGAAGGATAAAATTATAATTTTTTCGAATTTAGATTTTTAACTATGATATCTAGCACTTTCATTTGGTCTCATATTTTTTTATTGAATATATTTTCCTAAATAGAGTTTCGAAGTCAAACCAATTGCAATTTAGACATAGGCGGACTGTATACAACATAACTTTTTTTGTATGTATTGAAATTCAATTTTTTTTTTTTAATGGATCAAGGACATCAATACCTAGCACAAACATATATTTTTAAAATTATTTTGATAATTTTCTATTTTTCCACATGTGAAAAACAAAGAGCTTGATTTTCGGTGAAAAACCTATGTTTAATAAAACTAAAAAAACACATACATAAAATTTAAAAAAAAAAACATATTAAAATTATATTCATGGAATAGCTAATTTTGAGGACTAACATAATCATTTGAAATAAATTTTAAATGAATTCATTTGATCCCCCAAAAGGTAAATCAAAAGTGATTTTTTATCAGTATTTTGATAGGTGTAAAGTAGACTCATTTATAGGTATGGTTTAAAACTAGCAAGGTTCTATCCAAGGGGGTTTGATCTAAGGTGGTTTGATCAAACCCTCTTCAATTGGAATCCTTAAAGTGGAACTTTTAAAGGCTTAAATCATTATATTTTCTAAAAATATATGATTTCAGCAAAAATTGGTTCCTTTGAGAAATTGTAAACCAGCTTTGTGGGATCACCCGCTTGCTTCATGTCTTTGCCATAGTAGGAGGTGAAACCATCACTCCTTCCTCATCACAAGAACACTTATAAACACCAAAGCTACTAACATCACATGCCACCACATAAATTGGAGAAACTATGAGGACCTCTTCATTCATACCAGCCATCTCAGTCAACGCCACCAAGAATTTGCCATAGTCAGAGTCGATCTCTGTATTGCTATCACTGGAGCTATCAAAAATATCAATGGATAAATTATGTGTGCCTAGAGAAACTTGACCATACTTTACTCTCACCTTCGACCTCCACTCGAACTTACAAACCCTTCCTCTTGGCCACACATCACCCCTTTTGTAATTGCATCCAAGCTTTTCAGTCGAGAGCTACACCTAGTAGCTTGTGGGACAGGCATCTTGCATTCGATCATCAAGTTGAGAGAGCCTTGAAGACTAATCTATTCATGTGATGGCATGTCATCACCAGAATTTCAAACATTAACTCTTTTTGACCTACACACAATTGATGGAGATGTGCTCAATAGGCTCATCTTGCACTGATAAACAAAAACCTCACAAGAGAAATCGTTAACCACAGAAAATTCATACTCCCAATTGTTGTGACAGAAATGATGAGCATTCTTCCATATTTATGAGTTGGCCAATTGATGATGTCAATCAGTAATGGTCTAAAAGAGCCCGAGTAAGTGATTAATTATTCGTTGGTGTGTGTTTCATCACCGTTAATTCCTAGGTACATGGAAATTGACATACCATTCATCATAATTTCCAGGAAGTGGTTCCTCACACGCATGGAGATCAATTTGATATCCTTTGAAGAGCATGCACCATTAATGCTCACTATTTATAGCATCCAAACGACCATCACATGGCCAACTCTGTGCTTTGAATATGAGCCATTGATCAATCGCCAAGATGGAACTTTGGATGACTCAGATCAATTCAAAGATATTTGAAAATCCAATGTTGTCACATGGCCAGTCCACCAACCAATGGGGTCATTCCCAGTCAGAAAACATGTCCATCACCTAGGGCCCCATCTAGCTTTCAAATGCCACCAATAGAATCCACGTATCGCCATCTCACAGACCATGCATGACATTAGGTGACATTATTTAATAACTTGTGCAACACACACTCTATGGCTTAGATTCGATCAAATGGTATGTTGGATTCATTCATTTAGTGCTAGCTAAGACCATGTTGATAGTGGGGATTGGGTCCTACTTGAGCTAGGGGGACATGTGGCACAATCGCACACACTACATGACCCAGCCAAAATAGAAATTTTAAATATTATGCGGCATGCACGCAAGGGCCACGATGAAATCCAACGGATCAGAATTTATGCACGTGCACATACTATTTTTTCATAAAGAGATGGCCATGAGCTGGGCGACAGGAAATGACCCCTCAACAAAAATAAAGACTTAAGACATATGTCTTTAAAAATGAAAAAATTTAGGCCAACCATGAAATATTAAGATTCTATAGAAACCCGATGACTGGTGGGCCTAGGAAAATGGACCGGTAATGACAACAGGCCAAATGACATAGGTTGTTACTAAAATAATCAGCAACCTAGTGAAGGGGTCAACAAAGAAATAGAATGTGAGGGTTTAAGGCCCAATAAATTTGAAAAGTGTGAAGCATGGGAGTTTAGACCTTAAAACCCTAGGTCAAACAACCAATACAAAGGTGAAAGATCATAAAAAATTTCAAGGAACCAACCTAAAAATTTCAAAAATTTGAAGGTCCATTAGTGGCTCTAGCTCAAGGATGCATACCCCTAATGGGTATGGCAAGAATCCAGATCTTAGGTAGAAGTAGACCAACAAAAAAAAAAACCAAGAACTTGTCCGGACAAGACAAGCAGAAACAATAGGAAAGAAACACACCACACCTATATACAAAGATTTACATAACTGTACAAGGTCTCCTTTGTTAGGAGAATTCATCCAATTCCACTATCTTCAAATTGTGAACCTAGTGCATCAAGGGTTTCCAAGCTTTGGAACCAAACCTTTCCTTTGTCAAAGGCCTTATTTTTACATACCGGTACTAGATGAGCACTCATAGTAGAAAATTCCCAACACTCTACATTATTATGATAGATACCAAAAACCCCCCATATCTCAGGACTGCCTTGTTTACCAATCTCAGGCTTGTCAAGTTGAAGTGGAAAAAGGAAACATCCATATTCCACTTGATCACACTCACTTCGTATATTAAATTTAAAACCTTCAAGGACACTATGCATCAAAACAAGACCGCAATCTTTTGAAACATTATATAAGAGAGATTACAAGTTCAAGAACTTCTTCACCCTGACCTACATGAATGTCATTCTTATTGAATGGAAACAAATTCAGAATGATCCCCAAAAGGTGAGGAGCATCAACACAAAACTCCACCACAAATTCATGTTGGCTGACATTATACCCAACATTTTTTAGCTACCCAAAAGGTGAGGAAAATTTCCATTCATCAGTGATGAGCCCTAAAGGTGATGCAAAATCTTTGTGTGCATCAAAGTATATAGTTCTAGCATTAATTTATGTGGATCTTTCTTCATTAGTGCACACATCACTCATGAAGCATTTACCTTTAGATTCAACATTTATACCTTGAAAAGTGACTTCAATGTTCTCACATACTTTATCACCTCTAACTTCAAAGTGCTTCTCCCCTTGGGTATGTGCAGGATCATCATGGAAAAAACAGGCCCTTAAGTGGCAATGAAAATTAAGAAAAATCAAAGCTAGGCAACTTGACGTAAAAAATTGAATAAGTTATCTATATTATTTCAAAAATATGTAAAAATAGAATCTGTGGAAAATTGAATGTAGTTTATAAAATACTAGGTTAATTTTTGTAAGAAAAAAAAATCTATTTGGTGAACAATTGAAATTTCAATGTAGTAGTACTAAAATTTCAGGGAAAAATAAGAAGGTGTTTGTCTGACCACCCTAACCATAATAAAATGATAACATTTTTTTACAATATTTTAGATATAAGTAGAAGACTCATGTCCAGATGTGATGCATATTTTTTTTAATTTTTTTTCAAATAAATAATTAATTATGATTTTTTTATTACAAATTTTAAGAAATATTAAAACTCATATGTCTGACCACCTTAACTTGGTCAAAACTTCATGAATTTTTTTATTTTTATTAATCCTATAGTATGCCAAGCATAGAATGTGATGCATGTTTTGGATTCGAAAAATGTGATACCATTTGAAACCTATAAATGTTTTTCTATCAAGCTATTAATCAGGACTTTAGTCGTAATTCCAATAGAAAATGAATAATAACTATTTATTAGATTCAAAATAAAGTAGAGTTTATATTGGTAGAAAGTTGAGAAGCTCCTTTACAAACCCTTTTCATTTCATCAATTTTAGCTAAAATAATAGTCGCCAGCCACATGGGCGAAGTCTAGAAAAGCAAGGTAAGTTGTTAAACACGTTTTTCGTGTTTACTTCTTAGGATTGGCAGGTCCGAACCAAATTCCAAAGCAAGCTTGAGCCTAATCCCTAGGCATTAAATTTTATGTCATCAAATCCGATATCAGATTCAAATGGATATCTGATTCAAATCAGATATTCGATTTGAATCTGATATCTTATATGTTTTAAGTATGAGTTTTAAAAAAATTATACAATTTTTAATATATGATTTCAAAAATACAATAAAGTTTATAATTTAATATATATAATATACAATATAGTTTATAATGTAATATATAATATAAAATTTATGATAATCTCTTACCGAATTATGTATAATATTTAAATATTATCTCTTTCCCCCTCTCTCTCCACCTCTATTTCTCTCAAGTCTCTCACTCAATCACTCCTCTCTCTCTCTCTATCCCTCAACCCTATCTCTCCCTCTCTCTTTCTCTCCCTCCCACTCTCCTTCTCACTCTCCCTCTCCTTCTCTCACTCTCCCACTCTCCCTCTCTCACTCTCCTGCTCTCTCTCTCTCTCTCTCAACCCTAAACCATCTATCTCTCCCTCTATCCCTCTCCCTTTCTCCATCTCACTCACACTCTCCCTCTCCCTCTCTCTCCCTCTCTCTCCCTCCCTCTCTCTCCCTCCCACTCTCCCTCTATCCATCTCTCCCTCTCTCAATCTCCCACTCTCCCTCTCTCACTCAACCCTAAACCAACTCTCTCTCTCCCTCTATCCCAAATCTATCTCCTTCCCTCTCTCTCTCCACCTCTATCTCTCCCAAGTCTCTCACTCACTCACTCTTCTCTCTATGTCTCTTTGTCTCTCTTTGTCTCTCTATCCCTATATCCCTATCTCCCTCAACCCTATCTCTCCCTCTCTCCCTACTCTCCCTCTCCTTCTCTCACTATCCCACTCTCACTCTCTCACTCTCCCTCTCTCTCTCTCTCTCAACCCTAAACCATCTCTCTCTCCCTCTCCCACTCTTCCTTTCTCCCTCTCATTATCACACTCTCCCTCTCTCCCTCTCTCTCTCTCTCTCACTCCAACTCCCCCTCCCTATCTCTCTCCCTCCAACTCTCCCTCTATCCCTCTCCCTCTCTCCCTCAGCCCTAAACCCACTCTCTCTCTCCCTTTGTCCCTCTATCCCTCCCACTCTCCATCTCTCCCTCTCACTCTCCACCTCTCTCTCTCTCTCCATCTCTATCTCCATATCCATCTCTCCCTCTCTCAACCCTAAACCCCTCCTCTCCATCTCTCTCACACTCTCTACCCCTCCTCTCCTCTCCTCTCCTCTCTCACTACACTTCTCCTCTCTCCTACACTCTCACTCTCTCTCTCCATATCCCTCTCTCTCTCCCCTCTCCTCCCATCCTCCTCTCTCTCTCTCTCTCTCTCTCTCCCCTTCTCCTCTCCATTCCTCCCTCCTCTCCCTCTCCCATACCCTCGCTTCTCCTCCCACCTCCTCAATTCTCATGCCCTCTCTCCTTCTATTCTCTCCATTCCCTCTCTCCCCTCACAATCTTCCTTTCTCTCCCTATCCCTCTCTCTCCTTTTCTCCTCATCCCTCTATCTATCTCTCTCTCTCTCCCTCTAACCCTCTCTCCCTCTCTCCGTATGCCTCCCTCCCTCTCCCACTATCCCTTTCTCCCTCTCCCTCTCACTCTCCCACTCTCCCTCTCACTCTCTCCCACTCTCCCTCTCCCTCTCTACCTCAACTCTAAACCCTCTCTCTCTCCCTCTCTCCCTCTCACTCTCCATCTCTCCCCCCTCTCTCTCCCTGTCCCTCTCTCCATCTCCCTCTCACCCTCTCCCACTCTCCCTCTAACTCTTTTCCCACTCTCTCACTCTCCTCTACCTCTCCCCAACCCCAAACCCTCTCTCCCTCTCTCTCCTCTTTCCATCTCCCTCTCCCTCTCCCTCCTGCCTTCCCTCCCTCTCCCTCTCCCTCTCTCCCTCTCTCCCTCCTACCCTCTCTCTCTCTCTCTCTCTCTCTCTCTCTCTCTCACTCTCCCTTTCTCCCTCTCCCTCTCACTCTCCCAATCTCTCATTCTCTACCATTAACCCTTAGGTCTATGTGGCCACAAATTGAATATCCAATTTGTGAAACTTCGATGTGTAGAGCTAGAATCCTACCGTTGCAAAAAAATTTAAAATGTTTTCTATATCATATATCCGATTGGATCGGATATCAAATTTTTGGGCCATAGAAAAACCATACCTAATGTAAATTTACCCATCCGGGAATGTTGGAACAGTCTGTTTGGTCATACGAGTTGGAGAATGAAAGTTGCACCACTTTGCAAATTTACAGTGCTTGCATTTGGCAACTTTCCCCTCAACTGAAAACTCATCCCCATGGGAAATGCCTTCGAGACAGCAAAAAATGAGAGAGGTTATTGTAGATGGTCCCAACATGATCTCATATCCTCAGACGAAGAGTCTATAAGCATCACGGTTTCCGAGTAATAGTCCTTCAAAGATTGCTGCCTTTTAGCTCTTTGGACACTTAAGGGAAATCGTTGGTCCAATGTAGCTCAGAATGATTTGACGTATTTGGGTGCAAAAGATGACCATACCTAGTATAAACGTACCCATACGGACATGTTGGAATAGTCCATTTGGTCGTGCGAGTTGGAGAATGAAATTTGCACCACTTTGCAACTTTACACTGCTTGCATTTGGCAACTTTTCCCTCAATTGAAAACTCATCACCACGGGAAAATGCCTCCAAGATAGAAAAAATTGAGAGAGGTTATTGTAGATGGTCCCTACACAATCCCATATCCTCAAACTGAGATTCTGTAAGCATCATGGTTTCCGAGTAACAGTCCATCAAAGATTGCTGCCTTTTAGCACTTTGGACTCTTAAGGGAAATCGTCAGTCCAATGTAGCTCAGAGTGATTCAGCATATTTGGGTGCAAAAGAGGACCGTACCTAGCATAAACGTACCCATCCAGATATTTTGGAACAATTTTTTTGGTCGTATGAGTTGGACAATGAAATTTGCACCACTTTGCAACTTCACACTACTTGCATTTGGCAACTTTTCTTTCAATTGAAAACTCATCACCATGGGAAAATGCCTCCAAGATAGCAAAAATCAAGATAGGTTATGGTAGATGGTCCCAACACAATCCCATATCCTTAGACGGAGAGTCTATAAGAATCACAGTTTTTTAGTAACAATCCATCAAAGATTGCTACCTTTTAGTACTTTGGACTCTTAAGGGAAATCGTCGGTCCAATGTAGCTCGGAGTGATTCGGTGTATTTGGGTGCAAAAGAGGACCATATAGTGTAAACGTACTCATCCGAACATGTTGAAACAATTTTTTTGGTCGTACGAGTTGGAGAATGAAATTTTCACCACTTTGCAACTTTACACTGCTTGCATTTGACAACTTTTCCCTCAATTGAAAACTCATCACCATAGGAAAATTCCTCTGAGATAGAAAAAATTGAGAGAGGTTATTGTAGATCGTCCCAAAAAAATCTCATATCCTCAAATGGAGAGTCTGTAAGCATCACAGTTTCTAAGTAACAGTCCGTCAAAGATTTTTGTCTTTTAGCAATCCTGATTAGGCCTGGTAGGGCAATCCTTCGTATAGTGACAAAACTTGTCACATCTAAGGAATTGAACACATGAAAGGTCCCACTTCTTCTTGAATGTAGGAGCACCATCTGACCCTTTATCTCTATTCCTCTTGAAGCATCTTTTATTTCCTCGTTTTCCTTCCTTCTTTGAGGATTGAGCGGAAAGAACATGAATGTCTTCATTTATAGGGCTTTGTCCAATACCTCTCACAGCCAACCTTGACTCCTCTTGAATACAGTCAACCCCAACTAATCAAACTTGGAAAGTTTTGATCTCACACTGATTCCTTGAATGTAAGACTCCCAAGATGAAGGAAGACCATTAAGAGCCAACATGGTCAAATCCTTGTCATCAACAATATGACCAATGGTAGAGAGTTGATCTCTCAATTCAAAAATCTTCATGAAGTAGGTGATGACAAATTCTCCTTCCGCCATTTTAACATGATGAATTTTTTGCTTCAAGGCTAGAGCACGACTTGTGTTGTTGATCTCATACATCCCCTCCAAAATCTTAAAAATTTCTCTCGTTGTCTTCAACTTAGAGATGATATGAACAATATGGAATAAGAGCAGAAATTTGCTTACAACTCAAGCCTAGCTCATGGCTGAATTTGATACAATTGAATATGCTTCTCCTTGAAATCGACCTGCTGCTACAAGATGAAGTGATCTTTCTCAAGTGCAAACTTTTGCTTGGAATGTGAATTATGTTGAATGAACTTGATTGAGGAAATGAACAAACATCACCTTGTATTTATACAAAATAAGGTGACTCTTCAAGGAGGTCATCCTCTCTTGAAAATAATAAATTAAAAAATAATATAAGGGAAGGTCGGCCTCATCCATTTAAATCAAATGAGTATAAATTAAATAGCCATAGAATATCATTTAATTTATTAAAACTTCATGTGATCGCTATGAAAAATGAACTATTTGATAAAAAGCTTTGGTAGACATGTATGAAAAATGTGGTAGCATAGACAAGGTAGTGCACTATTTGAAAAACAACTTCAAAGAAATGTGGTCTCATAGAATTTCATGACAAGAAAATGCAATTGACAACTGCTCATAGTTTTTAGTTATGCAATGTGAAGTAATTGCATAACTCCTTAGGTTGACTTTGTAAAAACTATAGTTTAATTAAAAAAAATCCATCTATGAACATCAAGTTTTTATTTATGCAATGTGAAGTAATGATTTGATTTTGAAAAATTGTGTAATTCAATGTAATCAGCAATATAAATATAAAATACATAATATAACCATTCTTTTTTATGCTATTGTACATTGATATTTAACCATTTCTCAAGATAAAATTTTCAAAGAGTTTAATCATGTACATGAGGAACAAATTAAATTTTGATTGTCAACTTCTATATATCAAATTATCCAATAATAAAGTGTATGTCCATATACAAAAATGGCATCGATGCCAACTCAAACAAAGTTTTACAAAATGTGGCATATGCCATCTCAATATGTATTTAAAATTTACATGCCAAAATGTCTATCTCATCCTAAACTACTAGTGGATCATCAAAATGGAGCCTCTTTGAAGCACTCATTGGCTCTGAAGGTAGTTGCACAAGAAAAATTCAAACCACAATTGAGATTAGTTATACTATATAATGTAAAATCAAATAATTAACATCAAAATCAATATACATTGAATTTTAATTGAACTCTAAAATTGAAATCTTGATTACCTTAAATATATGTCTCTGCAAAGGGTTAAGAGTCCTTGAATATACCAAACCAACTTTTGAAATTCCAATCTATATATATGAACAAAAACATAAAATTGATCCAAGTTAGCATACGATTATTGGTAATAGGAACATATTTACCAAACACAAAATAAAATAAACACATACCTCTTTAGGTTGATCTTTTTCTTTATCTCCTTCAGGTGTTTCGAGACCTCCTCCTTGAGGTGTTCAAATAGCTACTCCTTTAGGCAGTATGTCACTTGTCAACATCTCTCTATAGCTCATAATTGTTTGTACATAAAAATGACAAGTACATATGAAACTACCAATCTATATCGATGTATCTATAATCAATATAAGATCTTAAATATCTTAATTCAATCCGATTTGAGTTCAATTACCTTCCCCTTATCTAACTTTGCACCTCCATATTCTAGATGAGGTTGCACCTCACTCACACTAGGTATTTCCTACGAGAGGGAAATAAGATAAACATATAAGTTATTATATAATTTCATTAATGACAATTCAAATGACAAGAAAGTATATAATAAAATATGTAAACGAGTGAGTACAAAAATATATACTGTGTGTGTGTCCAAGCCAAATGAAATGGCCCTAAGGGTGCTATACCCGTGTGAGCTCCTCCTCAGACATCAACTGTTAAATACACCATGTAAATAAATATTAGTACTTGATACTATCTCTTATTAATATTCATTTAAAAACAAATGCAAATTATGAATTTACAACTTAAATCTTACCTATGTCACTATTCCAACATCCTCGTCTCTAGCAGGAGAGGACTCTGTAGGGTGCACTCCACTCCCCTACGACTAATCTATAATGTCCACATCATGGAGGTCATATCATAAGTGTCCAAGGGATGCTCAACGAGTTGTACAAGAGGATCCAAGCATATATGGCGGCACATAGTGCAAGTATGTGGACCTGGGGAGGATGATGCAGCAACACTCGAGCCTTCGCCAACATCACCAGAATGTGGTTGAGATACTATAGAAGCATGTGAAACCAAATGACCAATCAAAGAGTGAATAGCCTGAATAGTTTATGTGGTTGCATCCTTGATAATCTCTGGATGATATATTGGAGGTGGTGGATGAAGGAGAGGAAAGGGGAGGAAGGGGAGGAAGGGGAACATTTGGGCATGGGACTACTCTAGCTGCCCCTTGTCTATCCTGGGGCATACCTCCATCGACACCCTGGAAGGGTTTAATGTCAAATTAATTGACATGATTCCCTAACAAAAACTCAACATATAATTTTTTAATAAAGTAAAATGGTATATCAGAATTGTTGTTCGGTGGTTTATCAAAAACCATGCACCAACAATCCCAAAAGTTATCTACAATGTCCCTATTCATGCACCATTTTATAGAAAGTTTTGTTTTATTAACATTCACTAGCAAACCGGTGCGAGGGTTAATGAATAAAGAGGCTATTTGGGCTTTGGTTATTTAGAGATCTTTCACATCATTGTAATACAATCCACATGTGCATAATATTCCCTCATGTCTTCTCACCACGAATGAAAGGTATTATGTTGGGTGGAGAAGGTTTCTATATTATTAATTATTCCCTTCAATGTGTTTGTCATATCTCTCAATCGAGGGATTGCCTTATAAACTTCACAAATGCCCCTCAATTGCCACAATTTTTCACCAATTAAGTCTTCAATTGGTTGTTGCGGAGGTGGTGGAGCATTTGGCATTTGTACATTTTCATTCTCAACCATAATACCTAATTAAAGTTAAAAACCAATTAATCTAATTAAACTTTCACAATATAAATGAAATTATTGTAAAAAAACCCTAGTTTTTAATAAAAATCCAAAAAAAACCCTACTTTTTCACAAAAATCAATAACAAACTCTAGATTAATTTTTAATAAAAATTAATTGTAAACTCTAGTTTTTAATAAAAATTAAAAAAAACCCCTATTTTTTAAAAGAAAATCATAAAAATTACTTAAAATTATAAGAATCTAATTAAAAAATTGATTAAAACATTAAAAAAATCAATAACATACCTTTCAAGTCGGATTTTTCTTCAAATTGGCTATCAGATTTCTTCTTCTCATTGTGCACCCACGTCCAAATTGTGAAATGACTTATAACATTCGAGCTTTTTTATTTATACAAGCTTTTCAAATCGGATATCCGATTTTAAAAAGTAGGTTTGGGCATTGCTTTGGAGCAATGTACTAACACTTGAACTTAAAAAAATTCAACTCAGCATTTTCACATTTTTGAGTTGATCCAGAACGTTATTTTTTTCCCATTGCCACTTTTTGGCCCCTCATGATCCTGCACATACCCCCTTGTAATTGGAGTACTCATAGGTCATTTTCATAAAATGAATTATACTTATGGGATGGACATTCAGAGACCCCAGTTTCCTCTTGGTCTTCAAACTCATTGTTCACAGTAGTTCCAAATGTGAAAGCTTCATAAGAGTTCACATTAATAAACATGCTAGTGCACTTCTCAAATCCACTCCCTAACCATATATCCAAAGTAGTTTTAGAATCCTCAAAAAGTGGATTGTTCTTGCACCAACCATGGAGCTCATTTTTAACAACTGGCATAGATGAATGTTCATCAAAAAGAGGATTTTCTATTACATTCATTTATGTCTGAGAAAATTTTGCCCCTTTTATATGGGAGTGTATCCTTTGTAGCTTATCATCACCCACAAAATTCTTACAAGCTTTTGAAAGAGGGTCCCCATCCATTTGGTAAGGATATTCATAGTTAGTAAAAGAGAAACATGACTCTGTATCATCATACCCACCAGAACATGAGATCTCATCAATAGTGAGGTTGCATTTAGATCCCCCAGACTAGATATCATAATATCTATGGTTGATATCTTGATCATCAACAAAAGACTAATCACTATCAACATTAAAATCATAGCTATTTACTAGATCCTTTGATGGTGTGACCATTCAGACCTCATCTAGCTCTTCATCCTTTATTACCTCCCAAGAACTTGATGCAGAAACATCACACCCTTCATCACAATAGGGGTCATCATCCCCATAACTATGATGATGATCTATCCATATAACATTAGTAAATTAGTTGCAATTATCATGTCCTAACTTATTTTCTTCACCAGTTTGTACTACTTGTTACTTCTCCCTAGCAAGATTATGCCCACTATCTCTTAGAAGCATATGATGTTGTGCATGGTTTCTCCTAATTCCTTTTGCCAATTGTATCCAGTCAACTATTTGGCCCAAAATTTTAGGCTTCAATTCCTTTGGCAACATACTTGTTCCCAAGCGGTATATTTCACAAAACAAGTCAATACACATTGACTTTTTAGGCCTCACACTCTTAGGTATTTTCAGCAACACATCCATAAATCTATAGAATAGTTCATGGGGAAACTCACCTTGACCTCTCCTTATATCACATAATCTTCTAGTATGAGAAACATGATCAACCCTTCTTAAAACTTGAGGGCCCCTCTCCTGGAGCTCATTGTGATCAACATAAAGTGGTGATGTACCAACTGGGACAATAGGAGCTATATCTTCTTGGAATGATTCTTCAAAGTTTGATTCATCAACTGTAGTTGCAAAAGATGCACCAAAATGACTAGCATTAGTAGGTAGACATCCCTTCATTATTGAATACTGGAGGTTGTTTTCAATGTCCATAGAACTCTGATATGCCTAGCACTATGTTGTAGGCTCTTTATCTCTCAATAGATAGCCCATATTTTTGTCAAAAAAACCTAGATATACAACCAAACACTCTGCACCATTTGGTCTTATGCTTTTTGGAATGTCCCTTATTTCCTTTGTAAATTGAAGATTGAAAATAGGGACCAATTCATCTTTGTTTCTATAGATTTCCATAGAACGTTTCCTTACCATACTTGGATTTATCCTTTCACCAAAATATTCTACAAATTCTACCTTAAATTGATTCCATGAAACTATAGAACATGCTGATAAATATGAGAACCAATCTCTAGCATCATCCTTCAAAGATTGAATAAAAAGTATCATGACAACATCTTCATGATTTACCTCATAATCTCCCATCAAATCCATGAATGTGAGCAAATTCTTAGAAGCTAATTCAGAATTCTACCTTGTGAACTTGGGTAAATATTTCTTAACATTTTTAGGAATCAAGTTCATAAAACCCTTAATACCACTAAAATCTAATGGCATATACCTTTCAATAAAAAAATCCTTTTGAGGGCATGATAAAAACCATTTTCCCTGCATACTTCTACTTGATATTTCACATGGAGAAACACTCGAGAGTAAAATTCAAATACTTTTCATACTATTACTAATATTACAAATTACACCCTTAGAAGTATGAAAAGACTAATATCATTCCCTTTCTTGATGCAATTTCATCCCATAAGGAACCATTTATCATCTCAAGTCTTAAAGATTTCACAAATTATTCTCAAATAGAATAATATTTTCTTTAGATTTATAAGAATACTTGGAAATTTACAGTAGTTGTCAATCTTTCATCCCAGCAACAAGTTTCACATCTCTAGGAGTTTTCTTTTCTTCTTCAATAGGTTTTGTAGATAGATTCGCCACCTCCTTTATAGAGGATTGAACTTCAAAGAAACACGAAGCCCTTTCATAAGTAAATTTCGTTCTGGGCTGTCTCCACTAGTGGAGTCATTCATAATTTTTCAAAGTCTTACTTTGACCAAAATCTTTCTAGGTTCTCAAACCTTCAATTTCTAAACAAAATATTCAAATCCACCAAATGTTTAACTTTGTGCTACTACCATCTACACCTAGGATTCTTTATTTTATAAATTTCTCAAAGTTCTCCCCAGTGGAGTCACCATTTTTGTTGGTGTTTTTTCCTACTGAACCCCAAAATTTTCTAAAGGGATGTCATGGCTTATGTTCGATACATTCCTAGGCTAGAAGGCCAACATAATGATTAAAGGTTCTAAGGCCTTTACTCCTACTCTTTAGGCTCTGTGAGACCAAGGAGGGTGTCCCTTATTGTGTTCATATGATATTCAAAACCTCAAGAACACTTGCACACGCAGATTTGTCCCTACTAAATACAATTTAGACATTATTCCTCAAAGGTTTGGTTGAATTTCAAATAAATGACAGGTCTAAATTGCTAGGAACATTTGGTATTTATGACACTTACATCTCAACATGGTTACGATTTGAATTAACTAGTGTTTCAACCTTGAATCCATAGATGGGTATGTGCTGATTTTTATTAAACTATAAGAATTCTAAATGAAAAATCCAATGCCTCATCAAATTGGGTAGGAGTCAAGCATGAAATATTCAGTCATACACAATATTTAACCTTGATATAAGTGAATTATTTTCACAATGCATTAGATCATAAAACTTCACAGTACTTAAAGTATCACTTCTTATCAAATCCTTAGTACATTATCACAGACCTATGATTATTTCCCAAGCATTTGATTAACTCATTGAGTTGAAGCAAGAAATAGAATCATACATTCAAATGAACCATTGAAGATAAATGAACTACACTTGATACTGTCATTCATAGTTTTTCACAACAACACACAGGAGAGCACATACTTTAAATTTTTTTAGATTTTTTTCAATATCACTAATTTCATAAAACCGTTTAAGAGTATTTTATACATAAAACTTACTCAGGACAATTTGTGGTAGACTCATCTAGAATTCTACATTTTGTGCATTCACTATACCCTACCTAGACCTTACTGGATTCAAAAATATGACCTCTATAATGAGCCTTGAAATATAATTAATAACACAAGAGAGAAACAATCATTGGTCTCATTATAGTCACATTTCAACATAATTTCATTTCAAAACAAAATTTCATTCACATCTCAAAATCTCGGACGGTTAGATGCAATCATGTACTGTGCAGGGGAATAAAAACTTGTAACAACCAGATGGTGTTACCCTACCTTTTTCAAAATTTCATTAAGGCCCATCATCCATATCCACACTAAACAAAAAAGAGACCCATCACACATCATGACCAAAAACTAGCAAACCATCACCATCATCAAACCGAACCAGCACCACAGCTGCGGTACTTGCACCTGCTTCGTGTCTTTTCCATAGTAGGAGGAAAAACCATCGCTCCTTCCTCATCAAAACTACACTTCTCAGCACTAGAACTGGTAACATCACATGGTTCCACTATGAAAATTGGAGAAACCACGAGGACCTCTTCATTCACACCAGCCATCTTAGTCAGCGCCACTAAGAATTTTCCATAGTCAGAGTTGGTTTTTTTATTGCTATCACCAAAGCTATCAGAAATATCAATGGGAAATTTTTTCCTACCAAGAGAACCTTGACCATACCTTACTCTATCCTTCAACCTCTGCTCAAACTTCACAAACCCTTCCTCCTGGCCACACACTGCCCCTTTTGTAATTGCAGCTAGGATTTTCAGCTAAGAGTTGCACCTAGTAACTCTTGGGATGGGCTTCTTGCATTCCATCTTCAAGATGAGAGAGCCTTGAAGACTAATTTTTTCATGTGATGGCATGTCATCACTAGACTTTCAAACATTAACTCTAGTTGACCTACACACAGTTGATGGAGATGTGCTCGACAGGCTCATCTTGCACTGATAAATGGAAACCTCACAAGAGAAATCATTAACAAAAGAAAAGTTAGACTCCCAATTGCTATGATGAAAATGATGATCCTTCATCCATATTTATGAGCCAATTGATAATGTCAATCATCAATTCTCCAAAGAGCACGGGCAAGCGAGTGATTATTTGTTGGTGTCTGTTTCATCACCGTTAATTCCTAGGTACATGGAAATTAGCATACCATTCATCATAATTTCTAGGAAGTGGTTCCTCACATGCATGGAGATCAAGTTGATATCCTCTAAAGAGCCTACGCCATTAATGCTCACTATTTACAACATCCAAATGGCCATCACATGGAAAATTCTGTGCTTTGAATATGAGTGAACGATCAATCACCAAGATGACACTTTGGATGACTTAGATCAAGTCAAATATATTTGAAAATTCCATTTTTTTGCATGGCCAGTCCACCGACCAATGGTGTCATTCCCAATCAGATAATGCATCCATCACCCATGGGCCCCATCCAACTTTCAAACGTTGCCAGTGGAATCCACATGTCACCATCGTGTATACCACATACAACATTAGGTGACAATATTTAATAACTTGTGTGGCATATGCGCAATGACTTAGATTCGATTAGACGGTACATCGAAGTTGTTGATTTATTGGGTAAGTGCACCAATCTATGACACAATTTAGGTGCCAAATTGAAAAAATGTTTTTAAAAAACCCGAAATAAACCATTTGGCACAATAGACATAAAAGCCAAAAATCAGGTTTCAAATCCTCATTTTATCTTCAAATCGTAGCTTGAGGAAGAGGATTCCAGGTCTGCAACTCGCACTCGCCAAATCTCTTCCATTGTTTGCATCCTTAGCTTGCCATTTTCAATGAGGATGTCGCCAACACATCAAAGAGGTCGAAGATTGCAAAGAGGTATGTATTTTTATTATATTTATTTTGAATTTTATTTAGAATGAAAATCTAAATAGGTTTTTATAATAAAACTTTGTTCTAATTCTTAGGGAATGAATCTCCACCTCAAAACATTGAGAATTCACAATCACCCCCTCATGAAGAGCCTCCTATACAAGAACAACCTAAAACCCTTCCATCAATTGATAGGTATCCTTAAGGAACACAAGAAAATATTCAAAATCAAATTGAAAACAATAAAAAAGACATTCAACAATTAATTGCAAGATTAACTGAGCATGTTGAAACCCACCCTTGTAGGAGAGGGATTGTTGAATCATTGAAGTCAATTGTAACTCATGTAGGAGAAATGAGTGAGAAAATGAATTTTGGTCAAATAAGAGGCATGATATGAGGCAATTTTATGCTAGTGGTTTGTCATATGCAGATGTTAAAAAACTAAAAATTAGCAAATTTGACTTGTGTGCCCTATTTATCAACCCAAAAACTAATGAACCTTTGTCTCATGCATGCAGGAGGTTCCCCATCCATTGGTGCCACCATGAGTTAATTAAAAAAAAAATTTGGGAGAGGTGGTGGATGGTATTTGATCAACCTCCATGCAATAACCATGAGGTGCCGCAATACTTTTTGAGGAAACTCTATTGCGAGTTTTGCGAGTTTTTCCTCAATAAAATTTCAAACTATTTTGACATCTTAGACTTTCAAGGTAGAGGTGGGAGCTCCAAACATGATAGACCTACTACATGACATAATCCACAGTTGGCACGGAGAGCCTTGGGCAGACCCATGGTGGAGCATGTCATTTTTCCTTCCATTTTTAAGGACAGTGTAGAGGTGGACATGGTGAAATTGATTGGCTCACTCACCCAAACCATTTAACTGTGTGTGAGTCCTCTAGTAGAGCCTAATGTGGAGGAGACGTGTAGGCCCCGAGCTCCACCCCACCATTGTGGTGCTTGTGGTATTGTTTTCATGTATGATTATGATAGTTCTTGTGATGCAGCTACACAACCTACATCAGTTGTAGAGGCGATGACTTTCACATATGATATTTTGAATGATACATTCAGCATTGACACTCAGGTAAAATTTAGCAAGTTATTTTAATGTTGTTTATTAAATTGTATTTTGAAATTTAAGAATAACTAAATTAGTAGAATTTTGATATGATGAAATTTTAGGGTCGCATTGCTCATGAGGCATGATCTATTCCTATAGACCCTTATACATTCTCAATGATGAGTCCATAGGCATGCAAGTAGTATTAAAGATATTATTATTGCATTTGAATAGTTGAATGTTATATTTGAATGTTTGTCTCATCACATGCTTCGGATTTCAAATATTTTCTTGGTGCACCTTCTTCCTCCACACCTCGTGATTCGTATCCTCAAACAATGTACACTCAAGTAGCCTTTATTCATTAATGGTGTTGTAAATCTATGTTAGCTAGTTTTTCGTAATTTTGCATATATACAAATCTAAAAATTTGATGAGAAACACAAACATTACATTGAAGTATTCCTTGATCATGTCACATTATGTTCTCCTAATTCACTTTTTGTTCCTTTATTCCTTCCTAATCCCTTACCATTAACATTTAATAGTTCACCCTATTTTCCATGATCCCCTCCTAGCCCATCCCACTAATATCTTCTAGTCCATGCTATGTTTCATTATGTCCTTCTACTCCCATCTTATTGTACCCATTATTATTTCACCCTAGATGTTCCATGATCCCCTATGTTCCACCCTATGTTCCTTTATATCATCCTATGTTATACCATATTTATCCATGTTTCATCCTAGATAACTCTTCTCTATTATTGCTACACATAGGTCAAGTTCACACTTCGTGTACTATAATAAAACCCTAGACACCTCCTAATTCACCCTATGTTGCATTATTCCCTAATAATCTCATCCTATTAACATCTAATTGTCCACCCTATATTGTGTTATCCTATCCTAGCCTATCCCATCAATCTATACTAGTCCATCCTATGTTCCATTAATCCCTTTGGTGCAAGGGCACCACTCTTTTCCATGTTTCTTCATTAAGTGTATGATAGGAAAGGTGTGTTAGGATATTTTAGTTTATTCCTTGAGTCTTAATAAGCTCCAATGTGACCATTCTATTGTAATTGATCAACTTTGAGGGGCTTTTGTATTCATCTTGTAAGGTTTGGAAATCATGTGGAAGGAATTATCAAAGTTGACAAGGGGTGTCAAGTAGATAGGATGATTTTTTCTTGAGTAAGTCATGATTTCTTAGCTGAATAAGGTCTCATTAGACTATTTTTAATAGTTTAGGTGTTTAAGAGGGTCTAGGAAAATATAAAGAGTCAAAACTTGAAAGTGCCAAATTTGTGAGTTGCATAAATGCAACAAATTTATAATGTAATGGTCATTAGAGGTTTAAAAATTAGTTGTAAGGTAGTTGGGAATTTTTATGATGAGTACAATCCTTTAAAAAGGTATGAAAACTCATTTTTTAATGTTGGCTTGAAGTTTGAAGCATTAGCAATAAGAATATCTATGTTTTTCATCAAATTTCTAAGTTCTCTTGTCATTTGCGGGCTTGTACGAGCCTGTATAGATTTATTGTGCCATGTAAATCATTTTAATTTTTGATGGCAGGTGTTAACAATATTTTGGAACAAGTTTGAGGGAGATGCATTGTGATTTGTGGTAAATATCCTTGTTTTCCTGTGACAGGCTGAGGACACACTGTTTGAGGGTTTTGTAACCAAAATAATGATTTAAGGTCCCTTACACCAACTTTACCTATTGTAAATAGTGTAATGGGCCCTAGGGAGTCTTATTATGTTGTAGGTTGCATGATTAGAGTTGTGGAGAAGGAACGAAGGAGATAAACTTGTTGTCCTGATGAGTTTTGTGAAGAAAAACACATGAAGATGGAGCTTTGGGTCTAAGTTTTGTGGAAATCAATGAGAGTGTGGATTTTTTTTCTAAATTTTGAGCATATTTGAATCAGAATATACATGTTTGAGTTAGTGGCATGGTCTGGGAGATTGTGCAAGTGGTACTTTGAATATTCCCTCTTAACTTGGCATGCAATTGAGGGTTTTGGAGTTTGCTATGTTGGAGGTGTCAACCCTGGGTGTTGATTATGGTTTTAGAGGTTTGAGGGCATATTAAATTCTTCCCCAAGGTTTCAAGGGTCTGTGTTAAGTTTAAAGGTATGTTTCTTTGTAAATATGGCCTAACTCATGGCCCAAGACAATTTTGAGGGTCTAATTTCAAGGGATTGGTCCAAAAGACTTGTATTTGGTTAAGAGATATGTTGTATAACTCTGAAATGGGTATCTGAATCCACCTTCTGATTGTCAATGTTTTTGGAAATCATGAGATTTAAAGTCCAAAAACTGATTTTGCACCACTACCAAGTTACATGGGTGAAAGTGAGAAGTTAGACTCTTGATTGTTGTCAAGCTTTGAGGATTGTTTGGATTAATCTGATAGGCCATTTTAATCTTGTTAGATTCCTCTTGAATTCAAGCTGTCACTTTGAATGAGTTTGAGCCCCTCTCTGAATCACCCTTCTATTCCCATCCCATTACCCTCTCTTATTTAACCTTATGTTCCATTATCCCCTCTTGGTCTTTATATCAACATGATACTTGAGATATTGTTTCATTTGCAGTTGTTGACAAGAGACAGCCCTGGTGATGTTGGTGGCATGATGGACCATGGATTTTCTGCAACAATAGCTAGTTCTGATCAATTGAGAGAGGCATGGAATAGATTAGTCGATTTGACATTATATTTTCTCTTTTATGGTCTATTATAGAAAAATTTCATGATACTTTTATGTAGTTTAATTTCTATCTTCATGGTTGCTACAGGTGGTTGTCACTCTAGATCATGGACATGGTGATGCTGTAAATGTGCATGATGACTATATGTACATGGTAAGTGATTATATATTATATTATATGCCATTCCACAATTCAATTTCTATGTTTTAACATCTTTACTTTTTATTGTATTAGTTGAAGGTCCAAAGTGAAGAGAGGAGGACTAGTGAGCATGTTCAAAAGACAAGAGAAGCAACAGTCACTCCATCTAGCCAAATTTTGAAGGCAAAACGAGATCTATTTCCTTCCCCTAGAGGGAAATGACTATGTATTAGTGTTGTTTGTTGTATGCCTATGTGGCATTTTGGAACATATGTTTTGTATTATCGATATATACATGAAATTTTATGCCCATATGGCTCCTTTGTACTAAGCTTGTATGGTTTTTTGGATATATTGTATAGACTTTTATCAATATATATCGTTGTATAGCCTTTCAGCTTTTTGATTAAAGAAAATCTTATTTTTCTACTACCATTCTTGAATGATGTTATCATGTGTATTGTGTAAGTTGTATGCTTGAATTTTGTAGGCATGGATTTTGTTTACATCTAATGCTTAATTAATTATTATCAAATGCTCAATAAGCCCCATCTAAAGTGTATTGTGTAAATAAGCTCCATTCATGGTGAATTGTATCCTTTGGAACGCTTCAATAACTTGTGCCTCACTTATTCACATGTATGCTTCACTTATTCACATGTATACTTCACCTATATTATGTGTATTCACGTGTATGCTTCATGCTTCCAATGCATAGTAGAAAAAAACTTTTTGGGAAAATTTTGACAAACCAAAGTATAATAGTTTGTGAAAAAACCAGGAAAAATTGTAGAACAAGAGATAAAAAAAAAAAATTTAAAAATTGAAAGGTATTTCCATAGCATATAGAGATATAGAGAGCAAATAAAATAAATATTTTAACTAATGAATTGTAAAAAATAGATTTTTGTAGTTTATATTCATATCGTTGATTACATTGCATTGCACATCTTTCAAAGTCAAAGCATTACTTCACTTTGCATAACTAATAAGTAGATGTTGATATATGACAAAATTTCAATTACAATATAGTTTGTACAAATTCAACCTAAGAAGTTATGCAATTTCTTCACATTGCATAACTAGGAGCAGCTGCCAATTGCATTTTCTTATCATGGCATTCTATGAGACAAAATTTCTTTGAGGTATTTTTTCAAATAGTTCCCAACCTTGTCTATGTTACCACATTTTTCATACATGTCTACCAAAGAATCTTGTCAAATAGTTCAGTGCCTTGTTGCTATGGCTAAAACCCTAAAACAAGTGATTTCGAACAAGCTATGGATGCTTCAAAAAAATATATCAAAAGCATAATAGTAAACAATAGCATAGACAAGGCAATGAACTGTTTGAAAAATTGCATCAAATAAATGTGGTGATGGAATGCCATGACAGGCCATAGACAAGGCAATGAAATAGTTCAAAAGATGACTCAAATAAATGTGGTCTCATGGTGATGGAATGCCACGACAATCAAATTTCTTTTGATTGTCATGGCATTCCATCACCACAAGACCTCATTTTTTTGAGGCATTTTTTCAAAGAGTTCACTGCCTTTTCTATGCTACCACATTTTTCATACATGTCTATCAAAGCATTATATCAAACAATTAATTGCCTTGCTGCTATGGATAAAACCCTAAAACATTGATCCAGTAGGGGAGGTCCTACAATCTCACTAAACACAATTCCAATCATTAATCACAATCCTCAAGTCACAAATCCTCATAGCTATGGATTGTCATGAAATTCCATCACGATGAGACCATGTTTCTTTGAGGCATTTTTTCAATCAATTCACTGCCTTTTCTATGCTACCACATTTTTCGTACATGTTTACCAAAGCATTTTATCAAATAGTTCATTGCCTTGTTGTTATGGCTAAAAGTCTAAAATGGGTGGGTTTATTGAAAATCCTATTCCCACAACTCATAACACCTTTCCAATGCATCAAAAATTCTTAAAATAACCTGCGCATGCTTAAAATTCCCTCACAAATTGCTACCCCGAAGGATTTCAACCATTTCCACTCTTAAACCATTGAATTTCACCAAAACTCGTCAAATTGCCAACTAGGGAATCACACCAAACCACTCAACTTGCTTCCCCTACTCCAAAAACCATGAAAATGTGTTCCCTACCCCTAATTATCCCATTCCACTAAGTTACAGTAGGATACAATGGGTGGAATGGCTATACAGTCATTTTTACACACTCAATTATTTGCATTTGACAACTTTTTCCCCAAGCGAGAAATCACCACCACAGAAAAAGGCCTCTGAGATAGAAAAAACTGAGAGAGGTTATTGTAGAGGGGTCCATCTTGATCCAATAGGATTATACGTGAATTATCTAAGCATCACGGTGTCTGAATGCGAGCATGTTGAAGTTCACAACCATTTTGCACTTTGGACCCTTAAGGCATCTATTTGCTTGAATGTAGCTCGGAGTGATTTCACATGTTTGGGTGAAAAAGAAGACCATTCCTAGAATAAAATTACCCACCCAAATGTGTTGGAACAATCCATTTGGTCACATGAGTTGCAGAACAAAAGCTGCACCACTTTGCAACTTTCAACTACTTGCATTTGACAACTTTTTCCCCAAGTGAAAATTCACCACCACAGGAAAATTCCTTCGAGATAGAAGAAAAAAATGACAGAGGTTATTGTAGATGGGCCCAACATGATATTGTAGAATCATATGATAAGTTTCTAATCATCATGGTTTCTGAATACAAGCGTGTTGAAGTTTGCAACCATTTTGCACTTTGGACCCTTAAGGGATTGATCTGGTTGAACATAGCTTGGAGCGATTTCGCATGTTTGGGTGCGAAATAGGACCATTCCTAGCATAAATGTACCCAAACATACATGTTGAAACAATCTATTTGATCACACGAGTTGTAGAACGAAAGTTGAACCACTTTGCAACTTTCAACCACTTGCATTTGACAACTTTTTCCCTAGGTGAAAATTCACCACCACAAGAAAATGGCTCCAAGATAGAAAAAACTGAGAGAGGTTATTGTAGAAGGGCCCAACATGATCTTGTAGGATCAAACTATAAGTTTCTAAGAATTACATTATCTGATTAATAGCATGCTAAAGTTTGCAGCCATTTTGCACTTTGGACCCTTAAGGGATCGATTTGGTTGAACATTTATCGAAGCGATTCCACATGTTTGGGTGCAAAACAAGACCATTCCTAGTATAAACATACCTATTCAGATGCATTGGAACAGTTCATTTGTCACACGAGATGTAGAACAAAATTTGTACCACTTTGCAACTTTCAACTACTTGCATTTGACAATTTTTTCCCCAAGTGAAAATTCGCCACCATAGGAAAATGCCTCTAAGATAGAAAAGAGAGGTTATTTTAGAGGGGCCCAAATTTATCTTGTAGGATCTGATGAGAAGTTTCAAAGCGCATGATATCTGAATAATAACATGTTGAAGTTTGCAGCCTTTTTGCACTTTGGACCCTTGAGAGATCGATCCAGTTGAATGTAGCTCGGAGTGATTTCGCATGTTTGGGTGCAAAAGAGAACCATGCCTAGTGTAAAAATACATATTTGGAAATGTTGGAATAATTTGTTTGGTCACATGAGCTGCAAAATGGAAGTTGCACCACTTTGCAACTTTCAACTACTTGCATTTGACAACTTTTTCCCCAAGTGAAAATTCGCCACCACAGGAAAATTCCTTTGAGATAGAAAAAACTGAGAGATATTATTTTAGAGGGGCCCAATGCAATCTTTTAGAATCGAACAAGAAGTTTCTAAGTGTCACCGTGTCCAAATACGAGCATGTTGAAGTTCCCATCCATTTTGCACTTTAGACCCTTAAGGGATTGATCTGGTTGAACATGGCTCAAAGCAATTTCGCGTGTTTGGGTGCAAAAGAGGACCATGCCTAGCATAAAAATATCCACCTGGAAGCGTTGGAACAATCTATTTGGTCACACGAGCTATAGAACAAAAGTTGCACCACTTTGCACCTTTCAACTACTTGCATTTGACAACTTTTTCCCCAAGTGAAAATTCGCCACCAAAGGAAAAGCCTCTGAGATAGCAAAAACTGAGAGAGTTAATTATAGAGGGTCCCAACATGATCTTGTAGGTTCAGACAAAGATTTCATAATCACCATGATTTACGAGTAATAGTCTGTCAAAGATTGTTGCCCTTTATCACTTTGGACCCTTAAGGGATCTAGTCGGTTGAACATATCTCAAAGTGATTGTGCTCTCTTTTCGATGGAATCAGGTGGGCAGCAGACTTAAATCTGATTTAGTTTTGGTTTGGTTGGATTTCAAGTGAATTTGTGCATTTTAGATGCCAATTACTGAGGGTTGGTTTGTATACCCTATTTTAAGGTTTCTGAGTGCATTAAAATGTCATATTAAGCCTTCCACCCATTGTATGCTTTTGTAACTCAATGGAAAGGATTAGTTAGGGTTATAAAACATGTGTGTGAAGTTTTGTGTGCAAGGGAGGCGAATAGAGGGTTTTTAGGTGATGTCGTAGATGTCAATTGATGCATTTTTTAGTGGAAAATGGTGGTTTAGTGCTAGGGTTTGAAAAAATATTTGGGGGCAGTGATATCTCTTGAAATTTTAAGCTTTTGAAGACATTTTTGAAGGTTTTTCAGGTTTTTCTTGGTTGTGGGAAGGTTTGGAGTATGGTTTTTCAATAAACCCGTGGGTACACCACATCCTTAATATTTGATTATCTGATGGTGAATAGGTTGGTCAATAGGTTGTTGTGGGTATTTTGAGCATGCTTTTCCTTGAATAAGTTAAATTAAGACCATTAGGTATGTTTTAGGTTGAGATTTGGGTCTAGTGATCAAAAATGTGAAAATTTGAATCTTGTGTGACTAGAAGTTGTCTTTGTAACCTTTGAAGGCAGATTTGTGTATTTGTATATGAGTGTGCAAGAATGGAGTTATTTTGATGTAATAACTCTATTTCCAAGCCATTTCTGTGGGTTTAGAGGTCATTAGTTGTATTCATTAGGTTGGAGGAGTCTAAATTTGCAAATTTGTAAGTTTCTTAAAGCAACAAATTTGAAATGCAACGATTACTTGTTCTAAAAGTTGGTATTTAGTTAGTTGAGGGCGTGGATCAATTAGAGAAGGGTGTAAAGGACTATGTAGATCCTTGAGAGGCTCTAATAGAGGTTGTTTTTTAACTTTTGGAGAAGATCTAATAAGAATTATCCACACTCTTCTCTATTTTTTTGATTTTATGTGTAAATTTGTTGATCCCATGCTTGGTATGGCCTATAGCTTGTATGTATGGTTGCAAGGCTGAGATGGTTCAATAGATGAGTGGGATAGCTTCCTTTTGGTAGTGGTTTGGTCCAATTCCATAAAGAATAGAGGGATTTATCATCATTCTTTTGGAACTAGTCAAAAACCCTCAAAAACTAGGGTTTGATCACAAGAATGCACACAACTTGCCATTCCCATGCTTGGTGGAATGGTAGAGTTCATCATGTACTTTATGTTTGAAAAGGTTTTGGAGAACGACAGGGAGTTTGGAGTGATTTCTTGGTTACCTTAGGCTTGGAATCCTCATGTGACAAGCCTAATTATGTGTAAGAAAGTCTGAGTTTGATGAGTTGTGAGTGGAATATGTTGAGAGGGGTCATTCAAGGGTGTTGAGATGTGTATATTGATGTTGTAAGACCCATGTTCATGGCTTAGGGGAGTTGGGGTGGTGTATGGGAACCTTGGGGTCCAAATTCCTCCATGAGGCTTGAATGAATCTTTTTTTTCTTTTTAGGCTGATTTCAATGTAATAAGGTCCTAAGGATGATATTCAATGGTTGTAATAAGCTTTTAAGCTTAATGTTGAGTTTTGATGTTTGTACTAGGTCTCCTTCTGACCATGTAGCCTTGGTGCATCTATGCCAACTAATGAATCATGGTGCCATGATGCAACCAAGAATTTGAGGGGAGTCACCTTGGTCATTTGTTGTGTTTTGAAGAGCCTTTAACACCTTTGGAGTGTTCTACCTAGTCAGGTCCTTGGTGTAGTGTAAATTGTCTTAACTAGGCAATTAGAGGTCCAAATAAGAGTACATTGGTTTCCAATGTCTGTCTAGTTAAAAATGAAGTCAAGGGATGTTGGAGGGAGGTTATTAGAGTTTAAAAATGCCTCTCTTGGTCGAGGGAAGGTTGTTGATGAAGAAAGAGAGAAGATTCAATAAAAAGTTTGCTTTGTTTTCTGATTTCCTTTGCAAGAATTGTTGATCCCATAATTGGTACAGTCTGTAGGTTTTTTTTTCAGACTCCAAGGATATAATGGTTTGAAAGGGGGTTGAGTTGTCTCTCTTTTTTCATTGGTGTGGATTAAATTCATTGAGGGACAAAGGAGATATTCATATTTCTCTGTCAGGTGATCTAAAACCCTCCAAAATCAGGGTTTTGGCTGAATTTTGCTTTTATCTTCCATTCCCACCATGCATTAAGGCTAGGAATGGGTAGAATGGGAGAGTTCCATATGTAATTTTATCATATAATTTTTATAGAGAGTGGCATGCAGGTTTGGGAAAGATCTTTGAAGATCTAGGCTTGGCATCATCATGTGGCAGGCCTAGAATCAAGGGGAAAAGTCTGATTTTTGGTCTTTGTGAGAATTTTTTGTGAATATAGTCCTTTAGGGACTTTTGAAATGGATGTAAGAAGGGTATAGGAACTTACTTGTGGCTGAGGGGTGTTGGGGAGTACCTAGGTTCTAAGTTCCTTGATTTGAGCACCCTATTAGGCCTACCTTGTAGCGTTACCTTTTGGCTTGTTGGGACTTTACCTTTGATTGTCAAGAAGGGAGGCTTTGAGACTTTGTAGGGGTATCCATTTTTTGTCCAAGGGTTAAAGTTAAAAGATTCCTAAAGAATAGAGCGATGAGAAAATGGAATTCCTTAGGTGCAAGTTATAGTTTTATGTCCTGAAGTGGTTAGGAGAAACATGTGTCTTGGGGTAACAAATCTGGTCTAAACCTCTATCTCAGTCTGATTGGCCAAAATCTAATTTCAAGTGGCAAGGTTACCCTGTTGTGAGTTTGGTGAGATAATTTCCAAGTGGGCATATTTGAGATCAGTTGTATCATCTCTCCTATTTGGTTGATCCACTCTGCATCATGGGGAGTTCCTAGATACCTTGGTCCTTGTTTGGAACAACCTCATTAGGTCCCCTTGTGGTGTTGTAGATTGGTCCATAGTAGTTGTTTTGTTTAATTTCATACCCTGAGGTCTTGGAGGTTTGAAGAGTCTTGCATAAGGGTTTTGAAACCTATGTCAATTGTCTAGTTCTTTCCTCCAACCAATTTTATTTTTGACTGTCCTAGTTGATAGGGCTACAAGGAAGTTAAGGCCTAATGTTGTTTTGAAGTCATTGGTTATTCCTAAAGTGCAAATTCCTATTGGTGGGTGTTGATCAGTCAAGGAATGGATGTTGAAGATATTCCCTAGCCTCTAATCATGTCTGGTCTATTGGACTCCATGGTTGGGAAATTGAGGTACCCTATTGAGTCAAGTGAATGTTGATGTATTAGTGGGCATATTAAAGAGAATTTATGTCAAATCACATCTTCGTTGATCCACTCTACATCAAGAGGTGCACATACCAATTTTTGGTGATGCCTTGAGTGGCATTTGGGGTGTTTTTACATAAAAAAGTGAGGTTGGACAGCGTTGTTTTCAAGTTTTTAGTAAGTTTCTCCAGAGGAGTCTTAGGTGGAATTGAGGTATGTTAGAGATGACCTAGGTTGCATCAATATCTATGAGGCATATGTTTCCCCTACCTTCTCAACCCTAAGGATTTGGCAAGCTAGTGAGCTCACTAGCTTTCCAAGCTCACTAGATTGCAAAGCTCACTAGCTTGCCAAGCTCACTATCTTGTAAAGCTAACTAGCTTGCAAAGCTCACTAGCTTGCCAAGCTCACTAGGATTGACAAGGTAGGTGGTGCGCAAGCACCTAGGCACCTAGTCACAAATCTCCATGTGTGATGGTTAGAATGCACCCTTGCATTAAAAATGTGTCAAAAAGTGAGTTTGTAAGCCTAAAAGGCAACATGAAAGATTGTATCTCAATGAAATAATGGAGTCATTAGTTTAGTTGGTAGGAAAATTCAAACAAGTTGCAAATTTGTGAGTCGCATTTAATGCAAAAAATTTGTAATTACAACGGTTATGTATTTTGAAAAGTTGGTTTCTTGGTGGTTATGGGCATTGATCAGTTAGAGGAGGATAATAAATGCTAGGTAAATCCTAGAGAGGCTTGATTTGTGGTTGTTGGATTGGAGGGAAAATAATAAAGCTTGGAAATTACTTTGTTTTCTCATAGTTTTACTGATTTTTCTAAGTTCCCTACCTGTGTATAGGCTGAAAAGGTCTTATATGTATTGAATTCCCTTGAGAAACAGTAGATAAATTTTCTAACTTGTGTTTGGAGCCTTGGCAGGGTTTTGTTTAATCTTTTAGTGCCTTAATTCATCAAATTACTCCTACCGAGTTCCTAAACAACCTTAAGGTTTTGCGGTTATTCTAATGGCATAACCACCATCCCACCTACTGTCATCAAATGTAACTCCATGGGATGATGTATTTGAGTGTAAGTAATTTTTCTTTAGGAGTAGGAGGCATGGAAGGATGATCCCTTGGCTTGAAGAATGAAAGGAAGGGCTAGAGGTGTGTGTTTTCCCTTGGAAATTGGTGGGTCTAGGCTATGGAATGAATAAGTTGTATTGTTAATGGTCAAGTAAGTTTTCATTAAGCATGGGTGGACCTATTGAAAGATGTTTTCATAGTTATATTGGGTAGGAATGGCTGGGAAGGTGAAGATTCAATGATGGTACCCTAAAACCCTAGTTATTTAGGCTACAAGGAGGGTTTTTGCATTGGAGGCTTGTTTGAGAATATGGGGTCAGGAGACTTGGAAAATACTTGGTTTGGGAACTTGAGTAAAGAATTTTTTTGGGTTAGAAGGTTATTTGAATCCATGATTAGTTTCCTAAGTGTTTTGGAAAATTTTGGCCAAAAGTCTAAAAAACCAGTTTCCAACTGCTGCAAGGGAAACATATGTCAATAGGTGAGTTTTGAGGAATTCAATGAATCTCCCTTGTAGATTGTGAAAATTTGATTTAATTATCATTGCTTGGATGTTGACAACCTCTATAGGTTCCTTGTTGAGTTTGATGCTATTTTACAAGGTTGAGTTAATCAAAAGTTGATGTCTTGCTTGGCATATTTGAGAGAAGTTGTGTCAATTTGTGTCTTGGGTTACTACCACCTCTGCATCAGCAGGGGCAATAAAATATGCCTTTCTACAATTATATTAGAAATTATTTCATTCTTACTCATAAATCCACATTTTTTTCCTTGAAGACAACTTTAAATGTAAACCATGAAGCATTACAACTAATTTTAAATGTAATATACACATTTAATTGAGGTATATATTAAGGAATATACACATTTGCATGTATTAATTTCTCATAATTTTTGTATATCAAAAAATACACTAAGTCAATGAAAAATATTACAATAGTGATGGAAGAACATCTTGAAAATATTCCCATTTGTCAATACTTTAGCAATACATGCAAGGAAATAATCCTCCCATTTGCAACACAGATCATGAAATATATTGTACATGAGAAGAAACAAAAGGAGTTGCTGCCAAGTTTCGTTTGGCATTGAGGTAACTTAGAAAGACAATAAGCATTCTCAATTGCACAAAATTTCCCATTTTTTTTCACTAGAAAGGTCAATGGTATGAATGAATGGAAACTTGCATTAACAACTATATCAACTCACTTGAATTTTTCTAAGGACATGTGATGAAGGTGAATTTTTTATGGAAAGAAAAAATTAATGGGCACTTGCATTAACATTGATGAAATCTATTAGGTTTTCCATGAAGTAGAGGGAATTCCACTAGCCATGCTAGAAATGGACTACTATAAGCAATGCAAATAGAATTCATAAGTAAATTTGTGTTAAGTAAATGTCATGTTTTTCATTTTTTTGTTCTTCAAACTCATAAAAAGTGAACTTTTTTATGCAAATCCCATCTAATTCAATGTTGAATTCTATGTCCAATTGTTATGATTAATAAAATAATTAAATAAATTTAGTTTATCTTGTCAAAAAAAACAAATATACTAAATATAAACATTTCAATATTACCAAAATGAATATATTACCTCAGATAATGTAAAATGATGTAGAGACTTCAAAATGTCTTCTTCTACATTGTATACCATGTAGATTGGTGGTAAAAAGGTGATGGATCAAGCATAGATTTGTATAATATGAAGTCAACTGCATAAAAAGGCATTTCTAACTTGGATAAAACACTGAACCAGACAAATATAGGAGAATGTGGACCTGAATCATGGGGTCAACCCCTATTTTACCGTTTCAAGGTAAAACACATTTGGCGCTTGCCAAATATGTTGTTTTGAAAAGGAGAGACCTCAGAGAGAGGGAGACAGACAAAGTGGGAGAGAGATAGAGGGAGTGAGAGAGAGAGGGAGTGGGAGAGAGAGAGAGAGGGGGGTAGGAGGGAGAGACTTGAGATAGAGAGGGGGGGAGGGAGAGGGGGTGGAATGGAGAAACCTATGAGAGAGGGAGAGGGAGAGAGGGTGGGAGGGATAGACCTGAGAGAGAGGGAGAGGGAGAGGGAGAGATTCAAAGTGAGAGAGAGAGAGGGAGTGGGAGAGAGAGAGAGGGGGGTAGTGTTATGCCTTGCATAACCACCCCATCTTTTTCCTTTGTCAAAATGGGTCCCCCTTTATGTTTTTGTCCTTGGTTGTTTGTCAAGCGCAGTTTGGAGTCTTTCTTTTCAAACACTTTGTTTTTCTTTGGTTGGTTCTGTCGGAACCGGAACTGGAACCGAATCGGATTTTGAAACTTGTTTCAAAAATTGATTCTGATTCCCATCCTCATAGTCTTTTGTTTGCTTTTTAGTTTTGTCTTTGTTGGAGCCGAAGTCGGAGTGGAAGTTAAGGCTGAATTTATTTGAAATTTCAAAATCAAATCCCATTCCGCCTCCATCTCCGCTTTTTGGTCTTTCATTTTAACTTAGGTTTTTGTGTTAAGTTTTCTTGTTTCGGTCTTTTTGTTTTATTTTGTCATTTTGTTTCACTTTTTTCTTTATTTACGGAATCAAAACTGGAACGGGAACTGACTTGGAAAATTGGACAAGTTTCTAAATCATTTCTCATTCTGATTCCGCTCCCGCCATTTTTTGTCATTGACTTTACTGAAGTCGCACAGTAGTAATGTGCCAGTTCCCTCTATAGTTCCCACTCTGCTCTACCACATTTATGGAATTAATTACAGGTGCCATGCATGCGTGAAACTTTGATTTTTTACCTTAATTAGGGATTAACTAGTAGTTATCATCATTATTGAAAGAGTTCAAGAGTGAACTAGAGTTGCAGTGGAGTATTTGTGCATGTGAATCAATCGAAAGAGAGACAATTGCGTGTGGAATTTCTTCAGGGGACTAACATAGTTGTTTGGAGTTTGAGGTAGGGTTTTTGTTCTTCTCTTTTGCTTTATTTCACATTTTCCATTTTTGTTCGGTTTGGTTGTTTCATGCGAATTCGTGATTCTTAGTTCTATTGAGAGTTCATGTGATTCACTTTTGGTTTCCTTTTTATTATTTGTTTATTTTTTTTTCTTTTACTTTTCTAGTGTTTGTTTCCTGTGTGTTGGTTTTTTTCTCATGGTTGTTTTCATGTTTTAATCGTGACCATATTGTGATGCCCTAGTTTTTAAAATCTAGCATAGATTAATTGTAGTTTTTAGTTTGGTAGGGTCTGGTAAATGATGGTTTTTATTTAGGAATATTGTTTTGCATTAAATCTAGTTAATTTAAATGGGGTTAAGTTCATGCCCTAGTTATTTGAAATCAAGGGTTTGTAATTTAGGGTTTTGACACATTCCTATTTTAAATATGATGCCCTAATTAGTATGATTGCCTCTCGATCATATGGGGATGGTCTTATATAGGTTATCTTTTAGCCCCTTTTGTTTTGATATGACCTAGTCCTTAAATCATGAAGTTATTTATCAGCCTGTTAAAATAATTTATGACATCATGGTTATTTTAGGCAGAGGCAGGATCGGAATCGATTTAGACTTTGAACCATGTTTTGTAATTAGTGTCAGTTCCATTTCCATCTCGTCTCCAACTCCACTTACAATAAGATGCAGGCTCTCAAAATATTGGTAACCCAAGCAGATCTAGAACCGGAACCATAACTGAATGTGAAATTAGAAAATATTCATGGAACCAAATCGGTGTTCATTCTAATTCTGATTCCGATTACCATCCCAGCTTCGACTCTAGTCCTGCTTGTTATTACTAGAATCTCAATAACTGTTTTGACTCCAATCTCAACAGTGTTTCAAAAAGAAACTGTTTAGAATGTTTTCTGCCTGGTTCTACCTCCGGTATATATATATATATATATATATGAAGGGTAACATTTTAAAGCATATTTTGTCATATTTATTCAAAGATCTAAATTGAGGTTTTGTTGTAGGAAGTTAAAGAATGTCAGGAGTATCAGGAGAGGCTTCCCAAAGGAATCATCCTGTAGAAACTTCAAAGTCAAAAACTAAGCCTAAAAATATTAAGCCGGAGCAGCTACCTTATACCTTGAGGTATAACCATAGGGGTCCTGTTGTCACTGCAAGCAAGGTGGAATCAGATTGGGCTGATGTAACTGATACTAATTTAGGCCAATTCAATTTTGAGGAGCTATACTCAAAGACATTCACTAAGGATGTAACAGGAAGAATTGAAAGAATAGTTGAGTCTAGCTTGGGTCACATTACTACATTTCCTTTGTCCATCCAATTCTCGGAATTGATCATGATAGCAGTGGGAGCTTACAATTCGGCTACCAGAAAATGCATGGATTCACAAGAAAATTTAATTATAGATCTTACTCCTCAAATGTTTCAGCACATGTTTAGTGTTCCTGATCCAAAGAACTTGGTACAGTTGAATGAGGTAGATGCTTTAGGGATATATAGCAAACACAAGGAGGCCAACAAGGCTCATTTGAATAAGAAGTGGTTAAGAGCGGAAAAGAAGTTTTTGACAAAGCTCTTAGATCAGCCAAAGAGGTATCGGACCTGATAATGATGTTGTCTAGAGTCTTTGGGAAGAGGGATGCATTTCATTTCAAGGAATAGATGTTCCCTTTCATTCAGACAATCTTTAATGGCAAGCAATAGTTTGATTGGCCAATGATTGTCTCGGATGCCATTCATGATCAACTAACCAAGATAGGGGAAACCAAGAGCTTTTTCATGACCTCTTATGTGGTCTATGCAATAGCTAGAGGAGGCATCTTCCCAAGATTGAACAGAGTAGGGATATTGGGAGAGGCTGATGGACGAAAGAGAGTATGGGATCATTATGATCAACTATCCCTACCTATGTAAGAGCTACATTTTAGAAGGGTTAACGATGCATTCTTATATGTATTCATTAACCAACTTAATGGAGATGTTGGATACAGATTGAGCCAAGAGGCCATAGCCTTTATTACGAAATGGGGACGTTGGTATATCTAATACCCTAAGTTCACTTATTTCAAGTTGGCATGATTTGAGGGTCATCCCCATTTACTTCCAAGATGTTGCAGCAACAAGATTATTTTGATGGAGTTTGTCTACCAAGCTCTAGGGGTTAATGCCCAATTTGGAATGAAACACAAACCGGGTTGTCATAAGTTCCCAATGCAATTGGGTGAATATAGTTGCCCAAACCTTGTGGGAGCTAAGGTGGTTTGTAGTGAATTAATACATTTAAAGTTGGGTTTGTATACTACTCGAAAGCACTTTGACCCAAAGAAGAAAATGAATGCTTTGTTGGCTTCGGTCTTTGACAAGCATTTCAATCTATTAGAGGACTTCTGGAGTGATCTGTAGGATGAATATGACCTCAGGAGGAGGAATTATGAGAGGTTTCCTGTTTCACTCATGGTAGAATTCAGGATCAAAGATGATATTCCTAATACATTAGTAGATGATGGAGTTGTGTTGGATCCATCCTATGAAGTATTAAACATTAGTACCAAAATTTTGGATCCGGTAGATTGGGATGGTGAGGAGACCATTGGCATCAAGTAGATAGGGTGACCAGTGCTGGATAGGAATATCCACTAGGTTGTTCTAAGAGCCAAAACTCTTGGGGGTCTAGCTCCTAAAAAAGGAAAGGGATATAAGAGAATTAAGAGGAAGTTGCCTCCCAAGGAACCTTTGGAAGTTTTCCCTCCTGATATTAAAGAGATTGAGTTGGAAGCTTTGGCACAAGATTGACTTGGAGTAACAGAGGAGGATTCTCAAACAGGACCTGTAGATTCAACATCAGCAATAGGTGAGTCATCTGCTTAAGCCCCACATACAAAGAAGCAAGGTGAAGAGATGCATAAAGGCACTCTTTATGATACAGTTGAGACCTTGAAGGGAAAAGGAGTAGAGGTGGAGATCCATGATTTTGGAATGGACTCTAATGAGATTTTGTCAGAGAAGGATGCACAAGAAAATATGCCTCTAGAAGAGGAAACTGAATATGTGCTAACGGAGGAGGATCAATGGGTACTATTTGAGGAAGCAAAGAAATATTCAGATGATCAAGCACATGCAAAAGCAATGGAGAAGCAAAAGGAAATTGATGCTAAGACACAAGCAGATGCCTTACTTCAGCAGCAACAAATGGAGGCCAAGCAAAGAACTGATGAGCTACAGAAACAACAAAGGCAAAAGGATCAGGAGCTTAAGACCAAGGAAGAAAATGACAAGCTCGAGCTTGTGCAAAAATTCCATGATCTTGAAGAAGAAAAGGCTAAGTAGTAGAGAGAAAGAGAAGCCCTTGTGGCTAAGTTGAAACTAGTTGAGGAAGCCTATAAAAAGAAGGAAGAGGCAGAACGCATACAAAAGGAGAAAGATGTTGAGGAGTTGGCCAAGCAGCTACAAAAGGAAAAGGAAGCCTCGAACAAACTTATAGCATTGGAAGAAGATAGGAACAAGCTGCTTGAGAGGAAAAGGTTAAAAGAGGAAAAATTGAAGAAGGAATAGGAAGACAAGAGGGTGCAAGAGCAGAAAGACAAAGAAGAAGTTGAAAATCTTGCACAAAAAGATGTAGAGGGAGAGCAACAAAATGTACAAGAGTTTGATTCTCAACCTAAGGTTAATGTGCTACAACCTTTATCATCTACAACTACTGCTTCTTCTTCAACTATGATGGCCACTACTCCAAGTGCTCCTACTTGGTTATAATTGGTTCTTCAAAAGAGTCCAGTAACATCATCAGAGCCTCTTAATTGGGAGGATATGATGAAAGAGCTTGAAAAAGAAAGGCCCAAGAAGAAGGCCAAGATTTTGCATTCCACTAGACTCACTAAAGGAGGAGAAATTATTGTTGAATACACAATACCAATGGTGGACAAGGATGTGGGGGATATGCAGCTAACTGATTACTAGTTGGGCATGGTTAATCTGGGAAGACCCATAAGGAATCAACAGATGAACTTGATTGATGAGGTGGCATCATCCACCAAATCGAGAATGTCAAAGGATAAATAGAGAAACAATGAGCTTAAGTCTCAATTGGATCAATTGCACACTTTCCTGAAGAATGTTTCTGCTCCAAGGTCACAACAAATTACCACCATTGAGACACTGGTTATTCTTAGCAAGAAAGAGGTGGATGATTTGGTGTAGATAAGGAGTAAGGCTGAGATGATGGATGGATGGACCGATCAGCTTAATCAGGAAGTGGGTGAAGTGTTGGGAGACAATTTTGAGGTCCACAGAATAACACTGGAGTTGATAGAAGAGATGAAGCAACATGCTAAAGAATTGGGAGAACAAGAAGAGGATTACAGAGGGTATATCCAAAAGTTGAAAGAGATCAATAAATTGCGAAGATCTACTCTTTTAGAGAAGTCAATCCTTGAAGAGGACAATACAGATTTCTTAGAAAATACCTTCAGCATAATCCAGTTTAGATCTGAATTTTTGTATAAACATAAGAATGAAGTTCAAGATTCTAGCAAGGATCTAAATGAATAAATTGATGAGTTAGAAGTGGTTATTGCTATTATAGTAAATATTGATAGAACGGTAAAGGATGGCCTACCTTTAAGTCAATTAAAAGAGAAATGGAATGATAGGCTTAAGGAGGTTGTGCAAAAGGGAGATGTTGGAGAGGAATTGTTGTTGGATCGGTTGATGGATATCAGAGAAGAGGTAAGGGCTGATAGAAGGGAGTTGGCAAAGCTAAAAGACATGAGAGAGTTTTTTGCTGCTGAAATGACAAGGATCAAATTCGAAGACAGTTGGATTGATGGGCCAGATTTGGATATGCTTCAACAAGTCTTCTCCAGTTATGATGAGTACACTTTAGAGAAAACTCCACATGCATGACTAATAGTCCTATGGCCGCATGCATGACTGACAGTATTATGGGTGCATGGATTTCTTTTCTCTTCTCTCTTCTTCTCCTCAGTTTACTAGATGTTCAATGCAGGAACTGAAGATCAATTGATCTGAGTTTCCAAGAAAATCTAAGTTCCTAAAAAGGTGGATCTTGACTTAAGATAGAGAGGGACTTCATATTTTTGTACATCTATAAATACCCATGGGGTATCATATTATAAAGTTTGGCTAAGGAGAATAGAATTGGCCACCTGATAGTAGGAGATAGAATTTTTATATCTTTGCAAAGATGCTTTGTTATTTTTTTATTTTTTTTACAATTGAATACAAATATAGGTTTTTTTACACAATATAATATGAGAATTGAGTTTGTTGGATGAGGTTAATGAATTGTAGTCTATTTGTATGCTAGTGATTGTGCTTAAGAATGAATGTTTCTTATGTGGTGAAAATCATTGAAAGGAACCAGATTTAAGGATTATTTTGTTAAATTATTTGTGGATTAAATTATTTAAAGTCTGTTGATCTATGATCTTGGAAACGAATGAGAATTTTTTTTCTTTTAGAATCTTTTGGATATTATGATATGGGATTGTGATGATTAAATTAAGCAGCATAGATGCATGCAATAGTATGGATTGTTCTGTAGATTGCATTATATTATGGATTTCTTGATCTATTGGAAGAAAATTCATTGTTGAGGATATATGTCTAGATATTAGATAATTTTATTCATGTTTCATTGATGTACACCCTGATCTATATTTTTCTTTTATTTAAAACCCCCTTTTCATTAAGAACAGTTCAATGAATCAGTATTGGCTTGTATTCATTGTTACCAACATAGGCCCCTTGAATATTACAGTTGCATTGACCAATTGAGTGACACCAGACAATTGAGAACCAACTACCAGGACCTTGGGAGTTAGGCTATTATATGTTGTCTTTCTTTTTCAGGAGAAATAGAGTAGAAATATTTTGTTTAATGTTGTTTGTATCATTTTCACCATCAACAGGTAGGAGGGGGACACTTGAGAGAGAGAGAGGGGGAGGGAGAGAGAGGGTAGGAGGGAGAAACCTAAGAGAGAGGGAGAGGGAGAGAGAGTGGGAGGGAGACACCTGAGAGAGAAGGAGAGACCTAAGAGTAAGGTGGGATGTAAGTGAGGCCTGATAGAGAGGGATTGTGAGAGACAGAATTGGAGTGACACAGATTAGTCTAGGTAGCATGGGAGGGAGTGAGACCCAGGAGAGAGAGACTTGAGAGGGAAATAATTTATTCAATTATGGTTTGGGGGGAAGACCTAAGAGAGGGAGTGGGACCCTTAAACCATAAACCCTATACCATTAACCCTTAAACCCTTAAACCATAAAATGTAAACCCCTAAACCCTTAACACTCTACCCTCTACCCTCAACCCCCCCCCCCTCTCTCTCTCAACCCTACACCATCTACCCTTAAATCATAAATCATAAATCATAATTGCTAAACCCCAAAACCTCTACTCTTAACCCTTAATCCCTAAACCCTAAACCCTCTACCCTCGACCCTCAACCCTCTACCCTTAACCAGGTTAAACCCTAAACCCTTAAACCTTAATCCCTTAACCCCTATACCCTCTTAATCCCTCAACCCCTATACCTGTTAGTGTAATTAATTATTTAATTACACTAAGTTATTAAGTTTCCTTAGGTAATAATTAGTTTATTTAATTAATAAGTAAGCTTTATTTAGTTGACCTAATTTTAGGTCAACATTAGGGTTATGCATACATTGCTTTTATAAAGCTATTCATCTCATGTAATTTCTCAATTCTGAATAATATCAATTTGCACATCTTCATGCAAAGCTCTTCTTTTTTATATTTTTTCTCTTCTTTGAAAGGTATTTTAGTTTGCATGTTTGATCTTGGTTTCTAACATGTTATTAGAGCCTCGATATGCTGCCCCTTCTCATATTTATGGAGAAAATCATTGGAGAGTTCATTCGGGAGTCCTTGAAGGTTTCATGCCTTGAGTTCATCTATGTGGTGTTTTGGATCATATCTGGCTTCACCATTGGATTTTGAGCATTGGAGAAAGTCAATATTGGCTTTTATTTTGCAGATTTTGGTCATCATTTTCCAGATCTATGAGGGTTTGAAGCTCAGTGATTTTTTGCAAGATTTGGGGTAGCCTATTTCTCAGAGCATTTTGGTCACAAACAGAGGTCACCATCACGTTCACAGTGGCCAAAAACCCTAAGAAAGCCTTTTGTTTCATCAATTTTGGAGCAGTTAGTTTTCTAGGCAATTTTTTTTTGCTAGGGGGGTCGTACAACCTCCCTAGCATGCTCCCTAAGGCATGAAAATCGAAAAAAAATAAAAAACGTGCATTTTTTGGGATTCACACCGATGCATACAATTCAAAAGGCTCTAACTGCCTGGTGGCCATCGAGTAGCCGCTAGTCCACCATTGCCACCAGCCTCCACCTTTAAAGCATTGTCGGCCTTTCCAGCCCCCGTGGGCTCCTTCTACATAGGCGCTAGTTACATGGGGGATCGGGCGCTATGTGCCCAGCCCCCAGCCCGCCCGTTAGCACCCTACAAGGACATATTGATGACTAGGGGATCCACCCCAACCCTAGCCACCAACCCCTGGTCATGGACATGACCAAGGACCTATTTTGTTTAAGCCCCCTCGGTTGCCTATAGGCCATATTGGCTATTTTGGAGCAACCTTCACTAAATTAGGTGTAACTTTCGCATACAATGTTGTTTTTCTAAAAACGAGATACCATTGGAAATATGATTCTGACGTTGATCTAGTGGTGGAGGTATTTTTCTTTTATTTTTCTCCAAAAATGTTTTGTAGGTCCTTGAACTCAGATGTTGTTTTCACTCCGGAGGGCATATCTTTTGACTCGGTGATCCTTTTTTTTCCATTCTTGGGGAATTGGAAATTTGTTTAAGTCCTCTACACAGATCTGAGGTCCATTTTTATTAGGGAGGTAGATGTGAATTTTTTCTTGTGCATGCATTTTTTTTTCATTTTCATGCTCTAGGTTTGCATTTTCTCTTTTGTTTATGCATGTTTAACATTCTCTCATTTTGCAATCATGGGGTATTGTAATAAATGAACTGATATAAATTTCCATCAGGGGGTTTTATTTGCATAATAATCTGATTAGAGTGTGCATGCACTTTGATCTTCATCTTTTTTTTGTATAACAACTTGCATGGGTTGTATCTAGTTTCTTAGTTTCTTTTGGTCACATTTTTTCTTAGCTTGACACATATTCGATTCATATCAGTTCACACTTCAGATTGAAAGCCTATGGTTAATCATCCACATTGGATCCATCTCAATTTGAGGGCCATTAAATTTGTGGTTAATGTTCCAGAATCTTCATGGTACTTTCTCCTATGGATCTGTTTTAGTCATAGTTTGGCATTGGCATCGAGATACATGGCTTCTAGATTATTTCATCATATCATTCCCTCTTATGGGGGCCATCATGTTATCTACTGTTGCTTCATAGATTCCAAGTTTATTCCCATTTGTGAGTTTTCCAATGTTCCATGGCATCTAGTCTATTGTTGCTTTTTCATGATTCCTTGAGTCAATCAGTGACTCTCATTTGGTTTCAATAGTAAGTAGAAGTATCTTTCTTTGCTTGTCACATTCAGGTTCCATTGTTACCCCAATGTGTTCTTTCGGTGCTTCTTTGTAGTAGGTATTCTCATTGAGGAGGGGTTTGTACCACTAGTTTTTCTCCCCTTTTCCCTTACTCTTTCATTGCATTTGTAAATGGGTACCTAATCGGTCCTTTTTGTCGGGACCCATTCATACTTTCTTCCATTCATCTTAATTTTAGGTGCATGATTTTTTAGTCTCCCTAAGTTGCACTTAAGGGAGGGTGTTGGTGTAATTAATTATTTAATTACACTTAATTAATTTTACTTAGGTAAAAATTAGTTTACTGAATTAATAAGTAAGCTTTATTTAGTTGAGATAATTTTAGGTCAACATTAGGGTTATGCATACATTGTTTTTATAAAGCAATTCATCTCATGTAATTTATCAATTATGAATAATATCAATTTGCACATCTTCATGCAAAACTCTACTTTTTAATTGTTTTTATCTTCTATGGAAGGCCTTATGGTTTGCATGTTTGATCTTGGTTTCTAACAATACACTCTTAATCTCTCAATCATCAATCATCAACCCTTAACCCTTAAACCCTAGTCACTCAACCCCCATACCCTTAATTCTTCAACCCTCAACCCTCAACCCTCAACCCTTAAACCCTAATACCTCAACCCCTATACCTTCTTAATCCCTCAACCCTACCCTCAACCCTTAACCCTTAACCCTTAAACCCTAATCCCTCAACCCCTCAACCCTCAACCCTCAACCCTAAACCCTCAACCCTAAAATCCTAATCCCTCAACCCATATACCCTCTTAATCCCTCAACCATCAACCCTTAAACCCTAATCCCTCAACCCCTTATACCCTCTTAATCCCTCAACCCTCAACCCTCAACACTTAAACCCTAATCCCTCAACCCCTATACCCACTTAATCCCTAAACCCTCAACCCTTAACCCTTAAACGTTAATCCCCCAACCCCTATACCCTCTTAATCCCTCAACCCTCAAGCCTTAAGCCTTAATCCCTCAATCCCTATACCCTCTTAATCTCTCAAACCTCAACCCTTAAACCCTAATCCATCAATCCCCATACCCTATTAATCCATAAACCCTCAACCCTTAAACCCTAATCCCTCAACCCTCAACCCTTAAACCCTAATCCCTCAACCCCTATACCCTCTTAATCCCTCAACCCTCAACCCTCAACCCTTAAAAAATAATCCCTCAACCCCTATACCCTCTTAATGCCTCAAACCCTCAACCCTTATACCCTCTTAATCACTCAACCCCTCCCCTCTACTCTTTACCCTTAAACCTCTAATCCCTCAACCCCTATACCCTCTTAATCCATCAACCCTCAATTCTCAACCCTTAAACCCTAATCCCTCAATCCCTATACCCTCTTAATCCCTCAACCCCCTTTATCCCTCAACCCTCAACCCTCAACCCTTAAACCCTAATCCATCAACCCCTATACCCTCTTAATCCCTCAACCCTCAACCTTTAAACCCTAATCCCTCAACCCCTATACCCTCTTAATCCCTCAACCCTCAACCCTTAAACCATAATCCCTCTACCCTCAACCCTTAAACCCTTAAACCCTAATTGCTCAACCCCGATACCCTCTAATTCCCTAAACCCTTAACCTTTAAACCCTAATCCCTCAACCCCTATACCCTCTCAGTCCCTCAACCCTCAACATTTAAACCCTATACCCTCTTAATCCCTCAACCCCTTAACCCTCAACCCTTAAACCCTAATCCGTCAACCCCTCTACAATCTTAATCCCTAAACCCTTAACCCTCAACCCTTAAACCCTAAACCCTCAACCCCTATACCCTCTTAATCCATCAACCCTCAACACTTAACTCTTAAACCCTAATCCCTCAACCCCCATACCCTCTTAATCCCTCCACCCTCAACCCTCAACTGTTAAACCCTAATCCCTCAACTCCCTATAACCTCTTAATCCTCAACCCTCAACCCTTAAACCCTAATCCTCAACCTCTATACCCTCTTAATTCTCAACCCTAAAACCTTAACCTTAAACCTTTATCCCTCAACCCCCATACCCTCTTAACCTCTCAACCCTCAACCCTCAACCCTTAAACCCTAATCCCTCAACCCCTATAGCCTCTTAATCCCTCAACCCTCAACCCTCAACCCTTAAACCCTAATTCCTCAACCCCTATACCCTCTTAATCCCTCAACCCTCAACCCTTAACCCTTAAACCCTAATCCATCAACCCACATACCCTCTTAATCCCTCAACCCTCAACCCTTAAACCCTAATCCCACAACCCCTATACCCTATTAATCCTTCAACCCTCAACCCCCATATCCTCTTAATCCCTCAACCCTAAACCCTTAACCCTTAGACCCTAATCCCTAAACCCCCATACCCTCTTAATCCTTCAACCCTCAACCCTCAACCCTTAAACCCTAATCCCTCAACCCACAGACCCTCTTAATCCCTCAACCCGTTTATCCTCTACCCTTAAACCCAAATCCCTTAACCCCTATACCCTCTTAATCACTCAACCCCTCTACTCTCTACCCTTAAACCCTAATCCCTCAACCCCTATTCCCTCTTAATCCTTCAACCTTCAACCCTTAACCCTTAACCCTTAAACCCTAATCGCTCAACCCCCATACCCTCTTAATCCCTCAATCCTCACCTTCCACCCTTAAACCCTAATCCCTCAACCCCTATACACTCTTAATCCCTCAACCCTCAACCCCTATACAATCTTAATCCATCAACCCTTAACCCTCAACCCTTAAACCCTAATCCCTCAACCCCTATACCCTCTTAAGACCTTTACCCTCAACCCTTAACCCTTAAACCCTAATCCCTCCACCCCCATACCCTCTTAATCTCTCAACCCTCAACCCTCAACCCTTAAACCCTAATCTCTCAACCCTATACCCTCTTAATCCCTCAACCCTCAACCCTTAACCCTTAACCCTTCAACCCTAATCCCTTAACCCCCATACCCTCTTAATCCCTCAACCCACATACCCTCTTAATCTCTCAACCCTCAACCTTGAACCCTTAAACCCTAATCCCTCAATCCCTATACCCTCTTAATCCCTCAACCCCTACACCCTTCTAATACATCAACCTTCAACCCTTAATCCTTAAACCATAATCCCTCAACCCCATACCCTCTTAATCCCTCAACCCTCAACCCTTAAACCCTAATCCCTCAACCCGTATACCCTCTTAATCCCTCAACCCTCAACCCTCAACCCTTAAACCCTAATCCTCAACTCACGATAATTTCTAATCCTCAACCCTCAACCCTCAACCTCAACCCTAATCCCTCAATCTATATTCCTTAATCCCTCAACCATCAACCCTTAAACTCCTAATCCCTCAACCCCTATACCCTCAACCCTCAACCCTTAAACCCTAATCCCTCAACCTCTATTCTATCTTAATCCCTCAACCCTCAACCCTCAACCCTTAAACCCTAATCCCTTAACCACTATACCCTCTCAAACCTACACCATCTAGCCTTAAACTGTAAGTAGTAATCCCTAAACCCTCTACCCTTAACCGTTAATATGTAAACCCTAAACCCTCTACCGTCTACCCTCAACCCTTAAACCCTTAAACCCTAAACCCTAAACCCTAAACCCTAAACCCTCAACCTTCTACCCTTAACCAGGTTAAACCCTAAACCCTTAAACCCTCTACCCTTAAACTATAAACCCTGAACCCCTAAACCCTCTACCATCTACCCTCAACAACCCCTCTCTATCTCAACCCTACACCATCTACCCTTAAATCATAAATCGTAATCCCTAAACCCTAAACCATCTACCCTTAACCCTTAATTCATAAACCCTAAACCCTCAACTCTCAACCCTCAACCCTTAAACCCTAACCCTCAACCCTCAACCCTCTACCCTTAACCAGAATAAACCCTAAATCCTTAAACCCTCTACCCTTAAACCATAAATAATAATCCGTAAACCCTAAACCCTCTACCCTTAACCCTTAATCCCTAAACCCTCTACTTGAGAGAGAGAGAGAGGGAGTGGTGGTGGGAGGGGCATACTTGAGAGAGAGGGAGAGGGAGAGGGAGAGGGAGAGGGAGGGAGTGAGCAAGCGAGGGAGTGGAAGAGAGATAGAGGGAGTCACTATGAGAGGGATAGGGGGTAGGAGGGGGAAACTTGAAAAAGAGAGAGAGGTAGATGGGGTCAGACGAAGATACTTGAGAGAGAGAAAGAGGAAGAGAGGGTGGGAGGGAGAGACCTAAGAGAGAGGGAGAGAGACAAAGTGGGAGAGAGATAGAGGGAGTGAGAGAGAGAGGGGGTGGGGGAGAGAGAGAGAGAGAGAGAGGGGAGGAGGGAGAGAGAGGGAGAGGGGGTGGGAGGGAGAAACCTAAGAGAGAGGGAGAGGGAGAGAGGGTGGGAGGGAGACACCCAAGAGAGAAGGAGAGGGAGAAAAAGTGGGAGAGATGGGGTGGGAAGGAGAGACCTAAGAGATTAGGAGAGAGAGGGAGTGGGAGATAGAGGGATGGGAGAGATACACGTAGTGAGAGAGAGAGAGACTTGACAAATGGAGAGGGGGTGGAAGGGAGAGGGAGTACTCAGGATAGAGGGATTTGAGAGATAGAGGGATTTGAGAGAGATGGAGGGAGTGACAGAGATATAGAGAGAGAGGGCGTTATGGGAGATACTTGAGATCGAGGGAGAGAGAGAGCATGGGAGGGGGTGGGAGGGAGATATCTGAGAGAGAGGAAGAGAGATATAGGGAGTGAGAGAGAGAGAGAGGATGTGGGAGAGAGATAGAGGGAGTGAGTGAGAGAGACAAAGAGAGGCTTGAAAGAGGGAGAGGGGTTAGAAGGGAGAGACTTGAGAGAGAGTGGGAGAGAGATAGAGGGCATGAAAGAGAGAAGGAGAGGTGGTGGGAGGGAGATACTTGAGAGAGATGGAGAGAGATAGAGGGAGTGAGATATGGAGGGAGTGGAAGAGAGATAGAGGGAGTGACTATGAGAGGGAGAGGGCGTAGGAGGGGAAGAACTGAAAAAGAGAGAGACGGAGAGGGGGTAGGATGAAAATAATTGAGAGAGAGTGAGAGGGAGAGGGGGTGGGAGGGAGATACCTAAGAGAGATGGAGAGAGACAGAGTGGGAGAGAGTGAGAGAGAGGGAGTGGGAGAGAGAGAGGGGGAGTGTGTGTGTGAGAGAGAGAGGGGAGGAATGGAGATACTCAAGAGAGAGTGTGAGAGAGAGGGAGAGACATAGAGTGAGCGAGAGAGAGGGAATGGGAGAGAGATAGAGGGAGTGAGTGACAGACCTAAGAGAGGGAGAGGGGGTAGGACGGAGAGACTTGAGAGAGAGAGATAAAGAGAGAAAGATAACAACCTAAGAGAGGGAGATGGAGTGAGAGAGACAAAAATACTAAAGAGGGGTAGAGAGAGAGGGAGAGTGAGAAACGGGGTTGGAGTGAGATTTATTTAGGTACCTATGTGGGAGGGAAAGAGACCTGAGAGAGGGGATTGGACTGAGAGAGTAGCCTAGGTCGCATGGGAGGGAGTGAGACCTGAGAGATAGAGACTTTAGAGGGATAAAGAGTTATCCAATTATGGTAATGAGTTAGAGAAGGTATGATAGGTAAAACCTCAACTATCAATCTACAATCATAAACTATGCACTCTAGGAATTATCAAAGTTGTTGACCAAAGAGAGAAAATTTTGGTTCTATGCAAAGCAGGTAATTTGGTGAGTGCCAAATGACTCATCACATTTGGCACATGACAAATTTGGTGCTTGCCAAATGTGATGTGCCATTTGGCAAGCGCCCAATTTGGCGCTAGCCAAATGGCTTGCTTTGGACGTGTTAATTGACAGTATTTGCCAAATTTCCACATATTTTCATCCATGCTCCCCGTCTCATTTGCACGTCTTTCAATGCAAGTTTATAAAAAACCATGATAACGTTAACCTCTCTCTTAGCTCTCTAAATGGGTGATCCCACAATGGTGGTTTACAATTTTTTGCCAAACTGGACATTGAAATTATTATTTTTAACTAAATCTTCACATTCAGGCACCTAAAGCGGCTAAACCATGAGGAAGTTGAAGATGATGCAAACTAGAGTCTCGTCACATTTTGTCTATAGATTATAAAAATATGTTTTTCAATTTTTTTGGAATCACATTGCACTTCTTTTTCCACCTCCCATGAAAATTGGTTTTTTTCAGAAAACAACATTTTTAAAAAGTGATGTTCACTGTATACAGCATAATTTTTTTTGTATGAAGGATAAAATTATATTTTTTTTTAATTTAGATTTGTAGCTCCGATATCTATCACTTTCATTTGGTCTCATAGTTTTTTATTGAATACTTTTTGCTTAATCAAGTTTTGAAGTCAAACCAATTGCAATTTAGACATAGGCGAACTGTATACAACATAACTTTTTCTATATGTATCAAAATTCAATTTTATTTTTTTAATGGATCAAGGACATCAATAACCAGCACGAAAATATTTTTTTAAAAACTATTTTGATAATCTTCTATTTTTCCACATGTCTAAAATAGAGAGCTTGATTTTCGGTGAAAAACCTATGTTTAATAAAACTAAAAAAAAAAAATACATAATAAAACCAAAACATATTAAAATTATATTTGTTGGATAGCTCGTTCTGAGGACTAGCTGAAAGTAGTTGGGTTTGTGAATATTCCTCCATTTTCATCCTCAAGTGAGCTCCGAACTTCCAAAATTTAGGTTTTTTTTGTGTCTGAGATGAGGGATGATGGAGAAGGGGGGTTCGTACAAACCCATAGGGGTTCGAGTGAACCATGGTTCAGGCGAAACCCTTCAAAGAGGTTCACTCGAACCCATTTCCTATGCATCTTTTTTTTTTTGTAGCCAAAATTCAAAGGGGCTTGCTCGAACCCTGGTTCGAGCAAACCCCTTATTGGTTCGGTCGAACTAGTAGGTTCGTACGAACCCCTAAAATCATTTTTTTTGCCTTGGGGTCATTTTCTATGAGTTTTCCTTCCTCACCTAAATTGTAAACCACTATTGTGGCTTCACCCAAATATATGATTATTTTTTCATTTTGATTTAGTTAAGGTTTTGATCCATGGCTTCTATTGTAAATGCCTTCATTTTTTGTCAAAAACCAACATGTGCTAGTTTTAGGATAGATTTTTACCATTCATCGAAACGTGAAACAAATTACATTTTTTGAAACTAGACTCCATTCTACACATGATGAAAAAAAAAAGAATCAATTTTCGATTAGTTTGCAAAAAATTTAGGGGGGAGCACGCTCAAATTTTAGCTTTTCAGGATGTGTCCACTTTGAAAATTCATAAAATATTATATATTCATTAAAAAAATATATCCAAAAGAATGAGGATAAACTACATGGTGCTAGCTAATTTCTCACCAATGGGATTTTTGAAATTCTAAAAAAAAATCAATCAAAAAGGGGGGAGCCATCAGGCGCTATGCTATTTGTTTTGATAAAAACAGGACCTGTTTTGGGCCCCCCCTTTTTGAGACCCTTAATCTTCATTAATTTCAAAAAAAAATAGTACCTTAGAAACTAGACTCGAAGCACTTCAATTTTTTACCTTGGCGCATCTTGAAATTTTGAGCATAACTATCTTCATTTTCTCGTGCAAATCAGATTTAACTAATTTCAAAAAGAAAAGAAAAAGTGGCATCTTAAGAGCCAAAATTGTGTCACAGATTGGTGCACTTACCCTACTTCCAGCTAAGACCATGCCAATAGTGGGGATTGGGTCCCACTTGAGATGTGGGACACGTGGTACAATCGTACACACTATGCGACCTAGCCAAAATACAATTTTGTAATATTGTGTGACATGTGTGAAGGGTCTCAATGAAATCCAACGGCTTGGACTGTATGCACGTGCACATATTGTTTATTCATAAGGAGATGGCCATGAGCTAGGTGACGGGAAACGACCCCTCGACAAAAATAAAGACTTAAGACATAAGTCTTTAAAAAAAGAAAAAATTAGGCCAACCATGAAATATTAAGATTTGATAAAAACCCGATGACTAGTGGGCCTAGGCAAAGGGGTCGGTAATGACAACAGGCCAAATGAAATAGGTTGTTACTAAAACAACCGACAACCTGGTGAAGGGGTCAACAAAGAAATAGAATGTGAGGTTTGAAGGCCCAATAGATTTGAAAAGTGTGAAACAAGGTCATTTAGACCTTAAAACCCTAGGTCAAACCACCAATACAAAGGTGAAAGATCATGAAAAATTTCAAGGAACCAACCTAAAAATTTCAAAATTTTGAAGGCCTATATCAGACTGCTCATCCTTGTTGCATCAATTGATCACAATCAAGATAGCCCCACAGGAGGCCATGATAGACTTCAACACCAGGTTCCATAAAACCTAGCAAAGGATTCCCATGATAGCTAGACCTCCAGCAGCCATGACATTCATGTTCTATTTGAAGGCCTTCAATTCGGATATTGTGGTCATAGTATAATTTCTTAAAGGCGATACTCTACCCGATGCATATGATCTAGCTATAAGAGTGAAAACCATTTTGATAGATGTCAGGAAGCTCCAGACACGACCATTGGTGTTGATGTTAGTAGAGATATATAGCATAACACAATAGGAGGTAATGCCCAGTACATCTACCTCACTCCCTAGCACATTAGTTGTACCACCACCTTCGATGTATGTGTATCTAAATGCACAACCAAGCATGGTGGGATCTTCTTTGTTGGTTGTAGATATCAATGATATGAATAATTTAACGAGGACTTTCACCAATGATCTTGTCATTATTTAGCATCCCCAGGTAACACCTCCAAAGCTCCTCACGCAAAATTATCAAGGAGGGAGACTACCTTTCTAGCATAACACATACTAGGTAGCTCCAAGAGGGGGTAATCAGCCACAAGCATCAGGAAAAATAGTCTTGGTGACTACTCCATTACTAATGAGCAAGTCCAACACAAGCAAGGACTTGATCCCAAGATTAAAAAAAACTAACAAACGATACAAATGCATGGTGTTTTTCATGCAATGATGCCAATACGCCCCAAAATTATCCACAAGAAAATATTTAACAAAGGGTGGAGAAACAAATAATTCAAGGTGTTCCTCAAGACATTCAAGGTTACTAGTCGCCCAACATGGAGAATGCCAGATTTAGTGCTTAGACACAAGACATGTCCTTAGAATAGGAATTGGGTATCTGCCCCGACCAAGTGCTCTTTTCTTGGATGGAGGGAGAAGATTTAGTGTTCAAAAATGAAGTCTCAACCATGAAAACACCACATGAATAGTCAGACTATAACACCTGATCAAAGAGAAGGTTCATCAGAGAACACGAGTGATACATTCCATCGGAACCACCAACCCGGCAAGTGTAGTGGCTCCAACCGCAAATACCACAATGGCAACCAAAAATCACAGATAAGGTTACGAGTTTGATCATGGTAGACTAGCCTTTTCCTAAGGAAACATAAATGCTCCCATTTAAGTCAAAAACCTTTCCAATTAGAATGCTCAATGTGGTGGAGCAATTGAATAAGGCTCCTACCAATGTATCTTTTTGGGACGTATTGTCCATTATGGAGTAGAAGACTATGATGTGGGATGCCTTAAATAAAGAGGAATAGAATTTGTAGCCAGACCTAGTCCCACCACATAACTAGGATAAAGGAAAAAATCTTTCAAGTCAGGCCCATAGTCCTCGACACCCACAGCGTGTGTGAACACTGGGAACGGGAAAAGTGAAAAGGAGGTATGTAATCCAAAGCGTATCCCTTTCTTCTTAGCTCTTATTGTAGGAGATAAGCTACTACACCATAACATAATAGCTTCAGGGGCCAACACTACCATAATGCCCAAGCTAGTGGTCAATGCCTCCATTGCATCACCTCCATTACCCTTCTCCATTTTTCTTTTAAATAACTAATTCTCTCAAATTATAAATTGCAAGAATAGCCTAAGTCTATGCAAGCAAAATTTTGAAGATAATTGTCTCAGGCTAATTCTTTGGATTACTAAGATGTTAAAATGATAGTGAAAAGCATCTTTTATAAACAAGATGAATTTGAATGGATGACCGAGATCAAATGGACTTTAATTTAAATCAACGGTTGTAATTAAATGAGACACGACATGATAAGAATTAGACTAGCAGAGGACTAAATAATTCCAAAAAATCATTTAGTTCAAAAAGGAAAGTGGAGATTTAAATAATGGAAACATTATTTTAAATCTTTAGAAAAAAAAGGTAAGTTATCTTTTTGATTAAATGGAAATTTAATTCAAAAAGTCGGAGAAAAAGGACAAGTCATTAAAATTAAATGACATTTAATTAATTTATGGTAGAAAATGCTAAAATGAATAATTAAATAATTAAAATAATTATTTAATTATAGAAAAAGAGGGACAAAGCTAAATTTTTAAATAAAATAATTAGAAACAATTATCTCATTAAAAAGCGGAGGAAAAAGACAAGTTACTAAATAATTATTTAATAGTGGAGTGAAAAGCTATTTTTTTGAATAAAATAAATGGAAACAATTATCTCATTAGAGAAAGTGGAAGAAAAAGACAAATTAGTAAATCATAAATTAAATTAAATTTATTTAATTTATGGAAGAAGAGGATAATGACTAATTAAATAATAAAAATAATTATTTAATTATAGAAGAAAATGACAACAATTAAATAAATCAAAAATTATTTAATTAATCAAATAGAAGAAATAAAAAAAAGAGATGAATTAATTAAATTATTATTTAATTAATAGAGGAATATGACTTTAGACCATAATCAAATAATTATAATTATTTAATTATTGAGGAAGAAAGAGGATTGACTAAGAAAAAATAGTGTTCGTAGGCGAAGGGAAATTTTTTAGTCTCTCCAGTATCCTTTGCTACACATTTGTCCAACACTCAAAAGGTTATGCTTTAAGCCCCTGCCATAGTAAAATCATCAATAATATGATTTCCAACAAAACTTATTGCACCAATTCCACAAATTCTAGCACTTGAACCATCTCCAAATTTAACAAGTCCACCATCAAATTTTTTAAGTTCAAAAAACTTACTTTTATCTCTGGTCATGTGATTTGAGCAGCCACTATCAATAACCTAATAATTCTTATCCTGTCTAGAATTAAAAGAAGATACCAAAGTACCTTCAATCTTATCTTTCTTCTCTCAAATACTTTCCTTCATACATCTTTTAGAGTTAGTAGAAACAAGTTCATCTTTTAAAGCCAAAAACAAGCATTCATTCTCATCAACATCTTAATAATTAGGTTCATCATCAAAATACCAACATCTTCTCTAGAATAGTATCCTTTCTTGATCATCTTACCCTTATTCTCCTTATTCTTATTGTCCACAGCTCTATTTGGACTTCTTGAAGCATGACATGACCAATATTTCCACAACTAAAGCATTTGAAAGGTAATTTACCCTTGGACTTACCAATTCCCTTTTTCATCCTTCTTACAAAGTTAGCCTCCACATCATCAAGATATTCTCCATCTAAATCTTCAATATTTTATGATTTTCCAATCTTGAAAGATGTCTCCATTTTTGCATAGTATTTTGAACAATTTTTTCTCATTTCAAACGTAGTTAGTGTGTCATACAACTGATCTCTAGTGTAAGTAAATTATAGTCTATAAATTGCTCAATAGCAGAAAGTTTTTCACCTTAAGATTCAGGAAGAGTTCTAAGAGTTTACTTTACCACTTTAGATTCTTTGACTTGTGCACCAAGACCTCTCATTATACTCACCAATTCATTAAGCCTCTACATATAATGTGATTGTTTCATCATCAGACATCTACAATGTCTCAAGTTGTGCCTTCAAATTCTACAACTTAGCTTATTTAACCTTATCATCTCCTTCATAAATACTTTCTAGCTTATCCCAAACTTCTTTAGCAATTTTTAAATCCATAACTTCTACTAATTCCATATTTGCAAGACTAGTCAAAAGAACAAACCTTGCCTTACCATGTATTCCATAAGCTTTGATTTTATCACTTGTGCTCAGTCCATTTTGAGGTATGGTGTAGGTAGTCTTCACTGCTTTTGCGACTTCAAATCCGAGATAAATTAGATAGCCTTCCATCTTCACCTTCCAAAATGCATAGTTTGTTCCATCAAACATAGGGATCTCCTTCTTGTTTGCCATCCCAAATCTACCTCAAGTGGTCAAGATTTTCGTCGAAGGAACCTTGCTCAGATACCAATTATTGAATGAACAAGGAAATTGAGAGGGGGGTGAATTAGTTGTATCCAATTAAAACATAAAAACCCTCAACAACAATCAGATCCACATGCATTCATAAAACCCTTAATCTATTACAATATTTAATCATGAAATATAGATAACAAAAACTAAAATAACAACACCATACACAAGGGAACACCAGATTTTATGTGGAAAACCCAACAAGGGAAAAATTAGAGTGAGTATTAGCTCACAATATAAGTAATTGCAAAAATTGGTAAAAAAGGCTCATTGCCATAATAGGACACACTATCTAGAAAGGATCCCAACACAAGCTCACTACTAGAGTAGAAAGAAGAAAAGAACATAGAATGTTACACAAAGAACATGATCTCAATGCAACACAAAATCCACAACAATAGCTCCAACATGCTCACAACCTTGCATGAATGATTGCAGACACCTTCTGCTCAGTGCATCCAGTAATCTAACACTTTGAAGCTCACACTTCTCTACTCAAATGTGCACTACCACACACACACTTACATGCTCTTGCATACACCTATCTCACATCAACTCATCTTTCATTTATACCATCCTCAACTTTAAAAAACATCTTCAAGTCAGCTACACACACCCTTCATTTTACAAATTCAAGATATGTCAACACTAAGCATTCCCGTGATGGATAGGAATGAAATTGGACCAATGCAAACTTTAATTGGAACCCAAAATAACTCTCACATGCCAAGCTACACCTTCATTAATGTTTAAACATCTTTGAATGTAGTGTAAACACTGAGTTAGTCATTACCCATGCAAACACCATTAAAATTTGAAGTACACGCTTCCTCAAATCCAAGGATGATTTGAAAACCATACAATACACCTCAAGACATTCTAGATTGATCCACATACCAGCTGATATCCAACCAATTATTCACACCAACTCACACCTTCATAATGTACAAGCCTAGTACATCTAAACCATTCTTCCACACACTATAATTCAAAAAGTGATCTTCCAAATCAGCAAACCATGAAACCTCTTGACACAGGAAAGAGAACATCATCAACTTACCTTTGAAAGTGAAAGTCCTGAAGAAAATATGTGGAGAAACATGAAGCAAGAACATTTCTCCCAAGCACTTTTGTACACAGCACTACAAATCCAGTTCATTCACTAATGAATACATCATTATCTGTACTTCGATCCAAAAGCCCAAATTCTAGATATAACTTCTCTGGACACCTCTAACCAACATATCCAAACCACAAAATAAAATCTTCAACCCAGAAGAAATGTAGAGAAAAACTAGAATACTTATGCAACATTGAACACCACTACAACATCGTGTTTACTCTATTTATCAATTTTCTCACTATCCTCAACATCCTCATCACTACCACAACCATAGCCAAGAGCTTAACAAAACAACAATATCTTTCCAACGCTTCTCAATCAACATTAATGACAACACATACCTATTGACATCAATGATAACACCTTCATACTTGCAACATATTCAAAGATTGTTAGAAAAAAACATAATCCCTAAAAAATAGAATATAATCAAATATAAAAATAGATATTACCATCAAATTCCTTGAATTGTTTTGATCAATTTAAAAAAATGTCAAAATTTTGATGTCATATGTGAAAGTTATGTTTATCACAAGAAAAAACACAAAAGTGAGATTTAAACTAAATTTATTAAAAATTAACAAATAAATTAAAATAAATTGCCCAATCCATAGTGAAGAGGGTGGAGAGAGGTTTACAATGCTTATAAAAATACACAAAATTAACTTTGTACAAAAAATGCATACTCGCTAAAAACAAAGCTTCTTTAAAAGTTAAAAGGGGCCCATAGGGCCTGTTAGTGACACTCCACCATGCAGGTGGCACATGGGTTGTGCACAAGAGGAAAGATGGGGGGAGTGGAAGTGATAGAAGGGAGAAATGGTGGCTAGAAAAGGTTTGGTAGAAGGAGGTTTGGGAGTAGTGGCAAATTTTTGGTTGGCCAATGGGGAGCTTGTTTTACAACTAAGGTGTCAATGAAGGCTAGTCATGGGGGTGATCCCACATAAGTGGGTTACAATTGCATTGACAAACTGTTATCACTCAATATTGTGCTTTTGCTGAGTTGCAAAACTTAGCCTACTGATTAAACATGGGATCTTTCCAAGTTTGTGGGTCACCTGTGAAGGAAAGAACCTCCAAAAATGGCTGGTTCCCCTGGAACTATCACCTACTTAAACCTATTCTACTGCTTTTCTGAGAAAAGAGAGAAGGATAACCATAATTGCCCTCTTTAATTGCATTTTATCAACTGTTACTAATGCCTTTGTTATGGTAACCTTGACTTCGTAGGGTTTCTACTCTGTCTCTGAGAGTCTTGATTACATAATTTGCTGCCCTTTTCTTGTTCCAATTCACTGTCAAATATCATCACTGTACTCCTCTTTGTTGATACACTAGAAGATAGTGTTGTATTTACGTAGAATCTTTAATCTGAGAGAACTCCTCATCAACAGCCCTACCATTTGAATGTAATCTCCTCGAGATCTTGCAACCTATTTATGTTCCTTTCAGTCCTCCTGCACTATCATCTATGCAACTCAAGCCATTGTTCTACCTTATTACTATTCTTCATTGAATTTGTAATGTCACTGACCTTTTACTCTGGAATGACTGTCCATTCACACCATTAATCTACTCTTTCACATTGCTCCTTTAATCATGCAATCACTCACCTAAGACAACTCTTTCGTCTTCTCATTGCTGATGTCCTTTACTTGGCATGCTCATAATACATTGAACTTGCAGACTGTTCCTTTACCATTGAAGATATGTAAACTTCATGAATGTTGAAAAACTGAAATGACAATGACATGAATCATGCAGTATGGGGTTTATGAGGTGACATTTTCGTGATTTTATTTTCCCTATTGTGAAAGTCACTACCACCCTTTCTTGAAGTAATGCATCTCTTGGACTTCCATCTCTTCACTGTCTATGAAAGTCTTGTGACTTATTTTACCCATTCAACACATCAAATTGATTGTCCTCTATTTTAATTTCCATTTCTTTCATGGTACACAGGTCTGTCCTCCTGCAAGGACTGCCACTCTTGACCATACCTTTATCATTTGTCATCATTTTTTGTCTTTTGCATGGTGCAGGGTTTTGTAGGTTCACATTGGGTAAGACATTACCCTTTATAACCCTCTCACACAAGTTTTGTCATCCTTAATAGGTCTGCAACCCTACTGTCATAATGGCATTGTCACAACATATGTTACATTCGTTACATCCTCTTTTGATGACTGTCAAAAGAAGATGGTTATCTTCTTGACTATCATTCTCATGACAACTTCCATTTGCTCTCAGAACAGTATTTGCTATATATGCAGCCTTCCAAATAAACTCTGGAACGGGCTGAAAAGTAAGCCTGTATTGTAATCATTTGCCATATTTTCATACCACAAACCCATGATAAAACCCCTGCAGCTGCAACAAACCTCCACAAGCTTCAGTGTCATGCTGTCATGCTTGATGATCCTCTAATTTTTTCATGCTCCTTTGACAAAGAGTAAAAGCTTCTGCTCTAAATCTTGAACTTTACCACAAAAATGGTGCAATTCAATCAAAAGAATAGAAATCCAATATGGCTTCTTCAAAATCATTTTCATAGAAATCCATGCTACCTATTCCAATCTCTACAAAGATGTTGAGGACATCCTTCAACAAAGCCGATGCAAGCACCATTATATAACATGATTACCGTTAAGGTCCCTTGTAAGAGTAACAACACTTGCCTTAAGGGAAGATACAACCATAGAAACCTGTTTTGGAATCTTAAGAATTTCTATCATTTTTCTGTACAACTCGAGTACCATGCATATTGAGAGAGATACTGACAAGTTCACCTGTTTTCCTAGTCACAGTATCAAGAATTTGCATTCATTGTTCTTCATTACAGACTGTTAGAAGTTCTGCACAAGGTAATTACCGAAAAGATCTATCATCAACTCAACTGTATTACCAATGATCTCTTTGAAGATTTTATGCATATCCTCAGGAGATCCATCATCAAATACTTCTGCACAAAATGACAGCCATGCTGGTCCTTTGCAATGATAAGGATTTTTCCTCTGATGACTTTTCTCTAGAATAAGTTCTACATTCACATCAACTCGTTCCTTGCCCTCAAAATCAGTTAAGGCAATGCCAAGGCTGTAATTATTACTTCTTTAGATGGCTAATGAAATACCCAATCATGCTGATAATAGATTTACCTCATCTCGAGGTGAGAAAAGGTAAAAATACAAAATGATATGAGTATTCCTGTGTTGAAAGCATTACTAGCATACCATTTAAAAGGCACTTCTCTCCGTAAATAAACCATGTTCTGAACAAGTAGATAGGCATTGAACTGCACAGGCCCCCACAAACACTTCTAGAACAGCAATAAAACTCTAGATCAGAAAAACTCGAACCAAGGGCAACAACATTTTCTTCTGCCAATACCCTATTCCCATGATGGACTGGGGAAACAAGGAATGCATCCTCTTTATCAATCGAAGACAAAGTCATTGAAATCAAAATGATCCGTACAATCACAAATGCTCATTATGATAACCATGATAGGAAAAGGGGTTCAATAGCAAAACAGACCTGCCTTTGTTCAGGAGGTGAGTTCCACGTGTTTCCTCTGCATATTGATCCATGAGCTAGAGACCATATTCTTCGAGGCTTCTAGAACGTTTTCCACGAATTTGAGGGCTTCCATGTTGTCTATTGAGTTCCCTGATCGCCATTGTAGCCTACTGAAACCGTGAAAGAAAACTAACTCGCCAAAACCCTAAAACCTGCTGACTTGGTCAAGAGCTCAAAACCTTCAACGTGAGACTTCCCCATATACTCATGTTTTTTTTTAAAACAATAATAAGGTTTCGACATTTACAAGATAATCTCCTTTTGACAAAGTGTAGGACTCCCTTGGCATATGAATGTATGACTCTCACAGTGATGAATAAAGCATCCTAGTAAACTTTATTTTCCAAAACACTTAGTCTAAAGGCTATTTTGAATCAAGGAGTAAAATAGACTTAACACAAACAAAAATTGCTTCCGCGTTCAAAGAAAAAATGAAGGGGTTCACTCAAACAGGGGGTTCAATTCGAGTGAACCCTTTTATGTGTTCGTTTGAACCCTTGTATTCAAGCAAACTCCTTTTTTTTCAATGGATTCACTTAAACTCATAGTCGGTCATTTTTTTGGATTCAAAAATGGTTTTTCTTTTTTTAATGTTGTTTTCAGGGGTTCTAGTGAACCCCCTTCACTCAAACCCCCCTTCTCTTGAAAGGATTCCAAGGGGTTCGAGCGAAAGGGTGCTTGCTAGAACCCCCTCTTTTTTGCCATGCTTGAAATTAGCTCTCCATCAAGTATAATTTTAATATATTTTGGTTTTATTATGTATATTTTATAATTTAATTAAACATAGGTTTTTCACTGAAAATCAAACTCTTTGTTCTGTACATGTGGGAAAATAGTAGATTACTAAAAAAAATCTAAAAAATATCTAAGGGCTTGGTATTGATGTCATTATCTAACAAAAAAAAGAATTTTGATACATACAAAAAAAAATTATATGTCATACAATAAAATTATGTCTAAATTGTAATTGGTTTGACTTCAAAATTTAACTAAGAAAAAAATATATTTAATAAAACACTATGAAACTAAAGGAGCTATATTGTAGTTATAAATCTAAATTAAAAAAACAAAATTATATAAAGTATAAAGTATAGAATACTTGTGACCTTTTTTTTGTTATTTTTTAAAAATTTCATTTGATTTTTACTTGTTTTAATTTAATTTTTTTATAAATGAAAATAAAAATATTTTATTTCTATTTTATATCCATGGCGCTACTTGTGTAAGGATGTATGACAAAATATACCAATAAATTATTAAAAACTAGAAAATATAATCGAACAAAAGACATGGTTCCACTAAGTGTGCTAGAATATATATACCCTGGACTTGGAATGAACAATAAAAAGATAATTCAAATCTAAAATCCCTATTCCAAACTTAAGAATACTTCATTTAATAGAGCAAACATAGAATGCAAGTACACTAAAAAACGAATTACTCCTAAATGTAATGTGTGGATGCGCTAAATATTCTCTTAGATGTTTGATATTGTTTTTTCCTCAAATCAACATGTACTTATGGATTAATCTCTCTCATCTATGGTTTGGTTTGAGGATGATTATTTATTTATATATTTTGTATTGAAGATGTGAATGGTAAAAATTTGATCTTTAATGAAGGATTGATATTGATTAAGATAATGGAGAATCTTTAATAACTAAGAATATTTAAGAAGTGTTATGATGGCTCTTTAATTGGTTCTAAAATAGGTGAGGATAATTAGTCTTACTTAATTATTTATTAAGTAAGACTAATTATTAATTAGATTTATTTATGAAAATAAGTGAAAATGAATTTGTTTAAATTTATTTTGGAATAAATGGATAATCATTAATCTAATTAACTAAAAAATATGAATTATATAATTAATTAGTAATAGTAAATAAAAAGAGGAACTAGCATGAAATAATGAAATTTAACATGGTATTAATATGTAATCTTAGGTGTGATGTTAGAAGGTGGTGAGAATTAAGTGTCTATATCAAGGTTTCAAGGTTTTTATGCATAATTGCACATGTGCAAGTTGGACCAAAATTCTACACCATGCAATGTGTATAAGGATTTGGAGTTATGATAAGTGATTGTAAATTTATATATCAAGCATAAAAGTCTAATAACATGAGGCTTACTAGGTTTTTAAGGTTAAAGTGCATGGTTGCACATATTTAGATCTATCTTGAAATTTTAATATTGAAGAATTGGTAAGATTTTGGAATTTGATTGCATAATTACATGTGTAATTTAGGTGAACAATTTTAACAATATTAGGATTTTAGGGTTTAGGTACACAATTCACATGTGCAATTTGGTCTTGAAAGATCAAAAAGGTAAGGTGTATCAAGGTTTCAAAGTTTATTTCCATGATTATTATTATATTAAAAGGAGTTAAAAGTTTAGACTTATGAAATTTGTGTTCAAGTTTCAAGGTATTATGACAACATTCTAGATGTACAAATAGGATAGGAAATATTAACAAGTGAGAACTTATTAGGGTTTTGGATCTAAATTACAAAATTACACATACACATCATGTTCAAATATCCAAAAAAATTGTAAATTAAAATTTTTGAGGCCAATTATAATTGAAAAAAACTACAATTTGGTTCTAAAAACCTTATTTACATAAAAATATTAAGTATATATATTTGAATTTTTATATTTTACAGTAATGTGCAATTTGATTGCACAAGCAAGAGTTTTTAATTAAATAATGAAAAATATTGAAAGTTCTAAATGATATATCAATTTAATACAGATGTCCTAACCTAGTGTTTACCTAAATTGATTGTTTTTATTTAATAAATTTACTTTTAATACTTAAAATAAAAATTCAAACTTCATTTAAAAAAAACATGTTGAATCCTACCATTTGAAACATTGATAGTATAGATCAAACAAAAAGAAAGAGATGGAAAAAAAATCCTAAAGAATGAAATATTTGACTTTAAAAATAGAAAATTCCCAAATACCTAGTATGAATCTATAATGTAAATAACCACTAGAAATGAATCAAAAGTGTAGGAAGAAAAGACATGTGTGGCACTTGAAAAATCTGAATGCATGAAACCAAATGAGGAGATTTAAAAATTCTTAGTGGTGTATAGCCCCTTCACATAAGTGAACCATAAATTACCACCAACTATGAGGGTTTCATAGATTTTATGTATACTTTCTTTAGCTTGCAATATAGTTCAAAAATTCTACTAGAAAATAATACATCAAGGTTTCATAGATTTTATGTATACTTTCTTTAGCTTGCAGTATAGTTCAAAAATTCTACTAGAAAATAATACATCAAGGTTTCATTTCTTTAAAGCAAGTTTGCATGTATGTAAACTACGTGAGAAAGTCTACTAGGAAAGGATTGTAAAAATTTTGAAAATATTTTAAAGTTTGTATAGATGCATTTCAAATCAAAAGATTTATGAGTGTTGGGTCTTACATTTATTTTGTAAGTTCATAATCTGTAAGACTACAAGATAAGTTTGAACCCCATCCAGGTCAAAATTTGATCCCAAGAGAATTTTTTGATTAAGCCTAAAATTAGCACTCTCTCACAAGTTCATAAATATTGAAGCATCTCAATAAGTAGCTTTGGTATTGAAATCCATATATGACCCAAAGCATAATCAAACTCACATCTAACTCTCTCAAAACATGAAATACAAGAGTCAAGACCAAAATTGAAAGAGAACACAAACTAGGGTTCCTAATTCTTTTAAGAATATGAGTGGGGACTATGGAAGTCACATTAAAGCCTTGGACCAAAAAACTATAAAAAATTGATAGGATAGTTCCTAACTTTGTGGCATTTATGAATCTTTTTTGTACACTTATAATTGAGTGTAGGGTCCATCTCCAAAATCTTATAGTTTTTGTAATTTGAGTTGGTTTTCTCATAGTACCATTAGATTTAAGATAATTTACTAATATCCTCATATTTAATTTAATCCCCATGAAATTATAGATTAAGACATGCCTCTAAAGAAAAATAATAAAATAAAATAAAATCATCAACTATAAAATTAAGATTTAAAATAATTGTTAAAATATCTTTGCTTCAAGGAAGGCATCCATTGATTTTAAAAATCAATAGCTTTTCCATTTTCTAAAGAATTCTTTTGACTTTGAGCTTGATCCATAAGAATATTTGTTGCATTTTCCTCATGAAATGATTAACACAACAACCAAAAACAATTTATTTGAAAAAGAGCATAAATTAACCCAAAGACTCATGTGAACTTAAACCATCAAACCACAACCCAAAGTAAAACATGATATTAATTAGACATTGAAAAGTTGCTAATTTGTATGCCAAATCATGTGAATTCTCATCTTAACTATAATATTTAATAATATATATGATTAATGTTGAACAATTGAAACTCCTTTTTAATTGTCATCCCATATTATCCCTAAAAATGCCCCATTTCCTACCATTTAAAAACACATTTCCTTGTTCCCTATAATCCTCCTAGCAAAAGCTTGATGAAACATAATTTTTATCTTATTATTGACATTCTTAACTAAGTAGAAGCTAAAAACTTTATTATACAATTTTGAAAAGCTAACTATCCCTAATTTACAATATAGCTCCACCAAAATGATGTTTTCCACTAAGTCAAAATAGTTTTTACTATTGGTCCATACAGTCTATTCTTAAACATCAAAAGGTTGGATGGTCAAAGGTAAATTTTTGGATTCTAGTAATTCACCATCGTCAAATTCACGATAGAAAAATTTACCATCATGACAAATTCATTTCAAAAAAAATTCACCATCAACAATTTCACCTTCACCACCAACAATTTCATCCAATCACCGCATTAAAATTTTTGATATGTTAAACCTGTCTCCACTTCAAAGGAATATTACCTACCAGTTGTTTATTCAGGGCTCCTTGAACTTGCCTGCTCCAATTATCTTCTACTGTAAAGTTGGCCTTATTTGAATCCAAGACTCCAACAAAATACTTCATCCACATATTTATATTCATAATCAAAGCCCGGAAGAAAGAGACTGCATAGGGAGAAAAGATTATACTTAGTTATTTTGGGATTTAGTGACCATAGAATATATCTTCTGAGCTTCAAGGAACACTTCCTGATAAATAGTTTCCAGAAAAAATAAAATTTAAACACAGTAATTTGATCAGTTGGGGTGAATTGCTAACCTCTAAACTTATTAGAAGCTAAGCGTTTTCGATTCTGTCTTCTCCTCAATCCAAAATCACAAATGCTAACTTCAAACTCCCAGAGATCTATTCAAATTTGCAATGGATGGAGTAATACCTTTAACATATTGATTACCATTGAAATTTAGTGTGTAGAAAGATTCCAGATTTCCTAGCTCCTTTGGATCTGTAAATACTGGACTAAGAATTTTCGCAGTCAAATTCTTACCTAACAATTATAGAAAGGTGATATGCTAATTGTCGTAGGAATATAGGCAGTAAAATCCATATCTAACATAGCTAATATCTCAAAAACAAAATCAAGAGCAGAGAGAGAGATATCATCTTATTTTTTGTCTGTCAAGGCAGAATCCTCCAATGGGTAGTTTGAATGACTGAGCATAGAAAGATTAGAAAGATCCAAATGCCATGAAGGAAGATCAGGCTCTTCCATTTGGTAATACTCAGACAACAACGCTGTTTATATAAGTTGGCTTCCATCTATGTAAGGGTAAATCTAAGGAAATCAAATGTGCTAGCATTATCTATGTTTTCTCCAGAATCTTTTGGTCTAGTATACATTCTAATAGAATAATACTTAAAACTTCAAATATCAACTTCAATCTAGAACATCCCAACTATCTCCATAGCAATTAGTTTCGAATTGAATGAAACCCTAAATCTGTCATATATAAATAAACATTGCAATTAAAATTATTAATAACTTTATAATAAAACAATATATATTAATGACAAGAAAAATTAATACAGTAATAAAATATCAGTCCTAAATTTAATTAGATAGAAATTTGATAATCTTTATGTTGTTGATATAACTAGTATAAAATAGGCTTTGTGTCTCTACTAGACTACTAAGCTAACATATTTGGATATTTGTATTAATGCAATGTATTCATGTAGAGGATGAAATTCCCCTATTTGTGACCTCATCTAACTTGAATTAAGGTAAAAATTATAATATATGTGTGTGTTATATTTAATGTTTTATTATTAAATATTAATCATTTAACATGTAAATAGTTCTCAAATTTAAGTTAGGAGTTTTTTATTTATATTTAGATCCTTATGACATTGTAAAATGTAATAAAACAAAATAGTTCTAAAATAAAATCTTTTTAATGAATCTAGCATTTTAGAAGATATCTATAATTAATATTAATAATATGTTTATTATTATATTAAATTTCTTGTGTCTATTAGATGTCAAATTTAAGTTATGGGATTTATATTTATATTTACATGATCACAATATAGAACTCCTTAATAACATTATACATTGACATAATTATAAACTTGTACAATTATATAAAAAATTATCAATATAATCATGTTTGAGATATTTTTAAAGAAAACCTATAACAAAGAATTTGAGAGGTGTAATCCAAAAGTAAATAACCAAATTCAAAAAATAGTTTCCACAACCCAGTTGAAGAACCATTTCATTCACCAACAGACTAACCATTATCATGAAATTAAAGAATATAAAGAATACTGAAACTTCCAAAGCTGAAAAATAATGCCAAATGCAAATAATAAAAGGGCATTCCATTGAAACCAAAGAATCATTGCCAATATGTTCTCAGTAGTGAGGTAAATATCTTCATATGCAAACAAGAAAAACAAAGAGAAAAATATAAGTAGAAAACAGTTTTCCATTGAGTAGAAAAATATCTAATTTGCAATCTATATATTCATATTTCTGATAATTATTAAGTAAATAAAAATATTTCTTAATATATGAAATAGAACTTCTTAAAATAAATAATAAATTTTAAAATAAAATAAAATGATTCTTAATAAATAATATCAAATAATTTTTCAAGTAAAATATTTAAGCTATTATTTCATTTATATTAAAAATTTAAAAAATATTTTTATTTATATTTGTAGTCACTAAAAATTCTTAATGTTACTGTAGAATAACTCTCTTCATAATAAAATTAAAATAGTAATAAATTAAAATAATTTGCAAGTAAATCTAGACATTTTAGATTGATTTAAGATATCTATCTAGTATTAAATAATATTCATATTATGTTTACTAATGAATATTAATAATTTGACATGTAAATAGTTTTCAAATTTTTAAATCTTTGTTGGATCATTATGAGTATTATGTCCTTATGAGTATTATGTTCTTGCTGGTCCATTACACTATAAGTTTGAACCTTTACATTGAAATTTTTAATATTCATACTAATAACTTCATACTCCAAACCTCACTAGACCAATGTGTATATGGACTTTATGCCCTACTACACTGTTAAGCTTGCATGTTTGAACTATTTGTATTAATACCCCTGCTTTGTGCCCAAAAAGATGGTGAGCAATAACATTCTCACCATGATAAAGGAAGTAGTCTAGTTATATACTTTTATAGGTCTCATAGACAAAGCTGGTCTAAGTGGCATTAAAATTGTCAACAATCACTGCTTGAAGGGTCTTTTATTGTAACCTACTCTCTAGAGTACAATCACAAGTTTGGAGCATGTTTCAATCTGCCCCCTTTCAAGAGAAGGCAGCACCACCTTTGTTTGAAGCTAGGTGGATAGCTATGAATGAGCCCATTTCAACTCAGACTACCGAATTACTTAACCTCTTCACACTTCAAAGGTTTCTCCCTTGTGTTAAATATTTCTAAAATGAGTAAGAGAGTAATGCAAAGGAATCATTTACAATACATTTACAGTTGGTTAGGCCAACGTCAACTGTTCAGTCAAACCATCATTACAAAAACTCGTGATGGATAGAAAATAATAGCAGAAGCTCTGTTAAAAAATAAACTGGTTTACAGTATGCATGCCCCTGAAAACATGCTACAATTATTGCTCTCGTAAACAGATTAATAGAATACAAAATTTAGCATTTGCTGTCTGGTATTTGCCATGTCACATTTCCATGCTACCTTGGTAATTCTGAACCATGGTTTCTCATTGAGGGATCTGAATTAACCACTCCATTCTCCAGTAAGCCCACGGCCTCCTTCCCCTCCGATTCTATAAGCTCAATCAAATACACTCCCCCATCAGTCAAACCAAATGCGAATTGGTTAAATTTATGTGGGTGTGCAGCAATTGCAAGAGGATAGATATTGTCACTGCAGATGGAAACCAAGAAAAGATCCATTAATTTAGGTTAGGTAGTGTTCAAGAAGTGTACCATAACATGTACATAAATGACACCATACCTGCTCATGCCTGATGGCAAATATGAAGAAGGAGGGACACAGAAAAGGGGCCTTAGAACATCTGCATCAAAAACACCAACTGCACCATCAAAGAAACTGGCATAGACTAGTTGGCTATCACACGAATATTGGGCACTTGAAATTGGTGCAGCCATTGAATCCTGAGGTTCCCACTGCAAAAGAAAGTAGCAAGTAGTCATTATCCGTTTCTTCAAATGTTCGACTCCAGTTTTCATTTATGAACTTAGTATAACTATAGATTGAAAATTTTAATGTCTTTAAGCAAAGCTCAACATATAATGTCTTAGCATTTATACAAGTGTAGCATCTTACATGGCATGCCCGTTCAAATCTAGAAGCATCATAAATTGCAATCTGGTTCTCCTGCACAACTAGCAAGTGAACCTGATTTTTGTGGAACTGTATTTTGCTAACTCCAACTGGTGATGATAACCTTTCTCCATGTGGATATACAATTTTTTCTTGCTGCATTTTCCACTCATCTACGCTCCAGGCGCAAAGCTGCCACCATAATATTTATCTCAATCAAAGCAATGTTTTCATGACTTAAATGCCAAAAATGTAAACCAGTTGATTAATTCTCAGGGAGCTAAAATTGTTACCAGGCCATCAGCTCCAGCTGATATCAACAGATTCAAAGATAGCGAAAATGCCAGGCTAGTGATTTTATTTTGATGGTGTCCTTGCAATATCGTGTCGGTTTGCTGGTATTATACACATGCAATGGCATTATAGAACCAGGTCATAAATGAAAATCAGGAAAAACTGCTAAATACTAAATGTTCATGAAAACTGATACATCCATGGTACCTCGGCCAATTCGGAATTCACATTGCGTATAAGAATTTTTGAGTTCTCCAATCCAAAAGCAACGATATTATTATTATTTGGATGGAGAGCAAAAGATGTTGCTGCTGGGGAAGGGGGCAACAATATTGATAGAAGCTGCATTAGAGTTTGCATTATTGCATTAGGAATCTTATATCAATCACCAAGAAATCATAAATTTAGGAATGAACATCATAGGGATACAGATTTCTACCCATATCATGATGTTCTTTAAAATGTTTTTAACAAATAAAAACAGAGTATTTATTCATAAGCATTAAGTATAAGTAGAATCAATGGAAAATTATCATATTTTCTAGCCTGAGAAATAAATATTTAATAGCGAAGGAAGAACATGATTAGTGAAGAAAACTATAAAACTACAAAGAAACCTATTCATTCTAAATGAACATATCAATCACCTTCAATTTATTCAGTTCGAGTAAGAACACCTCTCCACCAGAAGTGGATAATACGTATTTGTCATTTTTTGACAAAACCATGCATGAGATTTGTTTTTCTGGATCCTTGCAACTTGAATCATGTGTGGTTGGTTGACTAGGTGACTCGAAGAACTCAGGTGGAACGGTAGTTGTTGCCTGAAAATAAGTTGAAAATAAGTTCATAATATACTCGATCAGATTAAATGTATAGGTTCATTTAAAATAAATTGACTTCCATTTCAAGCCCAAGTTTCCATCTGAGAATCTGCACCTTCCCAGTTGGATTCCCCTCATTACATGTCCATATCCATCGCTTGTGAGCAGCATTGGAGTCTAAAGCTAAGACATTAGAACCAGACTTTGTATAGAGTAATTGAACAATCTGTAGAGCACAGTAAGTAAAATTAGAGCTGCACAAGAGAACAAGTAAATGAGATTCTGCATTTCTCCTTAATAGTTTTATCTGGCATATAGAGGATGAGAGCTTGCCTTTCCCTTTGGCATAGAATCTGGTAATTTGAGAGACCTAAAGTGCATTGAATATGACACCTCTGCAAGGTTCAATTTTCTTATCTTGTTTGCATCCTCATCTCGAAGACTTTGTTTGACATATGTTGGCTGGATATTGTCAGCATTGTTCTGTATATGTGTAACAGTCATTGCAGTTAATTATGGATTTCAAGGAACAATCATTTTAGATGCTTATACATTAGTGTCAAATGGAGGTAATGAGAATGGAGAGAACATGATATGGTATTAAAACTATTAAGAATGTAGAAACAATTACACATGAAATAGACTGCCCTATACTCCACACCACAATTTTCCCATATCCTAACGCAACCCTTATCATGAAAATAATTCACATCCACCTTAATATAAATTTTCAAACGTTAGACCACAATCAAGGATTGAATCACAATGTCTAAGGTTTTTCAAGTCTCCCGTGAAGTCTTTAAAGTTCCATCTTCTATCCAATATCAACTCCAAAAGCTCCACATAATTGATTTCAAACACAAAAATCCACTCATTGTCATTGCCCAATGACTAACTGACGTACGAGACATTCATCCTGACTCCATAATCACGATATATTCAGATTATCATCACCTTTGTAAAGATAGAATTGTGCCTATGTTACTAAATTCACTTAAACTTTCATCCTTACTGAGCCACCCAATCCACCGATATTTTTACTTGACAATTTCACATTACACTTCTTCCAAATTTCTGCAAAAAACTCATTTTATGGGCTAACATTTTCAATATTTATTTATTCATACATTCAACTTAAAAAATAGCTAGAGAAGGCCTTTATCTTACCTAAAAGAAAGGACTACATCTTGTATATTGTCTTATATGAAGTCATAGATTACCATCAAATTTCACCAACATAAATGTTGAGCAGGGTGGTCAAGTTTTACGTGGACACTGTCTTACAATCTGGTTTTTCACAGCAAGTTTAGAGATATAAGCAGTTCAAAACTGCAATACACCACATAGAATCAATATGTAAAATATGCAGATCAATGTGTACTTCTAAATTTGAATGAGATAAAACTGTTTTCTCTCAAATTTGCTCCTGATAACACTTTATAAAACAGACAAAGTCCAAACAATACATTGTGACTCGATCTTCTAGAGCTCTAATATCTGATAACAAAATATAGCTTGATGGCTTAAATCCATTTTTAAAAATAAAAAAATATTTCTATTATATATAAAATGTTTAGAATATTAAAAAGATAATCACTTTTCTTTTTAACAATATGTTGACATGAACATAACAATGATGTTGTACAAAAAATTGGATACTCAACAAACAAATTTTGTTCATTGATTTCATTATTCCGAAGTCCAGGAGTTGTTATCATATAATCAATCCTCATAATAATAGGTTTATGTTCTAATATAGTATCAGTAAATTTAAGTGATTGTGCAATAATGTCCAATAATTCTAAGGAGATTGGAGAGAGTGGCATTATAATAAGAAAAGAAGCAAGCAATCATACATGACTTTGCTAGCTTCAAACAACAATTATTAACCCTAAACAATTTCGTATTTCATATCCATACCAACACGAATGGGATTAAGGTTGCTGAATTTTTGAAACTCCTTACCATCAACCAGAATATTAATTTTATATTGATCACATGTGACCTTTGATTTTCATGGTATGTTCTTCAGGAACTTAAAAGATTAGCAGATGCATTGTATTTCATAAACTAAATGACCCAGGCAGAAGGCCACATAAAAACAGAAGTGAACAACAGAAGTGAATCTACTTATGAAAAATTCTTTTCTAAGCAATGTGTGGTGCCAGGAAGTGGGGTAGTTTCATTAACAGAAGCAATAGGATTTACAATTGTGACCTGCATTTACATGATATTCAGAACTTTTTTGTCATTTGGTGCTTGAACATGATAAAGCCTGTGATGTAACAGGGTACCTTTCTTACCAGTGCCTCTACAGGCACCTTTCCTATAAATTATCATGTCATAGTATACTCAAAATCTATATTGTCCACTGAAAATACTATATAAAGAAATATGTGGCAGGAGAGATGACACAAGGGACGAAAACCAAGAAAATCATTTTGTGTGATTAGAACAATCTTGGAATGAGTATGAAGAAACTTCAAAATCTACATCATAGATGGAAAACCATTCCTTACCTCATTAGATAGACCAATACGGGAACGCTTAACAATGTGTTCAGGATTAACAAATTGATAATCAATTCCAATACTATTTGGAGTGGCTCTTCTAGTTTGTTTCCACAAACCTGTTGAAGGCATCAACCATTAAAACATTTTAGAAAATATACATTGTCTGGTTCATTATTTGTTGCCACACAACGGGGTTGATTCTATTAGAGTTTAGAAATTGAGAAAGAATAGTTATTCTTATTAAAAAACTAACATCCCATAACACATAGTCAAGAATGGCTAAGAAATTTATTGATTGAAAAATTCATTTTTGATAAACTATGAAATATTTACCTGCATTTTGAGGTGGAAAAAGACTCGATGTGCCAGAAGGTACAGGAAGATGTGGCATGGAAGGCTTGGAATTTGCCATCCCTCCTGTAAGAGAAACTCCATGTGGAAAAGACTGCAAAAAAATCAGGAAAAAAAGGTATATTACTGAGAAATAGGCTATGACATCAACCAATGCCTAGAAGTTGAACAAGAGAATAGTGAAGACGGTTGATCTTAAATTTTTTTAAATACTGATTGATAACATAACTTACAGCATGTGTAGGAATAGGGGAAAAGGGTGCCCCTTGTGGAATTGAACCAACAACAGAATTATTTGTACGAATTTGAGATCCACCAAGAGGTGCACATGTGTGATCAACAAACAAAGTTTTGATATGAGGATTAGACGTTTGGTCTTTGCAAAGTTGATGCTGCCAATTTAGACTGGAAAAAAGGGCATAAAAAGACTTATGAGTTAGTTGTAATGAGAAATAAAAAATCAGATTGAATCCCTACTTAAAGCACACAATCTAATCCTTAATGGGTTTTCTAATTCAATAATTGCACCCCCCAAACTGGTAGATTCGTTTTCAAACATTTTACAGACTACTAGTAAAAATGTAGACAACAAACATGAGATTTTCTCTATTAATAGAACTTCTAATCGCATTACTTGATCTTTAGGATTATTCGCCTCTAGAATAAGGTTATTGATGTTAGATTAATTCATAATTACTATTAACTAGTTCTTTAAGTAGTTCAATCAAACAAATCTTATTTAAAAATACAATTTCAAGCAAACATATTAGATTTGTGGAAGTTTCCAGCAAATCTAAGATGTGACTCTTGCAACTGTTTAAAAGGAACAATTCTTCTGAACCAGTTTTGGAAACTGTGGCAAAGTAAGGAGAGAAGTGGGAGTAAGGAGAGAAGTGGGACCTTTGATTTATGAGAACTCTTAACCTAGAAGTTTGAACATGTGGAAATGCCAGCTTATTGCAAATTTGAGGGTTGTTTTCTATAAGCTTTCTCAGCTCCAGAAACATCACTTTTCGTGTGGATGTTGCATCCCCACGTTTAGAAAGCTCCTCATTTAGCCTGCATAGAGCCAACTCATGTTTTAAAATTAAAATCAATATGGAAAAGAGAAACAATGGGACAACATGAAAAAGTAATAAAAACAAACATTAAATAGAATACTACCTGATGTTTTCCAGAGGCAATAACAGTGTGAGTTCTTTGTAAACATCATTATTAACACATTCAAATTCTTTCAGATCATTTATAAGTATTTCCACAGCTTTTGCATAGTCTTTCCTGGAAAAGTGGAAAACTACTCAGAAAGGATGACCTGAAAAGCTCATTGTTATGTTATTTAAATACTGCTAAGAAATGTACAACCTTAAACTCGTAATCTTGAAATAACTGTCTACAACATTCACAAAATATGAAAAGACTAACTAATAAACTAACACAATCCACCAACATTCTGGAATCTGAACCATGAAGAGTTTGATAATAAGAAGCAAGCACTATCTCAATAGCAAAATGAAAAAGTATTGAACAGAATCACCAATTAACCTTACATTGAAACTACAAACCCAAAATCAATTTTTACGAAAAAAAAATATGAAAGACAATCCAAAGCCCAATTTTCACAAACAAAGAAGCCTGAAAAAGTTTCAATTCTTAATCATTAGAGGTTGAAAACATAAACTAGCCTAGCAGGAAATACATTTAACAACACATCCAACAAGCACCAATACAGAACAAATTCCAATAGAGAATAATGCTTACATGTCCAATGCTTCTAAATATTTCTGTTTCCTGATCTCAAAGAAAATTTTCGTAGAATGGGGATTCTCTTGTACTTTTGTAAAACTTGAGAGATAAGCCTCAACTGTATTCCATTCTCCTGCCAGAACTAGGGATTCGAAATACTCCATATGGAAGTAGCAACCAGACTCTTGTTCCAACCTAGGCAATACAAAATCGAAGTACAGTAAAGATCAAAAGCAGACAAAAAGAGAGTTGTGGTATCTAATTTGCAGGATCATGTTAAAACAAATCCATGGTCAAGCAGCATCAAAATTACCAGAATTAGACAGATAATACTTACTTGTGTGCCGTTTCGCTGAGTCCCTCGTCAGCCAGAAACTGCAAAATGAGGAACACCAAATCGCTGCCCAAGTTGTTGCCCATTGTGACCAAACTGGAAAGATCTGGCCCAATAATCTGATCCAACTCACTTATCTTAAACCAAATAAACTCTTCCTTTTCCTCCTCCTCCTTGACAAGGGTCAATAGCATCTGTACCATCAGAAATTCAACAATCTTTATGATCAGAAAAAAGGAACCAATTTCATCTTTTCCAAAAGATGTGCCAAAAGGGAAAGTGAACAAAACTTAAATTGCAGGTAAAAACAAGGAAGAAAGATTTAATTTAACTTTACATCGAAATATTTGAAAAGGGCTAATCATTTCATCTCTGCACAGACCATGGCACCCAAATCTTCGTGATTCAAAGTAACCAAATTTAAATAAATAAAAAGCTGACAATAAGATGAGAGTAAAAAATGTCTCACTGAAAACAACCGTATATTTCTTAAGAAAAAGAAAGGCTTTCATAGTGAAGATCTCAAAAGGAAAAGAACATAATAACTCATTATTTGTAAAATCTTCTGGCCATTTATAGTGGAGATCTCAAAAGGTAAGTTGCATATTCATTCAGGGCTTTCACAGTGTAAACCCATGCTCAAATCTTCAAAAGACAATTTACATATTAACAGACTCAATTCTCCATGCGCCTTCCTCCAACTGACCAAGCCAGGTGTAGGTTCTGGGTAAATTTATGGCGCAGGTTTTAGAAAAATATAATCCAGTAAATTTAACTGTTGCAAGTCTTAGATAAATCTAGAGGCTGCAAGCTCTCCAAAACTTAAATCTAAGTTTATGATCTAAATCTGACCCAACATCAAGGCGAGAGTATCCTTCTGAACATGGAGGTATCCTAAACCAAGGGACACTCCACAAACAATTAAGAAACCAGAAAAAGTAACAAATGAATAAATCTAATTAGTTTGTTCTGCCATTCCAACATACCGCAAGGCCACAGAACAGAGCACCACAAGAAACAAAAAGCATATAAGAAGAACAGAGTACCACATGAACATGCCTATAGCTAAATTTAATTGTTGGGTGCAACCAAGTAGGAGTGAAATTAGCTCTGCTTCTTTCTCCTCCCCACAGAGGAAACACAACCAAAAACAATGAAAAGAAAGCTCGCGGAAATACGGTGAATCGATCCACAATATGAATGAAAGAATGGAGTGATGCCCATTATATAACGAAGCCAAATGCAATTTCCCCGGCCTCGAATTTACCACTCGGCCAGTCCAAATCAATCGTCACCCTTTCCAAAAAGATTTCCCTCAAACTACGATTTTTTTTCAAATAAAACAAAATGCAAAGTCTCTGAACTTATTTTTGTTTTGCGGGTCGTCTCCGTGCTATTGGGGGGCCGGGCTCGTGTCATTTGAGTTTGTCAGCAGCCTGATAAGTACACAGACTTATCGTTGATAAGTTCGGACATTTCTGATGGTACCGATGCGTTGAAATGTGCGAAAGGGACAGATACTCTTTTACACGTTTTGTGGAATCGCCGGGAAAGAACACGTTTCTGTTTTTCTTTGATTTGGCGGTCCGGCGAACATTCCCGGTATCATTTCCGGCGACAAATACCGTCACGCGTGTTTTGTTTAACAAGATTTGGATGAGTTTTTTAATTAATAACCAAATTATATTTAATATTGGTATTTAATTTTTATAAGTGGATTAAAACATGTTGAGTGGCTACAATCCATAAATTTATTAGTGGAGACACAATTCTTTAGAGAAACAAAACAATAAAATAAAATAAATGGGAAGAAATCTAATATTTAAAAAAAATTATATAAATAAATTAGATTTGGAAATGTATATTTTAAATTAAAATATTGTTAATATTAATTACATCATTTTTATATGAATCTTTCATATTAGTTTTATTATCCATCATCAAGATGAGGATGGGAAGTGAGATGGAATGTAGACAAAACCCATTTAAAATTTGGAAGAAATAAGGGTGAAAAGAGTGAACAAGAAGTTTAAGGGGAAAAAAGGTAGGATATGACAAGAATGTAGTTGAGAGTGAATGCATTTTCTGTGTAGCATTCTAGATGCACAATTTGATCATATTTATGTAGACACATAAAAATGACCTAGACCCACAGGCTCTTCTTCTAACCTAATTGGGACATTTTAATTATGTCCCTAACCCACTTTCAATTATTAATTAGATAATTCTTAATTATTTAATTAATTCATGTCCCTTTTCATTCTTCTTGATTATTAAATAAATAATTTTTATTTATTTATCTAATGCGTCACTAATTGTCTAAAGTCCTCTTATAATTAAATAAATTTCTTAATTTATTTATTTAATTATGTCACTAATTAAGTCCTCTTCTTCCTAAAATTAAATAAATTCTTATTTATTTAATCCATCTTCCACTATAATTAAATAATTATATTTAATTATCTAATTATTCATTAGCCTCTTCTCTCATAAATTAAATAAATTTTATTTATTTAATTTGGTCCACTCTCCTAAACTTTAAATTAAATTTTTATATTTAATTAAAATAAGTCCCAACACCTAAATTAAATAATTTTATTATTTAATTTCTCCTATTTTATTGTGCTCATTTTAAATAAATATTATTTATTTAAAATAAGTCCCATTTAAATTCCCTTATTTAGTAAATAATTTAATTTAAATTATATACTGTCACAATCCCAGCCTTTTGAATTAAAATAGTTTTTTAACTCAAAAAGTCAACATCCCCTCTTAAATCAAATAATTTTAAATTATTATTTGATTCCCCAACAACTCCGTTTTCCGTGCTCAAAATCTTTTGTCACATGCATTGTCAGCCATTTGATTTGATTTTCTAAAAATCAATCTTTTCCATTCATTTCGAATTTAACCTAATGTTGCCCTAACCCTAATTGTGGGTTGCTTTATTGAATCTTGTCCATAGATTCTAGGGCACTTATCAATCTTTAATCTCATCCATCCATACAAAATTGTACTTTCTATAAAATGTCAATTTTGTCTTCATTTTGAGATCCCTGGCTATCCATTATCATCTCTCTCTCATATCATCTTACATTGTCATATTTTACACATCTTATCATCTAACATTGTCTTTTGAAAATCATTTACATTGCATGTAGATTTATATTCTCTTGCATTTTAGATTAAATCCTTCAACACTTGCTAGGTCATGTCATAAACTTATTTTGCTCACACAAAGGCTGAGGGAATCCATCATATTATAGCAAGTAGAGTAGGTTCAATAGAAGTGAGCCATGGAGGAGAGAAATGGGTGAAACTGTTCTAGTTGCATTCTTTTTCTCTTTATTCCTCCTTTGCATTTTATTGATTGATATTATTATTGATTGCATGTTCTAACCCTAGTTCAATCTTGCAAGGAAATATATTTAGATCATTACATTGGTGAACCTGACATATTTTGACAAATTTTAAAGATATTTGGAGTTGGATCCTTTTTGTTGCAGGTTTTGTTGGCTTTTTGTTGCAGGTTTTGCATCATTTTGGGGACAAAACCCTAGTTTTCAAAGATTTGACCATATCTCTCAAACGACTACATATTTTCGGACAAATTATTTTTTGCAGGTTGGAGACAATATTAAGAGCTTTCCGTCCAAAAACCAAATTTTTTGGAGTTGTTAGCAAGTTTTTATAATTTGTTTGGTTATTTTCATGAAAAATCAATTGTGAGAGCACATTAGCGAATTTTTCAGATTTATTTACATGTTCGGAAAGCTCTCTTAATTTCAATAGGGGTCTATTTTTTATGTTTTTAATTTTCTTGCAGAATAGTTTAACAAAAATCAAATCTTTAAAAACTAGGGTTTTACAAAGATTGACTTATATCTCACACAATTTTGCAGATCTGTTCACAATTCTTTTTTTGCAAGTTTGGAATGATGTCAAACACCTACACTAAAAAATAAAAGTTTTTCGAAGCTGTTTTCAATTTTTAATAATTTTTTTTATGATTTTTCATAAAAAAATAATTTTGGATGCAAAATAGTGAAGTTTTCCGATTTCTTTACATTTCTGGAAAACTTTTTAAATTTTAGGAAGGGTTCATTTTCTATGTTTTTACTTTTGAGGCAAAAACTAGTTCCAAAAATCAGATTTATGTTGACTAGCCAACCCTCTAATATTAGTGATCAATAATAGAAGTATCCTCTCCCCTTGCGCACTTGTGCGATCCTGGCTATAAGAGAAACTGTTATTGACTCTAGGAATTGGGCTTGCACTAGGTCAAATAGGGTTAGGGCAACACTCTTTCTCTGTTTAGTAGCTTAAAGATTTTGGTTACTAATTTTTTGTTTGCAGCTTGTGGCAATGAGTCTAATGATTTTTACTTGTTCATTTTATAAATCTTAGACAAACTTGCATTTTACATTCATGGGTTAAAATAAACATGCATGCATACTCATTGGGCTAAAAAGAACACAACTTGCATTACAACTCATTAGCTTAAAATGAATCTGCATCTTCATAGCATTGGGTTAAAATGAACTTTTAGTTAGCTCACACTACAAATGGTTAAAATGAACCCCATATTTTGACAAATACTACAAACGGTTAAAATGAACCCCATGTTTCTTTTATGTTTGTCAACACAATTTGATTTGGGCTTAAAATGAACACTATGCAAATGTGAGTTAGGATATTCATGTTTTCACTTCTTGTTTTTAAACAAGGATCGATTGAACTATGAATATTCTAATTTGCTTTTGTTGAACCTTAGAACATTGGGCCTGCTTTGATGCGAAAAAGTACTCACCCCAAAGCGACTCAAACCAGGAATGCGCTAAAGCCAAGCGACATCCAACCGGTATAAAATTTTAATGTTAAGGAAAACTTAGCATTACGAAAGTTCTTGCGAACAAGCAATTGATTCCCTAGTACCTTTGTGGTGCGTCAAAACCTGCAGAATGTAACCTCTGTAGATTGGGATGATAATGCCTCTCGCGTGGAATTTTGAATGGGTGCCCGAATTAAATCATTTGTTTTAGCAAGCCAAAAACCTTCTATTCTTTGGTACAACAACGGGGTATGTGCAGGATCATCATGGAAAAAACAGGTCCTTAAGTGGCAATGAAAATTCAGAAAATCAGAGTTGGGCAACTTGACATAAAAATTTGAATAAGTTATCCATATTATTTCAAAAATATGTAAGAATAGAATTTGTGGAAAATTGAATGTAGTTTCTAAACTCCTAGGTTAATTTTTGTAAAAAAAAAATCTATTTGGTGAAAATTTGAAATTTCAATGCAGTAGTACTAAAATTTCAGGGAAAAAATAAAAAGTAGGTGTCTGTCTGACCACCCTAACCATAATAAAATCATAATATTTTTTTATAAAATTTTAGATATAAGTAGAGGACTCATGTTCAGATGTGATGCATATTTTTTGTAATTTTTTTTAAAATAAATAATTAATTATGAATGTTTTATTACAACTTTTTAAAAATATAAAAACTCGTATGTCTGACCACCTTAACTTGGTCAAAACTTAATGAAATTCATTTTTATTTTTTTTAATCCTATAGTATGCGAAGCATAGAATGTGACGCATGTTTTGGATACAAAAAATGTGATACCGTTTGAAAGCTATAGATGTTTTTCTATCAGACTATCAATCATGACTTTAGTCGTAATTCTAATAAAAAATAAATAATAATTATTTATTAGATTCTAAAGAAAATATAATTTATATTGGTAGAAAGTTGAGAAGCTCCTTTAAAAACCCTTTTCATTTTATCAATTTTAGGTAAAATAAAAGTCGTCAGCCACATGGGCGAAGTCTGAAAAAACAAGGTAAGTTGTTAAACACATTTTACGTGTTGACTTTTAGGATTGGCAAGTCCAAACCAAATCCCGAGCCTAATACCAAGGCATTAAATTTTGTGTCAGAATATCGGATATCGAATTTGAATTCGATATATGATATCTTTTAGATCAGTTTTAAAACAATTTATACAATCTTTAATCTATTATTTAAAAATGCAATTAAGTTTATAATTTAATATATATAATATCCAATAAAGTTTATAATGTAATATATTTAATATACAATTTATGGTAATCTCTTACCAAATTATGTATTTAATATATAATATATTATTAAATGTCAATAAGTAAATATTATTTCAATATTTTAGTTAATCCATAAATAATTAAATATATACATTACCAATTTATAAAATATTTAAATATTATCTCTTTCCCTCTCGCTCTCTCCACCTCTATCTCTCTGAAGTCTCTCACTCAATCACTCCTCTCTCTCTCTCACTCTCCCCTCTCCTTCTCACTCCCTCTCCTATCTCTCCCTCTCTCCCTCTCCCTCTCTCCTCACTCTCTCACTCTCCCCTCTCCTTCCCTCTCCCTCTCCTTCTATCTCTCCCTCTCCCTCTCCCTCTCCCCTCTTCATCCCTCTCCCTCCCTCTCTCCATCTCTCCATCTCTCCTCCTCACTATCTCACTCCTCTCCCTCTCCTCTCTCCCCACCCCTCTCTCTCTCTCTCTCTCTCTCTCTCTCTCTCTCTCTCTCTCTCTCTCTCTCTCTCCCTCTCTCCTTCTCTCCCTCCCACTCTCCCTCTCCCCTTCCCACTCTCCCTCTCCTTCTCTCACTCTCCCTCTCTCACTCTCCCACTCTACCTCCCTCTCTCTCTCCACCTCCTCTCCCCTCTCTCTCTC